>CM060113.1:24357714-24957714 GCA_030522415.1 Channallabes apus
CCATACAAACTTAAATAATTCTTTTGATTGTGTAAAGCTGTTTTGAGACAATGTCAATTGTTAAAAGCGCTATACAAATAAAACTGAATTGAATTGAAAAAATTATTGCATAAGTCCACTGTTCGTCCCATGTTATTTTCGACATAAAGTCAGAAGAAGGTGAAAAGCAATGATTGCCCTAATACTAAACATCCATCCAGCCCAGAGAATGCACAGCACAAAACACGGGGCACCCAAAATAGGGTACCAACCCATCTGCGGGCACAAACACACACTATGGAGAATCAGCCTACAACACATGTTTTGGACTAACAGCAGGAAAAACAGGCAAAATCCATGTACTGTACTGTGTACTGACCAGAGGCGAGATTCAAATCCCCAACCTGGGAATTTGGGGAATCCCTTATACTTATTGTATATGGTGTTTTTTTCATGTGTTTTTAAGATTGCACACGAAAGAAATCATTGTCATCTTTATGTTGCTGGACCAAAGAAGCTAGTCCACTCACAAAAATAATTAAAATCTGTCATTTCAGTATAAATTTAATATAAATACACCGATCAGTCACAACATTAACCCCAACACCAGGTGATCTGAACAACACTGATCTGCCACTCTATACTAGCAAAGTGGTGGTAGGATCATGGGCACTCACCACGCACAGGGCAAGCAGGCAAAAAGCCTAAACTGCTGACTTGGCCTGCAAACACCCCAGATCCCAACCTGATTGAGCACCCAAAAGATCCACTCTCAACGACCTGGTGCCAGATACCAGAGCACACCCCCAGAGGCCTTATAGAGCCACACAACGAAGATTTTACTAGATTTAACTAGATTTTATTGTAACAATTGAGAGCAAGTCATTGAGTGTGAATCATTTTACATAAAATTTTTCATATGCAGTTTTTATAAATGGTTGCAAGCATACTGAAAACAATGTTCATTGATAATGTGCAGGGGATTTTTTTTAATTGCTAACAGCATACTGCTCAGAGATTAACAGATGACCAATGACCACACTTACTTCAGCCTTAACAGCTTAACACAAACTGTTGATGACAGAACCCATCTCATTGACTAGAAGGTCACACATACTGTACCAACCAAGTTTAAACACCAACCTTAACCTCTACCGGTGCAGAGTGCAAAGTTATCTTAAGCAGTAGAATTACAGCACAAAACTGAATGACAGTAGGTTTTCAAACATTTCTTTTATATACAAAAAATAATAATAATAATAAAAACTTTTATGACTCAGAACCATTAAAATGGGGAACACATTCCATCAATAGAATGGATCGATATAGCGCCTTACCTCTCACAGCACTCAGTCAGACTTGATATATGTCTTGTGTGGGCAGGTTCAGTGAGCCTCTGTCGAGAGAAAACATAAAAGTCAGTTTTCAGCATCTGACACTAATAGCATATGATCAGCCTCAGTAAGCTTATGAGATAGCAACTCCCTTTCTGCCCATCATTCATAAGTACCTCAGAATATGAAGTCTATGAAAGCCAAATCCCATGTCACTGCCTGCTGCCAAGGGAAGCAATAGAAACTTGAAACATCCTTTCCTTGCTTTTATTATTTACTGGATGAATAGGATTGTGTGCAATATTGAGACAATCCTGTGCAATATGGAAATCCTGAGACATTAGTCATTGATTTTATCCACTAATAGAGTTCTAAACCAAAACAAATAAATGTTTGATCAGATTGTGATATACAAATAAATCTACAGTAATTGAAACACCAATGAGAAACGAAATATCGTAATTGTACGATTTTTACCCAGAAATGGGCTAGCTGTCAATCATAAAGAATATTGAACTTCAATTTTTATGAATGCATTGATGTTACTGCATTTATAGGTCCAGTGATTACATCATATAATCTGGAGACATGGCATAGAAATATATGGTGTGAGTCTATTTTGTGAATACAAGATTAACATTTTCATTAAAACCTTGCATGAAATGGAAGTGTCTGAAATGTGAGACTTAAATAACTTACATTGTTTTTTAAATTGTACACATTTGAAATAAAAAATGTGTTGCTATTCTGGTAAATTTGATAACCTTGTCAAATTTTAGGTAACCTTTTGAAGCCTGACTGTCCTTATATAAAGACATAAAATGTTCCCCCAACTAAACAGTATTTAAATAATTTTTAGACCCTTACAGGAATTATTTGGTATAATTAATTTGGCAAACTTTATCCTTATACTTTAAAGTTTGAAGACTTTGATTAACGCCATAGTTATCAGGTGTTTATAACGAGAAACAATGAGGAGAAATTAGGAGTTACGCAACAGTAAAGTCTGGCTTTCATTAAGCTAAGGTGTGATGACATCCAATAATTGCATTTAAGGAGACAAGTCAAGTATTTGTGCTTTGAGTGCACCATGCTAAAAAGAAGGGCCTGAGTCAAAGTTTCTGTGAGAAAAAAAGAAGAACCACCCAAATGCACCCATCCATGGCACACACCCCTCCACCCCTAACTGCCTGCTGTCCCCCAGGGGGAGCTGCACCTCCTGACCTCCTCCTCCATGGGGGTCAAAGGGAATTTAACACGAGGGTCCAACATTCCTCCAAGGTGATAATTGCTGTTGCTCTCTACAGGGGGCCTTCAGGCAGTGGGTAAACAGGAGGAGAAAAAGACCCACCCCCACCCTACATACACACACACTGACATTTAAACACACCATGCACAGATGACACACGTGAATTATGGCATCAACGGATGGTGTGACGCGAGTCACATCGACACAGGGTGGTGAGTTTTTTTTTCAAGCTCTCCCAAGTGTGCAGCTGTTAGCTGCAATGTAAACAGCTCAGCACTTCACACCTTCTGCCAGACTCCTCTGAACACTCTCCAGATTAACACGATTTATTAAAAGAGCTATCATAAAAATAAAAAAAAAATCACAATGACTTAATTACTCTCCTTCATCATCTGAACTGCACATCCAGTGGTCTCTGATGAAGAAGTCCTTGGTGCTAGCTGATTGATGAACCATGCCAAGGATGTGATCTCTCTCATTCATCCACTGCTGTGATGAGGTGCATCGCTTCTTTACTATTATCATGAGTGTTCATGAAATTTGTTCTTAAAGCAAAAAAAAATTATCTGGTCAGATACATAGTATTTTTAGAGCAAGTGCTGATTTTGCAATGATACTTAACTCTCTTTCCCTTACTTATGATAAGTCTCGAAGGGAAAGAACACAGATTCATGCATGACCAATTAAGAGAGCTCTGTCTCCTGAGCCTCGACCCTATTCTCCAAAACCAACACCATGCAGGAAAAACAGCTCCCCAGTTTCCTCCATGATCTTTCTAATCATATCTAATCGCTCATAAACTACTGTACAGGCAAAACACAGTTTGGTTATCAGCAGACTGCCTTAAGCATTTGGTAAAGGCCATTACTTTTAAAGGCATTTCCCAGCCAGTGCCCACATGTGGTTTCTGCAAGCCACACACTGAGGCTTCAGGGGTTATAAAAGCTGAGGTGGTGATTAAGAACCAGAAATAATGGCCTTCACAAAACCTGGAATGCTTTTCCAGGGCAGATGAATTGCTTGCTTATTAGCCTCTCAAACTATGATCATTAGTGAAGCTTCATGCAATGTAATAAGAAAAAATATGATGTTTTTGCCATTATGTGGAAAAGGTCTTGTGAGCTACAGGCATTTTGCTAAGCACCATTTTCCTCTTTTGCCTAACCTGACTGAGTCACCTTGTTCAATTTTGTGAGTCTTCCAACTCCCTAAAGCTGGGATTAGGGTGGACAGCAGTCACAGTGAAGCTATCTCAATCATGCATGGACTTTAAGGCTCTCTCTCTCTCTCTCTCTCTCTCACACACACACACACACACACACACACACACACACACACACGGTAAGACCCCATCACTTTGCTCATTACAAGAGCTTCATACCTGTTATGTGCTTTATCTGGGATTTGATATTCCCCAGCCTCTTACTCGACATCTTAGGCCCAACATCCTGCAGTCAGGACCTGGAGCAGGGCTCTAAAGCCACAGCGTTGCACCTTTCCTCCAGCAAACACACCATTTGTCTGGCTAAGCCAGGACCATTAGAGTTTAGTAATGCTCTTCTGCCTTCCAACCTATGCCCACACTGACCTAAGCTAATGATTAGAGTGAGACAGGTTGGCATTTTATGTCCTTGTGGCTCATAGCTGTATCCATGCACTGTTACAGTGTGCGTGTGTGTGTGTGTGTGTGTGTGTGTGTGTGTGTGTGTGTGTGTGTGTGTGTGTGTGTGTGTGTGTGTCTAACTCTAACCTGTTTACGTTGTATGCATCTAATTGAGATGTAGGCAAAAAAAATTCCTTCAGAAGTTTCTAATAAATATCCAGGATAATTTTAAACACCTGGCCATAAACCTGGAGGAATGCTAAATAAAAGCAAGGTTTCAGAGAAAGACTCCTGTCTGGCTATTACTCACCAAGACAGCAGGATTTGTAATGGTTATAACCTGGATTAGCTGGTTGAAGCAAAAATGCCCTAGGATAGAAGGGAAAAGCATCAAAATAATATATATCTTTTACATAGGAGCTGTTAAAACTGAAAGAAATTAGACTTAAGAGTCTGTCTAAGAATCATGGATCAGTTAACTATATTGCTTACATATGGAGTGTTTGTACTGTTTGCACTTTGCAGCAAATACCATAAATAAAAATGAGACGTTGACAGTGAGATTGCTTACTTTCCATCAGCCGCTACTAACTGTGAGCAAAGCAGGAGAGGAAGCGGATCTTGAACTTGCGTTCTATCTTGACCCTCATTCGGGCCCCTGAGGTGAACCAAGGGACCAGACACAGCCCTGTGCTGTGCTGCAGCTCTAGTTTCGATCGCCTGATCTCTTCCGTCGCTGCACCTGTCACCCGTCAATAGACCCCCTGCCCACACCCTTTCAGCATGCTGAATATATGGCCAGGCTGAATGCCCCCAGCCATCTAATTACTGCTGGCTCCAGAGGTCCGGCTGCATTACACTGTGTGCACCACAACATCACAGATCCAGTTTGTGCGTGCTTTGGCCTGGGTACTCTACTCACACATACACTTGATTGTGTGACATGATGACAGATTAACGAGAGGTACACACTCACAAAGACGAGAACAAAACAGGCTGGAGGGTTAAAGCTTTGTGCATGACACTGCTTGTGCAAAACTGGAACTACTGCATAGTAGTCAGAGCAAAGGTGCCACTATGAACTGATAAACTTTTTTTTTTAATACAGAACAACATGGATTCTTCAGAACAGAATTGATTATTTCTTTATTCTGTATTTTGTATCTGTTTTTTGTTGTTGTTGTTGTTGATGTTGTTGTTGTTGTTGTTTTAATGCAGACTTCATACAGCCTAAGATGTATGAACTAAGAATGTGAAATAAGTTCCTATAGATGTGGGGCTGGCTAAGGGGAATGCAGCATGTCCTCTCCACCCAATTCTGAGCCAATCCTGGATCTACTCTCACACAGATGAACTCCAAATTTACCCTTCCGGACGCGCGACAACAAACAACACGTGACGCAGCGCGCATGCAAAAGCCACGCGCTCGCTCTGTGATTGGCTCGCGATTCTGTCTCGCACGAGCTCAGTCTGGGATGCGCGCACAGGCGTCCCGCTGCGCAAGTCGCCGTTGGTAAATTTCGCACGTTATCGAACGGAGCCTGACTCGAGAATGCCGCTTCGGGAAGAAAACATGACACGATGCACTGCCCTCCAAATAACGACGTTTTCCGATACAGTATACCGGCACCGCAGTCCTCGCGCTTTTCTCTCCTGGTTGTTTCTAGACTACCGCACCTGCTGACAGACACTGACGCCGGGCTGAGACTGAAATCTCGGGCGCATTCTCTTATCCTGGTGACGGTCAGATCATTCTGATATCCGCCAAAAAAAAATGAAAAAGGAGAGGTTTCAAGCCCCAGTCGTCTGGCATGTGAGTCGACACTGCGGCGCAGCCGGCATAGGGGGAGAAAATGTCTGCGACGCCGCACTTGACGTGGATGAAATGTCATATCAAAAAGAAAAGAATTCACGAGGGCGTGACTCCGTCCATCATCATCCATCTGGCCAAACGATACTTAAACGCCAGCCGCAAAGCATCCTCTATCCTGGTCTGCACACCCAGGTCTATGGCATCTCCCACATGTCCGTTCTATGTGTTTAATTTGTGTTGTTTTGGTTACTGTTTTTTTTAGTTTTGACCCGTTGATGTCATTTCCTGTACGGGTAACAGGCAGTATATCCTCAGCGCAGCACCAAAATACCTTAATTTAAATAAAACTTGGTGTATGTGTTCACAAGGTCATCAGAGAATGTCTTGCCGAAGGATTATTCATAAAAAACTAAAGTGATATGCATGATCCTGCTTCGTTCACCCGCTATCTTTGAGGCACATTTACTTTTTAAATCAACTTTCGTGACTCACCATCCAAACATACTGGTAAACTGCAATGGATAAGCGACATGAACGTGCGTAAAGGCGCATGGAATTCTCATACCAAGATTTAGACTATCATTTATCAAAGTTAATCACACACTCAGGTATAAGGTAATTACACACTCAATGCACTCAGTTATAAGTTAATGACGCTCTTGGGTATATGTTAATCACACACTTCTCTTTGTTTTTTCTTTATGCATATTTAAGGGAACTCTACAGCGCAGAACTTTTTCCTTGTTCTGCACAGGTGATACACACTGTAACCAGTTTGCACGCTGTTTTTTTCTAAGGAATCTTGGTGGGTTATTCAATGATGCATCATTAAAATATGAGCTCATAGACTCTTTTATTTTTCAAATCAAGCTACAGTGGTGTGAAAAACTATTTGCCCCCTTCTTGATTTCTTATTCTTTTGTATGTTTGTCACACTTAAATGTTTCTGCTCATCAAAAACCGGTAACTATTAGTCAAAGATAACATAATTGAACACAAAATGCAGTTTTTAAATGAAGGTTTACGTTATTAAGGGAGAAAAAAACTCCAAATCTACATGGCCCTGTGTGAAAAAGTGATTGCCCCCCTTGTTAAAAGATAACTTAACTGTGGTTTATCACACCTGAGTTCAATTTCTGTAGTCACCCCCAGGCCTGATTACTGCCACACCTGTTTCAATCAAGAAATCACTTAAATAGGAGCTACCTGACACAGAGAAGTAGACCAAAAGCACCTCAAAAGCTAGACATCATGCCAAGATCCAAAGAAATTCAGGAACAAATGAGAACAAAAGTAATTGAGATCTATCAGTCTGGTAAAGGTTATAAAGCCATTTCTAAAGCTTTGGGACTCCAGCGAACCACAGTGAGAGCCATTATCCACAAATGGCAAAAACATGGAACAGTGGTGAACCTTCCCATGAGTGGCCGGCCGACCAAAATGACCCCAAGAGCGCAGAGACGACTCATCCGAGAGGCCACAAAAGACCCCAGGACAACATCTAAAGAACTGCAGGTCTCACTTGCCTCAATTAAGGTCAGTGTTCACGACTCCACCATAAGAAAGAGACTGGGCAAAAATGGCCTGCATGGCAGATTTCCAAGGCGCAAACCACTTTTAAGCAAAAAGAACATTAAGGCTTGTCTCAATTTTGCTAAAAAAACATCTCAATGATTGCCAAGACTTTTGGGAAAATACCTTGTGGACCGACGAGACAAAAGTTGAACTTTTTGGAAGGTGCGTGTCCCGTTACATCTGGTGTAAAAGTAACACAGCATTTCAGAAAAAGAACATCATACCAACAGTAAAATATGGTGGTGGTAGTGTGATGGTCTGGGGTTGTTTTGCTGCTTCAGGACCTGGAAGGCTTGCTGTGATAGATGGAACCATGAATTCTACTGTCTACCAAAAAATCCTGAAGGAGAATGTCCGGCCATCTGTTCGTCAACTCAAGCTGAAGCGATCTTGGGTGCTGCAGCAGGACAATGATCCAAAACACACCAGCAAATCCACCTGTGAATGGCTGAAGAAAAACAAAATGAAGACTTTGGAGTGGCCTAGTCAAAGTCCCGACCTGAATCCTATTGAGATGTTGTGGCATGACCTTAAAAAGGCGGTTCATGCTAGAAAACCCTCAAATAAAGCTGAATTACAACAATTCTGCAAAGATGAGTGGGCCAAAATTCCTCCAGAGTGCTGTAAAATACTCGTTGCAAGTTATCGCAAATGCTTGATTGCAGTTATTGCTGCTAAGGGTGGCCCAACCAGTTATTAGGTTCAGGGGGCAATTACTTTTTCACACAGGGCCATGTAGGTTTGGATTTTTTTTCTCCCTAAATAATAAAACCCCTCATTTAAAAACTGCATTTTGTGTTTACTTGTGTTACCTTTGACTAATAGTTAAATGTGTTTGATGATCAGAAACATTTTGTGTGACAAACATGCAAAAGAATAAGAAATCAGGAGGGGGGCAAATAGTTTTTCACACCACTGTATGTGTGGTCTGCTTTCATAAAATATGCTTTCTTATTTAAGAAAACAGTGATTATGCTCTTAATATCTGAATTAGAATTTTTCCCCCCAAAACTAAAACCATATTTGACATATTTTCATATATGAGCTTTCTTTTTACACTGTGCATTTCTTACCGAGGGATAGGACCAATGCACTCACATCTATGCCTCTACTAGAAAAGTGTATAGAAAAGTGATCTACAATGTTATACTGTAGGAGTGAACACAAAACATATGAGATACGGGAACATTAGCACTAAGAAAAATGAAACAGAACATCAACGTGTGCAAGCAGAGAAATATGTCCACATGCAATACTGCTAACTATTTTGGGTAATCTTCATCATTAACACAAATGAACTTTTGTAAAAGTTATTAGAGGTTAACAACAAAGGCTTGAACAAAATATAAGTTATGTAAATAGAGAAGATACACACAATTTGGACAGTCAAGCATGAATAATGTGATTTCTATAGACAATATTAGACAAAGAGGAAGAGATGGACCAGTGTCTAAGAATCTATAATGAGAGAATATATGGTTTTCATTAGAAAGAATGTGAAGTAGAGTGGTACTGCAACAGAACTTTTGTTGTGCACAGGTGATGCACACTGTAATCCGTAAAAAGGTTTTTGTTCTGTTTTGTTTTTTTTGCAGGGCTGTCATTTTTTTACAACTGCCCAATAGAAAATCATCAAAGAAGCTTGGTGGGTTATCCAATGATGGCAGATTTAAAAAGGAATAATTATAATAATAAAATTTCACGTTAATTGTTTTACGTGTAACTCCGTCTCATTGGTCTTTGTGCCCTGCTTAGAAGAGGACCATGGTCCTTTAATAATGGTTAAATAAAGCTATGTGTGGTCTGCTGTCTTTTTCAGTGGACTGAGTGGATGATAGATGTTAGAGTTACAGTTAGGACCCCTAGTATTTCTTTTCCCATTTCTGTCTCTCTCTGACTTCTTTAACTTTGAACCTGCTGGATGGATCACTGTGAGCCAGCCGTCTTTGATAGATGGCTATTGGTCAGCCAATGTGGCACAATATTTCAATTTCCTGCCTGGGCTGTGGTGCTCCAAAGGTTGAGCAGAGTTCAGCAGCACAGTGTGGTGCCAGCAGTCGCCCCAGTGCCTGTGCTGGAGACCAAACACAAGTTTCCAGCACATACCACAGGCCCTCTTGGTGTCCGTGAAAACAAATCAGCTTTGTAGTGTGACACAACCCCATCTAACTTTTTATGAGACATAGCACACACTAGACAGATTGTTGCCTTTCTTTTTTATGGAAGGATATTTGTTCATTGTTAAATATTTGTGGAATATTTTATATCCTGTGAATGATTTATATAGAAAAGCATGCAGTGCATGTACAATAAGAATAAAGTGATTCTAATCTATTCTGGTCTAGCACACTGTATTCTATTCTGTCATCAAATTAAATATGCCTAAGCAAACATTTTACATCTGAGCATGAAATGGGTTTATGAAAAAGATAATCCTCATTTGCAATACATTTGAATAACAGATTGTGCAGGCAGTAGTAATGTAGTTTTTGTTAACATTTAGATTAAATGTGATAAGGCAATGAACAATCACACAATTCAGGAAATCAATAGGCCCTGGAACATGTTACATCAGGCAAAACAGCTGAAAGTAAATTGCTGGCATAATAGTAGCTAGGTTTTTCAAGTTGTTTTACTTTGGAGTCTGTCTCTCCAGCATGGTGCTCTTTCCCAAAGCAAAGAAAATATGTTCAGAGAGACAGAAAAAAAGGGGGGTTTAAAAAAGCAGACAAAAATACATACAGGAATGAAGTCGTGCATCATACTGTGATGCATGTCTTATATTTTGACATTGCTATCTGGGTCAGTTATATTTATGAGTATCATGGTGTTACTAGGAAATGTGATTATGCATGTTCATTTTATGTGACAAAACCAGGCTGATATCCAGTAAGTGCATGTGCAAGTCTATGTGGAATTGAGTATTTCTTTCTGTCTGTGGATTTTAGAGTAAGAGAGAGGGCAGTGTGCTTTTCAGCTGGAGCACTATGATTGGCCTGAGTGGATTTGAGGCCTTGTGGCATGCGGTGCACCCTAGTGGTGGGGAGGAGGATCAAAATGAAACTAACAAGCCTCTGAATCTTCCCCCAAAGTGCACACAAGCAGTGTCATACCATACTCCTTAAACACTGAAGTTAAATATTTAGCACTAGAGGCAAAGGGAGCAACATCAACCTTGTAAAATGAAATGAGCTGAAAATATAAATCTACACAATTCTAAACAGAATGTCTCACTGAATTTAATTCATTATAATAAATGAAATGCATGTTTCTTACTATTTAACCAAATCGGATTCATGGCCAAATGCCTCAGTGGTGTTAATGTACAGTACAGCAATGGTTACCCTTTAAAAAATCTAAATAAAGTCTTGCATTGAGCTGTAAGTTGTAAGAATAGCAGCAGAGGAACATGGGGATATTTAGTAGTCAAAACAGTCCCCCCTTTGACTGTGGGCCAAACTCTTAAACTTGGTTCCAGATTTTTTTTTGCCCCTTTTGTCTGTGCGTGGTTTAGACTTACATGTAATTTAACCAGGAACACAGGGAATACAAAGTATCTAGGGTCAAACACTCTAAACAATTGCACTTGATATTGATTTTTTTTTACCATGGAGGAAAAATGCTCTTTTTTAACTGAGGAAATATGGCACAAGGTATCAAATATATAAGACACAATATGCATGTAATTAAAAAAGAAATGACACTACCACTTTAATAGAAACACCATTACCCGTGTATTCATACAATCATCCAAAAGGTAAATAATGTGGTAGTAATGCAGTGCACGAAATAATGCAAACACTAGTCTAAAGCTTTAAGTAAAGTTTATATCAAACATCTGAATGTGATCTCGGGCTTTTATTATCATGTGTTTGTTGGTGCCAGAGGCTAGTTTGAGTATTCAAAAAAAATCCTGAGATTTTACATATTGGGGCATAAATAACAAAATTGCACCCAGTTAGTGGCAGTCTGTAGGTTTATTGACAAAAGACATCAGAGGAAAATTTAAATTGGTTAGATGTGACAGGAAAGCTACTGTAACTTAAAAACCTACTTTTTGCAACTGTGGAATGCAGAAAAATATCTCAGAATGCACAATACTTCAAATCTTGCTTTGAATTTCCTAAAACCAGTAAGCAAACCACAAAAGGTTTCACTCCTGTATACTAAGACAGGAATCTGAGGTTACACTGGCGAAAGGCTCGCAGATATGAGACAGTTAAAGAAAATCATCATCTGGTCTTTTTCCAGTTTTTGTACCTGCCTCCTGACCACCATATTCATATCTGTGGTTTCCCATTCCAGATTTAGTCCAACTTCGATGTTGCAATAATCTCCTATCTTCAAGGAAGACTTTCTACTAGAGGAAAATGGGTGTGAGGATTTGTCCATTCAGCTACAAGAGAAATGACAGAGACAGAGTGGCAGTGATGTCAAGTGAGAAGGCCTTGTGCACAGTTGGCATTCCAGTTCATCGTAAAAGTGTTTAGTGGGGTTGAGGTCAAAGCTCTGTGCAGGTAACTTAAGTTGTTCCACTTAAAACTTGGTATCTTCATAGACCCTGCTTTGTGCACAAGGGCACTATCTAGTTGGAGCTGATTTGAGACTTGTAATACTACAATATAAAAATACATTTTACACTATTAAATATAATTGTGTGCTTCCAACATTAGTTAGAAAAATGGGGAAGATCCACAAATGGGTGTGATGGTCAGATGTCTACAAACATTTGGCCATATGGAGTATAAAAGAAACTTATATTGTGTCTTAAATAGGTTGGTGGGGGGGTCCAGTTAAAATTACAAGAATGAGGTGGTATCTAGTTTCTTTTTAATTGTTTGACATTATTGCTTGTTTTGATCAGTAAGCAAAACTTTGCTACCTGACACAATTTGGGTGTTGCAACTGCATATTAACTGAATATTCTTTTTTTTCCCATGGCTGAAGCACTACAAAAGTACTGTCATGTCTTCCTCTCCGGAAAGATAGCTAAGGAGCATAGATAATGGTTATAAGGATGTGTATAGTGGGTATAACTGAAGACTACAGACCCCCTCTTTGCCTGGCAAGGGGATTAATAATGAATTAAGGCATCTAAACCCCACAGAGCAACCCCCCTGCCAACATGCTTTCCCTAAAAGAGAGAGAGAGATTCATGCATACTAATGTATCCATTATTTATAGTGCTTGCACAGCTGGGCTACCCATGTTAAAGACAAGGAAGGAGGGAAAAGTGTTTGCTCCTGAACTGAAAAGCAACCAGTTTTGTGACAATGCAAAAGTATGAGCTATGGTGGCAGTTCTTCGGCCATTTCTTGAATAAAGGAGGGTGTCCTTCACTGCCAGACAGTCACCCAAAATACAAGGGGACGAGGAGGCAAGTGCTGCTGGGGGAGGGGTGGATTAAACAAATAAATACATGATAAGAAATAATCATGCTGGGATAGCAGAGCTCAGTGGAGACAAAGAGGCTATGGGGGAGGAGGTCAGGAGTCTAGCTAGAATCAAATCACTGACTTGTCTACAGCTTGCTGGAATGAAGATTGGGTCTGCATAGCAACCTTTTGACCTAATTTAAAGGTTTGATCTTGAGCTCTAGCTCTTTAACAAGCCATCGTCATTGCAAAACAAATAATGAAATTGTAATTAATGGTAGATTTGTGTAGGAGAAGAGGAAAGAGAGGATTAGAGGTAGCAGACAGTTGGAAGTACAGAGAGAGTCAAGACATTTGGAATAAGCCTGCACATCAAGCATGATAACATGATAAGATAAGTTGTAGCCAGAAGAGCATACTTCCCACTAGAACTTTATATTTGCATAGATAGCAAGAGATGAGTGGTCATCTTAACAGACCACCACCAGAATCTCCCTGATCTCCATAGATAACCGCGGAGCAGGCCATTGTTGATTTGATCTTTTAGAGGTCACTATGGAAATCATTTGAAAAAGCATTGTCCAGGCAAAATAAAATAGATTCACAACTGGTTATAGTGCACTCGAAGACGCTCCACTCAAAAGAGACTGAGGTGTCACCGAGTATTGGGACTATAAGAAGATCTCTGCATGAACTATGCCTGAATATATTTCAATATGGTTTCAGTCTTGCACAGAGAGCAGGCCTGTAGATTAGTATTTATCATGTCTAAGACTGAGTAACTGAGATCTGAGCAATGCATCTCATAAATACAAATATCTTGTTCTTCTTAACAGATTTAGCAGCTGTGGAATAAAATCAATGTTTATTTCTGTATTAAGATTTTGCATGTGTATCCAATGCATCAATAATTTGAGGGAATAAAATGAATACTAAAGTAATCCAGGAAGAAGAATAGCTCCTAATTTACAGTGGGTTAATAAGGTGATTCAGCGAAATTATCACCTGAGGCCAGACCTCCCAAGAGAGACTGTACATTGTGCAAACACTGCAACCTTTATTCTACTGCACAGACAAGGACTACTTAAACCATTTATACTTTGTTTTGCCACACACAGGAAAAATCCATAAACTTTGGAATTATAACAAAATAACCCATTGAGGTTTTGACAGATTGGATTTTCCACTGTTCAAAGTCAAAATTGCATCCACAGCATCCCTGCTCCTCCATTTTTATGGCAAATACAACAGCATCCTAATTATGTGTATGGCCACCGTGGTAAGAGTCATCTCGTTAACTTGTACATGCTGTGAGCTTGTATAAATGTGCTACAGCCGCACTTTGGGTGTACAGCCACATCCTTGCTTCCTGTTTAGTCTGCTACAACTGAATCTCAAAGCAATATCAAAACAGGTTACCCCATTATTTTAATATGCATGCATTATCCAAGACATTATCTGTACATGATCAAAAACTTGTGTGAAATCTCATTTTTAGATCTGTTTCTTTAGAACACTGTGGCAGACAAAGCAGAGAGGAAAGAATCCTAATGCATTTGTTGCAGTCTTATGATAAAATAAAAAAAATTATAGAAAAATGATAGATGTGTAATTAACTTTTTAGATAGACTTAGGATTGCAAAGATTGTGTATCCCAACGTATTTACTTTCAAAGACATGCTGTGTAAAACAAGGTCTAGATGTTGTAATTCATTGCTTAACCCTGAGGTCATGGATGTTGTCCAATATCAGCAATGGGTAGATCAGAACTAAGTCCTAAGCTAAGTCACCAGCTTCAGAATGACAAGGAATCCGTGTGTGAAGTTTGCCCCAGGGTGTCCGAACAGAAGGCTTTGAGTGTCCTAAAGACACAGAACCACCAACCTGTTCCTCAAGAGGCTTTCATTAGGTTTCAAAGGCTTCCTGGTTTTAGATTACTGTGCAAATACACGTCTAACTGTGTCCACTAGTCACAAAGTGCTGTGACGATTGAGTTGAATGAATGTTAGTACTCAACTTCACCGTGAATCCAGGAGGAAGTCATTTATACTGCAATTTGCAAAAGGAAAAATCCATATACAGACAGGTGTGGAGTAAATTGCTAATTAAATTGTAAACCTTTGGTCCTGATGAAATCTTGGTATTTGCCTTGGTTCAATGGCCAAATAGGAAACATATAAAGTGCAGTAAAATCTCCAAGGCAGTCACCAGCCTGCCAGACCCATATAGCTATTTCTGACATGTTGTCAATCTTATGCCAAGATTTGCAGGGGTCAATATCCAAGCACACTTCGTCAAGCAAAGATCTGTTTCTGAGTGATATACAACCTATGTTAATGTAATGGGCAGGAATAAGGTAATAGGGCCCATTTATCTTATTATGTCTTTCAGCTATTGTCTCAGTAAATGCCTTATGCTACTCTCAGTCTTTTCTTTAAGGACATGTTAAGAAGGGGAAAAAAGTGGCCCACAACTTCCCTGGAATAGTTCACATTCATTATTAGAATCCGTTAGCATAAGAATGGCTCCTGCCTGCATGCATAATTCTGCTGAGTAATTGTGATGGCCTTTTCTACTGGCTGCTGACAAAAAAGCACCGGCACGGGGGCTATTGTCATGGGCGCATCCATCTGCATCCAGACCATTAAAGGATATTTGCACTTCCTCAGGGCCACTGGACCCGGGTGGGTTTTTGACATGTAGCAGAAGGCTGTGTCCCTTGGCCACCAGCTCTTGAGGTGCAGATTAGGGCAGCATAAGCGGCTCCTGTCACGTTCTCTGAGATTCGAATGGACAGATACAGAGGCAATGCATTGACTAAAATTTTAAACAAAATATTAACGGGTAACTGTGTGGGGGTTGTAACTTTTATATAAGGAAGGAAGATGTTTTTCAGGGAGTTGATACACATTAGGGATTGTTTCTCAGTGCAATGGTTTAGGCGGTTGAATGAGCATCAGTGACAAACACACGCAGACAGACTGACAGATGGGAGAAGCTGGCTGCATTCTGGAGATTTGTGTACTAACTGGAGTCTTAGTACCTCACTGTGAGGATGGTATAAGAATGTATAATCAAGAGTATTGGACAAGGCAATGGGTACACAGACATAAAAGAACATGTAATAAATTTATTGTCAAATCTCACTTGTATTATAAGCCTAAATCCACCAAGAGACTGAAATAATGGTAATGGAAAAGTTACTGGACAAGTTTCTCTCCAGAGTTTCCATATCAAAATGCTGTGCAAGTGAAATATCACAAATATGAACAATTGTGAAATTTATACGCTTAGTATCAACACAGATTACGATTACACCTTTGCCATCAGCAGCCATGCTTACATTAAACACACAAACAGTTTTGGTAATATCTACTGTACAAACCTGCACCGCCTATCTATCCATACCTTACACGTAACTTGTTCTTGTTACTACATTTTTCACTGATGGAATGCTTAGGGATAGGTATAAAAATTATTGAATTAGTGGGTTATGGAAAAGTCATTGTGTGTGTGTGTGCAGGCAGCACTGCCACTGGGCAGGGAGTACCTGTGGGCTGGCTCCTACTGGGACTCATTTGGATCTGACAGCTCCCAATGTGTTCATTAGGGCTCTGATTGGGCCCTGCTCCTGTGGGGAGTGCCTGCCAGCCCCATACTGAATAGTCGTGATTGTGCTCAGCATAAATCGCCATCTGTTTCAGCAGGAGAGAGAGAGAGAGAGAGGGAGAGAGAGAGAGAGAGAGAGAGAGAGAGAGAGAGAGAGAGAGAGAGAAAATGGGCAGAAAGCCACTCAATTTTTAATCCATCTACATTTTGTGGGTTTAAGTCAAACTAAAAAAATGAATAAAATCTGTCTCACAGGAGGTAATACCAATATACCAAACTGCATTAACATTCACATGTATTTTTGTTTATTGTCCCTAAGCAAATTTAATAGTACACTTATAATATAAGAACATTACATTGGGTATCAGTATAATTGTCTATAGATAGATAGATAGATAGATAGATAGATAGATAGATAGATATTGAAACTGAACGGAGGGTGTAACTTTTTTAAAATTATTTGAAAGAAAAAATATAAATGTTAAATATCATGAATATATTATATTTAAAAATTTACTATATCTATGTCCCTTATCATATACTTATTAGATCGTTTTGTTGTCTTCCAGCATACAGTTAAATTTACACTGATGCACAAATCATGCAGACCTGATTGTCATTCTCTATCTTTCTTTTTCACTTATTTTCTCTCACTTACTTACTTAACATCGAAAACGATGTTGCAGCTTCTTACTGCTTGGGTTTTTGAAGCATCTTTATCGGTCCTGGAAGAAGCATTCTGCCTGTTCTGGCCTCGCTTTGCTTTTCATCCTTTGTGCCAGCCAAGGTGTGACCAATGCATAGGGCATTTGTACAGGGTAGAAGACGACACATTGCATTTAGTCTTCTGTCTAAATAGAGAAAGGAGAGGATTGTGAGTAGGGGGAGAGAGGGAGGAATAAAAAGGCGGTGTTCACAGGGCCCAGGTGCTTTACAGCTCAGCTGCACAAAGGCTTATAAAGCGTTACTCCATGGAGAGTCATGTCAGATGTAATTGCAGGGTTCACAAAGATAGTGAATCGCATGCAATGCACTGACCCAGTCCTATGATGCTATGAAAGAGGCCATCACTAAAAGGCTCCAGTGCCAAAGAAATAATAATAATAATAATAATAATAAAAAACTTTCTTGTTATTTGATTATCCATAATCAGGGGTGTAAATAAGCTGTCCTTTGGGACACCGTTACAAATCCTCCAACTTGCTCCAAAAGGCAATTTCACACATTGACCTTGATATTGCAAAGTGAATGGAGAACTACACTGAAATACATGGGGAAGGGTTATGTTCCACCGAGTATCAAGCAATTTCAAAAATTACAGCCACTTTTCAACTATTTGCATGTTCACCCACTTTGTTTACTTCTGTAAGTTTTAACTGAACTATTGATAGTCTATGATGTAGATTTGACACTGATAAGCTGACTCTTTGCTCAGGATGGGAAAGTATAGGCAGCACTATGAGAGATAAGGTTTATTCATCTTGATATTTCCCATAGCGAGCTCCTGCTGGGATATAAGCACATGTGCTGTGGAAGTCTGAATATGTTTCTGGGCACCAACAGTTTAAAACGTGGCAGGTACTCAGCAAGCCCTGCACCTTTGTGCGACCGACTAACATTTAATTGGAGGTGACCAACAAATGGGTGATAAGACCGAGGGGGCTCCAAATGCTCACAGATGGAGTTCTCTTGGGATCTAGGTGTTCCTGTGCTGTTGGCAGCCAAAGTTCCATGCTCTCCCACATTGGCGCGTCTTGGAACAGCTCCATCCGGCTCACCACGGGTGGGCCTACAGACACCGAGGGCATCTTAGGCAGCTGGCACCAGATCTGATCAACAGTGAGTAGTATGTTCACACTCAGATGATAAGCAGGAAACTCTTGAACTACGCTCCAATTAGACCTCTAACTCCAGACCTCTCACTTACAGCACTGGTGGTACTGTTAACAGTAAAGTGAGCCACAAGTTGACCATGTTATTCCTTGGCAAATGTTGTGCAATAATGATTAACTGGATGTGAATGGTTGTGATTAAGTTCTTTTGGCAGTGAACAGTTAGTAGTAGTTTTTTAGAACAAGTGGTAGAATTATGTTAAATTTCTTCATTTTTTATTAGGTGATGAGATTTTTGAGAAAAGCACAACACCATTTACAAACTTTTTTACAGGATACCCCTTGGTAACTGAAGCAATTTGGTAATGGGCTTTTGCAAGGTCAGGATGCTCTATCTCTATGCTCAAGTGATTTATTTTCTTTCTTTTTTTCTTTTTTCTTTTTTACCTGATTTAAAGTAGATGTGAAATATATCATGTCAATGCAAGCAATTTTAAATGCTTCTTGGCAGGGTGGGACACAGAGTCTACTTTGTATTGCAATGACAAGGCAGCCATGAAATGGAATAATTCATCTATCTGCAGCAAATGGAGCCAACATCACTTTCAAGATGTGTGGCACTACCATGAAGACTCAGCAGGTCAAGCCATAAGAAGGGAGAAAACATTCCTAAATTCAATGAAATTGAGGACAGTGCAGTGAATGAGAAAAAGAACTGGAGAGATGAAATACAGTCCGGGGGCCAGGCACTGTATATTAGAAAAGGTGATTTATCATTTCTCATTTTTGAAAGACTTCTTCAGGTAGGAACAGCTGGCCATGGCATGCCCAAATCAGTAGGAGGGGTTTGCTAATGTGGCTAAAAAACTATTTATTGATGAGTACTTCAGCTGCTTTTGCCGAATAGGCATCTTGGAAGCATTCTCCTTTCTTGGGGGGAGATGGACATGATCTTCCTACAGTCAGGAAGATCTGTAGGGCAGAGAAAACCTTATATGATGCCCAGAAAATAAGCCCCCTACTGTGTGTCTAGTAGGGGTCCCTAGTGGCTCATTCTAGTTCCATATGGGAGACAAGAAATCAGCACAGAGAGTATAGCTCATAATATATTTCAGAACTTCACTGGGTTGCTGTCGCTCACACGAGTCACACACAACCACGGGTTTTACAGCAAAAGATTCCACAGCATGGGAGACAATTAGGCACAACCAGTGTATTTCTTTTCCAGACTCTATACTTTATAATATCTTCATACCCCAACTCAGACCAAACAAACCAGTCTGTTGTATGCAAAGGCTGTACTAAGTTTTTTTGTTTTGTTTGTTTTTTTAGACAGTTTGAGAGCATTAAATTAGACCCACTGCAGTGCTGCACTGCCTGTGACACTGAAACTTACTTAGAGACACTGCCATCTCTAAATGAAGCAATTAAATTAAAGTCTGTGACATGCGCATGATCATATAATTGCTGCTATTTCTACTTTCAAAAGTGTTCATGCATTTGATCTACAGGTCCTCTGTAGTCTTCTGCAGTCGCAGCAAGGTTAAGACGAATATAACCGAACTAGCATGGCATACTTCACTGAAACTCAGATCTTGAACTAAAGTCAAATTGAAATGCATAAACAGGCGAACAGGAAGACATTTTTAGCCCAGAATAAAGCTGATGAACATATGCATACATAACATGTTGAGGCTCAGGCCTCCTGCTGGGAGCAGGCACGACAAAGGCTCCCTAACAGGAATACCTCTGGGATCGCTAATGATTAATTAGCTTGTGTCATTAAGTGAAGTAAATGTCATGGTAGCTTCCTAGGGAAGCGGTCACACCATGAGTCTGCTAAAGCGCCCCAAGGGACCAAAGGGCCAGTAGCCAGGTGAACACTGACATCTAGTGGCTGAAATGTGAATTGTCTGTTCAAGCAGTCAACAGAATTGGTTATTGAAGTTACATGTAACGAAGACTGCACATGATTTCCCAGGCTTTATTCTTTCATTAATTCAGTCATTCATTCATCTTGGACACAGTGGATCCAGAGTCTGTTCCAGGAATTACACGTTTTGGGGAAGTGTGAGGAAATCAGACTAAACCTGTGCTAAAAATGGAAGGAATGCGCTCATATTCCACACAGATTGCACCACAAGCTCAGCAAACCTACTCTCTGTGCCATGCTGGTACACTGTGAACAGCTTCTTAAAGACACTTAAAAAAAAAAGATTTTTGTAGAAGAAGATACATTAAATTAAATGAAGTGACTGGTCTTGCGATGCTATGGCTTCAAATGAATGTGGTTTCAAGGTTATATGCATTTAATGTATGAGCATACCTCATACATGACTATATACAACATGTAGAGTTCCAAACATCAACTTAAACACAGGTTCAACAAAATACTGGAAATGTTCTTACCCAGGTGAAGAAAAAGCCTATCAACTGGTGCAGCAGAGGTATACCTAGATGGAGGCCAGTTCCCTAAGCATTTGTAATATTGTGGAAGCTAATATCATTGGTATTAATTTCTTAATTCATTCATTCATTTCGTTTTTTCTTTCTGCTCGCTTTTTCTTGCTGTGTTGCTTCTCTCATATGTCTGAGTAGCAGAATGGAGACTGGTGCTAGCTCTCAGGCTCATTAAGGAAGGTTCAGCCAACTGTGAGCCAGAGGCTTTTTTCTCTTCAGGAAGGTTATGAAGGCAACAGCGGAAATACAGAGAGAGAGAGAGAGAGAGAGGGAGAGAGGGAGAGAGAGGCAACAGTTCAAATGGTCTCTTTTAAAAGACTCATGCTTGATAAACACATTACCAGCAGTCATAGAACTCCCCTGGAACACTTTTACTTCACACACACCCTCACACACATAATGACACACCTGTCAGAGCCTTTCCACTCTGTAAGCACAAGCAAAGCGCCCAGGGCCTCCCTCTGGTTCTCTCTATATGGCACAGCATGTTCCGTGTATGAAAGAGGACCATTCAGTTGCTTTTCTCAGTTTTAACCCTGAGATAATGGCGTTGACAATTTTGCATGTACATCAGCGTAATTTTTGTTCTTTTACAATCCATACTATATTTGTTTGTTTATTGCCACCAATTTACCTTATCTTCTCTTACATCTGTATTCTTTTTTTTTTTTTTTTTTTTTTTACAGTTTCTTGCATACCCACACCCATGATTAAAAACTGGCCGTGTGTGTGTGTGTGTGTGTGTGTGTGTGTGTGTGTGTGTGTGTGTGTGTGTGTGTGTGTGTGTGTGTGTGTGTGTGTGTGTGTGTGTCATTGGCACGGTCTTCTTTGTGGTCAGGGCAGTCACACACGGCCTGCAGGAGGCAAAGATGAACATGGCAGATGGAGTTTTGATGGTGTGCTGCATCCCAACACAAAGACACCCAGTGTTTTTATGTGTGAGGGAGGTGGAGGCCAGCCTGCTGTAATCCTCCAGATCAGGTCTTTGATATTCAGATATTAACACTCTCAGTTGCAGCATCATAAGCATAACTTTATCTGAAGACATAACCGTCCTAAGCAGCACTTGGAAAAATTGCTGCATGTTTGTCATCCTGCAGCATGTGTTTTCCTTGTCTATCAGTTTCATATTGTACCTTCTATTTAATAAACAGAAATAGATATATTTTTAGATTTGACTCAAATATTATACAGATGAGCTTGCAGCATAGTTCAGCTTCAGCACTCCAGCACCATGTTCATGTTCTACTTCTGTAATGTGTACGGCTACAAAGGAGTCTGGTGAAAGATTTTATTAAGAACTTTTTTGGTCTTTTATGCTCCCTTTACTTTGCAGGCCATGCCTCAAGACTGCCTCTGAAGTTAATTAGCCTGGGTGTTTTGGCTGGTTCACAGATTCTCAATAGAAAACAGAGAGAATCATCACATGAATGGGAATCTAACATCTAAGAAGACTTTTTTCTACACTTGAGGTTTGTCTTTTGTGACCATTACCCTATTGAGTCTCGGTTTTCACACAGCTGTGGCCTCAACTGGAAAATCTTTTGTGCCAACTCCATGAATATGATACATGGCAGGTAGCCCTCATAGCAAGTTAATCTCCTGAAAGAGCCTTGTACAAATACTTTGAATGTCTTCCTTGGGCCCAGAGAGGACAGTCATCCATTGAGCACTTTGGCCTGTTGTGGTGGCAGTCCACTACCATGAATGGGAGGCTCAACGGAAATCACAAGTAATTACTTTTAAACAGTTTCAGCAGTGAAAACATGCCTTAGGAATAAGAATAGGAACCCTTTAAATGTTTTATTTTTGTAGGTTCCAGTAGACACTCAATCACTTTCTTTATCTATATTTAATATATTATTCGCCCTACAGTACCTGATACAATTAGTGACCTGCTCTAATAAAATGGTATTCCCAAATGTCTGTGGGAAACTAATCATTATATGTGGGCATTAAGCAAAAATAGACAATTGTCTAATATTTATTTTGGATGCTCTTCACTGGAACTAAGAGGGTAAATCCTGTTTTATCCCCTGTGTATAATGTGAGCTTCAATAAGACAGTTAAATTCAATTTCATTTTATTTCTATAGATTTTTTAAATTAACTAATATTGTCACAAATCAGCTTTACAGAAATGTATAAATTTCTTGAAGAAAGAAAAACAGATAAAATACTGTATAAAACATGTATGGCCATAAATTGTTTTCATAAAAATAGGAACATATGATAAACTTGAGTAAGAGCATTAGAGGCTCAGAATTTCAGAATTAATTATAGTGTTGACATAAATAAAAGTTTAATGATGAAAACAGTTTCAGTACAAATTGTTCTTAGCAATTGCAGTCCTGAGGTTTGACTGTGCCTAACCTCACTAATGTTTTTTTGTTGTTTTTTGATTAAGCACAAATTTCCACAACACATTCCAAATCTATAGCAGAAAGTTTTCCCAGAAGAGTGGAGGCCATTACAACAATCAACCGAACAATCAATCAATCAATCAATCAATCAAGAAAGAAAGAAAGAAAGAAAGAAAGAGGGGTTTAAATCCATTTAAATGCCCATGGTTTTGAACTGAGCACATGGGTGTTGCAGTCATATTTTATCTATTATTTAAATGGTTTCCGACCTCAGAACCACAACAAGCAGCACTCTGCAATGTATGCTAACAGGGTGAGGGATAAATATAACAGATGCAATGTTTTGTCCCATTGTGCTTCATTCCCTGCTCCTTCACACAGAATATCGCCTGGTTTCAATAGAAAAATTGCACAACATTTGTCAAAATTAATATATTGAAGCAGGGTGGCTGATGCAAAAGCCTACTTCAAGAATCAAAGTATTTTTTGTTGTGGATCAAAAGGAATGTCTTGGAACATATTCCTCATAGATCCAACAAAGAACTACATTTCCCCTCCTGGCAATGCCAGACTTTGCTTTAAAAAATATATTTTTAAGTGTATAATTTTTTTCAATTCAATTCAATTTTATTTATATAGCGCTTTTAACAATGGTCATTGTCTCAAAGCAGCTTCACAAAAATTAAAGAAAAAAAAAAATTATATATATATATATATATAGAATAATTATATATAAAATAATAAATAAATAAATAAAATTATAATAGAAAATAAATAAATAAAAACAAATAATAATAATAATTATAGAAAAGAAAATAATTGGAAGTGTGGATGTGTGAGAAAAATGTGCAGATAATAATGAGACGAATGAATGAAATTTCTCTGATGAGCAAGCCAAGGGTGACGGCGACGGTGGCAAGGAAAAACTCCCTGAGATGGCATTAGGAAGAAACCTTGAGAGGAACCAGACTCAACAGGGAACCCATCCTCATTTGGGCGATAACAGATAGAAATGATATAACATCTTGTGTGTTGTGCAGGTGAAAATTCAATATGACAGAAATTATTTAAATTTGTCATGAAGACCAGTTCAGCATAGGGACGAGTCAGTAGGTGCAGAGGGCAGATGAGGTCTGGATCACTGGAAGCACAGGAGCAGCATGTGTAGCTCCAACCATCATAAAGCTGAATCCAGTTGGAGCTGGTCCTTCTCTGGATGCCTCAGGAACCTCGCAGGGTCGGCCTTTGTCTACTGAAGCTGGCAAAGTCTCCCGATGCCTCGGGATGGGTAGAGAAATACAGAACAGATGGGGAGAATTAGCGTAGTTGCCATTCGGTATAGGTGTACTGGAGTATGAGTACTGGGATGAGTTATGTGTATGCCAGATTAAAAAGATGCGTCTTGAGTCTACTTTTGAACTGAGAAACCGTGTCTGCTCCCCGAACACTGTCTGGAAGGCTATTCCAAAGCTTTGGAGCTAAATATGAAAAAGCCCTACCCCCTTTTGTAGATTTTGAAATTCTGGGAACTACCAGAAGTCCGGAGTTTTGTGATCTTAAGGCGCGTGGTGGATTGTAGCGTATCAGAAGACTGGTTAGGTATGTGGGAGCTAAACCATTTAAGGCCTTGTATGTAAGTAATACTATTTTGTAATTTATTCTAAACTGAACAGGTAGCCAGTGCAGGGATGATAATATTGGGGTTATATGATCATATTTTCTGGATCTAGTGAGAACCCTGGCAGCTGCATTTTGGATTAACTGAAGCTTGTTTATTGAGGATGCAGGACAACCACCTAGTAATGCATTACAATAGTCCAGTCTGGAGGTCATGAATGCATGAACTAGTTTTTCTGCATCAGATACGGATAAGATGTTCCTAAGTTTAGCAATATTTCGAAGATGGAAAAAGGCTGTTTTTGTGATATTTGAAATGTGATTTTCAAAAGACAAGTTACTGTCTAATATTACTCCCAGATCTTTTACTGCTGAGCTGGTAATAACAGTACATCCTTCTCAGCGCAAGCTGAATTGTGAAAGCTGTTGTGTGCTGGTTTTTGGGCCAATAAGTAATATCTCTGTCTTATCTGAATTTAATAAAAGAAAGTTATTGGTCATCCAATCTTTTATGTCCTGGACACACTCAGTTAATCTAGACAACTTAGGTATTTCGTCTGGTTTAGTTGAGATATATAATTGGGTATCATCAGCATAACAATGGAAACTAATCCCATGTCTTCTAATGATGTTACCCAAGGGAAGCATGTATATTGAGAACAACAGAGGTCCTAAAACTGACCCTTGTGGGACCCCATATTTCACTGGCATTATACCAGACGGTTCTCCATTTAGATCTACAAAATGGTAGCGATCAGACAGGTAAGATCTAAACCATTTTAGTGCCTGTCCCTGAATACCTATATAATTTTGTAAGCGATCTATGAGAATATTATGATCTATAGTGTCGAATGCAGCACTAAGATCGAGCAGGACTAGCAATGAGTATATTATATACTGTATATATTAGAACCCTTAAAAACTCGATCACTACTCAATTAAAAACAATCACTTTTTAACAACAGCATGCTATATAATGGAGATTAGGTTCTTTTGTGCCTGAATGGTCCCTGTTATGCTGAAACCAACTGTGATCTTTGTGGTTCAAAACTAAAAGTCATCTCAAGAATTCAAAACTAAAAAAAAAAAACAGCTCATTATAATGCCACTGACTGTTTGAAAAAGTTTTCAGCACTTTGTGGTTTAATGGGAGCAATTTACGTACATAGTATTATGGAAAATTCTTCAGGGTGCACATGCACATGCCTCTCATTTTACTAAAAGAAATTGCATATGACTGATTCATATATGTGTGTGAGATTTATTAAAACATTTGCCATAAAAAAATCCTTATAGTACTGATCTAAATTTTAATCTCTCAATTAATTATATGAATCAGTCATATGCAACTTTTATATTTAAAAATGAATTATTATTATTATTTATTATTATTATTATTATTATTATTATTATTATTATTATTATTATTATTATTATTATTGTGACAAAAGTTTAATTTGAATTCTTTTTTATAGAAATTGCATATGACTGATTCCTATAATAGACAAGTTGGCAAAGGTTATAATGAATTAAATGTGTGTGCGCGCGCGTCCATGTTTAGTCCAAACTGGCTATAATTCACGTTTCATTATGTATTCAAATTTACACCTTAACAGTTTCCACAACAGCCACTAGATGGTACCCTTGAGCTTCATACGAATGCATCATACTGTACATGTCTATTAATCAGGATACTTTTTTGAGATCTACTTACAGCATATGGTGCATGTGTGAATGGGGACATACTGTTAAAAGTAGTTGTCGATACGGATAATAATTTCTTTAATACAGCAAATACATATCCCATTCCCATGTGTTTCACACCAACATCATCACCTGTACAAGACCATACACAATCCTCATCTCCATCCCCAGACTGCCTTCTTATGTTTTGTGTACCAGTTGAGAAGCCTATATTATACAGTGCAACCGGAAAGTATTCACAGCACATCACTTTTTCCACATTTATTAAGCAATTAGTTCTTGGGCACAGAATATAGATAACTAAGAAAATCAATTACCTCAACACGTAAATATTATACAGTGCATCCGGAAAGTATTCACAGCCTTTATGTCACAACCTTATTCTAAAATGGATTCAATTATTTTTTTCCCTCAGAATTCTATACACAACACCTCATAATGACAACATGAAAAAAGTTTACTTTTTCAACTGTGGGACCTTATATAGACATGTGTGTGCCTTTCCAAATCATGTCCAATCCACTGAATTTACCACAAGTGGACTCCAATTAAGCTGCAGAAATATCTCAAGGATGATCAGGGGAAACAGGATGCGCCTGAGCTCAATTTTGAGCTTCATGTCAAAGGCTGTGAATATACGTGCTTTCTCAACTTTTTTATTTTTAATAAATTTGCAAAAATCTCAAGTAAACGTTTTTCATGTTGTCATTACAGGGTGTTGTGTGTAGAATTTGGAGGGAAATTTTTTTAAATACATTTTAGAATAAGACTCTGACATAAAGGCTGTGAATACTTTCCGGATGCACTGTATAATATTTACGTGTTGAGGTAATTGATTTTCTTAGTTATCTGTATTCTGTGCCCAAGAACTAATTGCTTTACTGATTTCCCCCCAACATATACATCCATCCTATAAGAAATTATCAAACATTTTAGAAGGTGTGTTTGGAGTGCAAAAATCATTATGATTAGGTGGGAAATAATTTCTGATAGGTTAGATTATTACTACTGAATGTTTATTCATCTCAGCTGAGGGGCTAGAAAGTGTGCTTTCCACAAATGCCCTTTGCAGATGACCTTGGTGATGAGTTGGTCAGGGATTATCAGCGGAGTACAATAAAATCCAGAATCCATACTTTAATATAGCTAATTCCACAGTACAACCAGCACATTGGATGTCACTTCAGAGACAGCAAAGCACTGGATTACTGCTACACCATAGTAAATTACACATACAGCCCTGTCCTCAGGGCAGCTTCTGGACACGCTAATCAAAGTCTGGTGCACCTTCTTCCACCAGGAAATATCTTAGGTATTTTCAAGTTTGAGACAAATTTCTGTTTACAGTTCCAGCAATAGCCTTGACCTCACCTGGGGCATACCCTGGAAACATGGTAGATTTGGGAATGCCCGAAGATGCCCCCTAAAGTGGACAGAAATAGAAAAATATGGACTGATCTTGTCATTGTGTTGTCACCATGACCTAGAGCCCCACTGTACTATGAAGTTTATGCTTTGGCCCTTAAAATTGCAGCCTGATGGATGGGACTGCACTGCAACTGATGCAAGTTAACTGTTTAATTGAAACACTATTGCTGGACTCTGGACAACAAATAATAATGAAAATGATTGAAACAAACAGACAATATGCCAATGACAACAGTCATTGTTTATTGTTTTTTTGTTGTTGTTGTTGTTGCTTGCGCATTGTCTCTTGCACAGGTTATGCAGCTCCTGGGATATGATGCTACCATGATAATGGATTTAGTGTTTTCCTTTATTATCTTTCTTTAGACCAGTCCCACCAGCTTTTTTCCTCTGTTGCCATGTTCAAAAGAAAATCAAAAAATCTGCATGTGTAAGTTACTGTTGCTAAACGTTCATAAAGCATGATGCTGCCTGTGAAAATGAAGAGAGTGAAGGCATTGTAAAAATGGCTGTATTTCTACACTCCTCAAAGTAAAGCTCACAGTCCACACTTCAATCAAACCTCCATTGCATCACTCCAAATGCATTGCGGTGTTGTACAAATGTAAAATTACAAAACTTGTGTTACTACCCAAATACTTATAGATCCAAATTTAATTATCAGGAAATGAAAGCTGAAAATCTGATCTTGTCTCATATTCATCTTTTGATCGAAAACTCAAATAACTTCACTGTAAAACAAAAATTAAAAGAATATTCCTTAGTATTCCAGTACATCTTTGTATTATCCATGCTGGACTGTTTTCCTTTTAGAAATATTTGGGGGGAGTCTGTAAAAAAGTGATATAATTTGTCAGATCATCCTTGTCTAACTCCATATTGGTTCCTATAAGTCTTATCCACTAAATGAGACTGTAAAAGACAAAAGAGACCAAAGACATGCCCAGTAGATTGGCATTTAAAATTGCTTGTAGTGTTTTACTGGGTGTGGAAGTATTGTGTGCTTGTGCCTTGTGATCGGTTGGCACCCCACCATGCCTTTTGTCCTAAGTTCCCTGAGGGGGTTCCATGCCCTCTGTAACCTTACACAATAAGTTATATAGATGGCATTAACCTAACATAACACATTTGGTAGCATTGATGCAAAGAAAATATTTCATATAGTGCTGACATTATGTAGAAAATAACATGGAATAAATTGGATCGACACATGAGAAGTAGTTATGTGTTTAAATACACTCTTATGCCAATTTTAACTTTAAACTAATACATTTAAAAAAACACATTAAACTAAAACATTAATTTCTTGGATACACTCACTTAGTAACAAGGCTACTCTAGTAATACTATACTGTTGCAATAAACAAACAACTTTCTATTGAATGCATTTATTTATCATAAATCTTTATCTTGCTCCGGTTTGCAGTGTATCTCTCACATATCCCATATACACTGGGCATGAAGCAGAAATATACTCTGCATGGAATGCCTGTTCACTGCAGGGCACCAAATTCACACCTAGGAGCAATTTAGAGTAGCTAATCCACCTACACATGTGATCCCCTAGCAACAGTGTTATGCCCACTGTATTAGGTATGAACAAAAATCTTTTCTCTAGCACAGACAGGGTTAATAAACAGAATTGCTCCACTGCAAAGAAACAAGCAGTAATCCTAGTACAGAATTAGTAGTACAGAATTATTATAGTAATGTATAAATGAACAGCAGTATCTGCCCACAGGTTTGCTGTACCACATGATAATTATATATTTATATACTGTATTTATATACTGTATCATCATGCTTAAACCATTGCCATCAATAATGCATAGGTTGAGAATAGTCAGAAACACATTATCATCTAAATAGCTATTTAGAAATGTCATTTTATATATTATACAGTATGTCTGTATTTAGATTTTCAATGAACCCTTAATATTTACACAGATCAGTCATAACAATAAACCCAAAACATCATGCCAAATATTGCATGGGTTCCCCTTGGGTCACACTTGTGCAGCTCTGGACTCTCAAGGCATGAGTCCACAAGACCACTGGTGTTGTGCTGGTGGTTTCTGGCACCAGAACATTAGTGCAGGATCCTTTGGGGGCTGAGGGTTGTGGGGTGGGGCCTCCATGGACTGGATTTAGTTGAGTCTACCGTAACTCACAAACAATAAGAGAGAATTTAAATAAGAAAATGGATCCTTTCCTAGCTGTGACGATTATATGAAATGTGTCACATGCAAAGGGTGAGTAGGAGAAAGTATCATTAATACTAGCAAAATAATTAAATAAATAATTGTCTGAGCAATCGACAGAATAAAATATCATTACCTATAAAGTAGCTTTGGATTGTTCACAGGTCAAAACCAAGGAATGAGCAGGCCCTAAGACCAAAAAGGAAAGTACTGCACAAGAAATGACACTCCTGTTTAATATGAAAAATAAGGAAGTTAACAAAATTTCTATAAAACAGACTGACATTTATCCTGCTCAGTAAACCACCAGATAACATATGTCTGGCAGTAAAACTTGATAAGACTCTATGGCCAAACACTTGCAGATGGCAGGGCAAAAGCAACAAACTATTAACAATAGTCTGACAGGTTTATTATACAGGCATAAGCAAACACTAGCTACATATTTGATTTTTTCTGCAGGGAAGGTCAGCCAATGAGGATATAGACAATATACAATTTATCAAGTGTTTGTAAATGCTAAAACAGTGTTAGCTGAGTATCTTTCTTATTACGTAATCTTAACTTAATCATGTTACTATTGGTATTATCTACACCAAGGCTGTGACATATTAACTGCAGAAAATTATCCTCCATCTTAAATTAAGATGGCTACAGTGTTGGCTTAATGGTAAATGAAATGATGATACAAAGAAACAAACATGAATTATGTATTTATGTTCAGTTGGAATCTTCAATCTTTTTTACATAATTATGTACAGTATGTTTTAATTTACCCTGTCCAGGGTGTACCCCGACTAGTGCCCGAAGTCTCCTGGGATAGGCTCCAGGTCCCCCGTGACCCTGAACACAGGATTAAGCGGTATAGAAAATGAATGAATGAATGATTGAATGTTTTAATTTAAATCAAATATGAATCTGAATGGTTTTATCCCAGGGGACTCTGGAGGCAGTTGCAAGGTACTGGCAGGCTCAAAGGATGGGAGATGCAGAGGTACGAGAGGCAATGTGGGAGGAGCTTGGAGAAGCCATGTATAAGGATTTTTTGAGCGGCACCAAAGCGCTTCTGGAAAACCATCTGGCACCTCAGGAGGGGGAACTCAAGCTGTGTAAATCAGGGATGCTGACCTCGACTGAGGAGGTAATCGGGTGGTGAAAAGAGCACTTTGAGGAATCCCTGAACCTGACTAACCCACACTCTACTGTAGAGGCAAAGTTGGAGGATGACGGGGGTGTCGATGTCAATCTCGCATGGGTGAGGTCACTGAGGTAGTCAAACAACTCCATGGTGGCAAAGCCTGGGGATTTGATGAGATCCGTCCAGAAATGCTGAAGGCTGTGGCTTTTGAGGTGCTGTCCTGGTTGACATGTCTTTTCAACATTGTGTGGAAGGTGCCTAAGGAGTGGCAGACTGGGGTTCCCTTCTTCAAAATGGGGTCAGAGGGTATGTGCCCACTATAGGGGCATCACACTATTTAGCCTCCGAGGAAAAGTGTACTCTAAGGTGCTGTAAAGGAGGGCTTGGTTGATTGTTGAACCCCAGGTTGAAGAGAATGTTTTGGTCATGGAACGACAGCCAGCTTTTTACTCTTGCAGGAATCCTGGAGAGGGCTTGGGAATATGCCCATTCAGTGTAATTGATGAAGGTGTCTAATTGGGTTGTCCGGGTTTTTCTGTGGGAGTTGCTGCTGAAGTATGGGGTCACTTCTCAGGGCCATCCAATTTCTTTACACTCAAAATGAGTGCTGTTTTCGGTTTTTCCGCAGTAAGTCAGACTTTTTACTGGTGGGTGTTGGCCTCCATCAGGGTTTTGCTCTGTCATCAATCCTGTTTGCAGATGATGTGGTTCTGATGTCATCATCAGTCTGTGACCTGCAGTGCTTGCTAGACCGGTTTGCAGTTGAGTGTGAAACAGCAGGGAGGAGGATCAGCACCTTGAAATCGGTGGCTATGGTTCTCAGCAGGAAACCGATGGATTGTCTACTCCAAATAGGGAGCGAGTCATTACCCCAAGTGAAAGAGTTTAAGTATCTCGGGGTCTTGTTTACGAGTGATGGGACATTGAAGCGTGAGGTTGGCTCAGTCATCAGTGAGAAGCTCAGGGTAGAAACGCTGCTCCTTTGCATGGAAAGGAGTCAGTTGAGGTGGTTCTAGTAAGGATGTCACCAGGATGCTTCCCTAGAGAGGAGTTCCTGGCACGTACAGTTGAGAGGAGGCCGCAGGGCAGACAAAGGACTAGGTGGAGAGATAGCTGAGGTGAGCTGAGTTGAGTTAGCTGAGGTGGCTGGGGAAATTGAAGTTTGAGGTTCCCTGCTGGATTTCGGATAAGCTTTTAAAGATGGTGATTGATAAATCTGAATTGCCACCTAAACTGATTTTCTTATCGGTTTATTCCTACCTAGCATCTTGTGTTCCTGAAATAAATAATAATAATAAAGTGATTCCTGAAAATGAAAACAAGTTTTTGACACATACAGTATACATTACTGTACAGTGCCGCCCCCCGCCCATATATCCGAGCACCAGGCAGAGCACATCATATGTGTCCCTGGAGCAGACAGGATTAAGTGTCTTGCTCAAGGGCCCACAATGGCAGTATGATGAAGCTGGGCCTTGAACCGCTGACCTTCTGATCAGTAACCCAGAACATTAACCTGATAAGCTACAGTTCCATTGTCCCAAGTGCTTGAAGCAAATATAGCAAATGTGTGCCATAACAATAAAAAGACCTAATTATATTAAGTAAATATTGTATGAATGTAAATATGATTACAGAAATCTAGGCTTAAAATATATTTACAGGGTTTAAAGGATTTCTATTGTATTTATGCATTACAATATATCATGTAGCACTGTCGCCTTGCACCTCCAGGGTCTGGGTTCGATTCCCCGGCCAGGCTCGATTCCCGTCTCTGTGTGCATGGAGTTTGCATGTTCTCCCGGTTCTTGGTGGGTTTCCTCCGGGTACTCCGGTTTCCTCCCACAGTCCAAAGATATGCAGGTTAGGCTAATTGGCGTTCCCAAATTGCCCGTAGTGTGTGATTGGGTGTGTGAGTGTGTGTATGTGTGTGTGCCCTGCGATGGATTGGCACCCTGTCCAGGGTGTTACCCCGCCTAGTGCCCGAAGTCTCCTGGGATAGGCTCCAGGCCCCCCCCCCCCCCCCCCCCCCCCCCCCCCCCCCCCCGCGACCCTGAACACAGGATTAAGCGGTATAGAAGATGAATGAATGGATGAATGAATATATCATGTCATATTTTTTGAGTATTAGTGTAAGTTGTTACAGGGGAAAAAACATGTCCATTATTATTATTGTTGTTGTTGTTATGGTTTATTGGTATGGATTGCACGGTTGTATTTAATATTGCATTTAATGTTCCTGGTCTAATGACGAATAGCAGATCTGCAGCTGCATGTAGAGCGGCGCATGTTGCATGTAGGGGAGATTCACAGACGTTTAGCACCCGATGTGTGCTGTGAGAGTGTGTTATTCCGATCTGAGTGAGAGAGAAAGAGCAGCAGATAGAAAGCAAAGCTGTGAGTGATAATCAGAGACGTGTGCTGCATGCAAAAGCACCAAGCGGCCATTGATTATCGCTACAATGGGAGCGCAGCGTCGCGAACAGAGAAACCACGCCGTCCACCGGCTCTCTCTCTCTCTCTCTCTCTCTCTCTCACCCGAACACAGCACAGGCTCGGACTCGCACCAAACACACTGAGGAGGCAGCGCTTCTTATAATGGTCGCAATCGCAAGGTAAAACTAAGAATAATTCCACGATCATCTTTGTGAACGATTTGGACAGCGACAGCTTCTTTGTGTCCTGAGAATCCTCGCGCTGGGGTTAACAATGGAATTTTGACAGCTGTGCTTTCCAGCTGTTTTGTCACCGTTGTGCAGGAGGAAACGGCTAACGGACTGACCACACTGGCTTTAGCTTCAGTCAGCCCCGAGTGCTGAAGAAAAATATCAAGGAGACCATGAAACAAGTAGCTGTCATGCTCTAAAACATCTGATTTGAGAATGTAAGTCGGACCTGGTGCTCCATATTGGATGTTCATTCTAGAAATAGCTGGACAAGTGATCGATTCTGTGATGAAATCTGTCACGCTGTTGAATGTAAACCCTCGGTGCACTTGCGTTGGAAATAATCTCCCAGGTGAAGACAGGACGACAGTATGAATTGTCAGGTGATGCTGCTGGGGTGTTAGAGGCCGCCACATGCATCATCACCCACTTCCTCAGCACCACCATGTCCGCAACACAGCATCCTAGCATGAATTATAACTTGAGTGCGGTGCCCTGGGACCCTGGCGCCCTTCGTCCGCCTTCGCTGACAAATAGTGCTGTGAAGATGGTGGCCATTTCAGCTATCGTGTGCATGTCTCTCTTTGGCAATGTGGTGGTACTGCTGGTGTTCCAAAGAAAGCCACAGCTCCTGCATGTGGCCAACCGCTTTGTGCTCAACCTACTGCTGGCTGACCTGCTACAAACAGTACTCGTCATGCCGTTTGTTATTGCTGCCACTGTTCCTGAGGTCTGGCCACTGGACGCCCGTCTGTGTCAAGCTCTAGTGGTGCTCATGCACCTTTTTGCTTTCACTGGGGTAAACACTATTATCGTTGTGTCTGTGGACCGCTACTTAGCCATTATCCATCCCCTGTCATATCCTACACGCATGACGCCTCACCTGGGCACTAACCTGATTGCTCTTACCTGGCTGTTGAGCTTGCTGCAGAGCACACCACCTCTCTATGGCTGGGGAGCTATCGATTTCGACCGACACCATAATGCCTGCACCATGGTATGGTCCTCCAGTCATTCATACTCAGCGTTGGTGGCTGCTCTTTCCTTCTGGCTGCCTGTGGCCATCATGCTTTGTTGCTATTGGATGGTGTTCAGGGCAGCCCGGCGCCAGAATGCTTTGGTACACCCTGTTCAAACCAACCACCCTACAGATTTAGGCTCCACTCCCCACAGGCAGCAGCAGCAGCAGCCCGAACAAGAAAGCTCTTTCTCAGCAACAAATACATCCAGAAACAGGCACAGGCGCTTCCACTACCACTGCAAGGCAGCTAGGGTAGTTTTCGTCATCATGGCCTCCTATGTGCTCAGCATGGGCCCGTACAGTGTTTTGAGCACCATTTCCATACGGTCCAGGACTACCGTTCCACCATGGCTGGCCTCACTGGCACTGGTCCTGTTTTTCCTGCAGTGTTGCCTGCACCCATACATCTACGGCTACATGCACCGTAGTGTGCGCAAGGAGTTCATGGCATTGCTCTGCGGACCACAATGCGGACAAACCCGTCCAGGGCGAGGATCAGCTGTGGACAGTTGCTTCACAGTGACTGATGGTCGGTCAGCACAGATGCATATCCCCAATCACATGACCCATATGTGCTCCCTCCAGACTTGGGAGGAAGGAACAACTTCATCCTCACCTATAGAACGGAGATCAAGGGAGAGTCACAAAGACATGACATCTGAGAGCCTGAGCTCTGAGAAGGAGCTTACTCTTCATAGCACCAAGTGAAATGGCTCTTTTATTAATTTATAATGTTCTTGAGGCAAATGAAGACATCAATTTGCATGTTAGGGTCAGAAGTAGTTAGTCCAGGTGACTTGGTTTTTGTGTTAAAGATGTCTGACTGCTCATCCAATTTTACCTCAATATAGCAGACATTTAAAATGGTCTGAGTAACTGAATACCTTTATAGACAATGACCAAGTGATTATGTACTACTACAGTGGTTAGTAGGTATTATTTGTCAGTTTAAAAGTGAAGTTAAAAGGGTCAAACGCATAGAAAGCTCATGTAGTTCTGATAGTCCTGTTAGCACCTAAGTCATTTCAACTGGTGGTTGCACATTGTACTGTAAACATGCGATGCTAATGTTCTTGATGGAGAAAGTAGGGTCTTTGGTGGCCTGTTGATATTGAATTATTATGTATAGAAGTTATAGAAATGTTAAATGTAGTATATTTTTCACTATTTTTTGATATAGTAACAATTTACATTTGTCATTTTGTGATGCTATGTGCAATATTTGTAGCCAAAACAGATCCAAAAAGTTGTAAAGACAGGGAGAAGCCCTGCCGCTTAAACATTAGCTTGCCATAAATCTTGCTGTGGTTCCTCAAATGTATAGATGTAGAACACACATGAAAAATTAATAAGGTTTTTTTAGAATAAGGTTTTCATTACAGTGACAATAAAGGTGGCTTTTAGGACATCAAAATTACTGGTTAGCAACAAGCAATTGTTTTTAAACCAGAACGTTATTACCATTTTGAAGAAAACAATACTGAAAGATTTCCAAACCAATTCCACAATTACACTTTGTGCGGAAGATTATCTCCATACAGGTCACTGGTGTTCCTCAAAAGCACATCCAGGGTGCAGAGACTCTCAATGTACAGTGTGGCTTACATCTTGACCACTGAAATTCTCTGCTGGCTATAAAGATGTCAATTTAGAGCACTTCTCTAAGAGAGCAATATAATGTCTCACTACCTTTAGGAGGTGTAATTCTACTGGTACAATATGTATATCAAATGTTTAAAGGGATAACATCACCCATGGACCACAGCTGGAGGAACAACCTCTTTTGCATCTGCATTGTTTTTAAAAAAAAATAAAAAATCTCACAGGGCTGCACAATATATTAAAATTATTGCCCTATACAAAAATTTTGTACAATTTATTACTGATATGTCTTTAGTTGATATAATACCCATATATACTTCTAACCATGTTTACAATTCATTAGTGTATTTATTTATACATTGCAGAGCCCAGAATGACAATAATAATTAACAAACATACAGTATTGCGCAGTCCTACTTAAGTCCAGAGCAATACTGTATTATTAAATATTATTCACACTAAGCGATGAAACAGGTAGAACACCAAATTGACAGACTTTCACTACTGGCTAGTGAATTAAAATCTTGGAAACATGTTCTCGCTTTCAGAAACACACAAAAACCCAGTCCATCGTAGTATATTAGTATTTTAATTACGTGTCTCTATTTTTAGTTGTACAGCCTTCTGATGCATCACCTGTCCTTCAATACAGCAGATAGTGTGCCTGCCGTTTTTAGTATGCATCATCAATAAGACTGTTAAGCTGACAGTCTCAGTGGATATAGTCAAAATAAACATTATGAAGGTGTGTGTTATTAAGCGGATTGCAGTTTAAATCTGGTAAAAGTTAGTACCTCCCAAACTTGAAAATGAATCAGTGATTTAAGCCAGTGGGTCTGCAGTCTCTGGTCTTTGGGACACTTTGCACTGTTTTATTGTCCATTTTAAAATGTATGTGACAATTCACATACTTAGAAAAGATTAGCTGAGTCTAGGTTGTTTGGAATGCATCATAAAAGTATTCAAAATCCAAACCAATCCTAATATACTGTATACAAGTTCTACATTCAACCATTTTCAAGAAAAAGGCATATACAGGAATAACCTGAAGTGGTTATGTTTTTTTCTTTTTTTATATAAAAAATGTTTTTTTTAGTCAATTCTTTTTCTCAAATTATTATTCTAGACTGGTTTACCTTTTTGTATTTGAATAGCTTAACATTTGTGTTTTCAAAAAGATTAAAGCCTGCCATTTTTGTTTGAAAGTGAAGACATGATAATCATTGACTCAATTCAAACAACACTTTTTCCTCTGTAGTAAATCAAATGTTTTAAAAGTAAACTATTAAGATCCTGACACTGCAAGGTGTTAACTTGAACTTGTTTTAAAAAAAAAAGTTTTCAATTATGTATTGTAATGCTTTATATTGTGGTTTACTTTTGTTTCATGATACAAGAACTATTGTATACCTCATGATTTTCTGAAGCTCAGTAGCAGCTGTGAACATTTCAATTAAAGTTCCTAAAACAAAGCTCTGCAGAATTTATGGTATTTCTTAAGGCTCTAATACCAAACTATCACTTATTCTATCAATTTCATTTAACTTAATTGAAAAAAAAAATGCATTCCATGAGGGGTTGTAATAACTGTTAATTACTATATTGATGTACACCATCTTAATGGTCCAACTGTGTAACTATTTGTGTTGATGAAGCCAAATAACTCATTAAATAAACAAATCATAATATGTTAATAATAAATGGCACCTGTAGAGCAGTATCACACCGTAAGTTGCACTGTTGTCTGGACACATCTAAGGCTATGCTGATATTCATTACAACAGCACTCATGTGAGTGTTTTGTCTTCTTTTACAAGAATCTCCATGCTTAATATGTGTAAAAATTAAACAGTATATTGATTGATGATACAATAACAGTCCTTTTAATATCCAATTATTAGTGATATGAACAATCCTTTAAAATCCCCTTTTTTTATTTACAAACCTTTTTACCTTTGGGCTAAAATGAAAGTATAAAACAGAACTAACAATTATAATGGATTCCATGTTTAAACATTCAAATTCTAAAACGTACAGCACAACAGGTGTAAAATAAAAGGAATGAACATAATTGGAGGGCAATACAATTTTATATATTATATAGTCTAGTCCAATAGTAATTTGTGCCTAAGGTTCAGTTAACTTCCCCTATAGATTAATTTGATCAAAATTTGTGTTCCTTCACTCTTTTACAGTTTCTAGAGTCCATGGTTATGAATGACAAGTAAACCCTTTCATGTGCAAATGGTTGAGCCCGCTCAATTCTGCCCCCCCCCAGTCAGCTTATCCGTCACATTCATAATGTTCAAATACGGTAATTGTGCAAATTAAAATCAACAAAATTACATAAAGTAGAAACAGAATTATGATTGGAAAACTAGTTTACAAGCAAAGATCATTTCTCCCCAAAAGTCTGCCAATCAAAACTGAAGACATTTCATCACATTGTCCAGAGAGTTCAGTGCTGAGATTCCCTGCCTTAGTCCACCTTCACCACACTGTAGATTTTATTTACAAACCAGAAACAGGCAAAAAAGCCAATGGTACCTGAGGAGAGACAGACAGGTTAAACAAGATGGATATGAACAAATTCATCCATGATTTGTTTGAAGCATTTAGACAAGACATGTATTTATGAAAATTCAGTATTATCATATACCTTGAGGCATTTACAGAATCACTAGGGGTGTTCAAGTCAAACTAGGATTTATGGTAAGATTTCTTGTGAATGATAACATAAAACCGACTGACATTTTAAAGAAAACTTCAAGCTCAGTATGCTAATAAGACTCTCGGGCTGCAGTAAAACATTTGAATAGTGCAAACGTTTTCAAGAAGGCTGTACTTCTGCAAATGGTAATCCCAGGCTGAGATGCATCGGAGTCCACTGCAGTCCTTTCTGTGAACATGCAGCGAGTTGAACGCCTGATTCACCAATACCAGACAGCTTATTGCCAAATCCCCTGGGAGGCCAGCATTTCAGACAGAAAAAGCCAGTCCCATTATGGGTCTTGTTACCCTGATGATATCTAAGCACTAGTGACACATTAGGATAAGTGTATTAGTGTAGCAGGGAATAATATAGAGAAATAAAGGTAGTTCTTATTCTCAAAACTGTGTAGTGTTATTCTGTACAATCAAATGTCCCATTTTGCCCTGAACACCCCTTGTGCAAGATTACATTATCAAATTTAACCACAGCTTATGAATTTCAACTGCTGTTAATTAAAAATGTTCATGTTCATTTATAATGATCAGCACATTATAAATGGAGAAAGATTTTGCCTATGCACTTTAATATTGATTTTGTTCACACTGCAGATATGAAGCACTTTTTCGCTATTTAGTTTTGTTGTTTTCAACTCTCCATAAGTTTTGCCCCTTCACTAAAAAAAAAAAATCTAATACGTTATGAAGGTGTTTGCTTTTCAACTGATTTAACATTTCTAAATCTGCTAGTATGTAAATTTCAGTTCTGCCTTTGAACTTTACCGGGCTCAATGAGGCTACAACATTACATACATACTGTACAGTGAGGGAGAGAATGATCCGTAGCTATTAGAAGTCTGTACAGGTTTAATGCATCCCACGTATCGGCATGCGTGGGCGTTTTCAACCAGAAACAACTAGATCGTGCTGTTTCCATGTCAACCTCTGACCACCTCTACCTAGAAAATACTAACACACTGGGAAGTGTACATCATTGGCTCTACACAATAAAAAGGTTCTGATTCTTGTTTTTATATCTTAAACACGAGGTAAATGTAATAAGTGCCTAACCCGTGGTTTCTAAAGCATTTATTAAATGCCATAGCAACAACTTAGGAGTATGATATTTATTATGTAAATAGTTGTACCAACTCTAAGACTATAATAGCAAAGACATACAGAGTCCTGCAATCATTTGTGATCATACGGAGTGGTTGAATGTAATTGCTGATTGATTCAATACTGACCGCAAATGCTCTAAGCATCTATTATCTACACAGACGATCAGTGGGATAGAAGACCATTATCATTTCAAGAAGGAAACCAAAAAGCTAGGATTCAGCATTAGTGTAGTTTAAAGCTGTTCAATAACAAAGGAGGGAGACGGGGGCCAAGGATTTTTGGTAGCCCAATGCAAAACAACAGTTTGTCGTTTTAGGAAGCTGGAAAGCAAAATAAGGTCAGCAGTCAGTATGACATTTATTTATATGCCATTTGGTAGGGCTATAGCTGATTTCCTCTAGCCTCCACCTGATACAAGGAATAAAAGAAACTGGGGCAGTGGTGTCTCAAACGGTTACGGCTCTCGGTTATAGGTCGGAAGGTCACAGGATCAAACCTCAGCCAAGCTGCCACTGTTGAGATCTTGAGCAAGGCCCTTAACCCCATCTGTTCCAGGGGTGCTGGAAATCCAGCTTCCTTGTACCACAAAAAATATGATATTTATAAGTCTCTTTATTTGCTCTTGGCCTAAATACGTCCAAAAAAACGGGGAAAAATGATAACAGTTCATCATGTTACCAAGGCAACAGACCCTCTTGACAATAAAACTCATTTATGGCTAGTTTTAAAAAATACTGTTTTATTTAATGCAAATTATGGCCAGACACTAGAATTCCTAAAGGTCAATACTGTACTTTTTAACATCTTCAAATTTGCCTCTCCTCAGGAAAAATTTTCCTGTTTTAAAAATCACAGATAAGATCAGCACATAAGGTGTGCGAGTTAAAAAAAAAAAGGGGGGGGGGGAAGCATATACAGTGGTGTGAAAAACTATTTGCCCCCCTCCTGATTTCTTATTCTTTTGCATGTTTGTCACACAAAATGTTTCTGATCATCAAACACATTTAACTATTAGTCAAAGATAACACAAGTAAACACAAAATGCAGGTTTTAAATGAGGGGTTTTATTATTTAGGGAGAAAAAAAATCCAAACCTACATGGCCCTGTGTGAAAAAGTAATTGCCCCCTGAACCTAATAACTGGTTGGGCCACCCTTAGCAGCAATAACTGCAATCAAGCGTTTGCGATAACTTGCAACGAGTCTTTTACACTCCAAAGTCTTCATTTTGTTTTTCTTCAGCCATTCAGAGGTGGATTTGCCGGTGTGTTTTGGGTCATTGTCCTGCTGCAGCACCCAAGATCGCTTCAGCTTGAGTTGACAAACAGATGGCCGGACATTCTCCTTCAGGATTTTTTGGTAGACAGTAGAATTCATGGTTCCATCTATCACAGCAAGCCTTCCAGGTCCTGAAGCAGCAAAACAACCCCAGACCATCACACTACCACCACCATATTTTACTGTTGGTATGATGTTCTTTTTCTGAAATGCTGTGTTACTTTTACGCCAGATGTAACGGGACATGCACCTTCCAAAAAGTTCAACTTTTGTCTCGTCGGTCCACATGGTATTTTGCCAAAAGTCTTGGCAATCATTGAGATGTTTTTTAGCAAAATTGAGACGAGCCTTAATGTTCTTTTTGCTTAAAAGTGGTTTGCGCCTTGGAAATCTGCCATGCAGGCCGTTTTTGCCCAGTCTCTTTCTTATGGTGGAGTCGTGAACACTGACCTTAATTGTGGCAAGTGAGGCCTGTAGTACTTTAGATGTTGTCCTGGGGTCTTTTGTGGCCTCTCGGATCAGTTGTCTCTGCGCTCTTGGGGTAATTTTGGTCGGCCGGCCACTCCTGGGAAGGTTCACCACTGTTCCATGTTTTTGCCATTTGTGGATAATGGCTCTCACTGTGGTTCGCTGGAGTCCCAAAGCTTTAGAAATGGCTTTATAACCTTTACCAGACTGATAGATCTCAATTACTTTTGTTCTCATTTGTTCCTGAATTTCTTTGGATCTTGGCATGATGTCTAGCTTTTGAGGTGCTTTTGGTCTACTTATCTGTGTCAGGTAGCTCCTATTTAAGTGATTTCTTGATTGAAACAGGTGTGGCAGTAATCAGGCCTGGGGGTGACTACAGAAATTCAACTCAGGTGTGATAAACCACAGTTAAATTATTTTTTAACAAGGGGGGCAATCACTTTTTCACACAGGGCCATGTAGATTTGGAGTTTTTTTTTCTCCCTTAATAACGTAAACCTTCATTTAAAAACTGCATTTTGTGTTCAATTATGTTATCTTTGACTAACAGTTAACGGTTTTTGATGAGCAGAAACATTTAAGTGTGACAAACATGCAAAATAACAAGAAATCAGGAAGGGGGCAAATAGTTTTTCACACCACTGTATCTGCAAGAGTAAGTACACAACTATTACTTAAGGTGTTTTGTTCCGGAGGAATGGCAACAGGATACAAATCCTGGCAATTCTAAAATTACCGATGTGGGCCACTGCGCAACATATTGACTTTTGTTCCCCATCAAAGGCTGTGTAAATAGAGCAAATGGTTTACCCTCTGCTTGACTCCTCCTGCTCTGTAGTATCATTACAAGATCAACACCTGCCGCCAGACTGATATTTCTGATAAATGCTTCTGATTATAGGACTATCCATTTTTTTTTTATTCCATTAAAGAATGACAAGTTACACGGACACAACACATTTACAAATGACTGTACATTTAACTGTTTTATAAGCAATGCTTTTTCGTGGAAATGTCAGCTGTACAGACTTAGCCTACCACTCACCTGTGAAGAGGAAGAATATGAGGACCATGATCATGGTGTAGCCAAAATAAAGAATGGTACTGGCAGCTCCTTGGATTTGAAGCTTGGAAAAGAAATAATGTACAGCATAGATGAAAAGGTAAACCGCAGTAAATCCACTAGTGAGGAACGATCGCCACCACCAGTGATAATCCTGTAAACAGAATAAACACAAGGCTTTTAAAAACTCGTTACTACCTGATACACAAGACTTCAGTTTGCTGTAGCTTTCTGTCTTGAGTAATGCAAGTGTGAAAACAGGAAACATTTGAGCACAAGACCTGTTTGCTCTGGGTTTTCCTGTGTGAAATTACTATGTATAGTTTGCAGATCTTTATGCCTAGATAGACCTTTTAAATAATTAAAATATTTATATTTTTTACTTAAATAAGCTGTATACTATAGCTGTCATTTCTATATAGAGCCAAAAGTTTTGAGAATGACACAAATATTAGTTTTAATATTTGCTGCTGAACTGCTTTTAGATCGTTGTTTCAGTTGTTTCTGTGATGTACTGAAATATAATTACAAGCACTTCATACGTTTCAAAGGCTTTTATCGACAATTACATGACATTTATGCAAAGAGTCAGTATTTGCAGTGTTGGCCCTTCTTTTCCAGGACCTCTGCAATTAGACTGGGCTCTCAATCAACTTCTGGGCCAAATCCTGACTGATAGCGACCCATTCTTTCATAATCCCTTCTTGGAGTTTGTCAGAATTAGTGGGTTTTTGTTTGTCTACCCGCCGCTTGAGGATTGACCACAAGTTCTCAATGGGATTATGATCTGGGGAGTTTCCAGGCCATGGACCCAAAATTTCAACATTTTGGTCCCCGAGCCACTTAGTTATCACTTTTGCCTTATGTGCCATATGGTGCTCCATCGTGCTGGAAAATGAATTGTTCTTCAGCAAACTGTTGTTGGATTGTTGGAAGAAGTTGCTGTTGGAGGATGTATTTTTACCATTCTTTATTCATGGCTGTGTTTTTGGGCAAAATTGTGAGTGAACCCACTCCCTTGGCTAAGAAGCAACCCCACACATGAATGGTCTTAGGATGCTTTACTGTTGGCATGACACAGGACTGATGGTAGCGCTCACCTTTTCTTCTCCGGACAAGCCTTTTTCCAGATGCCCCAAATAATCGGAAAGGGGCTTCATCGGAGAATATGACTTTGCCCCAGTCCTCAGCAGTCCATTCACCATACTTTCTGCAGAAGATCAATCTGTCCCTGATGTTTTTTTATTTTGGAGAGAAGTGGCTTCTTTGCTGCCCTTCTTGACACCAGGCCATCTTCCAAAAGTCTTCGCCTCACTGTGCGTGCAGATGCTCACACCTGCCTGCTGCCCTTCCTGAGCAAGCTCTGCACTGGTGGCACTCCGATCCCGCAGCTGAATCCTCTTTAGGAGACGATCCTGGCGCTTGCTAGACTTTCTTGGACGCCCTGAAGTCTTCTTAACAAGAATTGAACCTCTTTCCTTGATGTTGTTGATGATCCTATCGTAGTAGCCACAATATCCTTGCCTGTGAAGCCAATTTTATGCAACGCAATGATGGCTGCACGCATTTCTTTGCAGGTCACCACGGTTAACAATGTAAGAACAATGATTTCAAGTATCACCCTCCTTTTAACATGTCAAGTGTGCCATTCTAACCCAATCAGCTTGACATAATGATCTCCAGCCTTGTGCTTGTCAACATTCTCACCTGAGTTAGCAAGACGATTACTGAAATTATCTCAGCAGGTCCTTTAATGACAGCAATGAAATGCAGTGGAACGGTTTTTTTGGGATTAAGTTAATTTTCATGACAAAGAAGGACTATGCAATTCATCTGATCACTCTTCATAACATTCTGGAGTATATGCAAATTGCTATTATAAAAACTTAAGCAGCAAATTTTCCAATTTCCATTATTTATGTAATTCTCAAAACTTTTAGCCACAACTGTATGAATTCCCACCGACACACAAACATCAGATTCACTTGCTATTATTCATTTTCAGATATCACTACTAAATACATGTACATCCAGGAAACGCATGACTTTATGAAGTCTAAAGCCTCACCTCTGCACACAAATGAAAATAGCAGAGAAGAATGGTCGCTTCCGAACATGTGATGAGGAGGATAATAAACACCAAGAATAGGAAGCCAAACATATAATACATCTGGTGAGACCTGCAAGATTTAAAATGTCAGAAAACATCCAGTTGAGTTTTTATCTTAGTCAAGTAGGGTGTGTTGTTCTTATTATTGACACAATTCATAAGATTGAAATATTAGGGTACCAGATGCTATTGAGAATGAAGAAGAGTTGAATAAAGATGCAGCCGAAGGGCAGGATGCCACCCATTATGATGCCAGGGATGGGTTTGGTAAAAAACGACTGCTCTGGGATCTGCCGTGGGATCTGGTTTGTTCGTACCGGCACTTCAATCACCTGTGGAAAACAACACAAACAAACAATTCAAATGAATTGTGTGTGACAGTGTTATATAGTGATTAATTGATAAAATGGCATCTTTTTTCATTGCTAGAATTCTAAGGATGTGATAACACTCCTATTAAAAAATAAATTTCCAGAGATCCATGCAGGAAAACAAGCAATCACTAGAAATTAAAAAGGAATAATGTGTGTGTATAATTCTTGGTTTCCACCTTGCATTATGAAGTCATAAATGAAATGAAGAGGGACAATGATCACTTGATTCATTAAGCAGTTAAAGCAATAGATAACCAGATGACGTGCTTAAAAAACAAACTGCATATTCATAATAAGCTTTTAACTAAGATGCACCGATCGATTGGACAGTGATCGTATCAGCCTCATGTATAGAAGATTTCATGCAAACTCGCACACACTCCCGAGTACCACAATAGCAAAGCGTTCTGGAGTTCAATTTCCACAATAACCATCCCTAGCTAGGAGTCTACAAAGCAGATTGGCTGTGCTTTCAGGAAGGAGGGGTGGCCTACTGCACTATACAATCTGAGAATTCGTCCCACCCCTAAAGATGTGTGAGCAGTTCAAAAAGAGGCACTCAGCTGGTGTCATGTGTCTCAAGGGAACCATGTGATAGCCGCCTTCACCATCCATGGTTGGCAGCTGTTGACTTTTTGAATTTTTTTACCCTTTGCTGAATCCACTTTTTTCTTTTAAAAGATATGATATGATTGTATAAAGCCCTATTCGGACGGGATTAGATTTCTCAGAGGACCTCCGAGTTTGCTGAAAAACAGTAGGTAATTTGCTCTGGAATTTTTACAGAGGTCGTGTGAGGGAAAGAGACATGGCAGATTCGGACGGGATTAAAATCACAAAGTACATCTGTGAAACAGAAATTGCTCTAACGACCCCCTGTAAAACTAGTCTCGTCCAAAACAGGCTTAAGAGAGAGTCTGATAATCCTATGCAGCTTTGGTGAAAATGTAAAAGTGTTTTTTTTTCTTCTTCTTTTTTATGCCATGTTTTATGATGAACGTTCAGATGAATTACAACTTACAAAAATATGTATGTGAGGATAATTATAGTTTCTCGAAAGAAAGAAAATGGAAATTCCACAAAAATTTTAAACTAGAATCAGCCAAGAAAATTGCAATCCGTGCATCTCTAGTTTCAACACTTCATTTTGATTCATACACATTTCCATAATTTCCTTTTGATTCTGTAAAGCTGCTTTGCGACAATGACCATTGTTAAAAGCGCTATGCAAGTAAATTAAATTTAAATTCCCACTAAGCACATAACGTAAATGTTCCATTACACCAACCAGCTAGCAAAGACATTGTGTGTCTTTCTAAACTCAATCATCTTAAAGAACAGGAAAAAAACTATGATATAGATTTTGATAGAAATTATTTTACCATCAAAATCATACATAGACACAATGTACCATTTCCTCACATACTGTACAATGAGAATTAGGACGAGTCTTAGCATTTACAGTTTTTATCCTCGCTCACTTTTATAATAAATGTGCATGTTATGTGACTTTTCAGTCTTGCCTGAGATTACAACTGAGAACAAAAATCACAGAACTTCACTTGTGAAGTATGATATCTTGCATATTAGAGCAATTTCTTATTCAAATATCTATTGCAAACTTCTATGAGTAACACAGTCTGCACATGCTTTCTTCTAACCTTCTTGCACCTTGTTTTCAGAGTTTCATTTCTCCAAGTAAACACATCATGTCTTTAACTGATTTGAGTTACTGCTTGCACTCCATGAAATCAGTAATACAATGAATGATCAACCTCAAGAGCACACCCCCTTCATATGATGTAAGGACGTAACTGAATATGAATATACTATTCCGTTTAAACAGGTACAACAAACAAATTAAAATACATTAGTATACAAACAAGGACTAACACGAATTCTAAATAGGAACTACTTTTAAATATTGTGTAAGGTATTATCATTAACTGAAGAGACGCTATGCTTCTTATCCAGAATCAGGAATAAGTAGGTGTAGAAAAAGTGACAAAGTCATTAGGCAACTCTGATACTATACAACACACCGGAATTTTACATTTAAACACTTTGCGGAAAAAAGGAGACTGCTAGTCAGTTAAATGCATTGAGAGAAAGTGATGAAAGATTATGGCGCAAGTGCGCACTTATTTTCTGCAGTAATAAGTGAGTATGCCTATACATACACTTAATGCATATAACTAGCTTCTGATATTCATGTTTAATTTAAGGGTGCCTAACGGCACACCTAACTTAGAATTGGACGACGTGTGGACTGATGAATTCAATAGTCCACTCTTGGTGTTCTCAATATCTTCTTGAGCTGTTACAAACAAACACAGCTTAAACAATGCAAATTATGATACAGAACCCAGATCACCTTCAACCTGCCACACAACGACTCGCATCAACATCTATGTCTAAGAGATGATCATTTGCATGATGTCTGACTCTGCAACTCAGCTTTAAGCATCTGGTCAGAGGGCATGATGGCTGTCTAAGGGCATGAGTTTTATTATCTCACTCTGTTCAGCTGTCTCATTGCGAGACAAGTTCTTCTCTCGCCGATCTTTATCAACAATTAAGAAATTTCACTGTTGGTTAAGGTTTTTTTTTCCCCCTGTGGAATATGATCACTGATAAGGCCAGCTTGCCAAATCACGCTATTTGTAATGGTACATACTGTATAAACATCTGTTCAGTGCAAAAAGTCATCGTGCCCAATACTAGACACTGTATTTTAAATAAACACTGAGGTCATTTGACTTGCATAACAAATTTGGCATGACTATGTGTGCTAGAATTAAAATTAAAAGTAAGTAAAACTAGATCAAATGTGCATCTTGTTACCATTAATTATTCACGATTAATCTAGATTTGATTGTTAACATGCCCAACTATCAGTTGAATTTATTTATTTTTTATTTGTAGCTCTAACAGCAGGGGAAGTCGAAACAAGACCAAACCCACATATGGCTAAGTTCGTGTCAAGCAGATTACATTAGCAGTTTTTTTTGGTGTGTTTCCAGCAATGAGGTGTTAAAATGCTGTTACTTAAGCAACAAAACAAACCATTATACCGTAAATACAAGCAATGGAGAATTTATGCTACCACATTATTTAAAGCATTATTTTTAAGCCATTTGGATTTTGTCAAGAGAGAGCTCAAGAAATAGATGCAATATTTCCTGTTTATACCAAAGTATGTTTGTGTTTGGTTGCTGATGTACGCTGAACAATCAAGTTCATGAATGACTTGTTACAATGTGCTTTGTCTGCATCTCTACTGAAATACTACAATGAATGTCTGGATTAGAACAGACTTTGCACATTGCCCTAAGATGGTGGAACTGGTGGATCGAGGTGCTGGTGCCTTTTTAGCATTTATGTATTATTGACAGTTATTATTAACTGTTATTCTGTAAAAATGGTCTAAAACGAATGGTGTGAAAGATCATTGATATCACTGATTTATTTCTTAGATGGAGTTTCAAGCCTACATCTTAATTTAAAACAAACATATAAACAAATTTGTACTCTCCCCCCAAAAAAACTCAATGTTTTATGTATCTATCCTAAGGGCTGTACTGAAGTCAGAGTAGTAACTTACCGGTTTTTTGAAACCTGCATATGCACCTGCAAAGGTGAGCGGAACGGAAATGCCAAACCATAGTGCCAGGATAGCTACCAGTGTGCCGAATGGGATTGCAGCAGACGAGCCCTTCACCCATAGGATCAGATTCATCAAGAAGAAATCCGCAAACACAATGCTGTAAAGAAAATAATGTTATAATGTGAAAGACCCCTTCCAGTTTTTACCTCATATACAAAAAAATTAATAAATAAATCACCATACCCAGGACACAAAAGTGCTGTCAATAAAACATTTGTTTTCCATTTTTCACCACCAAAACCTGAAGAAAAATAAATAAATAATAATGCTCATGTGATAATGCCAATACTGGTCATACATTCAACCATCAGTATTTTTGCTGTCAAAGAAAGCATTATGAATTAACAGCATATTAAGCAAATGATCCTCAGTAAAACCACACTACATATGCAAGCAAATTTCTTAAAATCATAGGTATGAATAAAGCTGTTTCCCAAAACTGAAGAATTTTAGTAACATCTACTCAAAATACTAATTAAAGGTGAAATAAAAGGAATCTAATGTAAAATGTACATACACACACACACATACAGTGGCTTGCAAAAGTATTCGGCCCCCTTAAATTTTTCCACATTTTGGGGGTGTGCATAATTATTCAGGTCCCTTTGGTCTGAGTGCAGTCAGTTGCCCATAGACATTGCCACATGAGTGCTAATGACTAAATAGAGTGCAGCTGTGTGTAATCTAATGTCAGTACAAATACAGCTGCTCTGTGACGGCCTCAGAGGTTGTCTAAGAGAATACTGGGAGCAACAACACCATGAAGTCCAAAGAACACACCAGACAGGTCAGGGATAAAGTTATTGAGAAATTTAAAACAGGCTTAGGCTACAATAAGATTTCCAAAGCCTTGAACATCCCACGGAGTTCTGGTCAAGCGATCATTCAGAAATGGAAGGAGTATGGCACAACTGTAAACCTACCAAGACAAGGCCGTCCACCTAAACTCACAGGCCGAACAAGGAGAGCGCTGATCAGAAATGCAGCCAAGAGGCCCATGGTGACTCTGGACGAGCTGCAGAGATCTACAGCTCAGGTGGGGGAATCTGTCCATAGGACAACTATTAGTCGTGCACTGCACAAAGTTGGCCTTTATGGAAGAGTGGCAAGAAGAAAGCCATTGTTAACAGAAAACCATAAGAAGTCCCGTTTGCACAGCAAACATGTGGAAGAAGGTGCTCTGGTCAGATGAGACCAAAATGGAACTTTTTGGCCAAAATGCAAAACGCTATGTGTGGCGGAAAACTAACACTGCACATCACTCTGAACACACCATCCCCACTGTCAAATATGGTGGTGGCAGCATCATGCTCTGGGGGTGCTTCTCTTCAGCAGGGATTGGGAAGCTGGTCAGAGTTGATGGGAAGATCACTCCAAACTTGATGACTTCAAACCTCTTGGAGTCTGCAAAAGACTTGAGACTGGGGCGGAGGTTCACCTTCCAGCAGGACAACGACCCTAAACATAAAGCCAGGGCAACAATGGAATGGTTTAAAACAAAACATATCCATGTGTTAGAATGGCCCAGTCAAAGTCCAGATCTAAATCCAATCAAGATTCATAATTTGACTGAGCTGGAGCTGTTTTGCAAAGAAGAATGGGCAAGGATTTCAGTCTCTAGATGTGCAAAGCTGGTAGAGACCCTAAAAGAGTGGCAGTTATAATTGCAGCAAAGGGTGGTTCTACAAAGTATTGTCTCAGGGGGCTGAATAATTAAGCACACCCCACTTTTCAGTTATTTATTTGTAAAAAAATTTTGGAATCATGTATGATTTTCGTTCCACTTTGTCTTGGTCTTTCACGTGGAATCCCAATAAAATTGATTCATGTTTGCGGCTCTAATGTGACAAAATGTGGAAAAGTTCAAGGGGGCCGAATACTTTTGCAAGCATATAAAAACATAACAGTGATTAAATAAACAGAAAGTGAGGTCTGAAAAGTCAATAGGTAATAGCTAGGGAAATTCCACCTGATGGCAGCGGAGTAGAATTCTGGCAAACCAGTAAAGACACAATATCAGTTTATGGTCAAAATGTTTCCTGCCTATAGCATACACATCATAAAACTTTATATATGATGGAAAGCCAATCATTTCCAGATAATACACGGTACAGCAGACAATGTCATCATTCCACTATTTGAGGTAATGATAAAGTTTCTTGTAATATTTATTCATTATAAAAATAATTAGCAGCAATGAGTCAGTCATTCTAATATATGATGTCCTTACTCTTATACAATCTGGCTGATACATAGCCAGCAGGCGTGCCCAGGAGGACCCACAGCACCACTGCACAGGTCATAAGGGCTCCTCTGTTCGCTGGCGACAAAAATCCAAGGCAAGCTAGAACTAAAAAGAGGAATTACGGACCAAAAGACAGAGTCCATGAATTAATGACGGACATAAAGCAGTGACTTTCTTTACTTAAAAATTCTGTAATACGTTTTGTAGTTATTTTAGGCTTTCCTTACACAACGTAATGAAGGTCATGATGAAAATCTGTGTGCCCTGCCCCAAAAAGACAGACAGCATCATGCCACTCCTGGGTGGTCTAAACACATCCCCATGTACCTGCTTCCACCCCGACTCCTCCTGAGCATCCTCCTATAACAGGACAGGCAAAAAAAAAATAATCAGCTTACAAAGAAAAATTCTTGCTGAATTAAAAACAAAAGCTGACTTTATAAGCGAAAGGGAAAGACAGGTACTTCAATCATCACATTGTTTTATGGACAGCTGAACCATTTCTCAGATCCCAATAAAATAATAAAGGTTTCAGACATCAGGTAGTGAGTGATTTCATCGGTTTTCACTTTCCAAGCTCAAGCAAGATGATACATCTGAGATATGATAAAATATGGTGCAGAGAATAAATGTGATTATGTGGCAGCAAATTTCAGTCAGCAGACATTTGCAGAAATCCTGCATGAATGATAATGCATCTGTTTTTACCATGATTCCTGTCAGCAATGCACCATGTTTTATCACATCAAGAAACCTCAGAAATTACTCATTAAGCAGTCACCAGGAGGAAAAAAATAAAATTAAAATAAAAAAAAAAAAAACACCCCGAGAAGATATGCAAACAGGGCCTGGAAATAGGCTTACATATGCAATGCCTGACTGTTGGTGGATCTTAACCAAGTCTGCCTGCAAATGTTACAAATGAGATTTCAGTGACTGGAACTCCCATGGTTCAATAAACAATGCAACTAATCATGTATCCAGATGAATGTAAAGGGTTAGATGACAAGAAACCTTTATTACTTAAAAAAAAAAGTACAAAAAAAAAATTAAACAATTAATGTTATAATATATTCATAGCACACAACAGGTTAATGTCACATTATGTTAGAAATTTATTTAGGTGTGACACAATTGCATTGACTTCAATGTTATATCTAGCTGTTACACACCTGGGATATTACAATAAACATTCAATATTCACCAATGCATTTTAATAAAAAAAATAATTATTTTAATCACTATTTTCTCATTATCTAGTAATCTTTAAAGCCAAATAAATTGTCAGAATGTAACCGTTTTCAAATTTTTGAGACAAGTAATGGTTTAGTTTAGCGCCAGCTTTGGCTGATCGATTTGATAAAAGAAAAATAATAATTTTTTAAATATCGGATTGCAATTATTTTGACACATATGGCAATTGCGATTTAATGTCTATTAAATATATTTTGTATTTCGAAAGTATTCATGCAGGTTAATGCCAAATAATGGCACAAACGGTCTCGTTAAAAGAAAACCTGCTACTATTTATTTAGCACCTCAAAAAAAATAAACAAATACTTAATTTACTGACAAACTTTAAACAAATTCATTACTGTGACTACAATGCCTGCAATCGTATGCTTTTAAATAACTGTACTAGTCCATTTTGCAATTTCTATTTGTGTGTGATTATTTGTGCAGCATTAATTCAACCTTGTTGTCATTGTGCAAAGTATTTGTAGGAAGCCTATGAAACACATAGGAATTATTAAGTACTGTACCTGGTCCACCTGATTGTACCTGGCGATGTCCCTGTGTAATGTTCTCAGCATAATCATGGCAACCATACCAGAGAGGAAGAGCACAATGACCAGAGAGTTCATGATGCTTCACAAAAGACAGAAGAAACAGTCATGAATATGCATGAGGACATCTGAGAATATTTCCACTCTAAAACAGGTTTTAAAGATGGAGAGAATGACACAGACAGAGAGAGAGGGGCTCACCTAAACCACTGGATGTTTGTATGAGGCATAGACACCAAAATGTAATCCCACCTTGAAGCCCATTTCATCTGCTCTGAGTGCTGAAAAAAAAAAAAAAAAACAAGTAAAGACTTAAAGAGCCAGACTCTCTGTATACACTCATTTATATAAAGGTTAGAAACCAGCAAACATACCTCAAATTTGACGGAATAAGAGTACGTCACTTTCAGATTACCAGTGAACTCATTTGGAACATCCATGGGCGGTCCTTCACATGACTGGCTGTTCTCCTCACTGTGTTTAATGCTGAAATTATGAGTCCACTTATTAAGTTCATTTATTGAGAATTACCAGGGACAATGCTCTTGAGAATTACCCAACACTTTCTCAATTTTTTTTTTTACAGGACAATGACAATTTTGGGTCATTATTTAAGTGATTCCATGCTTCAGCCATTTATTGATTACAAGAGAAAACAGAATTTAAACTATTTGTATCACAAATGTATGAGGAGTGTTCAAGTCAAACCAGGACTTTCATGTGAATTAAGGTGCAAAACTGATTTACTTTTACGGAAGACTAAGCACAGTACAGAGAAAATACTAGGTTGTAGAAAAACTTAAACGTTTTAAAGAAGACCATATCCATGAATGATGGACTACACTACAGTCGTTCCTGTGAACGTGCAAGCAAGTCGACGGATAACTTGTAGCCAACTATCAGAAGAGACACATCTGTCTATGGAAACTGTACACACATTGCTCATTACAGGAACTCGGCTGAAAATTATTGTCATATACCCCATACAGTCCTGACCTCACTCCCAGACATTTCCACAGAAGAAGTTCTGGGAGGACGTGACGAAGGCATTTTGATCTTATGTCCAGCGTCCTAAAAAAAATTTCTACATGATGGTATCCAAGCACTAATGAAACAGTTGGATAAATGCCTTAGGCACATCAGGGGATTATATAGATAAGTAAAAGGAGTATTTACTGTCATAACTGCTCTGTTATTCTGCACAATCAGAAATCGCAGTTTGACCTGAACAGGCCTTGTGAAAGTTTTGTTTCCACAATTTTCAGGTGTGGTTAAAATGGCTAACCTTTTTGGCTCCAGTCTAGCACCAACCAGCCGAGAACCTTTCCAGCTCTCATTTTCCCCACTGTGGTAGGTTATGGTGATATCCACATGGTTGAAGAGGTAGTAAGTATTTTTCTTGTTGAACTCGGACTTAAAACAAAAACAAGAAATTCAGGCATTTTGGACATTTGATGAGCATTGCAGGACATGGTCTTGCAGGGCAAACAGTTTAAACATCACAGATCGCAGTAGATGGTTAGCATCTACAGCTTACTCACATTAATGACGCAGGCATCTTTAGATCGTCCATCAGAGGTTACTAAGCAACCAATAGGAAAGCCAGGATTACAGTACTTTTGACCATCCTCCACATCATAACACCACGTTACAGGCATGTTGTCAACAATCCTGCAAGCAACATGCACTTTTATTAAACATGACAAAATGCGCTGTTCAAATCAAAATAGAAAACAGCCTCTGCTCATATTTATATGTGTAAAACTGCCTCAACACGTTTCTAATAGGGCTGCACGATATTAGGAAAATATGCGATATTGTTGAATACTGCGATAACGATATTTCTTGCGATATAACATTTCCCAAGAGAAATGCATTTTTTTATTATTATTGCCTATTTTTTTTTTATTATTTATTTATATGTAATGATCATACTAAAATAAACAGGTAATAGATATTCGTCTGATGTAATTAAATCTAATTCAGGCTAAAAAGAAACTGTCAAGGAAGTTGCAAATATTTAGACTTCAAAATACTATGAATGACTTAAAACCCTCAGCAGATATTCTGATTTCTGGTTTGCTGTTACTATAAACCTGCCAACACAATATGAATTACTTTCAAACATTACTTTTTATTTACATGTAAACATACACTCATCAATAGTGTCTTAAAACAAGAGCATCTTTTAAACTAAATATTCTGTTTGGCTTGCCGATTTTTTTTTTTTTAATAAAAATAAATATTATCAAACAAAAATTAAATAAAAAAATTATTTTTGTCACACACACACTAGGCACTAGGATCCGGAAGTAATGCGGGCGCGAACCCGGAAGTAAAAGAGGAGAAAACAAGCCATTGCATACAGCTTAGTCACTATGTGCGCCATATCGGTTCAGATTCTTTACTTTCTGATTTGAGTGTGTGTTTATAGGATGCGAGTTAAATCTGTATTTTTCCCTTGCTCCCCTTCTGTGAGAGTCCTTAAACTAATTCACGTGGTTATCCTGCCTACTCGCTTGCTTCCGCGTTTGGGTTTACCGTCTATAAAGGGCTAACGGCTAATCGCGGCTAACGGCTAAGTCTTCTGATCATCCGGGGTTAGTTCGCGACAGAATGAAGTATATATATATATATATATATATATATATATATATATATATATATATATATATATATAAAAAGATATAAGCGGGTATAAACATAATAAGGGCCCATCTGATTGGTCAAATTTGGACACACAAATGCTTGGCAAATAAAGTATTTATCGCAACTCCTTGCGATATGGTTATCGCGCATGCTATTATCGCGATAGCGATATTTTTTCGATATATCGTGCAGCCCTAGTTTCTAAGCAACTAAATAAATGTTAATTACCAACATAAATGCAGAGCCACTCACCAGTGATGCTGGTAATTTAGATCCATGCCTCTCTTAAGGAAGCTCAAAGTAGTTTTATCTTCCTGTTTAGATGCATCATAAGATTTGGTGCACACTTTTTGGCAAGGCTCATCTTTCTTGAATTTGAACTGAAAAAAAAAAATTGATTATGCAAAAAAAATGTTTTATTGTGTTACATTTAAAAATAAATGAAGTGAAGTGCTGCCCTTCAGAATTATTGGCACTGTTCAAGAATTTCTATACAGCTGTGTGAAAAATTTTCATGTGCGTGTAAAAACAATCATGTAATCGTAGCAGGTCTTCGTATTAGTCAAATACAACCTCAAATGGATAAAATTTTTTACAACATTAACAACTTTTTTCCCCAGTAGCATCATTAAAAAAAATAATAATAAAATATCAACCTTTAGCAGCAATAATTTGAAGTGATTGTTTCCTGTATTACTTTATTAGTCCCTCACTGATTTGTTTTGGCCCATTTTTCTTGGCCCCAGTTTGTAACGTTCAGCTTTTTTAAAGTTACAGTAATACGGGCTCTTGCATCTACTTCCGGTATTGCGCAAGCGCGGCGGCACAAGAAAAGACACGAGCCAACAACTCCAAATAAACCCAAAGTGTAATAAGTGAAAAAACAAACAAAGGTGCACCAAAAACGAATATTTACAAAATATATACAAATATACGTATGCTTGTGTGTGTGTGTGTGTGCTTTATCAGATGGGTCAAAGTTGACTGGGAGAGCCAGGAACGGATGGTAAATGAAGCCCCCTGCTGTCCTCCAGCCGTACCTTCCTTGTGCGACCTCCAAGGTGGCTCCTGTGGCTCTTAAGAAGTCCAACCCTGCTATCATAGGGAAAGCCAGATGATTATCTTTCATGATGTAGGTTTGGAGATTACAAGTCTTGTCGTGCCATCGGTAGTAGATTGTTTTTTGAGTCTTCGCTTGGTGTATCTTCCCATCGGCCATGATGAACTTCTGGGGTGAATAAGCGTTGTCCCCGTCCTCCTGATCGCCCAGTTGTCGCCACAGACTCTCTTGTATGAGAGTATAAGTGCTGCCAGTGTCTATCACTGCCTTCACCTTCTTCCCTTTCACTGCAACTGGAACCAGGAGAAGCAAAGGGGCTGCGTGGAGCTGAGCGATGGAAAGTCCAGCGAGGTGTTTCGACGGCGGGCGGTCTGTGGTTCCCTTTCTGGTCTTCTCCTGGCTGTGTTGACTCTCCACCTTTTTCCAATATGCTTTAGCTCCCATGCAGTCCTTTTCTACCATTGCCCCCACCTTCACCAACTGTTCCACGGAGTTCACAGTACCTCGGAGACAGCCAGCTACTCGGGGGTTGATGTTATTCAGCACTCTGCTCATCAGCTCTTGCTCAGTGATGTCAGGCTTCCACTTCAGACAGAGGGCCCCGTAGTCATAGGCGAAGTCCCTCAGGCGTTGGTCCGGCTGTTGTACCATAGCCCTTAACTTGTCTTCCACTTCATTTAAGTAGTCGTCAGGTAAGAATGCAGCTAGAAATGCCTGTTTAAACGACTCCCAATCCTTGACTTTGCCTTTTTCCGCCTACCACCAGCTCAGAGCAGGTCCGTGTAGCACTGTGCTGAGGGTTCCTATCAGTTCTGCGCTGGGAAGTGGCCGAATCTCCAGATAGTTTTCGCATTGCTCAACAAAATTAAGCACATTCGCTGTCTCCGAGGTGTCACCGAAAGAGGGAAACTCCAGGCGGATGGGAGGTTGAGCATGGAAGGAGGAAGCAGTTGGTGAAACTGAGGAGGTGAGTGGGGTAGATGGAGGGGCTGGGACAGGAGGAGGAACTTCATAGGTTAGATGACTTCTTTGAGATAGTACCATTTCCGTAGCTGCCTCCATTGGCGTACTGGTTGTACGTAGGGCAGGAGAGTGAGATGAAGCAGGGGTGTAGGGCTGTAACCTGTTTATGGTGGGCGTGCTAGTGAGACGCAGCTTCTTCATCTGCCTCTCCCATACAACGTCTCGCCGCAAAAAACAATCAGTCACAGCTCTCTCCAGTTTCTCTACGGCCTCCTGGCAGTAGCGCTCCAGCTCCGCTAAGCCGCGATCGACTGCCTGCCGAAAACTGGTTTCCCTGTTTATATTGCTGGTAATAGATTCTCTCAAATCTTGCTCTAGTATGCCCACTTTTTCAGAAAAAGTCACCACCTCCCCTTTACATTGATTAAGTTCTGTTTGTAATGTTTGTATCATATCCACATTAGACAAATGACCCACAATATCATCATCATCATCATCATCATGCCTATCAGATATATACAATGAACTAATCAATGAAGTTATCTCTGCAGTAGGATTACGGTAAGTCACATCTATGGCTATACATAGCGTCTATGGCAACATCTACCTGATCCTCAGGTATATTACTATTAACAACAGAGTTAATAGCATTAGCATTAGCATTATTGTTTTTAGCCTTGTTAGTGTCCATCTTGCTTTGCCACGCCACACAATACCAGAAAATACACAAAACAGATTCCCCGTACGTACGGGCCACCAATATGTAACGTTCAGCTTTTTTAAAGTTACAATAATACGGGCTCTTGCATCTACTTCCGGTATTGCGCAAGCACGGCGGCACAAGAAGACACGAGCCAACAACTCCAAATAAACCCAAAGTGTAATAAGTGAAAAAACAAACAAAGGTGCACCAAAAACGAATATTTACAAACTATATACAAATATACGTATGCTTGTGGGTGTGTGTGTGTGTGTGTGTGAATGAGATAAATGTCCAAAGTCCGGATTATTGAAAGTGTGTGTGTGTGTGTTGGGGTGATGAGTCGGTCTCACCGGCAATACTGAGATGATCCGGGAGCACGACAACGGAGTAAGATGGTAGTGGAAAAATGTCCGACAAAGATTAATCCAGCAAAGGGGTAATCCAATTTGGCGTTTATCTCCACTCTCTCTCTTAGCAAAGTACAGCGCTGTTTTCTCCTCATCTTTCCCCGTGTCGAACGTCATGCCGGTTCCGGCTTTATACGGCACACGTGACCTGATAGGTCATTGGGGTTCTCTCGCGGCACATCTGCGCATGCGCGCGTGAGCTTAACCCCGGAACCAAGGCACCGTTGCCATGGGGACGAAAATAACCGAAAGGGGTCAGTTAGTTGGTGCAGGTGAGCAACATTAGCTCCTTCTTCGTTCCCCTGCTGTTTAACCGCCCCTTTATGTGGCCGCGCTACAAGTTCATAGAAGTTTTTGTGGAACTGCCAGAACATTTCAATTGGGTTATGGTCTGGACTTTGACTATTCGAAATGATTCATTTCTTTTTCCGCCATTTTGATGTAGATTTACTGGTGTGCTTCAGATGATTGACTGCAAGGTGCCCAGGCCCTGTGGCTACAAAAGTAAGTCTTGACAGTGGGTATGGGGTGTTTCTGTTGAAATGCTGTTTGTTTTTTGCCATGCAACATGGCACTGGGCATTAAGGCCAAACAACTCCACTTTGATCTCATCTTTTCATAGCACATTTCTCCAGAATTTTGTGGTTTGTTCAGATGCCATTTTGCGAAATTCATTCATTCTTCCATTTTTAGACACCAAACGCTTTCTTCTGGAAACCATTTCAAGCAAACCATACATGTTCAGTCTTCTTCTAATTGTACTGTCACAGACTAATGTTTAACATGGTCAGTGAAGCCTGTATGGTCTGAGATGTAGCTCGGTGGTTTATGTATTTATTTATTTTTGCATTTCTCGGAGCATTGCATGGTCTGATCTTGAACATAATGTCTTGAATGCTTTCCATTTGTAAATAATCTCTCATTACAAATTGAGAAAATAATCAAGGGCTGATGATTAGCAACACCTGGCTGCAACTTACTCTCTTAAATCCAGTGGAAGCAGTAAGGGGGCTGCAACGTACTCTCTTAGTATTGTCCGCATGTTTTTTTTTTTTGTTAAATAAGATAATGGCACATTTTTTAAAAAAGTTATACATTGTTGTTTGAGGTAGTATTTTCCTAAAATTAAGTCCCATTACGATCAGCTGATTTAATTGTGTTTTTGCAGCTGATTTTATTATGTTTTTTATGCTGTTTTAAAAAACAACATAGGATAAAACATGAAAAAACAAACACATGCAGTAAGTGGAGAGCTCAAATAAAAAGGGTGACAGTTTAATTGTATGGAAAATGCTTTAAACAAATGTACTGTCAAAAAATTATTCTACAGAACAATAATGTAAGATTTGCCCTCCTCACTGTTTGAGAGGACTGTGATCATGAGTCAAATTCCTGTCAAATATCCAAACGTTTGTCATTTATTTAAAAGTATTTCTAAAGAGAGTCAACACTATATAAGAAAAAATATGATTCTTAAAAAAATCCACTAAGCATTATACAGTGAAACCTTGGATTACGATCATAATTTGTTCCGGAATCAGGGTCGTATTCCAAAACACTCAAACCAAATTGAATTTCCCCATAAGAAATAATGGAAACCCAAATTACATAAAAGTAATTAATACAAAATATAAAGTAAATATAAATACTGACAGATAAGTGTTTCGGTTTGTGCGTGCAGGCGCTCTGTGTGTGTGTGTGTGTACCTAAAGTAAGCTCCCCTCTCCCCTTTCTCGTCTTACAGTTACCCTTCCTCCACTCTTCACACACACAACGAAAACACTTATCGGAAAAATAAAAAATAAATCTCCCTAATGACACTTGATTGAGCGACACACTAACGGAATAACTTATGAAGTAAAAATAAAACAAATTAACCTGCACTTTACCTTTGTAAAGAATCACGACAGAGCAGTGTTTCTGTGTAGAGCAGAGAGAAAGTGTGTGTGTGTTTGTGTGTGTGTGTGTGTCGGTGAAGACAAAAGTAGGAGGGGTCTGTGTGGCTGAGCCTTGAGCTGAGAGAGAAAATGGATTTTTAAGAAGAAGCGCATGCGTGATACATGATACTCGGTACTCGTTAAACCAAGACTTGTTCGTTTCCAAATCAAAATCTATTAAAAACCTTTGCTCTTCTTGCGGAAGCGTGTTACTCACAATCCGAGGTTTCACTGTATGTTAGAACAAATGTAAATAGAGGATGTAACATTTCTCAACAAAATGTCTTCCAAAATCTTAATAAGCTTAACTTTTCTTAGCTTAACTAAGTATTTCATTCTCATACCTGGATCAGGAGGCTGTCATACAGGGGGAGTAATAATAACAAAATTATAATATACAGTTAAACCTTTAACTGCGAGCATAATAAGGCCCGGAAGTGTGCTTGTATATCAAAGCACTTGTATATCAAAGTGAATTTGTTCGTTCACTCCACAACACAAAAATATTCATATAAAACATATTAATACAAAATATAAAGTAAAAATAAAACAAATGAACCTCCACTTTACCTTTGAAAAGAATCCCGATAGAGCAGGGTTTCTGTTAGTGTGTGTGTGTGTGTGTGTGTGAGGAGCGGAACAAGGAGGGGGCTACTGTGTAGGATGACCTACACGCGTGCACGCGCACACACAAACACACATGCATGTGCATAGTGAAAATTGTATATCCACTATTTAAACTATGATTTAATAGGGTCAATGTCATTGCTTGGGTCATAACAGCAGATTAATACATAAGCATCATATAAGAGTTGACAAAATTAATTCATGCATCATTAGGCATGCTTTCTTCCGACAATGAAGGAGTCTTAATAGTGTCAGCATGTAGGACTTCAAGTTAAAACCGCTCTCTGCCTTCTACCTTGTAAGGTGACGTCTCTATTCTTTCCCCAAACAGCACCTGGCCAAGGTTTTCCGACGGCCTCTGCTCCTGTTCATCTTTGCAAAAATCAAACCTAAAAACACAAAATTGATGTATAGTCAGTTCCAGGTAAGCAGGTGTCACCTGTTAGGCTGTATGGAGGGCTTGGTCACACTTACACGTCATACTCGTAGGGCAGGACGGATTCCACCGAGTCTAACCGGTTAACAAACAGCTGGATCTCATTCTGTAGCAAAGACAATAACTTGATGACAACTTAAACATTCTTACTTAGAAAATTATATTCAAATAAGGTTTTGAACAAGATACCAGTGTGCAATTAGCTCTACCTGTTCAATTGCCCTGATTACTAAATAATAAAGACAGGCTTTCTAGAAACTGTCACACCTAACTTAATTGTTGTATGGGAGTGGTATTAAGTAAAGATATTTTCTAACCTTACTTGTCACTTAATGCAGCGTGACTTGAGCAGAAATTTAACTAGCCAGGGTACTCAGCTAAGCAGCTAGCTCTTGAGCTACGTTACATGAGTCCTAGTCATGTCCACTAAGCTTACTTTTAATATCACAATGGGTTTAAAACAAACTGTCTGTAAACTAACATGTCGTAGGAAGTGATAATGTTACCTGACAGTCAATGGTCTCCTCTTCGCAGAAATTCACCGGAGCTAAACCCGGAAGGTAGAATCCAGAGACTGTGCTAATAGCAATAAAACTACACACAAGTCTAAAGCATAAGTCCAGGGGCTTCATTGTAGTTAAAATTTTATCTGGCTTCGTTTCAATATCGTTCCTGAGCCACTTTGTCGAAAATAAAGCTTGATGGCTTCCCCTTCCGCTTTGAAACTACTCGTTCAGACGGACTACCTCTCCGCGTCCATATGCTACACCTTCAACTGCACTCAGGAAAGCGCTTGTGGCGAATGAGGGACGCTGGTTTTTTCTTCCTGCCAATCACGGTGCTATTGGGCGTGACCGAAAATAATCAGAATTTGCCTGTAGTAAACGTTAAGGCGGGGCTTCTTCCTGACCGCTTGCACCACCAGTAAACACCCCTGGATGCGTCCTGGAGATTGGGACGGGATGACCTCCTCTGGGTGGAGAACTACGTGGAATCCCGCCCACAACTATTTTGATTGGCTGTTTGAAAACGTTTGAGCCTAACATTTGTGCCTAACAGGAACGAGTCAATGAGCTCTCACCGGTTACCTGTAGACTATTCAAATCCTCTGCCTAATATTGAGTAAGTCTCGTTTGTGTTGCCAAAACTACTCTTACACAACAAGTCATGGAATTCACAAAACGGTCTGCTGTGGTACATGTCAACTTCTGTGGGATCAGATAAGGATTGGACTAGGATCTAGTCCATGTGCATCAATGAGCCTTAGGCACGTTTAACTTTGATACAGCACACAATGTGATGTCCAGTTCAGGTGTGAAAATAATTCCTCATGCTCCCAGAACCACACAATTTCTGTCCTAGAATATACCTGTGCCATCAGAGGATGAAAACTCCAACCTGTTCATTCAGTACATTTAAGTCACTTCATTCATTCATTCATTCATTCATTCATGTTCTATACCGCTTTATCCTGTATTTAGGGTCGCGGGGACCTGGAGCTTATCCCAGGAGACTCTGGGCACGAGGCAGGGTACACCCTGGACAGCGTGCCAATCCATCGCAGGGCACACACACACACACACACACTCATTCACACACTATGGTCAATTTGGGAACGCCAATTAGCCTAATCTGCATGTCTTTGGACTGTGGGAGGAAACCAGAGTACCCGGAGGAAACCCACCAAGCACGGGGAGAACATGCAAACTCCATGCACACAGAGACGGGAATCGAGCCTGGCCGGGAATCGAACCCGGAACCTGGAGGTGCAAGGCGACAGTGCTAACCACTACACCACCGTGCCGCCATTTAAGTCACTTTTCATTTATATTTATTTATTTATTCATTTATTATTTTTACCACATTCTTCCACAAAATTGATGGATTAGCACTGTCCTTTAAGGTTTTGATACTGTGTTGAAGCACTCTTCAAAGTGCATTTTGTAATATCTGCTCCTTTAATATTTAGGCCTATTGTTGACACTGCATCATTTCTTAAAAAATATAAAGCAAACTGAAGGGAGGAAAATTTGCACGTTCGCAGATATAAAAAAGGCAAAAAGTGAACCAATATGGGCCCGTATTCACAAAGCTTCTTAGAATTCTCTTAGCGAGCTCCTATCTTAGCCTAAAAAGTCCTAGCTGGGAGTCCTAGACTAAAAGTGATTTAGAAAACGTTTTAGAGCAACTCTGAGTAAAGAAAGGAAAAAACCTTTATCTTAGTGAGGAGGCGTGGTTGACCCCTTGTTAGGGATGATGCAATAATCCAAGGACTGTGATTGGCTGATAATAATAAACTCTGACCTCTTTAAAGTTCATGGAAATGGAATATATGATAATAGAATAGACAGTAAAATCATAATGATTGTATATGTTGTTGTTGGTCTTTCGGCTGTTCCCGACAAGGGGTCGCCACAGCGGAATATCCAGTCCGCACTACAACTTGGCAACTCCAGATGCCCTTCCTGACGCTACCCTCTCATTTTATCCGGGCTTGGGACCCATAATGATTGTATATGAAGGAGTTGTATAATCATAACTACAGGCTACTTTATGCAAAGTTTCAATTATAGGCTAAATATCTTGTTGAAATGTTGAAAATCTGTCTACTTTTGAAGCAAACTCCAATTTCCAAAAAGTAGTAAAATTTTTACATTTAGTTGCCATACTGATTTTATTACTTGTGATCCATTTCAGATTGATGGAAGCAAAGTGGCTCAACTTTTTACCAATTTACATGATTGTAGGACAGACTATTTAAGTTGCACTTTTGGATGGTAATATAGCCAACAATCTTATGGAAGGAAATAAAACAACAAGAAAACTAAACTGGACAGAAGAGCAGTGTTTACTTTTAGCTTTATGTTAGCTTTGTGTTTGTCGAATATTTCTTCTTTCCGCCATTTTGTCCTCTGCTATAGAAACTCTTAAACCTCTTAAAAGTCCTCCTCTCTACTCTTAACAGTCCTTACCTTAGGAGCTGTTTTTAGGGCTAATATGTTTCATGAATCATTTTTATCTTTACTAAGATTTAATCCTAAATTTAAGGGGAAATTATAAGAAAATGTCATAATACTAAGAATTTTCTTAGAATTTCGTCACTAGGAACAACTTTCATGCTTAAGAAACTTTGTGAATACGGGCCATGGTTTAATGAACAAAATTAAAGGGTCTAGCTGTAGTCAGATAGTTTCCCATAATGCATTGCAGGCAGACATTTTTGTGCGACACCGCTCGTCGAAAGGTGCGCATGCGCTAAGATAGGCGCATGCGAGTTTAAGCAAAGTGCGTCAAAGTTTCACGACAGCAAATATTTGCGCTACGCCGGGTGGGCCATCTGTGTGATCAGACAGACAACCTGAGGTCTTTCTCCGGTTCTCTTGTTGAGAGTCCGACGTGTTCAGGTGAGTGCTTAATACATGATCGCACTTTAGCATCAATGTTACAATGGTTAGGTTTAATCTACTTTGTTACATTAAGTCATAACCACATTGCAACGATGTTTAGAGTTAAAAAAAAACTGTCGGCGTTGAACAAGTAGCACGTTTCTAGTCGCCTCGCGAACTCACTGTGTGCTTCTCTAACAAATAAATCATACTAGATCTCAAAAACTAAATGTCATTGTTGTTATTTTGTGAACACGTATAAGTTAACAAATGAACACGAATTCAGGGCATTTCGGTAATTGCGGTAGTTATGTTAGCAAACTGAGCACTGCAGACATAATGGCCATGGCGGGTGAGGAGGCTCTGAAATGGTCAGCAGCGTCCGCCATTTTGTGAATCACGTTAGCCAAACGGCTAAAGCTAGGTGTTCATTTAACCGAAGAGCGTGTTTAGTTTGCGAGCTCTCTGGGGTTTATATCACGGTCTCCACGAGAATTTTACAGTAGACTTTTAGTTAACGGTATTTACTGTGATATCCGTGTAGTTTAACCCAGGCTAACATGAAGCTAAATTGCTAGCTTGTGCGGTTACTGATGCAGCCGGGTTTCTGTCAGTCCATGCTTCTCTTATAATTTTTTCCCTACGCAATGGTTCTGCACGTGCGAGAACCAAGAAGCTCGGCAATTTTTATTCATGTGGCTGCTACTGGGAGCTTCATGTGATGGGGATATTTGATTATCAGAACATGCTCCTCCTAAATTTTCCAACCGTGCTATTAATAACGTACCAAAAACATGCTCCACTTACTGTTCACGATACGGTAGCATTTTTTTACAAGGCAGCATAATTTTGCAAAACACTGGTTTGGATGTTTTACTTAACATTTAAGTAAAGTCTATTAAGTACTGTTATTTATGCTTTCCTCTTCAAGCCACATTATAGCAGTTTATGCAACTTGTACCATACTTGGTATATTACGCATTTTTTTTAATGGTTGTCCAAAAACTTTAAATTCTGTGCTGCATTCTTTCAATAGCCTGATATTTAAAAAATGCTTGATAGTCTTTCGGCTGCTTCCATTGAGAGAGAAATATTGTTTTATTTTTGATTGTATGGATTGTTTGATCCATATTGTTTTCTGTTGCCTGCAAACATTATACTATATTTGTTTTTTGTTTTTTTAGCTGAGTATGGCGGAGGCAGACAGGCCCGGAAAGCTTTTCATCGGTGGCTTGAACACTGAAACTACAGAGAAAGCTCTTGAAAGCTATTTCAGCAAATTTGGCCGGATATCTGAAGGTAGTTAATAAAATTTACAGCGAATAGTACATGCTGAGAAGATGAAACAAGCCCCTGTACATGTGAAGACATTTACTGATTAAGTAGTGCTTACAAGATGATGAACTGTTTTTTTACAGAACAACCAGACTTGAACAACTTGTTGGTTAGTCTGACCTTGCTGTAATGATTCTTGGTTTGTGTGTGATATGGGGGAATTAGTTAACAATTAGTTGGGGACATGATGCAGAGCTTCTTGGTGAATTTGCCTTCTCCGCATCATAGATATTGTCTAGTTTTGCAAGCTGTGATGAATACTTTTGGAATTGATCCACAAAGTGAAAATAATTACATCAATACCTCTGAGAAGTTCTGAGCTTGCATAAATGCAGACACTATTTTGTTTGAATTTTGGTTTGTTTGCTCTGACACAATTTTCCACACTTCCACAGTTCTGTTAATGAAGGATCGTGAGACGAATAAGTCCAGAGGGTTCGCTTTTGTGACTTATGAGAATCCTGGTGATGCAAAAGATGCTGTGAGGGAAATGAATGGAAAGGTAAGATCCAGTTGAATTGGGCTGTTAGGCTGTGATGATGCTTCGTGGCAATGATCAGTTTGAACTGATTTAGCCCAACTGTCCTCTAAGAAGTACTGAGCTTATTTATGAGCATTATCTATTATCTATCATTTTAACAAGAAATCCTTGTTAGCCTTAAATAATTCCAGTAATACCATGCTCCCCTCCCCAAGGCCCTGGATGGCAAACCCATCAAAGTTGAACAAGCAACAAAGCCTCAATTTGAGTCATCTGGCCGTCGAGGCTCTTCGTCGATGCATCCTCGCAGTCGTGGCTCTCCTCGAGGGCCACGTGGGTCCAGAGGAGGACCCAGTGGAATGCGGGGCCCACCAAGCAGAGGTATTAAGCAAAAGAATAGAAGCTTTATTTTCGCATTTAATGAACGTTGGATTGTGATGACTTTGCTTATTTTGATCCACTGGAGCTGATTTTTCAGTTGTTCTCTAAGAAGTACTGAGTCTACAGTGTTTAAATAACTCTGTTGGGCTGCAAAGTATTGTGATAACGTAGAGATTGTAGAACCTTTCTTTAAAGGCATGTCGTCTAGAGGACCCCCACCAAAAAGAGGACCACCAATGCGTAACGGAGGGCCACCACCAAAGAGACCAGCACCTTCTGGGCCAATAGGCAGACGTAAGTAGTGGTCAGTGATTTTAATTTTGTTTTGCTTGTTCCAGTTCTTTATTGAACACTTAATGTTGCTTTGCAGCACCAATGTCTAGGGATCGAGATCCTTATGGTCCCCCTCCTCCTCGCCGAGATTCACTCATGTCTAGAAGGGATGACTACCCATCACCACGTGATGATCACTACAGTGTCAAAGACAGGTAAGCTGCTTTAAATGAATTCTAATTTAATAATGTCATTTGTATCTTTTGTGTAACTCTCAGTCCGTGCTATTCAGCTATTCTAGCCGAGACTACATGAGCTCAAGAGACAGCCGAGACTATGGCCCTCCACCACGGGATTATTCATATCGTGATTATCCCTCCCAGTCCAGTTCCAGAGATGATTACGGTTCAGTGTCTCGAAGCTACAGGTATACGTTGCTCTTTTCCACTAGTATTGTTTAGGAGACGTCGAGCCTGTTGATTGACCTTTTCCTTTATTGTAGTGATCGTGACAGTTATGGGGGAGGTCGTGAACCTAGAGGATATATGGAGCGAACAAGTGGAGGCTCTTACAGAGAACCCTATGATGGTTACGGTAAGATTTCAGACTTTAGTGTTCTAGAAAAAAAGAGCTTAAGGATGTCTGAACAGTGCTGTGCTCCTGCGACAAGATGGCCTCATGTCAATGCAAATAGTCATGGGTGCCTCCAAAGCTTCCTTTCAACTAAAGTCATACAATTTCAGAATCATGCTCAAAAAGAAATACTTCATAAGAATTATCCATCCTCCTTTGAGCCTTTCCAAGAGCCCCCAGTATAAATCACACAAGAGAAGCAAAGTGGTCAAACTACAGTGTTTCCTCTTGACCTTATTCCTAAAGGAAACGCAGTTGAACCAACATGTTCACATGAACCAATAAGTTAACCTGGTTTAGTTCATAAATCCAGAGCTCCACATTCATTCGTAATTAAGTCATCAAACACTTGAGAGCTAATGATCCAAGATCTGTAGATCATTCATACCACCCATGAGGAAAATATGTAGGACAGTGGGCACTTGACAACTTGCACAAAAAAAAATGTCTGTGAATTTTGCCAATTACATGACCCGTTGACCCTGCAGGTAACTCACGCAGTGCCCCACCCTCAAGGGGCCCTCCTCCGTCCTATGGTGGGAGTGGTGGAGGCAGTCGCTATGACGACTATGGCAGCAGTTCCAGGGATGGCTATGGCAGTCGCGACAGTTACGCCAGCGGTCGGAGTGAGTCGTACTCTGCTAGCCGAGCCGAGCGCCCGGCCAGGCAAGACCTCGAGAGAGGCTACCCTCCTCGTCAATACAGCAGCTCAAGCCGAGGCGCGCCTCGGGGCCGTGGAGCTAATCGAGCAGATAGAGGAATGAACCGAAGTCGGTACTGAAATGGACTCTGTGCTGGAAAAGGGTTAGGTCACATTGTGAAACAACAAAGAAGCAAAATTTTTAACTTCTAGCTTAACTCTAAGCTTCGGTTTCAATCTGTACGCAACCATGTCAAGTTTTTTTCCTGAGTGTTAGTTTGTTTTCCCCCCCTGCCCATCTCTCGTTTAATAGTACTGTTGCCAATTTAAGTGCGGAGTGTTTAGTTTTGTGCCCTAGTGATGTAAAAACCTGCAATGCCCAAGAGTATTGTTATTCATTTATCAATAAAAATTTTATCAAAACATTCATGCCCCGCTCCTGTTCGAAGAGGACTTAATTAAATGGTGAAAACTGTCAGCTACCAGCCTCATTCATGGTGAGGGAAAACTTAATTGATCCATTTTAGATTATGTGGAGAATCTTGTTGACTATGTTGAGTCTGTTAAGAACGAGACCAATGTCTTTGCAAAACTCTTTATCAATATAGTTTTCCTCAGTGCAAATGGATTCCTCATCACAAATCCTAAACATTGATGGCTTGCAACGACCAATCCAAAGACAACCAATATGCAAGAAACAATCCAACACCAGATTAAACCTGACATCAGCTGGTAAGCAAAGCAAACCCTTTTGTCTCTGGTCTAAGTGAACTGACACAATGGTATGAGTGGTATCTCAACTTCAGGTTAGTTAATACACCATCTTTACTCTTCTGGGCTTACAGATGATAAACCCTCTGTGTTAACACCGTTCAGTTATTTCATGGTTGATCAACTTGGCTCAAAAACAAACCAAAAAAAAACCCTCTGTTCTCAAAGGAGTCTGCCTAATCTTTTGTGAAAAATCAATGGATCATTTGAATTTAAAGTCCCATAGTCTCAGGATTGAATGACAAGGGGAAACATGGATTTCCAACTCTCCAACACAACATTCCAAGTGACAAATGGCATTTTAAGGATATTAAGATGAAGCCTCCCACCTTTGGACTATTTCTACAATGTAGTATAAATCCCCCAAATTTCAAATCATATCCAGAGCATTGTCAGTGGAACCTTATTGTAAATGTTGCCTGTAGTTTTAAACAAAAGCCAAAGCTGCTCACAAGCAATTCCCTTTCTAACAAAGGAGAGACGCCTGGAAAAGACACTTCTAAAATTCAGCCTGGAAAATAACTGGATGCCAGTCAAATTGGATCCTGATGCATTAAATTATTTTGCTTTCATGTACTTTGAGTGTGTAGATCCATATGTATTTGTTGCTCCAGCAGTATGTTAATCAAATTTTCTTATTGCAGGATGAACACCCTGATCAACAGGACCAGAGCATATAATTCTTAAATGCGCATGGCTGCTTGGTTGTAGCCAACATATACAGCAACAATGGCAATCTGCAGGTATACCCTCTCCTGTTAGTCTCGTTTATCCAATATGAACTGTTTTCATTTTCTCATTTCCCTTCCTTCTGTCTTTCAGATCCAGATTGAATTGTGACATTTGTTCGGGGAGTCTTTAAAGTGGAATTGAGATCGAGTCTACAAAAGTGTTGCTTTTTGAGCATTGTGTTTCTTCCTCTTCAATAAACTCATGTTCTTTAAACCTGTCTGTCTATTCATTGCAGGGCCACTTTTTATTGATTATTATATAAATAAGCCATAAGCTGAATTCTCTCACTTCAGAGTCATGAGTGTGGTCTAGAGTTGCGTTCCACAGCAGTTTAGGAGCTCTATTGGGTGTGCATGTAGTTCTCTGGCGCGTCAGGTTGGCGGGGATGTACTACATCCTCTTGCTGAAGAGTCGGGGATGATGCTTCGCTGCTGGTTTTGAATGCTGTTCCGCAAAGCAGAATTGTTGCGGATGTGGGCAGCGGCCTGTGTGCTGCAGCAGCGCGGCTCGAGCAGCCATGAACCCGGAGGAGCAGGCTGTAACCTGGCTCATCTCTCTAGGAGTGCTTAATTCCCCTAAAAAGAACATCGCGGATCCGGAGGGGTTTCTCAAAACATCACTTAAAGATGGGGTCGTTCTGTGCAAGCTTATGGAGCGACTGGTACCAGGATCTGTCACAAAGGTAACACGGTTCGTGGAGGTGGGGGATAAAGGGTGACAAAACAGACAGTAATGTTGTAGTTTGTGGTTACTTATAGCTTTGGGCTTGAATGAGATGAGTATGAATAGTAAAGGCACATGCATTAACTAAAACACGATAAGTGCAACGTGCAAGAAGACGGGAAAGAAAACGGCGAATAGAATACACACGAGATACTTGATCGTTAATTTGTAATAAGTCGTTCAAAAACGCCCGATTTAATTGCGATGTAAACTCCGACTTCCTGTCTCAAGACTGAGTGTTCCGCATTCTCTAACGTCCTTGTCGCGCTCAGCTGCCTGTATCGCGTTACACTAAAACAAACACGCCGTTCAGATCAGCCGCTACCAACTTCTAGACATTTTATATACTTTATAAAGCTAGAATGTAGTCTTTTGGGTTTTATTTCGGTCAAATAATAGGATGAAAAATGCGGCTAAAACATACAAAAGGTTGTAAAGTCGGCAGCCGCCGTTTTCTGACAAAAACGGTTTAACGTGTGTGTGTGTACGTGAAGGTTAACTCGGATGATGTGTTTTAACTGTTATTTGTGATGAAATGTGAAAATATTGAACCACTACAACATCCTACAGTCTGTTGTTGATAAAGGCCTGCTGAAGTACGCGACGGTTTAGCGTGTTGCTAAACACGAAGAGTAAAGTGTAATATAAAGTATGACTAATAAAAGTAATTCAGTGTGGTGTGTGTTTGTGTCAGTAGTCCCGCTTTAATATGTCCATACTTGTCGCCACAGAGCCTGAGCAGGTCGTCACTTCCTCCAACAAAGCTCCTTTTCCTGGTGTGACGGGGAAACAGGGCTGTAAGCGTTAAAGGCGATAGCAAAGAGTTTTTGCTGACAAGAAACACTATCGCATAACGAACTCGGACAAACTCAAAAGCGCTAAATCCGACCGGTTACGCTGTTAAACTGGAGGGAATCTGATGTTTAAAAAAAAATCATGCGATCAGTTCGCGCTTGTTTTCAGCCTTGAGTAACGGTAACGGCAGTAGTAGACCGTGACATTAGTATTATCATTCTTTACCCTGTTTGTTTTTGCAGTATTGTCCGGATCCTAAATGTGAAGCCGACTGCATTGCTAACATTCGAGAGTTTTTGAAAGGATGCACCTCTTTAAAGGTTGAGGTAAGCTGTCATTGCACTTCATTACCAGATAGCATCATTCTCTTAACTAAATGCATGACACATATGAACATATGCATATGAAGTGGCATTGTTATTATGAGGTACACAGTCAACTGAAAAGTCTCAGCCATAAATAATTTGAGAAATGTTCTGTGCATATAGTTCACCTAGTTCTCTTTAAGTCTGCATCATACATCCAAGTCAGATAGCCAAATAATTTTAGATGAAAAAAAAAAATACTGTTGTTACTGATTGCTTAAATCTTTTTCAAGCACATACAAGTGCAAATGTACAGTAAATACTGTACATGTATTACACTGTGTACACTAACAAGCATGTGGCTTTACAATTGGTTGCCAGTCAGCAGTCCTCTTCTTTGTGGTCTCCTAATCTTAAGTTGAGGGTTACTTCCTGCTTATCTGTCTATCACTATACAGTATTTCTGCAGCCACCTCTGATCAAATGAGTGCATAGATTATTAAACTAGATTTCATATTTTATAGGGTTTCCCCCCCTATGATATGTACAGTAGTAAACATAGGCAGTTTACAGGCTATGTTGTAAAGTGTAACCAAAAGGGAACTTTATATCAGTAATCATTTAAGTAATGCTCAAAGTGAGCATTGTGAAACAACACCTTAAATATTTAGTATGCTCAAATAAATGCTGTTTCCTCCCCAAAATGGAAGGGCTATTTCCAGGTTGAAGGTTCAACATGTCTGGGCAGCACTGTCACCTGAAAACTGTGGTTGGACTAGCAGTGACATGTCAGGATTTCAGGGTGTTTTTGCTGTATATGTGCTTTAACAGTAAATATATTATTAGCAAAATATTTTTACAAACTATATTTCCCCTGTCAAGCACTCAGTACTGTAAATGAAATGTTGGTTCTTCAACTACTTCCCTATATAGTTCTGATTCCAAAACAAAGTCAGATCCTTAAGTGTCCTTGCATTACTTTATTGTTTGAAATCCTAGCAGGATGTGATGCTACGATGCAGACAGAGCACTTGTTTTAAAGTGGAACATGTGAGATGTGAGAAGTCCATCACCCACTGCTCACAGAAGATGTTAACCATGTGACTGGACAGAGAAGCCACTTGCCCAACTTTCGATTCTGCTTTTTTCTGGAAACACTTCAAAGCAGAAGCAAAGTAAAAGTAGTTCAAGAGCTATCTTAATTACTATTCAGACTTTAGCTGTTCACATGTTTTGTGATGTGGCTTAATGTTCCCTACCAGCACATACATTACAGTTATATTACTTTATCCTGCTTCGTATACTTTGTCATACATGTTTGCCAGCTATAACTGTTTATTAGTATTGAGGAAGTAAGCAGTAAAGCTAAAGAAAACTACACCAGTATTAATTATTTTTAAAATTCCCACTTTTGAAAAAATCTGTAATTTTCTCCATTTTGTCCTAGCTATTTTGGCAATCTTTGATGTTGCATTTGTTTGCTTGAATGTTGAGTTTTGTACATTTGAGGACTTTGACCCATTTTTCATAGAGGCATATAGCCATCCCTTGCCATTCCATTGCTATGGACAATAATATGTAACAGTCTGTGATATTACATGTGCTGTCTTTGCAAAAATATGATAGTATCACTATCCATATAAAAACAGTAGTCAGCTAACTCCATTAGTTAACAGTCTTGCATCCGCATCCACTGTCTAGTTTGCTTTCGCCCTTCATTTGCTCCAAATGAATATTGGTATCTAAGCTAGAATTTCATTGACTATGTATTTATGTAGCATGTTTGTGAGGGTACTTGGATGTAAACATAATAAAAGTAAATGGAGTGTGAGTGGTGCATGATTTGCCTACTTTTACTTTTTTTTAAATTTTAATCCAGGGTTGGCAGTTCGAATCTCACCTACTGCCTGTGTTTGTGGAGTTTGCATGTCCTCCCTGCACATAGTGGGTTTTCTCTAGAGCCTCTAGTTCTTCCTCTCTATGGGAGTGGGTTGCCCGTAGTGTATGATTAGGGGGACACCTTGTACCCTAAGTTCTCTGGGATAGGCTCCAGGTCTCTCAGGAAGTATAGATTAAGGATGGATGGAGCGATGTTACTTAGAATGACAGGTTATTACCCTTTCTAAATAACTCCGCAAACTTGATAAATAAACCTGTTGTAATAATGGTAACATGCTGGAATGAAAGTGTAGAGATAAGCATATCAGTAAATGCCAAGATGAATGGATAAAATGGGAGGTACACATTCAATAGCACATGTTTAAAAAAAAAAAAAAAAAGGAAAGTCTTCAAGATAGCATCTCTAAAATGTAGGAAGGGAGGAATTTGGCCAAGACAGTCATCTTCATAGCCAGAGGGAAGAAAACAGTAAACTGTTTTTCCCCCCAGCTTCTTTAGAGCTTTGATTTAGATTTAACTATGCACTACATTGTGTGATTAAGTTTGAAATATATAAAGTCTTTGTCAACCTCTATTATGTCACACCTGAACTAGTTGTGCTGTGAAAACAACTCAAATAGTAGGCTGCTTCAGAGTGGACGACGAAATTAAAAAATTCTTTATCCTGCCGTGTTAAAAACTGCTAATAGCATCTAAACAGATACAAAGACCGCAATACCTCAGTGTACCATGTAATCTCTCTGTTTATGATGTTTTATTTAAAATGTGAAACCTAACCTGCTGGAAGAAAACGGATAGCTGCTTGTGAACACTGGAGGCTCTAGAGCGAATGGCGAGAGGAGAGTGCAATTTGGAGACATCTATATCCTTATCAATGGTCTTATATCACTGTGCAACTTTTTGACAAACTTGCATTTTTTTATTGTTTACACTAAAGCAGTGTTTTTGTCCTGTAATTCCTGTTTTATTCATCATTGTTTTTTTTTCCTTTTTCTTTTTCATTTCTAGGGTTTTGAGCCTGAAAGCTTATATACTGGTGAAAATTTTAGCAAGGTTCTGTCTACATTGACAGCAGTAAACTTCGCCACTCAAGGTAATTGTATTGCAGTGACCACGGCACATCTTTGTCTACATAGTGATGTTCTACTTGTATGTCTGTGAGAAATCTGTGTCCAGGTTTTGGCATTAAATGAGCCTTGTGTTCATGTTTGGTCTTAACACTAAAAGTCTCTCATAAACCAGGAGTAACTCCAAACTGGCAGTGAACAATGGTTAGCTTTGAGTACCATCAGCTAGATCATTTTCCTTGAACATTCCAATATGCCCTGAGGCACACGAATGTGTATGTTGGCAGTAGTTGAGCCTGCCATGCTATGCACTGCTAAGTTAACACACTAAATCTGTGCCTGCTTTGCTCATGGCAAGACTATTAATATATTTCCTGCAGTTCAAATACATTACCCAAAATAAGTGCACTGGCCCATCTGTATCATCATTTCTATATAGAATTTTCTAATTGCCTTTGAAGAAAATGACAAAATGAGTTTATATGACATGTTTGGTTTTTATGAATCATCTGTGTAAGTCATAGGTTGGTCAGTGGTTAGGGTGTGATCCCTTACCAGAGGGTGTGTGAAATATAACTCGTATTTGTACCCATGTACTTTAATGCAGGGTTGAATTGTCTTATGCATGCATCTAGAGATGTTCTAGAGATGTCACTTTGTTTCTGGATAGAGTGCTTTTGTATCCATATAACTGTCTCTGACATGAGTGACACAAATTTTAGCCTTACTCTGATTTATCACAGTAACATTAGAGGGCTTTCTTATAGATCTCACACAGCATGCCAACTACATTTAGATTCGACCTTTGACTCGGCTCTTCTTCCCAAACTCTCCCTGTGGGTTGTACTGTCATGGATTTGCTTGGAAGTTTGGTCATGTTAAATCATTCATTTTGGGTTTTGGTACATTTTTTTTGCACAGCATCATACTTTGCTTTAGCGTTCTCTGGCAGATTTTGAAATTCACAATTAATCCAATAATTTCATGTTCCTTAAGCCGCGACATATTAAATAAAGGTTAAGGAATCTAGCTGCTATAAGTGAAGGAATTTGCTGAGAGTCATAATAATATTTCAGACACACAGTTGTGACAGGAAGGATGAAAATATGTGGAAGGCTGATAATGAATCGTAACAATACTAATGAGCTTTTCTCTATACCTCTATATTCTATCACTGTTGTCATCGGAAGAATTAAGCGAAACACAATTTACCAAAGATGACAATTAAAGCCAGAAAATACTGTGACTAAATTGCTACTGTGAAGTTGTTCATTTTGAAATCCTACTGTATATATTGTCAGATAGCATGTGGAGGTCTTACAAACTTTGCCACTTTAAACCCATGTTGGATGTATTCTCCCTTTGCTGTTATAATAACCTTTACCTTTACTGTAGTGTGATTTTAGATAAGGAGTTCTGATGTACCGTCAGCTTTCAAGTTCAGTGTGGTTGAGGTCTGTGGTCTGTGCCAGACATTCAAGTTCTTCCCCACCAACTTTGAATTTACCTTTTGTGAACCTGGATTTTAGTTCCAGTGGAGAAGAAATCTTAAAGTTAAAGCATGCAAAGACATTATCGACAGTTTTGTGCTACAGTCTTTGTCGCAACAGTTTGAGGAAGAATCACAAATGAGTGAGATGGTTATGTATTCATAAACTTTTAGCTGTATAGTGTAGATTATGGGGACTGCAGTGAATTGATTTTCTTTCTCTATTCTTCCTCTAAATATTTAATGTTCGCATTAGTACCATAAGAGGCTTAGTGGTAGAATATATAAACAGAGATGTTTGTTTGAGCAAAGGAGGCATGCTTGCTTTTTCATATCAGTTAAAAGTAACAGACTTTTTTAGTCTATAGCTATGGTACTCGGAAAGGTATCCAAGGATTTTAAGGGGTCCATGAAGCTTTGAAAGGGCATGCTATTTATAGAATTGTTCAACAGTATAAGCGGTTAGAACTGGACATTAACTGCATTTCCCAAAAAGTCACTGTTTGGATTTAAATATGCAAATACTTACATGTCTTTGATAGAATAACTACAGCAGTGACTAATATGTCTCAGTGTGTGAGATTCCAAGTGGTGTAATGGAAACGGGAGTTTGATTTCTGGGTGATGCTGCAGCCATAGGTAGACAAGAGTCTAGAGAGCAGATCGGCTATGCAGGGTGCCCGGGTGAAGAGATGGCATCCCCACATCCTCACCTCAGTCATGGCAGCAGTAGCAAATCATAAGTGTCTGTGAGTTAGCACAAGATAAAGAGGAAGATAACATTGCGTCAGCAAGCAAGTGTAAGATGCAGCTGACTAGCATGACATGTCTCTGAGGAAGCATGTGGTAGTCTTGGTAGTTGTCCTCCTAAAGTGAGAGTAACCTAACAGAGAGATGGCTAGAAATTAGCTATGATGTAATTGTTGAGATAATCAATGGGGGGGAAAGTAGTATCAGCTGAAAGCAATTTTTAACCCCAATTCATGCACTGAGTAGGTTCTCATTTCTTAAAGAACCATGTCAGAAGACATATCCTGCGTTCATGAAAAATATTGTTACAGAAGAAAAGAAAACAACTAAGGAGTTTTCTGAAATTACTGGAATTGGGTTTAGAACTTTCCAATAAATTATTAAAACCTGGAACTGTCAACTTTATGGAAAATGTGGTTGAAAAAAAAAAACATGCTCAGGAACATTTTAAAAAATCGACAGTAGAAATCACCGCTATGATTAATAATGAAGAAAAGTGCATTCCCACACATAGTTTGTGGAGAACTCGCAGGATTGGGACTGAACAGCTGTGTGGCCATAATAAAATCACTTATTAGTACGAATAATTAAGCTTAGGCTTAAGGCAGCATAAAGACTGGACTTTGGGGAAATAAAAAAAAAAAAGGTCTGATGATGAGTCCAGATTGAGCCTATTCCAGAGTGATGGGCGTGTCAGGGTTAGAAAGGAAGCGCATGAATCGATGCACTCATCATGCATAGTGGCCACTGTACAAGCCTCTGGAGGCAGTGTTATGTTCTGAGGTTCTTCAGCTGGTCATGTCTAAGTTCCAGGGGGAATAAAATGTGGGAATAAAATGAAGTCAACTGAAAACCTCATTATCATAACCGTTATATTTATCATTGAGTTCTTCTAGTTTGAGTTCATTGAGTTCATCATCCAGTTTTTATAGTTATATTTTTTATTAGCATGATGGGTTGTTCCAAATTTCCAAATGTACTTTCATTTGATTTACCGCTCGATGCATCAAAAATAATTGATAATGTAGAATCTAACATGAATTTTTATAATTGCATGTTATGTGTATGGAATGTTTAGGTATAAAAAGCTTAATGACTTCAATAAGAAGTCCAAAATTGTTGTACATGTTTATATAATGAGCCTAACATTTTGAATAGTTGGATTATTGTCATAAAATAAAATGGTTATTAAACTTTATCAAGTAAATATACTGAAGGGAGCTGCGGAGTCATTAATGAAGTCCCTGGTGGCAAAAAAAATTGGAAAACCCCTCCAAGTGTGAATGGGGCCTCACATTCAAGTTTCAGCAGCTGCTTGTTTCTGCTCTGGCCAACAGACAGTTGTTTATTGAGCAGTCTGTTTGAGCAACTGACTACATCTGCATAAGCACATGGAATCTGTGGCCTTTTTGCTCACAGCCTGCTGAGGACAAAGTGTGTTACACAAGTCTCTCTCTCTCTCTCTGGCTCACAGCTCTTCATGTATAGCAGGACTTGCAGTGAAAGGATCTAATCTTCATAAATAGGACATGAAGCTATAGCTCAGAGTTAGTAAAAAGAAATATTTTCATGCACACACAAAAATGAAAGTCAACTGAAGAACAGGATAGAAGGGAGAGGAGTTAATTTGTTTATAGTATGTTGAACTCAGTGGCGGCTGCTAGCTTTTGAAACAGGGGAATCTCATATTAGGCCTTCATCAAATTCGGTCTAGTTTGCCCTTCCACAAGCTACTTTAATTATATGAACGAACTCACTTTACAATGCTGAAACAAGGAGCAAAGTCAAAACGCTATAATATGTTGTTGTTGTTTTTTTAATTATTATTTAAAGAATGATTTGTACAAACAAAAATGGTTTATGTCACCAGCAAACAATACAGAGTGCAGAAGTTCGTCGTACCACCTGCAAATCCGCACGGGACTGAACTCGAATCTCTGTAGCGCTGATGTATACTTAAGACATGCTGTCAATCAAAAAAGGGGTTCCGCCCTTTAAACAGCTCCTCCAATCATCATGCCACAGCCCAGCGTCCTGGCCCGCCGACTGCTCCATTCACTCCCAGAGAAGCTGAGCTTCCCTGGAAGTGACGATTTTGGTGCATTTATCCAATTACCGTCCAGCTTTTCTGCAGTGAAAAAAGCTCCTCTGTGCTGCCCATAGAGCTCCAGTGAAGCTGGGCTTCAGGAGGGTTTAACGCGCTGTGCTGCACGGAAATGTATGATGAGAAAATCGTGTCAAACAATCTACAATAAATAGCTGATTCTGAACGAGCTAGTCATGAAGTTGAACGCGTTCTAGCGCACTTTTATTAAAACCAATATAAATACGACATATATGAGCATTTATTTTCTGACATAGTAGAGGAAGCGGAGCTTCCCTTGTAGTCTTAGAGCAGCCGCCACTGGTTGAACTGGAGCACATTTTTGTACACTATGCACATTTATTCTTGATCAGGCTTACGTGTCAGGTTTTCTATTTACTCTGTTGGTGAGAAAGAGTACACAGGTCTGGAGATGGAGTTGTTCAATAGCGTGTATTACTCTGATTGTGTTGCCAGAGCAGGTGGAGGGCAGCACTATGTGAAACAGAGAAGTAATCTGGAGGCACAATGTTCCCCTGCAGAGCAGCGTTCTGTTCGAAATATGAAACAGAATGGTCTTGCCATCCACAGTCTCAAAGCCCAGAAGCAACAAATGTTATGGATAGAGACCTGCTTTATTCATTATCAGCGTGCAGTCCAGATTGAGGCTTTGAGGGCTGAAAGCATGAAAGCAGGACTGTGACTTCTGAGATGCAGGGAGTTTTTGGAGGCGCCTCTGTGTGAATGTTTGATTACAGTTTTTTTTTAGATCTTTTAGTCTTTTAGATCCATTATTGGTGCCTAAAGGTTGTGGATGAACAAAGAGAGGGAAATGAGAGAATTGTGGAAAGAGTGGTGTGAATAGGGTATAAAGTATAAATGGAAATGGCTACAAAGCATCATTGTATAAGCTTTATGAAGGAAAATACAAAAATCAACTGAATCTAAAAAAATCTACTGAAGTGAAATCAATATTATAATTATTTCTGTTTCTAATTATGTTTATTTGAACAAACATTATGTTTCTACTGCCTGCATTCATAATACAACCCCAATTCCAAAACAAAGTGGCACAGTATGGAAATTGGCAATGAAAAACAAAAAGTCATCAGTAAAGTCTCTTCACCTTGTACTATATTGAAAACGTTGCCTTAATTCATTCATTCATCTTCTATATCGCCTGTCCTGTACAGGGTACAAACTCCACACACACAGACCCGATGTGGGAATTGAACCCTCGACCATGGGGTGCGAGGCCAAAGCACAAACCACAACACCACCATGATTTCAACATTGCCTTGTAAATTTAATTGTTTATTAAAAACATGCACTAATTTTAAATCAGGTAGCTGCTATGTTTTCCCAAAAAGTTGCGACAGGGCAAATTTAAACATACTAATAACAATGTGACAATTTGAAATGAAAAGGTGATGCGAAACAAGTGCTGTTAAAAAGGTGGACCAACTACAGTGGTGTGAAAAACTATTTGCCCCCTTCCTGATTTCTTATTCTTTTGCATGTTTGTCACACTTAAATGTTTCTGCTCATCAAAAACCGTTAACTATTAGTGAAAGATAACATAATTGAACACAAAATGCAGTTTTTAAATGAAGGTTTACGTTATTAAGGGAGAAAAAAAACTCCAAATCTACATGGCCCTGTGTGAAAAAGTGATTGCCCCCCTTGTTAAAAAATAATTTAACTGTGGTTTATCACACCTGAGTTCAATTTCTGTAGTCACCCCCAGGCCTGATTACTGCCACACCTGTTTCAATCAAGAAATCACTTAAATAGGAGCTACCTGACACAGATAAGTAGACCAAAAGCACCTCAAAAGCTAGACATCATGCCAAGATCCAAAGAAATTCAGGAACAAATGAGAACAAAAGTAATTGAGATCTATCAGTCTGGTAAAGGTTATAAAGCCATTTCTAAAGCTTTGGGACTCCAGCGAACCACAGTGAGAGCCATTATCCAAAAATGGCAAAAACATGGAACAGTGGTGAAGCTTCCCAGGAGTGGCCGGCCGACCAAAATTACCCCAAGAGCGCAGAGACAACTCATCCGAGAGGCCACAAAAGACCCCAGGACAACATCTAAAGAACTGTAGGCCTCACTTGCCTCAATTAAGGTCAGTGTTCACGACTCCACCATAAGAAAGAGACTCGGCAGAAACGACCTGCATGGCAGATTTCCAAGGCGCAAACCACTTTTAAGCAAAAAGAACATTAAGGCTCGTCTCAATTTTGATAAACATCTCAATAATTGCCAAGACTTTTGGGAAAATACCTTGTGGACCGACGAGACAAGAGTTGAACTTTTTGGAAGGTGCGTGTCCCGTTACATCTGGCGTAAAAGTAACACAGCATTTCAGAAAAATAACATCATACCAACAGTAAAATATGGTGGTGGTAGTGTGATGGTCTGGGGTTGTTTTGCTGCTTCAGGACCTGGAAGGCTTGCTGTGATAGATGGAACCATGAATTCTACTGTCTACCAAAAAATCCTGAAGGGGAATGTCTGGCCATCTGTTCGTCAACTCAAGCTGAAGCGATCTTGGGTGCTGCAGCAGGACAATGACCCAAAACACACCAGCAAATCCACCTCTGAATGGCTGAAGAAAAACAAAATGAAGACTTTGGAGTGGCCTAGTCAAAGTCCTGACCTGAATCCTATTGAGATGTTGTGGCATGACCTTAAAAAGGCGGTTCATGCTAGAAAACCCTCAAATAAAGCTGAATTACAACAATTCTGCAAAGATGAGTGGGCCAAAATTCCTCCAGAGCGCTGTAAAAGACTCGTTGCAAGTTATCGCAAACGCTTGATTGCAGTTATTGCTGCTAAGGGTGGCCCAACCAGTTATTAGGTTCAGGGGGCAGTTACTTTTTCACACAGGGCCATGTAGGTTTGGATTTTTTTTCTCCCTAAATAATAAAACCCCTCATTTAAAAACTGCATTTTGTGTTTACTTGTGTTATCTTTGACTAATAGTTAAATGTGTTTGATGATCAGAAACATTTTGTGTGACAAACATGCAAAAGAATAAGAAATCAGGAGGGGGGCAAATAGTTTTTCACACCACTGTATGTTATGTTAGAATACAGCGAGTCTCGTTCTAGTTTTAGAGTAAGGATAAGGAGATGCTTGCCGATTTGCCAACAAATGCACTATCAAATTATCTTATATTTTACAACATTCCCCAATGTTAGTACACTATCATCAAGAAATTAAGGATGTCATACATCAATGTTGTCCAGAGGCGTCAAAGTCTTGTCTCATCTGAATTGGACACACTGGAAACGTGTTTTGATGTCAACACTTCAGAAACAACAGCTGTCCTGTTTGTCTGGGTCAAAGATGAAAAGGACCATCCAAGCTGTTATCAGCATCTGATCCAAAAGCCAGCATCAGTCATGGTATGGGGGTGTGCCAGTGTCCATGGCACGGGTAAACTGCTTATCTGTGAGGGCACCATTAATGAGGGAAAATATGTTCTATTTGGAGCAACATATTCTGCCATCTTTTAGAGACATCCCTGTGTTATCAACAACAAATAGCATAACAGTATAACAACACCAAACCACATTCTGCTCGGATTACACATGGGTGTGCTAGACTGGTCTGCCTGCTGCAAGTGGGAATGTTTGGTGCACTGAGAAATGCTAAATATTCAACAAAGAATCGAAGTCCCATGGTACATCATCACATAATGAGTTTTTGTAGAAGTTTTCAATATACAGTATTACAAAGTGAAGAGACTTTACCGATGATTTTATTGACAATTTCCATAGTTCCAAATTCTAAATAAAAAAGTATTCATTCTCTGTGGTTAAAGATGTACAAGCTGCACAGGCATTTATAATATGGAAAAATGTTATACACTAATCTGCTGATGAGTGGCATCCCAGTCAAACTGGGACAAAGCATTGCCTTAATATTTTATCGATCGGCATATATTTTTCTATTTGGTTACAGCCCAATCCTGGCAGAACTCTCTCTGTAATGTATGTGTCTCTCTTTCACTCTCTGCCTTTCTCCATACTAGATTGCAGTACAGAGAGACCATGTCCCCAGTCCAGCTCCTCTACTCCTAACTTGTCAGTCTCATCATCATCCACCTCAAGGTCCAAATCCTTGCGGAGACAATCAAAAGCTGTGGTAAGACTTCAGACCAGTGTAAGAGACCCTGGCTCATGAAACTAAAGATTTTAACAATGTCTAAACACACTGTGTGGAATTGGATGCAGGAGATGTCAGAAAATGGAGCAGGTGGCCAGCTGGTGGTGAAGGCACGTTTCAACTTCAAACAGAACAACGAAGACGAGCTGTCATTCAACAAGGGCGAGCTGATCCATGTCACCCGGCAGGAGGAGGGCGGATGGTGGGAGGGACAGCTCAATGGCAAGACTGGCTGGTTCCCCAGCAACTATGTCCGAGAGGTCAAACCATGTGGTAAGTAATCAAGTGCAGTATGAGAGGTCATGATCAGTCTGTTATTGCAGACTTGTTTCCACAATCATTCATGTCCTGCCCTTTTTCAAACAAGGCCAGATCCATCAAACATTTGTCATTAAAGCACTGTGTGTCTCTAACTTAGTTCTCCAAAAAGGTCAGCAAGTTGGTTATGCTTGATTTATTGTAATTATTTTCTTAATTTCTGCACACCTTTTCTTTGAACATTAGTACATGGATACAGAACCGTGAAACAGAAAGGAGAATGAAAGATTTAAAGTAAAACCTAACCATGTTAGATCTTAATAATAGCAAATATAATAATAATAATAATAATAATAAAGCCTTCTGAATAGAGTGAATGTTTAAGCCAAAAACAAAAGTTAGCAAGTTTAGTTTAGCTTAGCCTCAATGTAGTATATAATGGGGATAAGAGGGTAAAGACATGGCAAAAATGTTTCATGGCACTGTAGGTGTTGTTGGATATTCCAGTTTCCTCCCACAGTCCAAAGACATGCATTGTAGGCTGAGTGGTATGTTAAAATTGCCCATTGTGTATGATTGGGTGTGCTAGTTTTTGTGCTTCTGCTTTGTGCTCTGTGATGAGTTGCCACCCCATCCAGGGTCAAACCCGCATTGTGCCACAAGTTCCCTAGGATAGGCTATAGGCCTATGAAACCCTTATGTACTTCTAGACACTTGATAATTTTAAGTCTTAAATTATATTTTTCTTTTGCCAGATAAGTTGTCCTTTTTCTAGAAAATATCTGTTAAAACATTTTCTGGCAAACGAATAAGAGCATTGTAAGCTTAAAATGAGAGCAAAAAAATCTAGAAGCTTAATAGTTTTATACATGGTGTGTGTGTAAAAAAATTGTTAGATCACCTGTGATGTTCCAATGTTATTATGCTCTGTTTTCACTACCCATGGAATGACTTTCATCCAATCACATTACTAAGTCGAAACTGTTATGTTATGACAGCTGTATAACATAGTGCAAGTTCTATACTATATTTAAGATATTTTGACTTGCCAAGTCGTTTATTTGTAGCGTGTGGCTCATCTCTGGTGTACTTAGAACTTGTTTCTCTTTTTATCTCAGTAACTCTAAATAAAAGTAACTGTAAATAATAACACTCTGGTATCACTTTGGTAACACATATTATGTTGCATGTTGCAAGCATTCTGCAACGAGGGGTGTACAGTAAGCGTTGTGCAACAAGTTATATTTTAGAGAAACATTTATTTACTTATTTTTCAATTTATCAGACACATCTGGCCGCATACAGAAGTATGGTTAGACACAAGTGCTCGACCATTAATACATAATTTGTGGTGACGATTCCCAATATCTAAATAACCTGGTTGTATAATGCATACATAATGCTGGTAATTATAGTGACAGAACACTGATGGACATGCCCGCAACATTAAACTACTGTTCACTGTTATTCCAACTCTTCTGTCCAGAGAAACCAACCTCCCCTAAAGCAGTGAAGGCGTTCGATGTTCCGCAGCTGACCAAAAACTACTACAATGTGGTGAGTTCCTGCAACTTAATGTGAGCAAGTCTGAGGCTTTGGGGAAAGACCATATACTTGTGACATTGTTGTGGTTGTGTCATAGGTGGTACAAGACATCTTGGAACACGAGCGTGAGTTCGTAAAAGAGCTCCAGACAGTTCTCTCCTGCTACCTGCGACCTTTACAGGGCAGTGACAAGTAAGTAAGAAGTTACAAAGAGATCAGATTAGTTTAATGGGCTACTTTTTATTATCTAATGAAGGTTTAGTTTCAAAATCGGACCTGTTAATTTCAGGTCAGTATCATTATACATGATAATGTCTAGTGCATATTACATTTCTTTACTCATCATCAATTGCTGGCACTTTACTTAATAAGGTTTAAGTATGTCAAAGCAGTTCAAAGCGTTGTATGATGTATATGTATAGTATATGAAAGCAGTTGGCAGCAGCTAATCATTTTTACTTTATTAATCTTTCTAGCTACATTTAACATTTACATTAAGTTAGTCACTGGTAACACTTATATCATAACAGCTATAAAAAGCCATTCCCTTACAGGTCTCACTTTTCTTCTTTTTGAAGTTAACAACTCAAAAGAGGTTGAAACCTTAAATGTTGGTCACCTCGCACCTCTGGTGTTCAGTGCAATTTCCAGCATGATGGAGCACCTTGCCATAAGGCATCAAAATATAACCAAGTGGCTAGGGGAACAAAACATCGACATTTTGTGTCCATGGTCAGGAAACTCCCTAGGCCTTAATCCCACTTGTGGACAATCCTCAAGTTATGAAGGGTAGACAGTAAAACCCCACAAATTCTGACGAACTCAAACAGCGTTGATTATGCAAGAATAGGCTGCCATCAGTCAGGATGTGGCCTAGAAGTTGATGGACAGTCTTGAGAAACATGCAATTCTGCAAATATTGGCTCTTTGTAGAAACTTAATGTAATTGTCAGTAAAAGCCTTTTACACTTTTGAAATGCTTGCAGATATACTTAGTATACCATGATAACATCTTACAAAAGATCTTAAAAGACAGAAGCAGCAGACTTTGTGAAAATTAATACAGTGGTGTGAAAAACTATTTGCCCCTTCCTGATTTCTTATTCTTTTGCATGTTTGTCACACTTAAATGTTTCTGCTCATCAACAACCGTTAACTATTAGTCAAAGATAACATAATTGAACACAAAATGCAGTTTTTAAATGAAGGTTTACGTTATTAAGGGAGAAAAAAAACTCCAAATCTACATGGCCCTGTGTGAAAAAGTGATTGCCCCCCTTGTTAAAAAATAACTTAACTGCGGTTTATCACACCTGAGTTCAATTTCTGTAGTCACCCCCAGGCCTGATTACTGCCACACCTGTTTCAATCAAGAAATCACTTAAATAGGAGCTACCTGACACAGAGAAGTAGACCAAAAGCAGCTCAAAAGCTAGACATCATGCCAAGATCCAAAGAAATTCAGGAACAAATGAGAACAAAAGTAATTGAGATCTATCAGTCTGGTAAAGGTTATAAAGCCATTTCTAAAGCTTTGGGACTCCAGCGAACCACAGTGAGAGCCATTATCCACAAATGGCAAAAACATGGAACAGTGGTGAACCTTCCCAGGAGTGGCCGGCCGACCAAAATTACCCCAAGAGCGCAGAGACAACTCATCCGAGAGGCCACAAAAGACCCCAGGACAACATCTAAAGAACTGCAGGCCTCACTTGCCTCAATTAAGGTCAGTGTTCACGACTCCACCATAAGAAAGAGACTGGGCAAAAACGGCCTGCATGGCAGATTTCCAAGGCGCAAACCACTTTTAAGCAAAAAGAACATTAAGGCTCGTCTCAATTTTGCTAAAAAACATCTCAATGATTGCCAAGACTTTTGGGAAAGTACCTTGTGGACCGATGAGACAAAAGTTAAACTTTTTGGAAGGTGCGTGTCCCGTTACATCTGGCATAAAAGTAACACAGCATTTCAGAAAAAGAACATCATACAAACAGTAAAATATGGTGGTGGTAGTGTGATGGTCTGGGGTTGTTTTGCTGCTTCAGGACCTGGAAGGCTTGCTGTGATAGATGGAACCATGAATTCTACTGTCTACCAAAAAATCCTGAAGGAGAATGTCCAGCCATCTGTTCGTCAACTCAAGCTGAAGTGATCTTGGGTGCTGCAGCAGGACAATGACCCAAAACACAAATCCAGCAAATCCACCTCTGAATGGCTGAAGAAAAACAAAATGAAGACTTTGGAGTGGCCTAGTCAAAGTCCTGACCTGAATCCTATTGAGATGTTGTGGCATGACCTTAAAAAGGCGGTTCATGCTAGAAAACCCTCAAATAAAGCTGAATTACAACAATTCTGCAAAGATGAGTGGGCCAAAATTCCTCCAGAGCGCTGTAAAAGACTCGTTGCAAGTTATCGCAAACGCTTGATTGCAGTTATTGCTGCTAAGGGTGGCCCAACCAGTTATTAGGTTCAGGGGGCAATTACTTTTTCACACAGGGCCATGTAGGTTTGGATTTTTTTTCTCCCTAAATAATAAAACCCCTCATTTAAAAATTGCATTTTGTGTTTACGTGTGTTATCTTTGACTAATAGTTAAATGTGTTTGATGATCAGAAACATTTTGTGTGACAAACATGCAAAAGAATAAGAAATCAGGAGGGGGGCAAATAGTTTTTCACACCACTGTATATTTATTATTCTCAAAAGTTTTGGCCACGGCTGTAGTCTGTAGTTTCCAAACTGCCCATAATGTATGATTGAGTGTGTGTGCTTGCACCCTGCAATTGTTTGGCACAATGCCCATGGTGTGTCATGTCCTTTGCTCTTAGTTTAGAATAATAATTAAATTAGTATAAAAAAATTCTAATTATAGTAATTATTATATAATTATATATATATATATATATATATATATATATATATATATATATATATTATACAGTATATTATGTAGAGAATCATATAGTAAACCAAAAATATTGAGAGGAAGATGAGAGAGAAAAACAAATTAAGCTTTTTATACTCGTTTATGTTCAGAGTAAACTGTACAAGTCCCTCTGTAGAAAGAAAGCATTTACTGTACATAAACCTACAATATAACACCTTCTGACCAGAGACCAGATTTGAGAATTCAGAAATGCTTTGGTGTAAAACTAACTGTCATATGACCACATGTAATCTGTACACCATGTGAGAATTTTCCATCAGTGAAAAGTGTGTGTGTTTATTCTACAGGGTTTCAAGTGCAGAGAGCAGCAGTTTATGTGGGAACTTGGAAGAAGTACTCACTTTCCAACAGGGACTTTGTGCTTCGTTGGAGGAATGTAGCAAGTGAGTTTCAACCTAAATATTAATGAATGTATAATAATGTATTGCAAGATTGTCAGACACGTTCCTAATCATAGGTTTAGAGCAACCATCTGTGTTGATTTATATTAGTGTAATGTCTGTATTTAATGAAGTTAGGCAATAGTAGTCTAATGGATGGATGTTGCAATGTCTTCAAAAGCATCATAGAGGTTTTTCCACCATATAGTGTTTGGAAGCTGACAAGTGTAAAAAAAAAAAAAAAAAAACATTGAGCTCACTAAGCTCAATGTAAGATCTGACCTTAAAACCTTACCTCCAAATCTTTTATGTTTGTAGATTAAACCAAATATGAGTTATCTGAGGTTCCCTAGTAAAAACATCAATGATATGATGTATAGAGATGTGGATATTCAATTAAATTTCAATTCAGTTTTATTTGTATAGCGCTTTTAACAATTGACATTGTCTCAAAACAGCTTTACACAATCAAAAGAATTATTTAAGTTTGTATGGAATGTGAATGTGTATGAATCAAAATGGTCACATAGTCCCTGGTGAGCAAGCCGAGGGCGACAGTGGCAAGGAAAAACTCCCTGAGATGGTAATAGGAAGAAACCTTGAGAGGAACCAGACTCTACAGGGAACCCATCCTCATCTGGGTGAAACAGATAGCAGGAAATTATCTGCATTTATAAAGTGTTAAGTGTTAGGTTCAGCTATAATAGTTGATGTTAATTGATGTTATAATAGTTGATGTAAAATGGAGTCCAGTAGTTATTGGAGACTCAGATAGACTTGTAGAAAGTTCCAGTCCTGAACTATCGAATTGTCAAGTCCTCAGAGAAACAGCTGACAACACCAGTCGAGGCCAGAACCATCTTCTAAGTAGATAGAATCATCCCCAGACACCAGCCGCATCCTAAAGAGACACACGGGGCATCCATGCGACGAGACCTCCAACCAGAAACAGGGCACCAGGATGGATCAGACAGGTCCAGAGGGCAGAGGGAGTCTGGATCACTGGCAGCTCAGGAACCACATGTGTAGCTCGACAGAGAGAGAGAGAGAGAGAAAGAGTGAAAGGGGAGACAGGGGGAGAGAGGAAAGAGAAAGAGGGGGAGGAAGAGAAGAGGAGGAGAGATTGCAATTAGGTATGGTCACAGTCACAATGTCTAATGTGAATGTATATTTACTGTAGAGTGCAAGCAGGGACTCCGGCAGGACTAACTGTGACAGCATAACTAAAAGGGAGAGCCAGAAGGAAACACAAACATGAGGGCTCCCTGAGATGTAAAGCAAACAATCACCTCACCGTCAACAAACCTGAGTGATCAAATGAGACTGAGGAAGACAGCATCTAAACATACCAGTTCACCATAATACTCTACGTCCATGAGTCCCCCAGATCTGCTCCTTTACCTAAGGCAAATCTATTTATAAAAATGCTTGGCTAAATAAATAGGTTTTGAGCCTAGACTTAAACACTGAGACTGTGTCTGAGTCCCGAACACTATTTGGAAGACTATTCCATAATTTTGGGGCTTTGTAAGAAAAAGCTCTGCCCCCAGCTGTAGTTTTCATAATACGCGGTACTAACAAGCAGTCTGCATTCTTTGATGCATGCTGGATATAAAATATCTTAAATCTTATTTAACAGCTAACTATGGCTGTTAGCCAGCTAAAGGTGCCAACAAGCTAATGCTAGCATAGCTCTTGTACACACAGGATAAAAATTTTTTAATTAATGTGATGTATATAATTTGAACACATTTCACAATTAATTTAAAACCTTGTTGAGCAAAATTAGATAGTGATTTATGGAGCCACCAACAGCATGAGAATAGGCGGGAAGGGGATTAGAAACATACATACCTCACATACCTCTCATACACACCTTTTTTCTTCATGCAAGTTTTATGATGGTACCTGTTGTCAGTACAGTAAAGAAAGAAATTATTCTCAGCATATATTGGTGTAATCTATCTATCTCTATATATTTATATCTCTCTCTCTCTCTCTCTCTCTCTCTCTCTCTCTCTATATATATATATATATATATATATATATATATATATATATATATATATATATATATATATATATAGGTCCTTCTAAAAAAACTTTGCATATTGTGATAAAGTTCATTATTTTCTGATAAACATTAGACTTTCATATATTTTAGTAGTTCAAGCCTTTAATTGTTTTAATATTGGTGATTGTGGCATACAGCTCATGAAAACCCAAAATCCCTATCTCAAAAAATTAGCATATTTCATCCGACCAATAAATGAAAAGTGTTTTAAATACAAAAAAAGTCAACCTTCAGATAATTATGTTCAGTTATGCACTCAATACTTGGTCGGGAATCCTTTTGCAGATTCTTGTGTCTTGCGTCTCTCAACTTTCTCTTCACAATATCCCACAGATTCTCTATGGGGTTCAGGTCAGGAGAGTTGGCAGGCCAATTGAGCACAGTAATACCATGGTCAGTAAACCATTTACCAGTGGTTTTGGCACTGTGAGCAGGTGCCAGGTCGTGCTGAAAAATGAAATCTTCATCTCCATAAAGCTTTTCAGCAGATGGAAGCATGAAGTGCTCCAAAATCTCCTGATAACTAGCTGCATTGACCCTGCCCTTGATAAAACACAGTGGACCAACACCAGCAGCTGACATGGCACCCCAGACCATCACTGACTGTGGGTACTTGACACTGGACTTCAGGCATTTTGGCATTTCCCTCTCCCCAGTCTTCCTCCAGACTCTGACACCTTGATTTCCGAATGACATGCAAAATTTGCAACCTGTAGCCCATTTCCTGCACACGCCTGTACACGGTGGCTCTGGATGTTTCTACTCCAGACTCAGTCCACTGCTTCCGCAGGTCCCCCAAGGTCTGGAATCGGTCCTTCTCCACAATCTTCCTCAGGGCCGGTCACCTCTTCTCGCTGTGCAGCGTTTTCTGCCACACTTTTTCCTTCCCACAGACTTCCCACTGAGGTGCCTTGATACAGCACTCTGGGAACAGCCTATTCATTCGGAAATTTCTTTCTGTGTCTTACCCTCTTGCTTGAGGGTGTCAATGATGGCCTTCTGGACAGCAGTCAGGTCGGCAGTCTTACCCATGATTGCGGTTTTGAGTAATGAACCAGGCTGGGAGTTTTTAAAAGCCTCAGGAATCTTTTGCAGTTGTTTAGAGTTAATTAGTTGATTCAGATGATTAGGTTAATAGCTCGTTTAGAGAAACTTTTCATGATATGCTAATGTTTTGAGATAGGGATTTTGGGTTTTCATGAGCTGTATGCCACAATCATCAATATTAAAACAATAAAAGGCTTGAACTACTTCAGTTGTGTGTAATGAATCTAAAATATATGAAAGTCTAATGTATCAGTACATTACAGAAAATAATGAACTTTATCACAATATGCTATTTTTTTGAGAAGGACCTGTATATGTGTATGTGTGTGTATATATATATATATATATATATATATATATATATATAGTGCATCCGGAAGGTATTCACAGCGCATCACTTTTTCCACATTTTGTTATGTCACAGCGTGAAAACACAAAAAGTTCAATATTGGAGACTCATGGTGTCACGCTCCTCATCAGCTAATTCAGTGTTTTTCAACCACTGTGCCGCGGTACACTAGTGTGCCGTGAGAGGTCGTCAGGCGTGCCGTCGGAAATTATTCATTCATTCATCTTCTATACCGCTTTATCCTGTATTAGGGTTGCGGGGACCTGGAGCCTATCCCAGGAGACTCCGGGCACGAGGCAGGGTACACCCTGGACAGCGTGCCAATCCATGGGAAATTATTCAATTTCACCTAATTGATCTAAAGCATTTTTTGAAAACTAATAAGTCTGTGAATAATATGCCATTGCAGCTGCCGCGATTGCCCGCTGACATTCCGCAAAGTTCTGCATGGTCCTCAAAAATGAAACGTTAAATTTTTCGCGCGGAAAGATGGAAACGTACTCACAGTGCCAAAAACTCATGGTGAATCATAATGAACCGTACTTACGGCCACCGCGCGAAACCGCATAGGTGAGATAGGGGTATTAGTGATTGAGCTTCTCAACCCTGAATGCTATAAAAACTAAAAACAGAGAGAGAGACTAAGAGCTGTTGAAGAAGAGCTTCGTGTGCGTCTTTCTTCAATTCCTGTCAGGATATCAACTCTGTGTTCATCCAAACAGGCCCAGGTTTCATACTGAGTAGGTAGAAATATGAAAGATCAAAAAAGACTGTTTTCATTGTGTTTATTTGATTCCTGTTCTAGACACTTTGATAAGAATGACTGTATATTGTTAATTGCACTTTTTATTTGAAAGAAGAAGAAATATGAAAGATCATAAAATACTTTTTCTTTGTGTTTATTTGATTCCTGTTCAAAACACTTTGTAGCCTATATTAACAATATACAGTCATTCTTATCAGAGTTTAATTTTTTTCCAGTTTCGATTGTTGGTGTGCCTTGTGATTTTTTTTTTTCAATTAAAAATGTACCTTGGCTCAAAAAAGGTTGAAAAACACTGAGCTAATTAACTCAAAAAACTTGCAAAGGTTTCTTGAGCCTTTAAATGGTCTCTCAGTCTGGCTCAGTAGGCTGGCTGTTCACAGAGTGATGTATCCAGGCACATTAAATGAGGAGGAAGATGCGAGACACCAGACCCAACAACGCAGAAGAGCTGAATGTTGCTATCAGAGCAACATGGGCTTCCATAACACCTCAGTAGTGCCACAGACTGTTTGCCTCAATATCACGCCATACTGTATGCCACATTGCTGTAGTAATTCATGCAAAGGGAGTAGTATTTAGTATTGTAGTATTGACAATTGAGTGTTGAGTATTGAGTGCTGTCCATGGGCATTCTTTTCAGTAGTCCAACATTTCTTTGTTAAAAAGAAATTAATTTATTTATTGGTATTAAATAATAATCAAATTTTCGGAGATACTGAATTTTGGGTTTTCATTAGCTATAAGACAATCATCAAAATTAAAAGTAATAAACATTTGAAATATATCGGTCTGTGTGCAATGTGTATATATATATATATATATATATATATATATATATATATATATATATATATATATATATATATATACATATATATATATTTAATACAGTACTTGTAAAAGTAAAATGTCTTGAGTTGAGCTCGTGGTGACAGAATGAGATATCTGGCTCCTCTGTTCCAGCATATCAATGTTGGATGCCAGGATCATTTCATTCCGCGTAGAGAACTGGCTCTTAGCAGTAGAATGGCTAAGGCAATAAACCGACTTGGAGAGAACAACCAGTAAACTGCAGTCTGCACCTCTGAATCCTGCCAGCTACCTGCAAAAGTGAAAACAATGTATACGTATGCCAAAAACTATTTATATTTTTCTCATGTGTGTCTGTCTCAGGATGCCTGAAGGCCAGCAGCGTCTTGGAGGCTGTTACATGAACTTGATGTGCCAGATCCGAACATTGTACCTGTCTTATTGCTCCAGCCACCCTTCTGCAGTGGCTGTACTCACCGACCACAGGTTAGTCCTGACTAAAGAGAGCTGAGTCATTTGGGCATCAGGGTTATATAATAATTTTTAGTATTCTAGGACGGTTTTACGAACATTGACTGGTCACTTAACTCATGGATACATTTACAATGATTGCAAAATATTGAATCTATATATGCTAGAATTCTATAAATAGGATATACAGTACTGTGCAAAAGTCTTTATCAAGAGTGTTTATCATCTCTGCATAATTATGTATAAACATCATTCAGTATTTCCATATATAATAAAAAAATAACATTACAGGCTGTATATGCATGGCTGTAAAGAAAAAATATAGTACAAGACCAGTTTTCAAAAAACCTAATGTATGCTCCTGGGATTTGCATAAAAACAGAAAGGAGCGAGTGTGACACAATTACAAGAAGATTCTCCAGCAAACTCAGTAAAACATAACAGCTGTTTTCTTATAAAACTGCACAAATCTGTCTAAAACTCCTGATTTTAAGCAATGAGTTTTCACTCCAAATATTGACTGTCAATTTTATTACTCTTTATTGCTCTTTATGGCTCTTTATAGAAGTTTTCGTTTATGCAGAAATATTTTCAAAAGCATCTTTTGCTTATGCCATTTTTTTTGTATGTGCCCAAGACTTCTCCACAGTACTATAAGTAAAATAGTTGTTAGGTTTTACTGAGCATGCTGGAGAACATATAAGAATATAAGCCTAAGACTTTTGCACAGTACTATATACAGGGTGACACAAAAAAATGGGAACTTTTTTACAGTCCAATAAAACTAGAAGTGATAAAAGAAATATACATTTTATTCATAGTAATTGAAACCTAAAACTTGCCATTCACGAAACATTGATGGAATTTATAATTTTTTTTAATTATGTCCTTTAGATGGACTCCTCCTGTACGAATGAATTCAAAAATTCCTGTTATTCTGTGTCACCCTGTATGTATAAAAGTTTTAAAAAGTATTTAAAAAAAGTTTTATATATATATATATATATATATATATATATATATATATATATATATATATATATATATATATATATACAGTGGTGTGAAAAACTATTTGCCCCCCTCCTGATTTCTTATTCTTTTGAATGTTTGTCAACACAAAATGTTTCTGATCATCAAACACATTTAACTATTATTCAAAGATAACACAAGTAAACACAAAATGCAGTTTTTAAATGAGGGGTTTTATTATTTAGGGAGAAAAAAAATCCAAACCTACATGGCCCTGTGTGAAAAAGTAATTGCCCCCTGAACCTAATAACTGGTTGGGCCACCCTTAGCAGCAATAACTGCAATCAAGCGTTTGCGATAACTTGCAACGAGTCTTTTACAGCGCTCTGGAGGAATTTTGGCCCACTCATCTTTGCAGAATTGTTGTAATTCAGCTTTATTTGAGGGTTTTCTAGCATGAACCGCCTTCTTAAGGTCATGCCACAACATCTCAATAGGATTCAGGTCAGGACTTTGACTAGGCCACTCCAAAGTCTTCATTTTGTTTTTCTTCAGCCATTCAGAGGTGGATTTGCTGGTGTGTTTTGGGTCATTGTCCTGCTGCAGCACCCAAGATCGCTTCAGCTTGAGTTGACGAACAGATGGCCGGACATTCTCCTTCAGGATTTTTTGGTAGACAGTAGAATTCATGGTTCCATCTATCACAGCAAGCCTTCCAGGTCCTGAAGCAGCAAAACAACCCCAGACCATCACACTACCACCACCATATTTTACTGTTGGTATGATGTTCTTTTTCTGAAATGCTGTGTTACTTTTACGCCAGATATAACGGGACACGCACCTTCCAAAAAGTTCAACTTTTGTCTCGTCGGTCCACAAGGTATTTTCCCAAAGTCTTGGCAATCATTGAGATGTTTTTTAGCAAAATTGAGACGAGCCTTAATGTTCTTTTTGCTTAAAAGTGGTTTGCGCCTTGGAAATCTGCCATGCAGGCCGTTTTTGCCCAGTCTCTTTCTTATGGTGGAGTCGTGAACACTGACCTTAATTGAGGCAAGTGAGGCCTGCAGTTCTTTAGATGTTGTCCTGGGGTCTTTTGTGGCCTCTCGGATGAGTTGTCTCTGCGCTCTTGGGGTAATTTTGGTCGGCCGGCCACTCCTGGGAAGGTTCACCACTGTTCCATGTTTTTGCCATTTGTGGATAATGGCTCTCACTGTGGTTCGCTGGAGTCCCAAAGCTTTAGAAATGGCTTTATAACCTTTACCAGACTGATAGATCTTAATTACTTTTGTTCTCATTTGTTCCTGAATTTCTTTGGATCTTGACATGATGTCTAGCTTTTGAGGTGCTTTTGGTCTACTTCTCTGTGTCAGGTAGCTCCTATTTAAGTGATTTCTTGATTGAAACAGGTGTGGCAGTAATCAGGCCTGGGGGTGACTACAGAAATTGAACTCAGGTGTGATAAACCACAGTTAAGTTATTTTTTAACAAGGGGGCAATCACTTTTTCACACAGGGCCATGTAGATTTGGAGTTTTTTTCTCCCTTAATAACGTAAACCTTCATTTAAAAACTGCATTTTGTGTTCAATTATGTTATCTTTGACTAATAGTTAACGGTTTTTGATGAGCAGAAACATTTTGTGTGACCAACATGCTAAAGAATAAGAAATCAGGAAGGGGGCAAATAGTTTTTCACACCACTGTATATATATATATATATATATATAAATAAATAAAAAATACTAAAAATTCGAGATGTCCAGATAATTTGCTCACAGTTACTGCAACTGTCATGTTATATATAGATTTCTTGTAAACCTCATTTAAAAATACATTATATTACTTTTACATCTCTAGCATACTGCAGGTAAGCAAAGGGAGAATGGCACAACAATGTACCACTAGGGGGTGCCAATGTTCTTTTGTTTTGTACTTTTTACAGTTACAATCTTTCACCCAGTTTTTCTTTCATGATGTTCCTTGTAGCATATAAATGTGAAAATAACACTTTGGTGACAGTAACACACTTCCTGCTTGTCTACTTGTCTATCTAAATCCCAGCAACAAACTGTCAAGGCAACACAGGAAGTTGGCCCTAACCCAACAGGATATCTTTAGATGTGGTTCTGCTGATGGAGAAATTGAGCGTGCGCTCAAATTGCATCTCACGCTGCAGCATTTTTGCAGCGTTTTCCACAGCACGTATACTTAGTGAAAGCATGTGTTGTGATGAATCATCTTGCTTCGGTTTTCTTACTCTAAAAGCAGTCTTTCACCTTAACCAAAACAATTGCTTTGTTTCAGCAATTCTAAATTTGTAAGGTATATCTAAAGGTCATGTGTAGACCTTTGGCCTTGGTCGCTGCTAGAAATAGACACGAGTCACAGGAAATTTGTTTGAATCAAATGCGTACTGCCTCAGACATGCAGTCACAGCCTTGTAGGTATTTCAAGAAAATGAAAATGCCTGCTTCCTATTATGGCATGTGCGTATCAACATTTGCAGTATTATATACACTGCCTGGCAACGAAGGCACCATTTCAGAAGCAAAGAAAGCATTTTAATTACTGGAATTTGGTTATGAACTGTCTAATGCATTATTAAAACCTGGAAGGAAAGTGCTGAACCATCAACTTCACAGATGAAATGTGATTGGAAGAAAAATCTTGAATGACTGTGAATGACGGAAATCAGTTAAATATTTAAAATCGACAGTAGAAATCACAGCTGTGTTTAATAGTGAAAGTAAAAGCATTTCCACCCACAGTGTGACAAGATCTCACAGGATTTGGACTAAACAGCTGTGTGAACATGATAAAACCACTTGTTAGTCAGAATAATCAGAAAAAATGCTTTAATTTGGTTGGGAGAACAGAGATTGGGGGAAGCACATGAAGTGATGCACCCATCATGCTCAGTAAAACTTAACAGCTACTGTAGTGTTACTAGTGGCTACTGTACAAACCTCTAGACGAAGTGTTATGATCTGGGGTTGCTTCAGTTGGTCAGGTCTAGACATTGGCAGTGTTACAGTATGTGGGAGTAAAATTAAGTCAGCTGTCTGCCTGAATATACTGAATGACCAGGTTATCACATCCATGCATTTTTTCCCCCTATGGAAGAGTGCTTCTGGAAGCATGAGGAAATACTTTTACATAAGAATAAGTGACCTATATTGGTGCTGTAATCAAAGTTAAAAACCTTTAATACCTGAATACCTGAAATATATGTGTCTGACTTTTTTTTTGGTCAGGCAGTGTAAAGAATCAAAATGTAATTCAGTTCATTTGCATAATCTATTTTCATTAGTTTAATATTACAGACGACTGTATATTCTAAACTTTTTTAACCAAAAATTTCTATTCGTTTTCATTTTGAAAGTTAAATGGAATGCTGTTTAGAACATTTTATTTTTTGTCTGTCTTTATTTATGGTACAGTCAAAGTACTCAGTTGTATAAATTAGATCTGTTTGCATTCAATATTTTTATTAATGTATTTTAAAGATATTTTGATTTTGGATCTTTTAATCCACATTTTGCCACAACTGTTTGGTGTTAAAAAAAATTTATTTCTTGAAAATGCCACTATTAGCCTACTTAATTTAGAGCACCACCTAGGGGTTTTGTGTAGTCTCTTTCACTATTCACTACCTATGTAATGTCTGATAGAAGCTGACTGCTTGGTTGGAGGAAACTAGCCTAAATGATTTCATAAATTTTTGATTTTGTAAGAGAGCATTGTGTGTTTATTCAAAAATGTAACCAAAAAAAATAAATATCCGAAATGAATCAGACAGTTTTTGTCTGGCTCTGTATATATACTAAGTCAGCCAAAAAATCCATCCAGCCATCGCTCTCAAGAGCTCAGTGAATTCCAGCGTGGTACCATGATTGGATGCCACCTGTGCAATAAGTCCAGTTGTTAAATTTCTTTGCTACAAAATATTCTGCAGTCAACTGTTAGTGGTATTATAACAAAGTGGAACGATTGGGAGCCACTGTATATACTGTATATTCACACCACTGTATATATATATACAGTGGTGTGAAAAACTATTTGCCCCCTTCCTGATTTCTTATTCTTTTGCATGTTTGTCACACTTAAATGTTTCTGCTCATCAAAAACCGTTAACTATTAGTCAAAGATAACATAATTGAACACAAAATGCAGTTTTTAAATGAAGGTTTACGTTATTAAGGGAGGAAAAAAAAATCCAAATCTACATCGCCCTGTGTGAAAAAGTGATTGCCCCCCTTGTTAAAAAATAACTTCACTGTGGTTTATCACACCTGAGTTCAATTTCTGTAGTCACCCCCAGGCCTGATTACTGCCACACCTGTTTCAATCAAGAAATCACTTAAATAGGAGCTACCTGACACAGAGAAGTAGACCAAAAGCACCTCAAAAGCTAGACATCATGCCAAGATCCAAAGAAATTCAGGAACAAATGAGAACAAAAGTAATTAAGATCTATCAGTCTGGTAAAGGTTATAAAGCCATTTCTAAAGCTTTGGGACTCCAGCGAACCACAGTGAGAGCCATTATCCACAAATGGCAAAAACATGGAACAGTGGTGAACCTTCCCAGGAGTGGCCGGCCGACCAAAATTACCCCAAGAGCGCAGAGACAACTCATCCGAGAGGCCACAAAAGACCCCAGGACAACATCTAAAGAACTGCAGGCCTCACTTGCCTCAATTAAGGTCAGTGTTCACGACTTCACCATAAGAAAGAGACTGGGCAAAAACGGCCTGCATGGCAGATTTCCAAGGCGCAAACCACTTTTAAGCAAAAAGAACATTAAGGCTCGTCTCAATTTTGCTAAAAAACATCTCAATGATTGCCAAGACTTTTGGGAAAATACCTTGTGGACCGACGAGACAAAAGTTGAACTTTTTGGAAGGTGCGTGTCCCGTTACACCTGGTGTAAAAGTAACACAGCATTTCAGAAAAAGAACATCATACCAACAGTAAAATATGGTGGTGGTAGTGTGATGGTCTGGGGTTGTTTTGCTGCTTCAGGACCTGGAAGGCTTGCTGTGATAGATGGAACCATGAATTCTACTGTCTACCAAAAAATCCTGAAGGAGAATGTCCGGCCATCTGTTCGTCAACTCAAGCTGAAGCGATCTTGGGTGCTGCAGCAGGACAATGACCCAAAACACACCAGCAAATCCACCTCTGAATGGCTGAAGAAAAACAAAATGAAGACTTTGGAGTGGCCTAGTCAAAGTCCTGACCTGAATCCTATTGAGATGTTGTGGCATGACCTTAAGAAGGCGGTTCATGCTAGAAAACCCTCAAATAAATCTGAATTACAACAATTCTGCAAAGATGAGTGGGCCAAAATTCCTCCAGAGCGCTGTAAAAGACTCGTTGCAAGTTATCGCAAACGCTTGATTGCAGTTATTGCTGCTAAGGGTGGCCCAACCAGTTATTAGGTTCCGGGGCAATTACTTTTTCACACAGGGCCATGTAGGTTTGGATTTTTTTTTCTCCCTAAATAATAAAACCCCTCATTTAAAAACTGCATTTTGTGTTTACTTGTGTTATCTTTGACTAATAGTTAAATGTATTTGATGATCAGAAACATTTTGTGTGACAAACATGCAAAAAGAATAAGAAATCAGGAGGGGGGCAAATAGTTTTTCACACCACTGTATATATATATGTGTGTGTGTGTATAAACACAAACAGTATATGATTGTCACACATGTCTGATTAATTAAATTCTGAACATTTCACTTACAGTATGCACATGCTTATATATACATGTATATGGATGTGTGTGTAAAACAGCATGTGCATTTTTATATTTCGCCTTTGTTTTTGCCAGTGATGAGCTGGATAAGTTCATGGAGAGTCAGGGAGCCAGTTCTCCAGGCATTCTGACTCTGACCACCAGCTTGAGCAAACCCTTCATGAGGTTGGAAAAATATCCCACCCTGTTGCAGGAGCTGGAAAGACATGTAGAGGTAAAAAAAAAAAAAAACAGACCCTTCACCATTGTAAATGTTCCCTTTTACATGTGCTTCCTTTGTAGCAATCTTATTTCTCTTTCAGGAAGCCCATCCAGACTACGGAGACATTCTGAAGGCCAACATTGCTTTTAAAAATCTTGTGGTATGTCCCTATTTGCTTATTGACCTCTGGCCTGTAAACAACTCTGCCTCAAGTGATTGTGTTTTATTTTTTTTATTTTTTTTTTATGTTTCGGGTGTGTTCATGTGGTTTTTCTTCCATTACCAGCGCAGTGTGATAAGATGTGCTCAGTGGTTATTCCACTTTTAGTTTAAAGCTTGTCTGCTATTTATACATACATTACAAAAAAGTTTTGGTGATCTATACATTATTCATTGGCGAATGGTAATTTTGAGACTAAGTTGTGATTACCAAAAACAACCTCTTACAACCTTGGAGTGGGCGTTTGTGTTCCAGAAGTAGGCGTTCACTAACTGGGTCTAGGCAGTATTTTTGCCTTTCCTATAAGATTTAAAACATCTTCAGTAGGAAAGAAGACCCAGTGAGTCATTCCTACTACTTGGTACAGAATCCTCATTGGGGTTTATCTAACCTCAGCATTGTTTGATTTCTGTTAGAATGGCTTTGAGTGTTCTGTGCTGAGTGTTCTATGGAACACCTTGCTTTCTTCGTTACATTTTCCTGCCTCTTCAGGGAATTTCCCTTCTTTTCTCAGTAGCCTACCATGCTGGTCTACCCCCACAGTAATGCACATAAAATAGCTACATGTGAAAAAAACCATCCGATATGTGAAGGTGCTTTTTCTTCTTTACGCCTTTCTAACATCATCAGGAGCAAAAACCACACCATGCCATATTCCTCCCTCATTCTGGTTCAGAGGTTCAACCCAATTCGACATGAATATTATGTCATGGTTCTGTCATGACTGAAAGATGATTTTATATGCATTCATTTCCTTCCTGATGTTATTCTTTTTGTGTAACTAATTGCTGTCCTCAACTCTTATGTTCACTATGCAAACAACTTTTATTATATGTTGGGACCATTTATCAATGATTTCTACACTAGCTACTAGCTTCCCTCAATAATGGTGTATATTTTTGTCATCCCATGTACTGTTACTGATCGGGTCTGTTTCCCTCAGATACAATGCCAGGATCTGCGCAAGAGAAAGGACCTGGAGGTGCAGATACTGTCCGAGCCGGTGCGTGGCTGGGAGGGAGACAGCATCAAGTCTCTCGGCCAGGTGGCCTACATGTCGCAGGTGCACGTGCAGAGCAGCTCTAGTGAGGTGAGGAAATAGGAAGGGTGGGTCAGCCTAGGGGCTCCCGGAAGTTAACGGGGTGTCAAAAAAATACGAAGCCACGTGCTGATTTTCCTCAGTCATGTGGTTACACAGACATGCTGCTCACAATGTTGTTTTTCACAACAGAATTCTCACAGAGAAGTTTTACTTATACACTTTATATTTAGAGTATGAGTGGTATAAAAATATTTCCAAATAAAGATAAAAAGCTAACAAACCACCCCTAAGTAAATTAAATCAGTATTAAATGACAGAGGGCTTAAATATACACTGATGACTTCAGATAACCCAAAGTATGGAGCTTTCTCAGATGTTTGCCACAAAGTTGGAAGCACATGATGGTCAGGGGTAGCTCAGTGGTTAAGGCATTGGACTACATTTTGAAAGGTCCCAGGATCCAACCACACGACTACCAAGTTGCCACTGTTGGGCCCTTGAGAAATGCTCTTAACCCTCAACTGCTCAGATGTATAATGAGATAAAAATGTTAGTCGCTCTGGATAAGGGCATCTGCCAAATGACTACATGTAAATGTAAATGTCCATGTATTTGGACTGAATGTACTGCCAGATTGAATGGGTCCTTTTCATTTATACCTTCCCCCCATGATCAATAAAAAAAATCTGCCATAGAGAACAAACAACAATCTCCACATGGCATGAATAAAGATGGATATAGAGGTCCTACCACAAGATACAAAACTACCAAAGGGATGGAAAGCCCAGCATGTGGAACAAAGAAAGGGACTGCTCATGATCCAAACTATGCAAGCTCATCAGTTAAGCCAGGGAAAATAGTGTCATGGCTTAGGGCTCCATTTATGCTTCTTGAACAAACTCATTAATCTTTATTAATGGTGATGGTGACAGCAGATGGAATTTAGACATCTATGGAAACATTCCATTTGGTAAAGAACAGAGAAATGCACTTAGTGTAATTGGGAGGAAGTTCATCATCCTGCAAGTGAACTGACAAAAAGGATTTGTTCAGGACTGGTCAGGTCGGTCACCAAACCATAATTCAACTGAGCCTGCTTTTCACCTCCTGAAGAGAGACTAAAGGAGGAATCCCCCCAAAACAAGCAACAACTAAAAGAAGCTGCAGTACAATCCCTGAAAAGCATCATCAAAGAAGTTCACAACAGTTTGGTGATGTTGGCAGAGTCACGGGCTTAATGCAGTTATTGGGGACAAGACATCGTGTTCTCAAATTGACTTTAAGATTATCTTTTCCACTAATTTGCTCCCTCATACCTTGAATGGTCTGCCAACAATGGTGCCGTTTTGAGATGGAGTTGTTTAACACATCCAGATGTAAAAATCTGAAAATGACAGGCGAGCATCTGATCCTCTCGTATTCAACTTTTGATCTCATGTCTTAAATTTCTAAATAAGTATATAAGCATTAGCCGTGCTCTTTGGATACACTCGATATTTCACTACCTTCTCTGATGATAATGTTAGAGTGGATTCTGTTGTCATGTGAAGAGCGTTCAAGACAACCTAAAAGCATCAGGAACGTTTCATACGCAGTGAACTGCCGGCATGGTATCAGCATCTCCATTCTTTCCCCAAATGTAACACTTTCTTCCTTAAAAAAGAAGAAGCTTAAAAACTTATCAGAACTCTTTTCAGAACAATATTCTTAGGCGAACAACAACTCTTTGGCAGTAATTCAGCTTTTCATGCTTGGAGAAAGATTTCATATTTCCCCAAGAACACCATGCTCAGAGTGATGTACGGAGGTAGGAGCATCGTGTCATGGGGCTCTGTTAATCATACTGGGACATTAAATATCATTAAAAGAAACAGGATTAAAGTGACAACCTGGAATATAGTAGAGGAAACTCTAATTTCATCAGCCAAAAAACTGAATCTGGGGAAAAGATTGACATTTCAGCAAAAGCTACATATTTAATAACTTCTTGAAGTTTTGCATGGTGTAGACAGAGTCTTCTTCTTCTTTGTCTTTCGGCTGTTCCCTTTCAGGGGTCGCCACAGCGAATCATCTGCCTCCATCTAACCCTATCCTCTGCATCCTCTTCTCTCACACCAACTAACTTCATGTCCTCTCTCACTGCATCCATGAATCTCCTCTTTGGTCCTGAGTTGAATTTATATAAAGCTCAATGACAGACCCTCGTTTGCTTAGAGAATTTGACATGATGTGACTAGAAGCATGGGCCAGTACTGAACCCCTTCAAAAAACTAATGACGACTTCCTGGGGACTTCTGAAAGACAAACAACATCAAAACAATCTATACATTCATCAAGAAACTTTGGAAGGGTGAGAGATCAACGAGAGACGCATTTAACTATTTATTCTGTATCTCCGTGCTTCAGAATACTACAGAAAGGAAAGAGAAATGAGCTTGTTAGTGGTCAGCCTAAAAAAACCTCAACAAAAATAGTGGTCCTACTGATGAATAGATTAGTTTGGAAATTTAGTGAAAACTATTTCAACATTTCTCATTATCTTGAAAGGCATACGATGAATCAGATATTACATGAATAGCTATTCGTGTAGCAGAAAACTGGTAGCACTGATAAACAGACCACTGCTCTGAAAAAGGCATATCAATGTTGCATATGATATATACTTGCATATGACTATACTTCTATTTGCTTCCTACATCTATTGGAACAAACTTTGAGGAGCAACTGCTCCTATACAAACCTTGATAATAGGATATGATTAATATAAACAAACAACCCACGATATAAAGCATGGAAACTTAAACTCAAGATGCGCAGGAGGCTAATATCGTGTCATGCAGAGGCTAATTATAAGTATGGAGCAAAGTGGAATATTAAATATTCCCTGTTTTTGTCCGTATTTAGGTGAAATATGTGAAGTGTTATGGTATGGTATGATGTTGTTTAATCAAGCTTACTCAGCACAATTGTTCCCAACTACCTTTCGAAAAATTCTATGACTAGTTACAGAAGCTGTATGTGGGCATTTTTGTGCTTATGTGTCTTCACACATATTTTCAACATGTGTCACTTTCATATGGTGGGTTTTCTCTTTCACATTTTGCAAAGGTTTCTGTGTTAAAATGCTTTTTTATTAATGAGTCTACACATGCTTGTTTTTTTTTTTGTTTGTTTTTTTTAGGATAAAGAGGAGCGCTACTTAATGCTGTTTACCAATGTGTTAATTCTGTTGTCTGCCAGCCCACGAATGAGTGGCTTCATCTATCAGGTACAAAATCTAAATCTGCAGAAACTGGTTTACGTAACATAAAAGTATATACAGTTACAATAACAATATATAGTTTAAATTTTATATATCATTATGATTCATTATGAACAGACTGTAGAATCGGTTCCTGTGATTTGTTTCCTCAGGGTCGACTGCAGCTCTCAGGGTCTACAGTGACCAAACATTTAGAGGATACGGAGACGGGTCATTATGCGTTTGAGATTGGAGGTTTGTTTTTTTCTGTGTGTGTTTGTTGGTTTTATATTATATAGCAGTGTCAAACTGTGTTGAGAATGTTGTAGCTGCCACGCTTGAGTTTGAATGGATTGCCGCTGTTTTACAGGCGGTACGATTGAGCGTGTGACAGTGTTCTGCAGTAGTTCCCAGGAGCTGCAGGAATGGCTGGAGCACCTGCATGTTTTTACCAAAGGTGGAAGTCCAGTAGGAACCATACTAAAAGTATGAACCTTTAGGCACACACTGCCACATCTGCAATAACTACTGTAGAGCTGGCTCCCCTAATCCTAATGAGCTTGTATGTTTGAGCTTCTAACAGAGTGCATAAATGTTAACCATGATTATTAACTTAAATGTTAACTTCTATCTGGCAGAATGTAGAAAGCAAGTCGATGAGTATGGTAGGCACAGTATCTCATCCGAGCCACGCGCAGGGCTTTGCCACATCCACAGGCACGTGCTTACCTCTGGAGCCACCCAAGGTCACCAAGCCGTGGTCCCTGAGCTGCCTGAGACCCGCTCCCCCACTTAAACCATCTGCGGCCCTGGGCTATAAGGAGGTAAGAGGCTTTTGTATACCCATCTTTAATGTTGTTCGGAAAACAGTGAGTCAGATAAGAAGTGGTTGTGTGGGTGCGTAATGTACGTATGTGACTCAGCTTGAGTGGTCCTGAGGGGAAGGTTGCACAGCCCCCCTACCCAAACAGATATGGATTTGAGTGTTGATGGTAATTTTTTTTTTTACATGTGGAGACTGTAGCCAAACAACCACGACAATTACTCTTACCATACAGTTTACCACAAGTTTCATACAGCTCCAAATATGAAAAAAGCTGAGCAGGACTAATTTTTTCAAAGGTTGACATTTGTTGAAGCTGAAATAGATTCGCCAGGCCTGGTGCAGCACTTGACAGATCCCGGAGCCTGGCCTTGGTGTTACTATCTGATTTAGAGAAATGTTCACACTCACACTCACACACATACACACACACACACACACAGAATATGTATAGTTGTGTCAGATTTGAGGGCGCAGTAGAAATGTTCACCCCTCACTGTTCTCTTCGTCTTGTTCCTTTGGACTCTTCCATTTATTTCTCATGCATTTTCTCATACGCTTTCTCTCTTCATTTCCTGCTTCTTTAGAGGATGTCTTATATCATGAAGGTAAGAGTAGACCAGTCAATTTGTGTCTTGTATGCCTGGCTAGCTCTGGTGTTGCAGCACAATTTAGCCATGCTTCATTGTTTTTTTTTGTTTTTTTTAATTATTATTATTCTATTCTCTCTCTCTCGCTCTCTCTCTCTTTCTCTCTTTCGTTCCTATAAACCACTCATTTCCTGTTTGTTCGTTTGTCTTCTGTCCTCCCGCATCCTTTCGCTGATCAGTGTCCTGTGTGCAACATACTGTTTCTTTAAGCCTTTTTTTGTAAAAATACCATGTTTTTGCCTGTAACCCCTTTATAATGTTGAAGGAACAAACGGGAAAATGTGCATTTTCTTCAGGATTAGTAAAGTTTGGTACCAAACTAATGTCTTGAAGGGTAAGAGGTGATTAATCGAATTAGATTTTCTGATTGATTTGGCTCCCATAAAAAGAAAGCATGCAGAATGCCATATCCTGTAGTTTGTTGTTAACGAGAATGCTTGAGAGTCTTTGCTTGCTTTAGCTTTAGTTATATTTGTCACTTGCTTATAGCTAATGAGGTAATAATGAATAAATAAAGTGCTGCTCAGTGCTTTAAAATGTAACTAAAATTTTCACTTTGAACAAGGACTGGAACAAGTCATGCTTCCATCAAGATCAAATCAAATTTGAAACCACAAATTATTAATTGTATTTTCCAAAACATGTCATGATCATAAAACCACATTGTGCTGACTGTTATCTTGGATCTTATTTTTTTAAAAGTGATGCATACAGCACGGCATACTGTATTTTGGCAATTGATAGAAATTGTTCTTAGAGCATTTCTATATGACATTTTAAAAGAAAATGGACATTGGATGGAAGCATTGCTGTCAACCAGTTTGTCTGGAGTAGCAAAAAACTAACTATGCCAGCTTGTAATGTTGACCTGCATATTCAACACTCTTTGTCACTGGCAATTTTTAAAAAGCATGGTTCCTGGTGACAGGAGGAAAAAAACAAAAAACATTCACACTCTGTTGCTGCCACACCCGTCTTTGGCTGAGATCAAGACAGCAAAATTAGCCTTGCTCTCTGGATAGGAGAGATATTACATTCTATGGCATATCTGGCTACATTAGCCAATCATGGACATTTTTCAGAAAATAAATGTGAAAGGGGTGGATATCGCTTTTCCTGAAGAATGTTACCCCACCCTGTCATTGGGTATGGTTATGACAGCTGCTACTTTCATGAATTTCTTGATTCTGATTGGTATATTTGTCATAGCATTGTACAAAAATTTGACCTTGTTCAGTGTAGCTTGTTAGAATTAACAAATAAGTTCCACTTAACTTACTTACTCTACCGTAAACAGAAATATATACAGTAGATTCATTTATCGTCATTTTTAATCCTTAACTGAGCACAGGTACTATAATGTAAGAGCTCTGAAATTAGGTGTCTACATGTTTACATACTGTAGCTCCAATGAATTCAGATATTTGTAACATTAATTACAAAGTTTGACTGCAAAATGAGAGATCTCCATTTTGGCAGGTTTAAGAAAAAATTATAAGAAAAGCTAATTACTAAAAGTATTACAATATGTTAAAATATTTTCTGTTTCTATACAGTATATACATTTGCGTCACAAGGGTGTTAAAAGCTCACTATACAGAGTCGAAAATGTCCATGAAGCAATTTGATTGGACAAGACTGTTGATGTAGAGTACAGTAGCACTCGAACATTTAACTATATGCTTACATCAGTGTGATTTCTGGATGATTTTGCAAAACACTCCATAATAAGAAATTTAGTATCAATAATAGCATTGGTTGAATTATTATTATATATATTTTTTATTATTATTACAAAGTTTGTTAAGGTCAGGAGAAATGTTAAATAATACAAAAATGCTGCCTGCTCCTATAGTAGTAAAATAATGTCATATTATTTTATGATGGCAGCTGATATTACATAGTAATATAGTGGTTAGCACATAAATATGACTTATTACATTAATAACATTAATGTGCATCATGGCTCTGAAATGCAACCTATCCCAGGAGACCGAGGCACAAGACCTATAGTACACACTGGACGGGGTGCCAATCCCTCAAACACACACACACACACACACACACACACACACACACACACACACACACACACACACACACTTATATGCTTATTCACACACTATGGGCAAGTTGGGAACGCCAATTAGCCTAGTATGCGTTTCTTTAGACTGTGGTAGGAAACAGGAGTACTCGCAGGAAACCCACGCATGCAAACCCCAAGACAGTTTTATATTTTTAAAACAATAGTGTGAAAATGATCATATACTGGATAAGTAGTCATGTTGAAACAGACATGTAATTTGATTTCTAATTTATTTTACATGACAGTTGTGATACTTGTCTGTCTATCAGTTCACTAACATTAGCAAATCATAATTTATACATAATCTTATTGTTCATAAGTATATCTTACCAAAGTGTTGCACCCTCCATATAATCATTTATTTAAATCATATGCTCTTAATTTGTGTTTAATTTGCTTAATTCCTTTGCATCCTCATGGCTACCTTGTCTCTCCAGGATACCAGCAAAAGCCCTAAACCCATCAAGAAGTTCCTGAACAAAAGAAAGACAGAGAGAAAACCATCAGACGATGAATATTTGCTCCGAAAAAGTAGGTTAAATGCGCTGCTGGAAAAAATAAAGATTTATTGAATCAAAAAACTAAACAAGAAGTGGAGAAAGAGTCTCTCCTTGTGGTATAGATTAGGCCGGTACAGCCCTGAATGTTCAAGTCTCAGATGTGGGTTGTGGTACTGAAATTAACAGGTACCGCAGCTTTGGAGGAAGATGCCCAAATTCTGAAGGTTATTGAAGCGTACTGCACTGGAGCCAGCCTGCATCAAACCACAACAGGTATTTACTAGCTGTCATGTTAGCATTTCTGGAAACGATTCTGATCCCACCACTTTGACACCATGTGCTCATGCCTATACAGCTGTGCGTAAAGACGGTGTTCCTCCAGTTCTGCTACCAGAGGAGGAGAAGATCATCGTCGAAGAGACGAAGAGCAATGGCCAAACAATCACAGAGGAGAAGTATGTTAAACTAGAGAATAAATTGCACTGAAACAGTCCTTTTTATTCTGTCAGGTTTATTATAATTTAAAGGAATTCAAAGGACATTTTAATGGAAATATATATATAATAATAATATAATAAGGTGATTGGGATCACCAGTGTTTATTTTTTCTATAGCACAACATTCATTTTATTTATAACGGAAGAGTTACCAATGATGCTATCCAAAAAATTATGGTTATTTTAAATTGTAATTCGTTTCTATAGTAACCATACTGTATTAGAACAAATGCACACGTCTTACTTCCAGCATCGCCATCAAAACGCTGCTGGTATAAAATATTAGTCAGCACCTTCTGACTGATTGAACAGCACTGTGCTGTAAATAATATTACCCACAATTTTGTAGGATATGCAAAAAGACATTTATTTAATTTGTGTTTTTCTGCATTCTACCTAATCAGGTCTTTTAATTGTGTTTTAGTTAATTTTATTTATTTGGCAAATAGTTTTATCGAAGCGCTGTATAGCTGCAGTTGTAGATTAAAGGCCTCAAGGACATGGCGGCGAATTTACTGTTCATTCTTTCACCTCCAGAAGCCTCGTCGATGCTGTCTACGCACTGAAAGACGAGGTCCATGAGTTAAAAAAGGTATCATTTCAATGCTGCTCATCCATTATGTTTAATATCCCTAAACTTGGCTTCTGCGCGTCCTAATGACGTTTTTTATTCTGGTATCAGGAAAACAGGTGGATGAAGCAGTGTCTGGAAGAAGAGCAGAAATCCCGCAAAGAGCTTGAGCGCCTGGTCAGGAAGTTGGCTAAACAGAAGAATGATTATGTGTGGGAAGATGGAGGCCATTAAGTAACATTCTAAATGTTCTCCCCTTCTGCGTGTGTGAGTGCGTATGGCTGTGTGCGTGTGTGCGTGCGCGTGTATGAGAGAGAGTGGGTGGATGAGTTGCTAGTTTTGGGTTCACACCAAATGTTGCAATGCGAAAGCCTTCCTGCCTTGTAAAAAAAAATTTTTTTTAACAATAACTTTCTTTGTGGATTTCTTGCTATGAGATCATTTGTGCTTAACTTGGTTTCAGAAGAGGTTCATGCAGCATGTGCTTAGTTTCTGTGACTGGGACAATAAAAAGTGTTAGACACTTATGCAAAAGAACTACAACCAGAATGTGAAAGTCTGCATCTCTGGAGTGATCTACTTGGCCAGCCATTAAGAGATGAACCGATACAATATAATATAATAAGTATAAACAAACAGCAGATTCTAGAAATCTTTCTAGAAATCTAGCCGTTATTTCCATGCATTTGGAAGGAGGGGAAAGATTCAGTGTTCAGACTTGTGCTGGAAAATAAGATTCAATTTTCAACCAGAAAACATGAGTGTGTGTTTGTGTGCCCGCCTGCCACAGTGTGCTTTCCTGATGAAGCCACTATTCAACAAGCATGAAAGTGAGTTCAAAGGCCATATGCCTTTATGTGTGAAATTACCATTATGGTGCGCTGGCAGACATTTCCACTTCTTTGTATGTCTTTATTTTAAATTATGTATGTTCATTTCATTGCTACACGAAGCATTCGTGCTTGATATTAGGAGCTATAGTCATGTTATGTTGCACATGAACGACATGAGATGGTTTATTATTCATCTCGAATTTTATTTGACCGTTGCTTGTTCTTGCTTACTTTAATTATTATTATTATTATTTTTTTATTATTTTTTTTTTTTTAGCATTTTTAATTATTTGCAAGGTAGCTGGTGCGTTATTATCGGCCATCAGAAAAAATCCCTTAAACTTTGTTGCTGTCTGTTACAATTTACAATATACTGTACAGTATTTCTTTACATCAGATCATTTCTTTTTGTTTCTGTTATTGTCATGATGGTTTAAAGCCGTTCATAGCAAAAGATGCAGCTATTCGTAAAAAAAAAACAAAAAAAAGACTAATGACAATATTTCAATTTTATTAAGGTATAATTTATAATACTGTATGTATATAATATATACTTAAAAGAGTATATAATAACTAGTATAGCCAAAAATAAGGATTTAATCTTTCCTATTTAGAAATAATACAACAATTGATTATAACCTCCATACATTATTGTGGGGTTGTAAAATATATTTATTTTTGAATGCAGTAGTCTTGTATTGAGAACATGGTACTTGGGCGTCATGAAGCACTCTTTCTTTAACCTTACACCTCAATTAACAGTCTGGTCCTATCTTAGTCTGGTAGGACTTTTTTTTTATTAGTGAAGAATTCATTGTTTGTTTTGTTTTTTTTAAAGCTTTTACTTTCAATCTCAACCTTAATTCATGTAGCTTACAGGTAAAAACAAATTACTTTCTTCAGTGATTTTGCAGAAGATTATTATTATTATTATTATTATTATTATTATAACTAGAGCACCATGAATGTGAATTTCTAAATAAATAACCAGATTTAGATGTAATTTGTTAGTAATAATTTTTGTAACATGTTCAAAAAGCAAACCTGGTTCCCTGTTGATACATATTGTATGCTGTGCTGCATTACCTGAACTTTTTTTGTAAAGTAATCAGGCTTATGAATTATGAAATGTATAATGCTTATAACGCAAAGAGATGGGTGACATTTTAAAGGGAAAAAAAGCATCAGAGTGTCAATAAGTTGTTCATACTTTATAAGCCACCCGAAGAGCTTCAGTGCTCAGTGGAACAGATTTCCTAAGTTTCTGGAACTGTAATGGTACGGTGAACAACATTCTTCCAAAAGATATTCCGTCAGTTGGTGTCTCGCTGAAGGTGGTGGAGAGTGCCGTGTGACCCGTAAAAACATGCTCATCAGGATAGAAATGTTTCATCATGGGATGAAGGTGTTCAGTGAGAATAAGTAGCAATTCATTTGTGACATCAAACCCTTGTCAGGAAACCACCATAAGAGTTGCATTGTTTCCCTTTAATTTGGGCTCCATCTATGTCATTACCTTGAACATGAAACTGTTTGATGCAAAATTAGACACTGTGGTCAATGATGGTATATATATATATATATATGTGTATGTATACATATTTATGCATAATAAGTGGGGGATGGTACAGTGGAATGTAAAAAAAAAAGCCATAAAAACGGTAATTGATGTGTTTGTGCAGTCCTGCAAAAAAGATTAATAATAAGTATTCAATGCAATAAGACTGAAGACTGGTTTACTGTTATCTGTTATGCATTGACGAGCCTCAATTTGCACTGAGGTGTGTTCTCCGACTAGTCGACAGGATTTACCCCTACAGCCTATATGATCCTGTCTTTACAGTGCTGTGATCTTTTCTTTTTCTTTTTTTTTTTTTTTGAGAATTACTGGTACTACTCAGTAATCAAAGCTGTGCTCGTCAATATGTGTGTGTTATGCATAGCTCTAAATATTATTTAAAATCTCTCATCGTTGCTATGAATATTATTTACATTGCTACACAATGTGTTTAGTTTTACCAGAAGTCACTTTCATTGCTTGAAATCATCCTGTGTGCACAGTTTGTACACCAGTCCAGCTTTTGTGGTTTGTCTTATTGCTGATGTGCATATTTTCTATAATCGATTATGTGCTGCTTCATAATTTGAAGGACTGATTGTGCGCAGTAAGTGTTCTGTTTGTTTGCGTTTTCATGGTACTATATTATCACACGATATTTGTAAAGGTTTGTCAGTATTGTATGCTGTCACTGATGTCATGAATGTGTCCAGGATCAGAAAAATAACTGCCTGATATCTGTAGCACTTTTGATGTTCATCTAGTTATTCGTTTTTTCCTTTAAGTGCCCAACTCTGTAGAACATATGGGTTTCTATGCAAATATCATTGTTACATATATATTTTACATTTTTGTGCTTTTGTGGAATTATTTTTCCCCTTTCTGCTTTAATTTTTAAATGAACTGTTTTAATAAAAACGTAAGATGAATAATATTTCATGTTCTTTTTCGCAAACGTTTAAGGAAATGTGGTTTTAGTTCTCGAGAAACAGTCATGTCATTTACCTTCGGGTTTACATAAGTATAACCTTTTACTCTGTTCATGCAAATTGTGACTGAAAGGAAAAGGTAAAATGAGCAAAGAACATGTGAGAGAATGGAATGAGTGTTGCTGCTTGAAGGCTTCCTGTAACAGTAGAGAAATGTGTCCCAGAGCTTGGGTGTACATTCTGTCACTCACTCTTTCCATGGTGGGGAATGAAATCTAGTCGAATGCATAGTATTAGTTTGTGGTATTCTGTTCAAATATAGATAGGAAACTTGCATGATTATAAACGTTTGGTGGGTGTTTTGGCACACAGTGGCATTAGAGTTCTGAAAATATAATAATCGCTCAAATATCTGTCACCTACTCCATTTTAAAATGAATGAAACTGTCATTTAAATCATATTCTTAATATCCAGAATGTTTTTTCCCCTAAACATTAAAGTGAAACAGGTCTCAATGTAGCAATTGCCTTTACATGATAAGGTCAGATCAGGGCTCATATTCAGTGGCGAAGCCATTGCACCATGCATCGTGCTGGAAAGTATAGGGGGAGGGGGAGCCTAGCGTTTCTGTGGTTACACATATATAAAACAAACAAAAAAAGTTTGTCTCACATAAGCCAATGCAGTTTTGATTTTATGTACTGTAGGTAAGCATGATTGCAGATTCTGTTCCATCACTAGTAGGAACTGTTTAGACTATAATACATGTGCTTTCCTTTATTTATGTCCTAATAAATAAAACATTCTGAAAGTCAGAATACAAACAAAATTATGCACTTGAATTGGATAATTGTGTTTTAATACAAAAATATAAATACATATTCTAAAAAAAAAAAGGAGCTTCCATTTAAACCCTACTTCCCATCTGTGGTATGTTTATCATGGAGTTTTATTGTGACACAACTGAGTTTAGAAAAAAAAAAAATCTAATTCTACATAAGATTATATGTACGTATAACATTTTATCGTCAGTGAATATAACCAAGCTTCTATTAAATGTAGTGTCACATTCTATTCTAGAACACCTGAATCACCATAACCTAAAATGACACACAAGGTACGGAGTAGGAGTAGTCAATTCAAACTGGAATTTCCCTTTATAAATATAGATATAACAGTACATAGCATCAAACATTAATAAATTATTTTGGTAGTATAGATTGAGAAAATTACACTATGTTTATACCACTTTTTTAAATTATTGACTATTTCTTCGTATGAAAAGGAGTCATTGAATGACGCAGATTCTCCATTTCCCTACATTTCCAGCTGTGTCAGATTTTCTCTGAGCTCGCCATGTGGTGTAAGTTAAAGGAAGAAGCTTTTCTCTGCGGAAGTTGTAACCTCCTTTTCCAAATAGATAGAATAAATAGTCAATAAAGTGATAAAGTTATCAGTGCATGGTTATCCATATATACCATGTAAAATGGAGCGGGATAAAGTGAATGATATCCACGATATCCACTTTATGTGCTGGTAGATCCTTTTAGTTCTTAGTCAGTCTGCACTTAATCCTGTAGCCTGAACAATCCAAAAGTGGTTGAGTCCAAGTTCACCAAGCCCATGTCAGTAACATTAACAAACAGTGTCTGATCCTTCTCAAGCCTAAACACCCCTGTCAGTGAGGCAGTGCACATATCTGGTACTGTGCTGCTCCGAGGCAAGCTGCAGTAGGAATCAAAAAGTTTACTTGTGGTTTCACCAGGTGTATTTTTCATCCATATGGTTTGCTTGAGTGTTGCTTTGTTGTGCGGTTTGGAAAAGGTGACATGAGATTGGATCAAATAGTATCCAGGGTAGTGAATTCTCAGGTCTCCTGATGTGCTAACACTGATCTTCTCCAGCACAGAGTGGGTACTGTCCCACAGCAGGGTATTGGACTGGTGCTTATCTGAGGAGAAAGCCATAACAGGATAGGTTAAAAAAAAAATACATCACATAGACAGGATCTAAAATGAGTATAAATACTTACCTTTAGATTTCAAAGTTAACATCCTTGCTTTAGGTGTCGTGGAGGATCCAGTGTCAATCAACAAAGCCACTATAACAAGAAAACAAGGCAATTATCAGCTCAGACCAATCTCCCAATAAGATGTTCACGTTTCTGCATTTCGCAATAAAAGTAAGAAATAAAAGTATTGCAATAAAAAAGTACCAACCTTTTCCTTCAGCTTGAGAGATCTGTAAAAGGAATCAAATCATAGTTTATTTAACTTGCCGAGAGCAACACGAGGCACATTTCTATGAATAGAATGCTACAAAGGTTTCAAGGTTTGAAGGTCCATATGAAGAATATTGCATACCTTCTTGATGACAGTCCTGTAGTTTTCAACAATACTGTTGCAGTACTGTAGGTCCTTCAATTCTAGGTTGTTTTCAGCACACTGCTGTAGTTGTTTTAGTGTGCTTATCTTGTTATCATTTTGTCTGTCCTGCAGCTGCCATTAACACAGGAAAAGCTTCTTGTGAGCATGCTGTTGCATTCAGTTTTCAGTCAAAAAAAGAAACCACAGTGCTTACAACCTGCTGTTGCAAATGATAGTGTGTATGTATACAAAATATGTGACAATTAGGATTAATATCAGTATTTTTAATTAGGTTTCTAGTTTGTTCAGTGTGGAGAGTTCAATCTTAAGGAAATTGTTGATTTTTAAACTGTTTATTAATTTCTATTTATGATTTTTTTTTTTTAGTTCACTGACTAAACCCGATTGTAGACTAGCAATAAAAATGCATTCATATTCAGATCAGGATGTGGGGTATATTATATCATGTCTTTTCATATTCTGTTCTAGTGATTCAAAAAGGTTGTAGGAATAATAATTTGTAGTAATTGAGAAAATATGTTGCACCTAAACAGCAGACAAAACCTTTTTTCCTAGAAATATGTGGGGGCTGTAGTTTGAGACAATGTATAACAATAGTTTAATGATTAAATCATTGTTAATGGTTTTGTTCCTTTGATGTTCAGCACACTTGTTTGCTCATCAACCACACGACCCAAGAAACCATGAACCAGTTTTTTACTATGTCAAATTTGAAAAATGTTCTTTAACAGTGTAACACCTGTATGATGAATACAGAATACTAATTAAACTTGAATGTAAATTAAAATTTCATAAAAAATGTAAAATCATGGTTTGTTTTAATCTATGACACAATGGGAGAAAAACGTATTATACAACTTAATTTTACCAGGATGTTCTTACAAAACTAAGACTCTAAATTACTCAAATTAAATTACTCTAAAAAGACCTAATAAGAAATTGTGATCATACAGTTGATTATAGTTAATGAAAGAAAAGCTGACATTTTTCTTGAGATACAGGTTCTAATCATTGAGCGTATGAGTGCCTACCGTGTTGAGTCTATGGAACAGGTAGAGAAATCCTCCAAATGTCTGTATCATTAGTAGAAGCAGCAGCACTGACAAGAACTTGACTAATGGTGTGTTTGATGGCATTGCTGGTCCTCCTCTGTGGCCTGGCCGTGGAGGTATCGGTGGAGGATTGAAGCTGCTGTGAAAGGTGTTGATCATGGTGGACATATTTGCAAGCAGCTGGATGCGCGACGTGAACACCAGATCCACCCATACAGGTCTGAAGAATGGCCTCCACCAGCACAACACTTCATTCGAGTGCTGCAACTTCCTGGAAGCTCTGAACTTTTCAGATAGTCAAGCACCATCTCTCTCGCTCTCTCTTTTTTTTTATGTAAATGAAACTATAGTTTGTGTTAGTGTTTTTATCTTTTTTTTCATTCATTTTGTTTTCCGCCCATCAACTTCTACAATCATGCCATTCTTTGTGAAGATTTTTTAGAAACTTTGTTATTTTATTAATGACTTATAAAAGTCAACCTAAACAACAAAATGATAAATGATATGCTCTATATTTATCTTGTACACTGGACCAATTAGAATCAACCACAAATGTTCTGTAATAGCATGTGGTGGAAGGACAGCCATTCATGGTAAACCAGGCCACACACAAACACATGACTTGCTCTTGTAATACCTTAGAAAGGCCCAGAGATATATATAATGTGCCAAGTCCTACTTTCAAAATCGATCTTTTGTAACACAATAAAAACTCAGTATTAGACCAGAACCCTAACTTGATCTCAAACTCCACAACAAAATCTGTGTTTTTGCAGCTGAATTTTAAAATGCTTTCTTATTTTCTTTCTTATTTATCCAAATATCCAGGCAGAATCTTTTGCTCATTTATATTCTTAAGTTTATACGTGCACTAGGTTTCAAATAGATGAACATATAGAGAAAGTGGTGCAAAATGCAGATTTTTGTGAAATCATTATGATATTGCTACTGTAAAAGCTCTAATTATGGGCATATTGGAACCTTCTGCGAGGAGCAACCAGGATTATTCTCACACTAAATTCATGATGCTATCGACCTTCACACAAGCCCCTAAACCACAAACACATCAATCAGTCTTTTCCCGGTCTCATCTCACCACATATCACATGATGCTGATTGTAGTTCTCATGGGTAATATTCAGGTATTGCACTTTGTAAGGAAGGAGTTCTTTCATTCTGAGCAGCTTCTTGTTGCTGAATTGCAGTTAAACAGTTGATTTCAAAACTTGATATCTAATAATCAACTCCACACATCTAAAACTGTGATCTTTGAACTCTTTCTTTGCTCATGTATCCAATTTCCAGCTGTTTCAGACATGTAAAGCTTCTGTTATGGCCATAATTCAGGTACATTCTAATTTCGATTGCTTATGTATTTTATAATAATTATACAATGCCTGATTTGTGCTGTTGAACAATCATCTGTCTATTTTATGTTGAAAGTTCTTTCTATAGTAATGGAAACAAATAAATTTAATGTGTGGTATTTCATATTTATGTTCCAGGGAAATAGCCATAACAGTAACTAAATAGTTGATGAGGATTTTATCTTTAGTGGAAGTTTTTAATTTAGTTATTAATAAAATATTCATCATGGCTGTCACTTTTTTAGAGAACATATCGCTAGAAGAATAAGGTTTCTATTTATTTCAAGTAGTTCTAACAACAAAACAACTGTTTTTCTACAGTTTGAATGGAATTGCTACATATAATTTATTTCATGCCGATTATCCTGTGCTGGTTCATGGGTGGACTGGAGCACATCTCAGGGGACAAGGGGATGCCAGTCAATCATAGGGTACAAGCAAGCACACACACTCACACATACTACAGACAAGTAGCCTATGGGAGGAAACCCGAGCACCCAGAGGAGACCCACCAAGCACAAACATGCATACGCAACTCAGACAGACATGAAAGCGGGATTCAAACCCTTGACCCTAGAGGTGCGAGGCAAGAGCAGTAACCACAATGCTACTTGATTTCAGGCAGTCATTTTTGCTAATTTTAAAAAGGAACCAATAGTTTTTGGGGTATGAGGTTAGGCTACAAAGGAAAAATAATCTAGGTGGTGTTTATAAATCCAAATTAAGTCCTAACATACCACAATTATGAAGATGACACAAAGATGATCTTTTGTGTCTTATAAGCACAAAGAAAATGCCTTAAAAGAGCCCATATAGGTCAATAAAGCTGCGAAAATGTTTAAGCATGAATTGCTTTATACCATATTTTTCCAAAAAAAATCTTTTTAGCGTCACTGATAAGACAGTACACACATCTTTCACTCACTAGGTGGCAATGTTGTAACAAAAAAAGAAAAAAGAAAAGAAAGTAATGACCACGGTTAGGCAGAAAGATGTCATATACTCTCCTCCTTACTATTTAACTCCTGCCCAGGAGACTTTCATGGTATCTAGACCAAAGCAGGATCCAACATGTTTAAAAGGCAAAATTCCCAGAGTTCCACAGTTACTCTGGTCTGTTCCCAGAAACTATGTTACAGAACAGTCGCTGTTCGTGTCCTTTATACACAAAGTATTGAACTACATGAAAATGTAACGCAAAGTATTGAACTACATGTACTCTTGTTCCACTTGCTTAGTACAGGGATCAAAGTGACTGCACTCAGTTCATCAAAATAAATTTAAACACCTAATGTGTTCTATTATTCTGTAGTACAGAATGATCAAGCATATTGTCTCCTAAGCATAAAATAATTTTGTATATTTAAAATTGTGTGAAAGTCAAACCCATTGCATCTACAGGTGCATAAATTAAAGGTGGAGATATGAGGCCTGCACCTGATTGCATGCAGGAGTAATAAATAAAATAAATTTCTGTACAAAAATATCTCCAGTTTTCTGTCACAAAACAGAAAAACAACTCAATTCAATTAAATTTTATTTGTATAGCGCTTTTAACAATTGACATTGTCTCAAAACACCTTTACACAATCAAAAGAATTATTTAAGTTTGTATGGAATGTGGGGGCGGCGCGGTGGTGTAGTGGTTAGCACTGTTGCCTTGCACCTCCAGGGTCTGGGTTCGATTCCCCGGCCAGGCTCGATTCCCGTCTCTGTGTGCATGGAGTTTGCATGTTCTCCCCGTGCTTGGTGGGTTTCCTCCGGGTACTCCAGTTTCCTCCCACAGTCCAAAGATATGCAGATTAGGCTAATTGGCGTTCCTAAATTGCCCGTAGTGTGTGATTGGGTGTGTGAGTGTGTGTATGTGTGTGTGCCCTGCGATGGATTGGCACCCTGTCCAGGGTGTACCCCGCCTAGTGCCCGAAGTCTCCTGGGATAGGCTCCAGGCCCCCGCGACCCTGAACACAGGATTAAGCGGTATAGAAAATGAATGAATGAATGTATGGAATGTGAATGTGTATGAATGTTCAGATAGTCCCTGGTGAGCAAGCCGAGGGCGACAGTGGCAAGGAAAAACTCCCTGAGATGGTAATAGGAAGAAACCTTGAGAGGAACCAGACTCAACAGGGAACCCATCCTCATCTGGGTGAAACAGATAGCAGGAAATGATCTTTTATACAGTGTGTTAGGTGGCAGGCAGTTCAGCTATAATAGTTGATGTTAATTGATGTTAAAATGGAGTCCAGTAGTTATTGGAGACTCAGATAGACTTGTAGAAAGTTCCTGAACTATCGAATTGTCAAGTCCTCAGAGAAACAGCTGCTAACACCAGTCGAGGCCAGAACCGTCTTCTAAGTAGAGAGAATCATCCCCAGACACCAGACGCATCCCAAAGAGACACACGGGGCATCCATGCGACGAGACCTCCAACCAGAAACGGGGCACCAGGATGGGTCAGACAGGTCCGGAGGGCAGAGGGAGTCTGGATCACTGGCAGCTCAGGAACAACATGTGTAGCTCGACAGAGAGAGAGAAAGAGTGAAAGGGGGAGACAGGGGGAGAGAGGAAAGAGAAAGAGGAGGAGAAAGAAAAGAAGAGGAGAGATGGCAATTAGGTATGGTCACAGTCACATAATGTATAATGTGAATGTATATTTACTGTAGAGTGCAAGCAGAGACTCCGGCAGGACTAACTATGACAGCACAACTAAAAGGGAGAACCAGAAGCAAACAATCACCTCACCGTCAAACTCAAATAGCTTTGTCAGGTAGCAACATGACAGAAACCAATGTAGCTTTAGCAGCTATAAGCTATAGAGCTTATGTTGATAGACAGCAGTATTGTGCCAGTGACAAGAACAATAATTAGTGTATAATATTATTAATATGTTTTTGTAATTTTCCATAAGCAGTCCATATGTAGAGCCAGTAAATAAGGCCTCTACAGCTCTATGCTATGAAGCATCCATGATATCCATGATATGTCAGTGATAGCATCCATATAAACGAATCAACAATGTTTGCTATAATTTCCCCTTTTTCTGGTCAATGATAAGAGATACTTAGCCTATTTTGCTGTGATTTATTGAACTTTGGTACATTATTGATTTTTTAATCAATATTACAGAATAAAATAATAGGACTATCAACCAGTGGAGATGTGTAAATTATAAATGACTTTTAGGACCTAATCAAAACAAAGCAATTTCCTGCCAAAAGTCACTAGCAGCAGCAATGCCTGACACTTAAAGTTTTGAAATAATAATGTGAAAACTCATTATGCAAGCCTAAACCTGTGGAGACATCGCAGGCCAACATCCAACCTGCTGAAACATGCAGTGTTAAGGTATTAGCTATCTTAACTAGCTAGCCAGATCTTTCGATGTATTATAGTATTGAAGCTCTTTATTAAACTGAAGATGTCACTATGATGTTTGGTAACGATTAGCTGTTATGCTCAGAAAAATGTATGAGGAGCATCTTAGCTAGACTGCTAACTATTTAGCTAGTAATATGTATGAATTAACATCTGCTAATGAACCTTAAAACAGTAGCGGTATTAAGCTAAGTTTTAGGTTGTGTTCATTCCAGCATAGCTCACTTGGCTAGTTAACATAATTGTTCAAAATGCATTCCTTACTTATCGAATTTTCTGTATGTCAAAAGAAATTAATTGTATTTAATTGTATTTAATTCTAGTTGCGATTGTAAAATCTAATTACTTAAATTACCAGATGACTAATGTACTCATAATTCAGAAATATTCTTGATTACGTCTTCACTTACTCAATTAAATTATTATTACAATAGCATATTTTTGCACATCGTCATGTTATCTAAAGGGATAAAATTAGCAGTCATGATTCAGGTACACATTATTGTGTTTATTTGCATTATGTACAGTGAATCAAACAAATATCAGCAAACATTGTTATGTTACAAAAATATGTTACCTGTAATTTTAAACAGAAAGCATATACTTATACTTTATACACTTTTTGTCCCTAAACCATATGAATTCCAACTATTATTATGTTACACATAATACAGCAGTTGCTCCAACTAAATTAATATATCTATACTTTTTACACTTCATTTTTAATAAGGTTCACAAAGAAGCAAAATTGAGGCAGCTCACAGATGAACAGAAGAATGAATATCTTAGGTTTTCCCTGTACGCAGTGAAACTCATTTTTTTTGTTTTTCATTTCTTTCATTTTCATTATGTCCATATGATTAACAGCTTTTTAAAAGAGGGTTTATTTATACTTAAAAAAAGGACAACTACAAACATACATGCAGACTGTGATTTTTTTTCCAGACATCAATTTCACATATGCTTGTTTTTTATTTTGAATTATTTTGGTCCATTTGTTTAATAACACATAGATTTACATGTCCATATCTGGCCGTGACAAGATATTATGCTTCCCAAGAAAAAGTAATTGACAGGTTAATGGCATAAATACTTAGATATGACCCGGCTTTAGCAAAGCGATTGAAAGTCACTTGAAATGCTCTGTCTACAAGCAGAGGAACAACCAACCCCCATATGGCTTAAGGGAAGTTCTTTTAAAGCTCGCTGTGATGGACTACACGATGAGCTTGTTCCTGAACAGGTTTGTCTGCATGCAGTCAGGTGCAGTGGCTTTTGGGTGAAGCATTTCTAGTCTCTGAACTCTTATAACCACTAAAAACAGAGATAAGACTTCCTTGTTCTTGAGAATCAGGTTTTTTTTTTTTCATGAGTAAAGATGTCTGACAACCACAACAGTGCTAGTACCAATATAAATCCTTCTTCTCCATCATGGGGACACCTACAAAAGAAACAGGACAAATTACACACATATAAAAAGCCACGTTTATTCTTAATGCAAATCCACCACGAAATACAAAACCTGTTGTTCAAGTACATCTTTATCATATAATTTAAAGCAGCTTTTCTTTAATAACTACATATTAAGAAATTAGATCATTTTCTTTTCTATAGCAATATTATTTCTTCTCACTGGTCTGCTCAGAAGAGGTCTGGATATTTGTAAAGCTACTTTGTGACAGTGCATTTGGTTAAACATGCTTTACAAAATTGGTTCACAGCTCAGCTACACTTAGTCACATGTGGACATGACTATAGGCAATTATACTAGAAAAATTATTGATAATGCAAAAAATATGTAGATTTAAAATTATGGAACTGACTATAAATAGATCCGCATATTATCATACTAAAACTTCACAATCAAGTTCCTATATAAAATATTAGCATGCATGATTACATTTAATTAATCAGGACACTTACATTTATGATAAGTACTGTTAAACATTATACCTACTGAAGCAGGAAACATTATAATTATGATAAACATAAATGAAGTCCTAATGTATCCTTAATTATGATAAACATAAATGAAGTCCTAATGTATCCTTAAAATTTTACAGAAAGGACTACAATAGATACAGTAGAATTTCAATACCAGAGTTAAGACTGTGATCTGGAGACATCTGATCTCCAAATCCTGGATGCCGGGCCCAGCCTGGCATGAGCTCCTGTTTGGACGAGGCTAACATGACGGAGCCCAGGTCTGGTCGGTCATTGTGTAGCAGATTTAATAGGGAATTGTACTGATGATCTGCCACCACCAAACCCTCGGCAGACGCAGCAGAGGGATACACCATGGGAGGCAACACCAGACTTGTGCCCTGCCGTGGACTATTGAGCCAAGCATTGGTGCTCTCCACAGGAGCATTAAGTGGCAGACGGGGCTTTGGCCGCATCCCTTCATGTCTGCCGAGCTCAATTCGTCCTGAAGAATCTGTGGCTTCAAAGCACATGTGCGATTGCATGTCCCAGTTGCTTGTACTTGGCTCCTCTGCAACACATCCAAAAAAGAAATACTTAACTGTATGCGTGTTAGTATATACTTACTAATCTCTTATGTTTATAACATACTGTATTAAGATATTTTGAGATAAAGAAATTACCAGGTTTGACCAATTTGCAAGGTTTCTTGATTTTTGTGATGTGTCCCTTCGGTTTGGTGATATTTTCCAAGGCACGTGAGAAATGTGCATCTACCATGCTGTTAATATCTCCCTGGAAGTAGGTGAGGAGTAGACTTCCTGAATGCTCTTCTGCCTTGCCAGCCACTGGACTCCCTGGTTGGTGCTCCATTACTGAGATTATAAAATGCATGTGTTATGTTACCCATTTGTTCAAAGTATGTGAATGTAACATACAAATATATACATTTATTTATTTAATCCCCTTTACATAAAACGGTAAATGTAAATACATTTTCTGGTTGCAACATATAACAGATGACATGGAGTCATACTTAAATGAAAACAGGGAAATCTCTAACATACTTTGTGAATCACAATAGTTCGAATAGGTAAAAGATAAAAGTGCAAGTTTAAAAATTTAAATCATAAATTTTTCTGCTTACTACATTTCCTACTTTTATATTATTCTTATACACTTTCAAGTGTCTTAGAAAAAGGATTAACTTAACATTGTTATAGTGTGCAAATATCACCTCAGGAAGGAAATAGATGCCATGCCTCAAATATTGTCATGCCCATAATATTCACACATAAATAATATAGAAAAAAATTACAAAAGCATCAAGTCTTTGAATATTCACATTTTTTACTTTCAAATTTTCTTTAATGTACAAATTGACTAAATCTATCTTATAGGTGTCCAATTAATGTTAGTGTTTTTTTTTTTCACTAAATGCACAAAAAAAACAAATTAAATCAAGTTTTATGAATTAAGTTAAAAGTGTGTTTATTAATATTTACCATGATACATGTAATGGTTAATGTTCCTGCTTTTCCTGTGATGTGTTCCTATACGTACCTGCAGTATATATATTTCTGCTACGTTCAAACTGAAAAGTAAACAGTGAGTTTGCTCAGAGTCTGCTGCTGGATTTCATGTAGACATCTGGAAAAAGAACTGTATAGAAAAAATAATCCTTTCCTTTGGTGAACAAATTTGGTTTTCCTTTACCTATTAGACAAGAGGTTCTACTTAAGTGTTGGCGTCTTTATTAATGATCCCCAGCACAGGTGTGTTCTTCCTGCAATTCTCACAGCATGAACAGAATGTGCCTGAACTGGTCAAACCACACTGATACAGGAGGGAAAATGTGCTTCTTAGAAAAGCCCTGTGACTTCTGCATGACTATAACTCACCATGCTCTTATCATTTTGTTTGACCTGTTCAGAATTTTCTTTCGCACAAGTAAAATGGAAAGGAGAGTAGATTCATATCTGCGGTTTTCACTGTTCTGGAGATATCTGCTATGAGCTATGCCGTTTATAAAACAGACATGTTGCCATGTTTGACTACTAGAACATTGCTGTTTATATTTTAGATTTCCTATTTCACACAATCTAAAGTGGTTCCTTGAAAACCTATACTAGTCTGACCCCAGCATCACCACATACTGTACACACACTAATAAGAGCCTAGTAACCTAAATCAATTATGCTCAAAATGAGTTACAAAGAATCAGAGCCAGGGTGGTTGTGATTTTGTTTTTCTAGAACATGTCAATCACAACCTATCTCCATCAACGTAATGATATTTATTACTGAGGTCATTGTTTATGAGCCTACTTACCTTGTCATTTAATTGAGTTGAAATTCATTGAACTGGCTAACTCAAAAACTAGGTAGGCCGAATAATAGTGCTGACTTGGACCTACTATGATCTCTGAATGGTAAGAATAATATCTCATTCAATAATTCATGAATAAAAATTCCACTAAACTGTGGCTCCAATAAATAGTCTGAATATGATTAAACACATTAAATTATTGAACCTAATATTTGAATAGGTGAATAGGATTACAACTAGAAAGCTTCAGCGTGTTAATGTTGAGATGTAGCAAAATTGTTCTTTTTTCTTGAAGAATAGAATTTTTTATTTTGTAATGATGACTCTTATTGGAGAGATAATTAAAATTAATTATCTACATTATGTTTAATACCCTTTAATTTACTTTTATTATATGTCCATTGACATGTCCATAAGTAAATAGTTGGTGGGCTACATAAATATAAAGAACATATATGAAGAAGAGTAACATGCTAAATGCCAGATGGCCATAAAGAATGTATTTATAGCAAACAGATATAGAAAGGAATTATGAAAATAATATAATATTAAATAAGGATAAGCTTACTTTAGAGTCTGGTTTTCCTAAAGGTTTCTTTTTCCATTATCTCTGGGAGCAATTACCCAGAGCAATTACTCTCTCTATCTCTCTCTCTCTCTCTCTCTCTCTCTCTCTCTCTCTATATATATATATATATATATATATATATATATATATATATATATCTTTTGTCCCTTAACCGACACAGTGACATATGAATCATTCGGCCACAACAGGGTCATGGACAGTTAAGGCTCACTGATGCACATGGGTGGCCTGTGTAGTTCGAGTGAATACTAGCTCTGATGAAAAGGAGTCAAAACACACAATGCGTCACAGTTTTGGTGGCAAAAGGTGACCTACTCAAAATTTGGTGGGTTGTTATGGCTCCCTGGTGTATATTTAAAGATGTGACAAGCAATGGAATAGTTAAGTATTTTTTTTATGCATTATAACACATTTCAAGAATATAAACGTAAAAAGGATAAGAAAGCAAGGTGGAATTTGTTATTGATATGTGGAAATTATGGAGGTGGCTGTTACCAGGAATAGAGTTTCTGTGCCATAGAAATAAAACTGAACAGGACTTCTACTGCTCTGGGGGAAGAACGTATCTAGGGCAACTGGTAAGGATATTGATGCCACATTGTCACTGTCAGACTGCTCAACAAAGATCTGGCTGAGAAATATCTGCCTTTAACTTAATGAATGAATCAGTGAAAAATATATACAGTAGTATATGGTGAGTAATACTGTATAAGATCCTCCATTTATAGCATGAAACCTATATCATGACAAAAATATAGCCATTTTTCATTCATAAATACTTATAGATTATCAGAAGAATTGTTCCATCTAATAACAAGACAGAATAGATATAACAGGGCATACAAATAAAATTTTGCCAATGAGGGTCATTCAAAATGTTGATATTTAAATATGTATTAATTTATACCTTTCTGGTATATTTTTACAAATCAATAGTCCTTGTTCAAAATTTGCATTACAGACAATATATGCAGTGAACAAAAGTTATTTAAAGCAAACATTTGATGCTTACATCCTGGACCAGATTTCTTTTCTTTTTTCTAGAAGATGGGCACACCATGTGTTTGTTGGTAGTTGACAGCAGCCAGTGAAATCAAAAAGAAGGGTGCCTAAAGTTTAGTTTATATTTACAGGTATTTTCAGTGACTCATGCACTAGGAGAGTCGGGTCACCTCCTGAACCATTTGTGTGCGCCTTGGATAGGCGAAGAGGCACCAATTTGGCCTGCACTCCTCCATCTCCTCCATCTGTCAGGCTCTAAAACCCAAGATTGCATCAATAGTGTTCTGCCAGAAGAGGGTGCCCAAAGGCAACCTTTTGTTTTAAATGCATCATACAGAAGGAGATGACAGGTCCCAATCTCCTGGTCCTGTCTGCCAAAGGTCCTTACATTGTCAACTGAACAATACGTTTTAAACAGGTATGTCTACCAGGGGAACTGATCACAACAACATTAAGGCTTCTGCAACTTTTGATGTAGCCAACCCAGCCTACAAATTCCCCAGAACATAACGTGATCAAGCACCCGTGGAATGTGCCCAATGAGCAAGTCTCATCCACAGAGGCCTCACCATGCAACCTGACGCCCACAAAACATTTGCTGCCAATGCCCTGGTGCCACACACCACAGCGCCTTCCTAGAGGCCCTACAGAGCCACACCTGAGATGCTAGAGCACCTGGTTGCACTAGGGGAACCCAAAATCTTGGTAAGTTTAATCGTAATGATTTCAATTTTAGGGCTGATTCGTTCTCTGCTGTCATTATACAGTCAGGTTCATAAATTTTGGAACAAATATTTTTATATTTATTATTATAATCCTTTTTATTATTATTTAATTATGCATTTGTTGCCATTTAGCCTCTGTACATCACCATATTGAATTTGAAATGCACCCAAGAAGGAAGCAAAGTCAGTGCTCCAGATCACAACTTTCTTTTTCCAAGTTAATTTTGGTTTCATTAGTTAAAATAATTTTCTGACCTTTTTGTTCTTGAGTGTTACCAGTTTTTTGCACCTTGTTTTGAAGTGTCTCTATTTACTGTATATAATATATCTTTCTCTTCCCTGTAGACAATTACATGCCTACCTGGCAGATAATTTCTTCTGTTTTAAATTGTCATTTTTGTTTTGCTATCTCGCTGATTTTCTCTTTTTTTCCCAGACTAATGATGGCCTCCTTCACTTACTGTACATAGGCACCTCATTTTGAGAGTTTGAGTGAACAGCTTAATGCATTCTCAAATGCAAATGTACTGTAACACTCAGAACCACCTCCAGGTCTTTAATCTGCTTCATTAGTCTTGCAGGAATGGGGAACAGGCTGCACACTGCAACACCACTGAATATACAGTATGGTGTAGTGTTTACAAAATTCATAACGCCATGTACATGTAATCTACTGCTTAGTTACTAAATTATTATTTTTTTTTTATTTACACAGTGTTTTACACATTAGTGTAACCACTGGAAGTCATGGAATATAACACACTATCAACAACATGTCATTTATTGACATTAACAACCTTTCTTATAGGGTATTAATACATTAAAGTCATTTCACCAAAAAGCATAGCATCTGCATAATCATAATAGATTAATAAACAACAGAGAATTGTACAGAATTAATCACATTTGCACTTATTGTCCTCATTAGCATCATGCAACAACCATACAACTGAACTCCTGTTTTAATTTTTTTTTTTAATTATAAATATTGTTTAATTTTTCTGGCTGCTCCTGGAAATCTTCCGTTCACTCGTGGTTTCAGATGGGCTGTGCGCTAGTTTTCCACTCTTAGCTTTACCACCCTGCGTCAATGAGCCACTCCAGTCTGAGGTTGAAAGGCAAACATTTTTTTCATTTTAATTAGCAAGCAACATGACAGAAGGTGTGGAAATAAAGTACAGATCAATATGTTATTACAGATCCAGATTAAACACCAACCTGAGTAGCCAGTGAGTTTAAATCTTCCACAGCAGAGGTGAATTCGCCATTGCTTACGTACATTCTCTTTCATGAGGCAGTGGAACAGAAATATAAAAAAACCTGAAACAAACACAAACATGTTGGGTAGTTTAGTATGTTTGTGAGTGAGTAAAAATCTGTTCCAACACAAAAGTACAACTGGTGTACACATGACAGGATTTTATGATTGTGTTAGTTATAATATTGAGCAAACGCATATCAGTTAAGTCTCATGGTTTACTCAGTTAAGAGTTTGGCCATAAAGCATTAACGATGTCAGAAATCATCAAAAGACAGAACTTTGACAATTTGGAAACTTCCATGAATTAAAAACCAATTCCTCGATTTTTAGGATCTTATTCTGGAACACTGTTCATTACTGTACTGTACATCAACCTGATGCTTCTTACCTTGTAGAGTATTAAGAATTGAGAAGAGGTAAAGAAAGGGGACTCGCACCGGTCCCCAGGTAAAGAAGGCCAGCATCCAGGTGAGGCCGAGTAGAAAGGTGAGACTGGCAACCACACGCACTTCATGCAGCATTCTGCAACTATTGCTTGCTTCTTTACTGAGCTGCATGCCTCGTATCTGCACCAGCACCACGCCGAACACGCTGACGTTGCAGATCAGGATCAGCACCACAAATGCTACTACAGTTACATAAAACGCTATGTCGTTCTGTAACCAGCAGCTAAAAAAAACACAATAGGAGAAAGTATAGAGGTGTTTTACAGAGGATATGTTGGAATCAGGATTGCCATGTACATACTGTACTGTAGCAAAAATCACACTTACAAAGATGAAGAATCTTCAACTGGTGTTATGGAATGATTGTTCCCATAGATGTTTTTGTCTACGGCAAGCACTAAACTGACAATAATCAGAGGTAAACCTGGAAAGAATGCTTCAAACATTAGCAGCAACCAAATGTAATAATTTAATAACCAAATCCCTTTCACACAAGCAACACTGTTACGTTTTTTCTCCCACTTGTGCCAAAGTGAAGCTGCTTACAGTATGTCATTCCAACACAGATACTAGTACACCCAATGACAACGCGGAATAGCATTGTGTAAGGCAATCCTGTTCTTCAATTTCATCATAATTATTTGAAATAGAACTTTTAAAGCACTAACAACACAACAACAACTGGTGCATATTTTTACGACATGTATTTTTCATGCACATATTCTAACCTCCACTGAATTAAATTTGCTTTCATTTAATTCATTTGATAAGGAAACCATATTTCCTCAAAAAGTCTCACCCCATCCAAGAGCACAGAATTTAAGGATGTAGGCAGAAACATAGACATTAAAGACTTTCACAAAAGCCAGGTACATGTTGATCGCCTCCAGACCCATCCACGTGAACGTGGCCAGGAAGAAGTAGTGAAGAATAGCAGCCATGGCAATACACAGGTCATAATTGTTAAACGAAGCAAGCCATGAATTAACCAGAAAGAACATGTTGAGACCCATCAAGGCTGCTGAGAGGTTGATAAGGATCTTAGATGGGTAATCTCGCCTCAGCTTCCTGTAGACCAAGAGGTAAGAGATGGTTTAGTATTATAGAGCTGAGCTAGCAGTCTTTCATAGGATCCAGATGATTCATTACTGTAAACTCACTCAAAGGCCATATAAGTCAGCAAAGTGATGCCGAGAAAGAGGGAGGACAAGCCACATCCCAGGTATGTAATGACTGTGAGTATCTTGTCATCTTTGGTGTTTATGGGTGTTTTAAATATATCCTACAAGAGAAAATAGAATAAGGGTGATATTATGAACAGTTATTCCATGTATTCTATATAAATATATATTAGACTAACATCTGATTACCAGCAGCACTCCAAAATGTGTGAGGTGAAAACAGTGGCATGCTGTATGAGTGGCATTGCTATATTTAACTTGGCATCCACTATCATCCCAACCACCTTTTCTATCTGTCGCACAAACACAAGCATCATGAAAAAAAATACAGAATTCCCCCTGATCGTATGAAAAGATAGAATATTAAATTCAAACGTACAGTTCCTCTCTAAGTTCCAGTAGACACACTTGACCGTGTCATGGTCCTGTACAAAAGGAAGAGGAGATTTCTGATTAAGATGAAATTAAGAAAAACCCTGGAGAATTCTCACTTATGACAGCTACAAGAAAAGATACCAGAATTAATATGCTGGTAACTAGATGTTCTGTGTTGTTTCAGACCTTTTTGGGCTGAAGATGGAGAAGTGTAATTATGACTGGGTCCCTCAGGTTGATTACACTGGCATTGGTTACACTGGCAGAAACCACATAAGAATTCAGCACCAGGCTGCTATAATGGTCCTAGAGATGGGATATTAAAGAGGAAATTCATGTAATTCATTATTTTTTAAAACCATTTCACACTGGTCATACCCTCAAGGGTAAATTGTACAATTTACTGTGCGTCTATATCTACCAAATACTTTTACAATTTAACATATGTTTTTAGAACTATCAAACTTTGGTTTCCCATATACACTAATTAGCCATATCATTATGACTACGCGCTTTATATTGTGTTGGTCCCCCTTTTGCCACCAAAGCCAAGGCGAAGCACTGTGTGTTCTCGATCATTTCTATCAGAGCCAGCATTCACTTTTTCAGAAGTTTGAGCTATCGTAGCTCTTGGTTTGAACTACACTGCCTTCACTCCCCATGTGCATCAATAAGTCTTGCTGCCCATAACCATGTCATCAGTTAACCAGTTTTCCTGCCTTGCACCCCTTTTGGTTGGTCCTGACCCCAGCAGACTTGGAACATGTCACAAGAGTTATGGAGTTCCTCTGAGTCAGTCTAGACATCACAATTTGGCCACAGGATTATGGGCGACAGGGTCATGGGCAGCTAAGGCTCACTGATACACATGGGGAAATGAAGGCTGGCCTGTGTAGTCCGAGTGAATACTAGCTCTGATGAAAAGGAGTCAAAACACACAATGTGTCACAGTTTTGGTGGCAAAAGGGGACCTACTCAAAATTAGGTGGGTTGTTATGGCTCCCTGGCCTATATTTAAAGATGTCCATGTGACAAGCAATGGAATAGTTAAGTATTTCTTAATGCATTCTAACACATTTCAAGAATATAAATGTAAAAGGAATAAGAAAGCAGGGTGGTATTTGTTATTGATATGTGCAATTTATGGAGGTGGCTGTTACCAGGAATAGAGTTTCTGTGCCATAGAAATGAAACTGAACACGACTTCTACTGCTCTGGGGGAAGAACGTATCCAGGGCAACTGGTAAGGATATTGATGCCACATTGTCACTGTCAGACTGCTCAACAAAGGTCTGGCTGAGAAATATCTGCAAGAGATAGGAGACAATATCCGTTTCAGTGCTGTGAAAGTTAGCACATCTACTGTAGTATGAAGTCACTTCTTTTGTTCAGATGTTTTGGTAATTATTTAAAGGGTTAGTTGAGGATCTTACTTCAGGAAGAAAACCTGTTTGAAAAGAGGCTACTTCAAATGTGAGTCCTTGGAAAAGCAGTGGATCTAGATTGACCAACTGCAGTGCCAATGAAGGAACTGTGGTGTTGTGATAGTCTCCAGAGAAATTCATCCTGTTTCCTACTTGGTCAGTAATAGAGAGAATTCTGAACCACAGATATAAGAGGACAAAGAGAAAACAGGACATGTCACATTTAAAGATTGCAGAAACAGATTACAGGTATGGATTGCTTGTAGTGATGCTCCAACTCTTTCAAACTCTATTTCAACTAAATTTAGGCAACTTGATTTCATGTGTATCATTATAAGACATTACATACAACATAAAGAGTTGCCTAACTTACTCATTTGTGGCTTCAGAAAGAGAAGATGTGCAAACAAAGAGCTTGGAAACCACGTTTATAATGTTGTGTGCCAAGTCAGTGGTCATGATACCGATATGTGCAACATCGGACAGTTTCTGCAGCACAGTGTTCAGCTTAGACGTGCTCAAGTCTGTCTCGTCCTGCAGCAAATTCTCAATCATGGCCACAACTTCATCTGAATTGTCTGGTAGAAAAGGTTTACAGAAGCAATTCCAGATCAACTGAGGCAGCTATATACAGTACGTAGACTCAAAATGTCAAGCCTAATGTGATGGGTGAAACTTGTGATGAAATTTCTTGAGAAAAAGCAATTGAAATTTACAGAAGACTTCAAGCACAGTATGGTGATGAGGCTAATAGCTGCAATCTTTGCTCTTACTGTATAAGTGTTCTGTTCTGTTTCTGTTCTTTGCTCTGTTATTCTGTGGAATTCTGTAACAAAAGTTACAGCATCCTCCAGAAAGGGTAAAACTGATTCATTGCCATAACCATTGCACATTATACAGTAAGTTACAGTTTTTACTTAAATAGTTAAACAGACTATTTCTCTTTGTTGTAACAAAATAATGCCCATTACCATTTTTACCATGTACTTTTCTCTCAAAATATATTCACTAAATTTATGGGCACCCCTAAGGAACTGTCAACTTGTAATTAAAACAAGTTAAAAACAATTTTTTTAAACAAGTGAACATTGTTGTTCCCAGTGCTACCCTGTACCCAGTTGAAATCCTGTTTCAATCCTGTTGAAATCCACTACCATGTTAAAAGAGAGACAATATGTTTTCCACCACAAATTCAATCATGCATATAAAATGTCTAGCCTGTAAGAATTGTGATTAATTGTAAGAATAGTTAAGACCAGAAGATCCCAAAGATCATAGTTATTTGATTGAATAAATTTCTTACCAACAAACTTTTGCAAGAAAGACATTCTCAAGAGCATCTCACACAATGCAGTTCCCCGACATAATGTCAAATGTGACAAGTATCAGCATTTTTGGTCATGCACACTATTAGCATTTTTGTAAAAGGAAAAGCATCTGATAATTAATACAGCAGAGGATGGCTCCAATCTTGTTAATCATAATGGGAAGCGACTTACTGCTGTAATTCCACCTGTTTTTATACAGGGAGGAAGTAATTTCAGTTTCACTTTTTTTTTTATATATATGGAATTATACAGTATACTAGTAAAATCTTTATATCATTTATAATACTATAGAATTGCACTACAATGTAAAATGGCATATTATAATTTATCAAAGCAGAGAGCCAATCGTCTAGATGTCAGATATCTTAAATAAAACTAAAAGATTAATTATATTAAATTAGCCTGTATAAAACACTCACCTGGTGTAACAGTGACGCTTTCTAAATCATTGATGTCTGTCATAACTTTCTCACACATGGACAAATCTGGTGGATCCCAAACTGCTTCATCAGTGCTGGCATCTAACTTACTGCAAGGCAAAAATGTTTTATATATACTGTACAGTATATATGATTTTAATAATTTATTTATTTAATTTATATCCAGAACATACACTAGGTCAATCAGGGATGTCAAAGAACTAAAAATAGATTAGTCAAAGCAGCCTAAAAACAAACATACCCAAAACTAACATTGCCATCATCATATACTGAACATAGGCCTCATAAAATAAATTAGCTCTACCTCAGTTATTAAATTTTTCATTGTTATCTTCATTTGTCCATGAATTAATATTTGAGTTGTATTTAAATTTACATGCATTATCTTCAAAGCTCATTTCTGCTTTGAGGCATATTACTTATAAAAAGCTTGTTAAAAGGCAGTTATCAGTCCCTCCAACAGGCAAAAGTGTGTGTAATGTGTGCAGAGTGTGTGCCCTGTGACGCAAAGACATGAGGAAGCAAGATTAATTGAAAAGCTTTGAATGATTTGTGGAAAAAAGTTACTAATCATTTACTGAGAATTTTTAATAATACCTATAATAAAAACAACTTTTATGTAATATCAGATTATGTCAAATAAAATAACGTAGCTACATTCAATTAAACATTAAACTGCTTACCAAAGTCTTATTGCTACATCACTTCCCTTTTCACACTTCATCTCACAGTTTTCCTGAGCTGCTGTCGAAGGCCACGTATATTGACCATAAACTGTTAGAGTGGTATCCTCAGGACAGAACCCAGGCTCTGGAAAAAGCAAGGAAGAAACATTAATATTAGCACGAAATATTAATTATTACTGCTACCATTAAAGAACAAATTATTTATAAAAGTTTTTCAAACATTTTTAAATCTTTTTCTTTTGTTCATTTGTTTTTTTATTAACATTTTATTTGTCACACACTCAACTATACACAGTACAATGTAAAGTGAAACAACTGTCTCAGCCAAAAGAGAATAACATTCAAATCAAATTAGGTCAATCCTAAAATAAACTTTTTAATGAAAAAACTAAATTTGCGTTAAGGTAAAAAAAAAACATTCTAAAAGATAATATTTACAATGGAAATATCTAAAGACAATGTGCAGAAATTTGAATAAAGTAAAAATATAAAATCAGTGGGTATTGGACAGGAAAATGTATAAGGGTGGATGGAAACAGCAGTTATGTTTGGCATTATTTGTAAAATACAAATAAATTGTCAGTGTTGTGTATTTCTGCCATGGATGTGCAATACACAAAGAATATTAATTTTTATTTTCGAACTACTTTCTGTTATATTGAGTAAAATCAATAAAGTGTTTGAAAGCAGAACAAGAAGGTTCTGGGGATGGAAGGGTTAAAAGATAAATATTCTGTCTGTATGGACTGTTAAGTGATATAGCATATGGTATGACTGGTTTGTTCTGTAATTGCTCACTGTTTCTCTGAAAGCTTTGTGTACTACATTTAACTCATACTACAGTATATCTACTATGTGTGCCAAATTTACAGAATACTGTGCATTGGCCTTATGTTTGAGACATGTGCGCAAGATGTACAGGATATATTCTACAGTAGTATACATGTAGAGAAAGGATTGTTCGTAGTGCAGCGTGTGTGTCCATAGTGTGTAAGTCCATACCTATGTGTAAGATGATGATCTCATCAGTTGGGACTTTTATTGTGATGGAACTATTGTCAAATCCTTTTGTTAAGAGGACAAAAATAATGATTCCAGTTTCAGTGACATTTGTTAAAGCTGGGGCTTGGACATGGAAGGAGCAGATATACCTACAGTGTAGTATATACAACATGCAACATATTTCTGTTCAATGACAACTGAACACAGTAATCTGCCAAACATGGTGTACACAAAATGCCATCTGTACTTACTTTGGGATACTTGTCAGCTTAAAATTTGCAACTTTCATTCCATGACTTACTTCTAATGTTTGCTGAAGCTAAGAAGAAAACATGAATTATTATATGATGTGTGTGTGCGTGCGTGCGTGCGTGTGTGTGTGTGTGTGTGTGTGTTCGCATTCACCCAAAGTTGAATAATTTCAGCTGGGTCCCCCACAGAGCTGTGTACTGTAAGGTTCATATCAACTCTATAAAAAATGTCTATAAAACCTGGTGAAGAATTAAAAAATAAATAATTTATAGTTTCAAATATAAAGCAGAAACACTTTACATTGAAGATTCATTGAATAACATTATTTCTTGGACTGAAAAAACTCAGCCAGCTAACACCATCAGATCAAGTGTACTCTATACACTTGTACTCAAAGTACTAATAGGAATTTCAGGTATTCTCAGCAAGATAGTTCATTTTATATACACTGTATATATACACTGTATATACAGTATTTTAATATATAAATTGTAAAATTGTATATAATGTTTCATAAAATAAAATAATAACAAGAAACAAATTACTGTGTAATGCAATTTCTAAACTCCATATAAATGATTTTAGTCACAAGACAAACTAGAGCTAGTGATTAAATTTGACATTTACAGAAGACTTCAAGATCAGTACTTGTGATGAGACTTTTAGTCACAGTAAAAGCATTTTAATAGTGCAAACATTTTGAAGAATGTTTTGGGGTCAAAACCCATTACAGTTGTCGCTGTAAACATTCGGCAAATGAAAAACCTGATCCTTGAAAATTGATGGAAAATTTGTCACCAACTTGTGGAAGATATGAATCTGTTTGTGGGACAGTACGCATTTGCGAACATAATTTGCACATTATAGTTGTAAATTGTGTATGTTTGTTATTTAAAACAAATGCTGTAAATAATGTTAATTAGGATAATTAGGATTAATGTAATGATGCTATTCATGGTTAGAGTATTCACACTGTATTCTACTGTACTATTGTACACTTTATGTTACACATTTGCATGATTTTTGGGATAAATAAATAAATAAATAAATAAATAAATTGGATGAATTAAAAAAAAAAAAAGTTTAACCCTAACCTGTTGGAGTGGAGTTCACTGAGCCTTCAAAAACTGTGGATGAAACAGGATGAGCAAGAAGTGATACAGTACATGCTGAGAACTTTGCTTTATCATGTATGTAAGAAACAGATTGACACACACTTGTATTCACACACTTACTGTACCTCGTGGAAGGATGTTTACAGAGGCCAGATCTGTCTGTAGGATGATATGATCCCTGAGATTGTAGATAGGTATTAACAGTGTCCATAGCAGAGCCTGAGTCTCATCTACAGCAGCAGCAGGATTTACTGTCACATATACCATGCTGCTGAACCTTAATGATTAACAGAGGAAACATACAGTACATGAGGAATGAGAAAATGAGATGTTATCAATCTAAGCTGTGTGAAGGTGTATATGTAGATGTATTCACTTTACCATTCTGTTTTAGATAACAAAGTTCTTCCCTCCTGCACAGATGCATACTGGTTTATTAACATGCTGGTCAACATGTGTGTTGTTACATTCTTAACAGCAATCTTTGTAATAGCATGTCTCTTATTGTATATTATCTTACCTTCATTTTAATGTCGTTCTGTTCACTGGGATGACTGTCTTTTTCAAGTGTTGGGCTGATTTTAAAGAGATGGAATTTCAGAGTTAGGTAGATATACAGTACTTTAAAAAATATAATTATAGGATTGTTAACTTAAGAAAACAAAGCATCTGTAAATCAGTCATTTATGACATTATGGTACTACATATTCCACATGTATGTTCTGAAAATACACAGAAAAAAATGTTTCAAGACATTATGGTAAATTTGGAATTACCTTAGATGTGATATAAATACATAATTTAGAGAAATGCTCTGAGGGAAAATGCTCTTCAACTAAATTATGGGAATGAAAAAGGAAAATACAGTTTTCATGTCATCCACTCAATAAGTTGCAAGGTTTAATATGCTGATAAAATTATGTTAATTTTTACTTTCTTACCCACTGCTCTGTGACTTCCTTGATCTCACTGACATTTAGATCATAATTCATCTTTTGTGTAACAGATATTTTCATATGTATTCCATATTTGGGGCATTCTGAAATGAGAGAAAGATTTAGAACTATATATAGTACAGATACTAAACCATCTATTTGAATGTAAATATCACTAGGTTTTTCTCACCACATTTCTGGCTGTGATCGGTTATAGGTGGACATCTTTTATACTCCCAGTTATTCAAGCTCCAACTTACAACGTTTCCACTAATACACTTCAACTCAATAAGTTGTTGAGGGGTCAGCACCATCCCCCACATACGGAACAGAGTAATTTCCCCAATTAAATTTGTTCCTGTCTCAATATCCATAACTCCACCAACAACTCTGTGAGCCTCTCCCAAAGTCAGAGTGCCATTCGGAGTCAGGCTACTGGACATTGAGTCATTTACCTTAGAATCTAAGTAAACTGTGCCATTAATAATCAACTGGATTTTTCGATTGTGATTTGACCATGTCACACACACTGTGTGCCAGCTATGAAGGGGTAGATTATGTGCAATCATCCATTCCTCGCCGAAAAGCCAGACCTTCAAATTTCCCCCAGTTCCAGCCAAGCCAAGCTCAGTTTTGTGTCCTTCTGGCTTATTGTACATAAAAGCAGTCCAACTTGCAGTGGAAATCCCTCGCTTAAGGTCAACACATACACTCAGTTCCTCTAAAGACGGCACAGAAAAGGTTTTGCTCAGCCGCCACTGACAGAAATTCACACCTAGGAAGTTCACCTTCTTTCCCCAGAGGCTGGGATTGACAGAAACTGAAAGATCAAAACATGCACAATTTATGGTACATTAAAATTTGCTTGTGATTTTAGAAATTACTAATGTTACCATAGTAGACTACTAAAAGTTTTTTTTTTGCTTAAAATAATAATGTAAAATTACATGTACAAAGAACATTTTAAATTGAAATAGATTTGTAACTTTAGCTGTTACCGAGCAATATTTCTTTCATGTAGTGGTGTCAAACAAAAAAAAAAAGCCAGAATAATGTATTTAATATATTCTTTAAATGAAAAAAACCCTATCACTTTTTTTCTATTTATCAAAAGATTTGACAAACGTCTATTTGCCAAAAACAGTGTATACTGTATAGCCGGAAATACTATTCTCTGTTTACCTGAACATAACAGATAGCTCCCACATGTCCATACACAAACAATAAAAGCCAGGCATTTCTTATGTGTGCCCATGATTGTAGTCATATGAAACAGGATAATTCTTCCTATACATAATAAACAAAAGATAGATTTAAAAAAAAAATTTGTTTACTTTGCAAGCTTTTCTTAATGTAATAGGCTATACATTATTATATAATCATATTACTTACACGACTATGACATCTCTGCATGACATAAATAATTTCAAAATGTAACAAAAAAACATCTGATCCAAGGTAGCGTTCCTTTTACACTTATGTCAGCCATGTAAAAAGCTGTGCAGCTCATTGTGTTGGACCTTTAAGGCCACTCCTGCTTGCTTCAACAGTTAATCATTAAACTTAGAGAAAGCAATGAACCTAATAATGTTCATATAATGTGTAAATTAATATAAGCTACCAATATCCATATAAACAGCAGCTACAAGGATCAATGTCAAGTTACAGTAGACATGACTACAACCTTAGTCATGTATTTTGTGAAATGATGGTTGAGGACCATGGAGCAAAATGCAATGTTTAAACAGAACAGAGAATGTTTACACTTTCAAGGAACATTGCATGATGCCATAATTGACATAACTTTTATGTCTAAGACAAGGCATACCTTGCCAAAGGTTATGATGAAAGATAAGAAAGAAAAAATGGGAAAAGCTGTATAACTCAGATATTTACTACAATGCGGTGGTCTAGACTAGACCTTGTGCATGCATTATAATTTCTTTGCCTGTCTCTCAAACAATTTATTGCTTAATTTAACTGTTTTGACACACTAGGCAGGTTGTTATCAGCTAGATGGTGATAAAAAAATAAATGGTGGTAAAATAAGGCCACAAAACTGGTGCATCTAGCTACAACGTTCCACAAACACTTCACAGCCTGTGTCTACAGTGATTAGAGTTTGCTAAGGCTCTTCTCTAATAAATTGAATTTAATTTTATTTTCCTACAGCCTTGAACAGATTGAGTATAGGTAGACTTTCTCTGTGGGTGGTTATTAATTGTAGCAGGCTATATGTATACTTTATGTAAAATAAAGTAAACATACTTAAAACTCCGATTCTGATTCATAGTTCTCCATAGTTCCCTCTAAGGCTCTGTACATAATAATAAGGTATTGATTTCTGTGTTTTTGCTACACTATAGTTGCATACTGCTATTTAGAGGTTTGAAAGCAAAGGATGATATATGTATCATGTATAAGGATGATAAGTATGAGATGATAAAACACCCAAATAATAATAAGGAATAATAAGGAATAATATATTCCTTATCTTGGCAATATTTCTGAGGTCAAAGAATGCTATCCTGATAATATTTTCTAAGGAAAATGTAAAGAAAATTTAAAAAGACCGGAATCTATAATCACACCAAGGTTTTTTACAGTTGCACTTGATGGAATAGAAAGGCCATCTAAGGATACAGTGTGATCAAAAAGCTTGCATGTGGCCCTAACATATAACTGAGTGTCATCAGCATAATAGTGAAAACTAATACCATGTTTACAAATTAGTTGCCCAGAGGAAGCAAAAAGAAAAACTCAGTGGGCCTAAAACTGAGCCTTGTGGACCACCAAACCCCATTTGAGAACATGCAGAATAGTCACCATTTAAATCTACAAACTGATATCAATCAGTCAAATAGCCAGTAGAGGGCCGTTCCGTTAATTCCTGCTATACAGTGGCTTGCAAAAGTATTCAGCCCCCTGGAACTTTTCCACATTTTGTCATGTTACAGCCACAAACATGAATCAATTTCATTGGAATTTCATGTGAAAGACCAATAAAAGCGGTGTACACTTGAGAAGTGGAATGAAAATCATACATGATTCCAAAATATTTTTTACAAATAAATAACTGAAAAGTGGGGTGTGCTTAATTATTCACCCCCCTTTGGTCTGAGTGGAGTCAGTTGCCCATAGACATTGCCTGATGAGTGCTAATGACTAAATAGAGTGCACCTGTGTGTAATCTAATGTCAGTACAAATACAGCTGCTCTGTGATGGCCTCAGAGGTTGTCTAAGAGAATATTGGGAGCAACAACACCATGAAGTCCAAAGAGCACACCAGACAGGTCAAGGATAAAGTTATTGAGAAATTTAAAGCAGGCTTAGGCTACAAAATGGAAGGAGTATGGCACAACTGTAAACCTACCAAGACAAGGCCGTCCACCTAAACTCACAGGCCGAACAAGGAGAGCGCTGATCAGAAATGCAGCCAAGAGGCTCATGGTGACTCTGGACGAGCTGCAGAGATCTACAGCTCAGGTCGGGCAATCTGTCCATAGGACAATTATTAATCGTGCACTGCACAAAGTTGGCCTTTATGGAAGAGTGGCAAGAAGAAAGCCATTGTTAACAGAAAACCATAGCAAACATAACACAGCAAACATGTGGAAGAAGGTGCTCTGGTCAGATGAGACCAAAATGAAACTTTTTGGCCAAAATGCAAAACGCTATGTGTGGCGGAAAACTAACACTGCACATCACTCTGAACACACGATCCCCACTGTCAAATATGGTGGTGGCAGCATCATGCTCTGGGGGTGCTTCTCTTCAGCAGGGACAGGGAAGCTGGTCAGAGTTGATGGGAAGATCACTCCAAACTTGATGACTCCAAACCTCTTGGAGTCTGCAAAAGACTTGAGACTGGGGCGGAGGTTCACCTTCCAGCAGGACACCGACCCTAAACATAAAGCCAGGGCAACAATGGAATGGTTTAAAACAAAACATATCCATGTGTTATAATGGCCCAGTCAAAGTCCAGGTCTAAATCCAATCGAGAATCTGTGGGAAGATCTGAAAACTGCTGTTCACAAACGCTGTCCATCTAATCTGACTGAGCTGGAGCTGTTTTGCAAAGAAGAATGGGCAAGGATTTCAGTCTCTACATGTGCAAAGCTGGTAGAGACATACCCTAAAAGACTGGCAGCTGTAATTGCAGCAAAAGGTGGTTCTACAAAGTGTTGACTCAGGGGGCTGAATAATTACGCACACCCCACTTTGCAGTTATTTATTTGTAAAAAAATGTTTGGAATCATGTATGATTTTCGTTCCACTTCTCACGTGTACACCACTTTGTATTGGTCTTTCATGTGGAATTCCAATAAAATTAATTAATGTTTGTGGCTGTAATTTGGCAAAATGTGGAAAAGTTCAAGGGGGCCGAATACTTTTGCAAGCCACTGTATGTTCAAATGTTTGAAGGACAATACTACTTTGACACCAATCAATGGTGTGAAAAGCTGCATTGAGGTCGAGTAACACAAGCATAGTTGCGCAATGTGGTCCCTGTGCTGTGATGAGGCCAAAATCTTGACTGATACAGTTTGTGTATGCTATTTCTATGTACATATGAACATAGTTGCTATGCTACTATCCTTTCCAGAATCTCAGAAATAAAGGGGAGGTTTGATATCGGTCTGTAATTGGACAGCTGACAGGGGTTGAGGTCACGTTTCTTAATTAGTGGTTTAATAACTGCTTTTAAATTTTTTAAAAAGATTTTGGAACATACCTACTGCTGAGTGAAGAATTTATTATTTTCAAAAGGGGTTCTGTTATTGCTGGTGCTATCTGCTTGATAAAATGTGTCGCTATAGGATCTAATTCACAGATTGACGATTTTGCAGAAGCAATGAGTAAAATTAGTTAACTCTCATCAAGGGGAGTAAAGTATTCTCTAATTTTCTAGGTAACTCTAAATAAACTTCTCTTCTGCAGCAGAGGTAAATTCTGGTCTTGATTCCTGGGATGGTCTTCTTGAGAACCAGTTAGAATCATGGTGCTTGATGAGTTTTGCGAATGCATTTGACAATACTGTTCTTGAAGGAACTATTCCAGAAAGGCTGACTTCCGTATCTTAAAATAACACCTGACTGTTGTTGTTAAATAATTACCTAATTCTATATGTGTTATTTAAAAAATCTCAAGTATTGTTGTAGAACGGAGAAAATAAATCACTACTGCACATAATCCCAAACTTTTATACAGTATATACTAGATGTGCCTGCGACTTAAATTATACACTCATAACCATGTTTTAAAAAATTTACTATGCCGTTTAAATAAAAAAATTTCTTGCCATAGGCCTATTGCAATGAAACAAAACCTATATGGTACCTCACGATTGGGCAAATACATTTGTGAAAAGCCCATTAAAATTCGTTCAGTAGTATTTATGTGATGCGTGTACAAACAAACAGACAAACAGCGGAATAAAAAGTCTAAAAGCATCTTTTAGAGGTGGGGGGGGGGGGGTCACAGTTATACAGTTTATATTGATATAGGCGACACGGTGGTGTAGTGGTTAGCACCTACACCTCCAGGGTCCATATTCGATTCCCAGGCAGGCTCGATGTTCGGCTGTGTGCATGGAGTTTGCATGCCTTGTGCCCTAAGTCTCCTGGGATAGGCTCCAGGCCCCACGCAGCCCTGAATACAGGATAAAGTGGTATAGACGATGAGTGAGTGAGTGAGTGAGTGAGTGAGTGAGTGTTGGTACAGTATTAGTTTTTGAATTATGTTTGATTAAACTGACTTGGTTCCATATAAAGGCAATAAAAAATGCCTCCTTTCCTTAAAAAAAGCAAGTTTTATCTGTTGCAATTTTAGTGATTGTCCACACCTCAATATATTTATTTGCCTACTTTCAGCAAAGTGTTGATGAACTAAAATGTTGCTTGATTTAACTGTGGGATGTGCAGTGGGTAGCATTATGGCCTCACAGATCAAGAGCCTGAACTCAGGAACTGATTTCTGTCTGGTTCTCATGTTCTCCACATGTCCAAAGGAATTTTCTCACACTCCTTTGTATGTATTCTAGGAAAAACAATGCTCTGTTTAAAAGGCCTTATATAACTTAACCAGATCCTGGTGGTAAATTACATACACAGTAGATCAAGTAGTAAACAAGACATAGTCAAATCTATGTCTTGGGTACCTTTAATTAATATTTACATCTGATATTTATTAAAGTAGCTTAAAGGACAGTGTTTTCATGTGTCACAAACATAACAGTGGATGAAACTTTGGACTAACAATTCATACATAACATGACCTTCCACATGACACTAACACTCCAATTAACACTCTTTAGTGACCGGTAACAATGATGGCACTACATTATTTAGGGTAACTGAGGCCAAACTGAAAAATTAACGAGTAGACATGCAGGCTAAGACTCATCAGATAGTGGAACAAGAGGAGAAGTGGTAAGCATCTGTAAGGATGGAGTAGTGTGCCAAGAGCAAGCAGTGTTTTCTTTTAAGGAGTGGTTCACCACTATGTAACTCCCGTCAAATTCCTTATTCCTAGTACAGTCTTTATAATAATAATAACATGTTTAAGGAAATCTGTTTTTTTAATGTCTGCACTACACTGTAAATCAGATAAACTTACATTTACAGCTATTTCATTCTTATGCAAGTGGTATCAAAACCTTTTGAGTTTAGCTCTGTTTACAAGCACTGTTTTTTCACTGTATGTCCTCCCTCAGACGCCTTAAAATCTGGCAGTAGAATTTTCTATTGATGGTCTGCCCCTTCTGGACGAATTCTCAATGCCAAGAATCTAAAAAAAAAAAAAAATGAGCGTGCATTTGGTCGAGCTGCCTCATCTTTCGTCACCAGTAATGGGTCATCTATGGCATGCCGATGGAGTTCTTGGCAGACTTTAATGCAACTCCTTCTGCTAATGTCTCAGCAGCCTAGGGACAAAGTGGCAGTCCACAACTGCAGCAATGGCAGCAATGTTGTGGATTGTTCCCTGATTATCATCATGTACAAGTTCACGGATGGTTTCAACATTTTCGAGGGTTGAGCTCACTGAAGGTCTTCCTGATATCTTGTTGTCTTCCAGTGAAGTTCTTTCATTTTCATAGTGTGATGCTTCTCAAAACACCTCAAATTACTCATTGCAGCATTGCCGCAAACATGTCAAACATCATGTCAAACATGTCTGTAGCAGATTTGCCCTGTTTCAAACTGGATTTCACGTTCACCTTTTGTTCCTTTGTTGGGTTGTTGCTGTCCATGATGAAACAGCAGACATGGTAATGCACATGGTCAGAATAGCTCCAGTTGCACAGCTCCCAATGTACACAGGACGATGTCTTTTGGCCCACTGACTTATAACGGTCAATGCTCCCTGTGACTGTGCATGCAGCCTTGTGCTGCCATCTGTTGACGTTTTACAAAACTAGTCTCGAAACTTTTTGATACTCCTTGTTTTCAATTTAGGTCATGTAACCCCTTTTTCTGTGTTAATGAAGACGTGTAAATGATGCAGGAGCTTTGTACCAGCAAATTAACAGTAGATGGCGCTGCGCTGCACTGTTATGGTGTGTGCGCGTGCCCGGCTCTCGCGCGCTGCGAGCTAATGAATGTAGCAGAGGGGAGAAAAAGAGAAGGAAAACTTCGGTGAAAATGGCGGAAGGCACAACGTCTCTAAAAGGACTGCGAGCACAAATGGGTAGGAACGCGTTAGTTACATCAGCTCTCGCAGAGTTTGCTTTACAAATTAGGCTTGTGTGAGAAGCTCGAAGTGTTTTTGGGGCAGTTTGTAAGGTTTGGGCTGAAAGCCAGACACTTTCATACAGACGGGCAGCAGTTTAGCGGCTTTCAGATGTGCAGATAACGTTAAATCGCGGTAAGCGTATTTATATTTCTCGATTACTGCTCCTGCACAAAAGTTGGACCGGACCTAAAAATTGGATGTTTTTTGTGTGCGTGTGCGTAAAACTGGTCATTGTTTATTTAAACTAATTATGGATGTGGCTAGCTAACTGTGCAGGTACAGTAAGTAGTTTTGTATGCTTTTTTTTGTATTGTTACTGGTTGTTTTTACAGGGATAAATACAGATTGTATAATGTACAGGGAGGGAAAGACTGCACACTGGTCGATTGACACCGGTGTCTCTTTCTGTTTCTCTGTCTGTCTGGTTCGCTTTGGCCGGAGTCTCTCAGCGACACGTAGCTAAAGGATGCTCCTGTCATCTTGTGACTGTCTAGCTGACTAGCCAGAATAGCACCAGGGGCAAATAACAACTCCTTAACTTAGTAAATACGGGCAGATAAACATAGGTTATGCGCCTTTTTCAAGTAGTAAATACATGTACCTGTAGTCGCTGTAGTTATTGTAAATCTCCGTTAGCTTATGATTGTCAAAAAAAAAATCCTCTAGCTAATTAGCTTAACTTAGCTTATCAGCAGCAACTCTGCATACTTCACCGGCTAGTTTCCCCTTAACCACCATGTGTTCGTGGTGTTAATCTCTCTGAGACTTGAAACTGAGTGATATGTTCACTTTATCTGTTCAGTAAGATTTTTTTTTTTTATCAGTTTATGTATCGGTTCTGTAGATATTCGGGTTGTCACGATACGAACCAACTCAACTTGGTAACTTCCTACAGTAGGTGTAATACCACGAGGCTCGATACCAAAACCAAGTGTTATATAACAAATAATTAATGCAAATACATTAAATTATGTTTGGTGGCGTTAGAATTAAGGTCGTTATATTAACTAACAATTTCCTTAATAAGAGGAAGCTAGGCAGCATAGTAATGATGACTGTGGCCTCCAGGGTTGAGGGTTCGAGCCCCGCCTGAGGGTCTGTTCTGTGTGTTTCCTTCCCCCCAGTTCAAAGACTGCAATGTGCCCTGCAATGTATTGCCACCCTGTCCAGGGTGTATCCTGATTTTTGCCCAAAGTCCCTTGGGATAGGCTTCAGGACAACAAAAAAGCTAGTTAGTTTTTGTTAAAAGTATACAGGCACAACTTGGACGCAGTTATTAAGGAGACAAAGTGTTGTTTAAGATGTTAACAGACTTGTTTTCTTGCTGTAAGTGCTTTTGTGATGGGTTTTGAATGTGGGTTTTGGCAGGCAGCTGCTCTTCCTTTAGTATTTTCGGATTGCAAACTATTATACTATTTTCACCCATGCTGCGACCAACAATGTTATTAACAGTTGTTAGAACACCTTACTTCTGACTGAGCAATCAAAATAGATGAGGGGATTTCAACAAGTGGTGATAGTGGACTGTAACAGCACTGGGATGTTTCTGGTGTATACTGTGTATGTACAGTATGTGTATATATGTGTATGTGTGTGTGTGTGTATATATATATATATATATATATATATATATATATATATATAGATGTGTGTGTGTGTGTGTGTGTGTGTGTGTGTATGTATATGGTAAAACAATGTTCTATACTGTACATTGTTCTTGCTTTTGGACCTACACTAAACAGATAAAAACAATGAAATTAGTGTCTGTATTATCTGACTGTTCATCAGATACCATAAAAACTTCCTTCTCACATGCCTGTTATCTGCTTCATTTTAGGTTCTGAACTCTGTGGTTTTGAATTCTGACATTTTGCACATATCATTTGGACTCATTTGGTGTACCAATTCTTAGAAATGTTTAGGTTCGCGCATTTTAGATCTAGATTTTCTCCAGTCACATAAGCCATGTTTGCCTGCGGTGTGTTTGCATGTCCTCTGTGTTCATGTGGGATTCATCTCACCTCCTAAAATATGCCTGAAGGTGCGTTGCCTGGGCTCAATTGCCCCAAATTGTGAATGTGTGTGTGGATGGTGCCCTGTAGCTATATGCTAACACCTCTTCTTGGCCCTGGCCCTGACCATAAAGTTGTTATTAGAAAAAAAAAATTTTTAGAGTAAGTTACAGAATAGTTCAAACACGTTGTCATTTAGCTATTTGAGTAATGTCAGGGTTGTTCTGCATTGTACGCTGTAATGTCATGAAACTAAAAATATCCCTTGCGGGTATTGGATTAAAAGCTGAAGTGAACTACCTAGCATTAAGCAGTATAAATTCATCAGGTTCCAGTGATTTTGCTTGTTTAATATCACTTTCTGTTTTGAACATGGATATGCTGTATTGCGTTCCAGCACAATTAGTGTATGTGAACTGGAAATATGTTTTCTAAATTCATGAACCTGCTGCTGAAGTCACAGATTTATTTATTTATTTGGCCTATCCAAAACAATTTATCGGCATGGAGCTAATCAACTGTTACAGTATACAGTCGAACAGTTTATTACAGTGTTGTATTGAAAAGAATCATCAAGCTTTGTGCAGCTCTAATGGGGTTTGCTGTTGTTGATAGCAAGAAGCTTGAGGTTGTAAAATTGTTCCTGAGGTCAATAATGTACTTTGTTCTCTTTTGCAGCTTATCTTTTAAATTACCTCACACTAACAACTGAAAAAGTTCCTCGAGAACTATACACATTTAAAATTTATGAAGGTAAAAAAACCAAGTCAGTGTAGGACTTGGGAATATTTATGTCGCATCACAGTGCTTTGAGATTGAACTGCCTTTTTGGGAGTCTGGTTCTGTCAAGGGGTTCTGAACACTAACCTGAGCCTCAGTGGAAATCACATCTCGCAGGCCATAAACAGGTTGGCCTTGTTGCTGAATTCTGAGCAATCTGGGAAGATTTAGTGGGAGAGGAATAAATGCCTACATTAAACAGTATGGCCATTTGTGAGCTAGTGTGTCCTGATCTAGAGAGCTGGCCCACTCCAGAAACAAGGATCACAGCTGACAGTGGGTTCATTTTCATTGTCAAACAGGTCCACATGTGCTTTGTCCAACTGGACATTACTTCTGGGAACATAAGCCTGGCTGCATTATGCCCAAGTCTCTACACTTGGTCTGCAGAACTGTTGTTCCAGTCTGCCAAATGAGACACTCAGAGATGCTAACAGTGGAGATGGGAGACCTGAGGAGCGTCTGTGCAAGGCAACATGATGTTTATGACTGTTTCAGACCTGGTAAGGAGAACTTGGGGGATAGATGGAGTGTCTTGAATGGCTCCAAAAGTACAGTCCTAAAGGGATTATGGGAGTCTGTGACCAAATTTGGAGGACAGGTTAACTGTAGCTACTACTGTAATCGGAAGCTGTTGTACAGAGAACAGAATGACATAATGGTTGTGTGAAGCTCTTTACATACAAATACGATATAATTTTGTGACTTTTGTTGAAAGTTTCAGCATCCATCCATCCGTACAGGCACAAGATGGTACCCGAGTTACTCTTCCCATAGCTGGCAGGTACGGAGAATGGATTAGCATTCACATGTATTATGACTCGAGGTTTAGTAATTTTATTCTTCACTTTTTTTAAAGCAGAATTTGCTTATAACTCAACCTAAAATCATTAAATTTGAAGATGTACCTGAATACAATATATCAAGCATCTTATTTGTTTAACGAAATCCAGTGTCGGAGAGAATAGCTGTTAGTGTAGTTGAGATCACACTCTCGTTTATAAAGAGGTACAGGAAGAATTCAGCACAATGCTGACGTCCTGCATTTCCTCCTGGGGGTTTTATTGGTGTGTAGCAGAGCCATGTGATGCATCATGTCACATGACACAACATTTATGTGTAATTGCAGTGTTTGTCTGTTGGTAACCTATAATTTCTTATAACATTTCACTATCAGTCTGTCTGTATATTTTAAAAATAACTGCTAACTGTTGTTTCTGTAGCCTACTGTACATTGGAAAACATTTCAAAATATTAAAAAATTATTTGTAGGAAATCAGTTTGGTAGAAAAGTGTGGTAAAGAAAGGTGTCCCAACTGTCTCCATACATTAAGGACATTTTTAGCAAAATATACATTTATTTACTAAACATTTTCTACACGATAGCCTTTTTTTGTTGCTCCTACTCATGGTGAACTCGTACTAACACATTTGTTGTTACGACTGTAATTGCTTAATTAAGTCCTAATCTAAAAATTGAGAATATGTAGTGGTGTACAGTAACATCCATCTGAAAAATCTAGATTACATCAGTGATTGTCAGAGTGACCCTCAGAGACCCGGTGATCTTCAGAGGTGTCTGAAGTGTTTCCACGCAGTCTGTGTATATTAATATATTTATTAGTTGGTTTTTTTGTTTGTTTGATTTTTACACTGTATTATCTTATAGTTAACAAAATTCAATCTGTAAACAATATTTGGACCTGCTGAGTTTTATCATTGAAAGGGTCAGCTATAATGTCTCCAGTAAACAGCAACAGTATTATTGTACACACTTACATAACGAGCTTAAAATAGGAACAGTTGTATTATGCTCATAAAACTGCACACATTGCTTATCGTATGTATATAGCAATTTAAATAATCATTTCCTGACAACTTCTGACTGCTGAGCAGAACAGAATTAAAACCCAGTGTAATGCTGTGTCAGAGATGTTTATTATATATTTTTGATCATGTTTATTATTATTTATTATCATATCTTGTCACATGCAATGCGGTCATGTACATGACTGTATATATGAGTAACATAGTGCAAGAGAGAGGTGGGGGCAATCACGGCCATACCCTGTGTGAAGGTCTGCATTATTGGCATGTGTAATCAAGCACTTCCTGTTGTCCTAGCTACTGCAGCAAAACACAGAGAGAGACACACACAGAGCTCACGCAGACTGGTAACATGAGCTCACTGACCGGCCGTGAGCTGACTCTCGCTGCCTGGTGTTCCTGTCAGTGTGGAGAAAGACAGAAGGCTGTAGTGTTTTTACATGACTGTTCCTAGTGTTTTCTCTGACAGAGTGAATTTGGTACGTTACTAAAAAAAAACAAAGTTTCATTCTGAAGTGTATTCAGCATAGTAACATAACAGGGTTACTTAATTTGAATTAATTAAAATTTTCCGCAGCACATAATTGTTTTTGCTCCAGAGCACCCTAGGAGGTATCCGCTGTCTGAAAGGACGCTCCTGATAACACCAGCTTTATGGAACCCAGAATGTATTTGCTTCTGAAATTACAAACACTCCCATTACCATATAAATATGTAGAAGTCTGTGTAATTTCTGTATATCTGTCTGTTTTTGAGGAACAAGCCAGGGAGAAGGTTGGGGAAATGAGACTGTTTTTAAATATGTCATAGTTACAGTTGAGGCCAAATGTTTAATTAATCCTAGGATAAAGATGTTAACTTTTTTCACAAGTTAATTTTTCACAAAAATTTTTCACAAGTCATACGTTTCATGTTTTATGGTCAAAACATTGTGGACACCAGTCCATCATATCCATATGTGTGTCTAGAAATTCTTTGTACAATTTTTACACTGTCCCTTCATTAAACAAAGAGGTAAAAATTTATTCCAGCATGAGAATGCCCTTGTACACAATGCGAGCTCTATGAAGGCATGGTTTGTCAGGATTGCAGTAGAAGCGCTTGAGTGTTCTGCACAGAACCTTGAGCTTAATCCCACAGAAACACTGACGCAATGTCAGTGCCTGACTTTACTGGATTCCACATTCAGTCCTCATTTTTGCCAATTTAACCACGAGAGCATTAGTAATCAAAAAACGCATTCATGAGTGTTATGGTGTTGTGTCTACAAACCTTTTGCCAGAAAGTTGCCCTTCATCTATGTGGCTTGTTCACATCAGAGGTCATTTTAAAACAGTTGATTAGAAACCAGCAGCACAGTGGTGTAGTGGTTGGCTCTATCTCCTTGCACCTCCATTGTCCGGGTCCGATTGCCGTCTCTGTGTGCATGGAGTTCGCATGTTCTCCCCTTGCTTGTTGGGTTTCCTCCCACAGTCCAAAGATATGCAGATTAGGCTAACTGTCGTTCGTAAATTGCCCGTAGTGTGTGAATGAGGGTGTGCCATGCGCTAGATTGGCACCCTGTCTAGGGTGTACCGCGCCTCGTGCCCTAAGTCTCCTGGGATAGGCTCCAGGTCCCTGTGCCCGTGAATACAGGAGAAAGCGGTATAGAAGATGAGTGATTTAGAAACCGAATTATTGCAATGTTGGTTCACTTTATCAAGTTTTCAGGGGGTCCAAAGTTCATTCTTTAAATGGTGTCGAACAATTGAAATATTATGCTGTGAATTTTTAGGAACTTCTCATTGGCTAATTGTTACAATTAACTCATAATTGAGTGCATTTGTGGCTATATTAAAAGACCAGTGACATTTTACTCATGATTCCATGGAGAAAATCTGTGTAACTCCACCACAGACATTTAATTATTCAGTAGAAAGCCACAAAATAATTAATTATTTAATAGAAAGGTGCCAAAAAGGATAAATGAACTTTGGAATGAAAGGATTAACAGAACTCCAAGACAGTGAAGGAGTCTACAGTTAGACAGTTGGTACCCAATGACATAGAAAACTCTTGCTCAAGAAATAACCTCCTTGGCATAATAAGACAGACTGAATTTACAGGAAATCTCCAGGTTAATGACCTAGCATTTTGGAGTTTTCTCTGCTCAGATGCAACAAAAATAGTTAAAATAGACATAATCACCACCTCAGTAACTTTTTTATCTGAAGAGCACCATCACACCTGTGAAGGGCCAGGGGTAGCTCAGTGGTTAAGGCATTGGACTGCGGTTCAGAAGATCCCAGGTTCAAACCCCACAACCACCAAGTTGCCACTGTTGGGCCCTTGAGCAAGGCCCTTAACCCTCAACTGCTCAGATGTGTAATGAGATAAAAATGTAAGTCGCTCTGGATAAGAGTGTCTGCCAAATGCCTAAATGTGAAGCATGTTAGTGGGAGCATCGTGTGGTTGTGGTGGTGTTTTGCTGTAAAAGGGACTGGTACACAGCAGAAAGTGGATGGCAGAATGAGTACTATGATGGTGTGTTTATATTAACCTCTTAATTTGATATGACTGATGTGCTAAGAGATTTTTTTTTTTAGAAAATATTGTTTATATTGTGAGGTAAGGTATAGTAAAGAAGCTGTCAGTGTAAATGCTTGCTTGAATAAATTTATCTCAAGTCATGATACAGGGGTTTTAAAAAAATGCAAGGATTTCCCAAGCATGCTGTTTTTGTCTTCTACCGTGAACGCTGCGGTGAGTTGGATCTCCGGTTAGCAGGAATTACATTCCTGCAGATCCTTATGTATGAAATATGTGTTGGTTTTTGTTGAAGATCATTGCAGTTAGCTTTTAAATATATGTTTCTAAAATGGAAGATTAAGATGATTGAAAGTCAATGGCGATTCTCTGTTTTCAGAAAAGTAACTGTCACACTTATCCTGGTGCCCCGTATCTGGTTGGAGATCTCGTCTCTTGGAGGCCCAGTATGGTCTGCTTGGTGTGCGTGTGGTCTTGGACTCGGCTGTTGCAGACAGCTATTCTCTGATGACTTGCTACTTCAGTCGCTTAATAGTCCAGGTCTGAAATTCCCATTCGGATATCCCCCAAATGAGGATGGGTACCCTGCTGGGTCTAGTTCCTCTCAAGGTTTCTTCTTATTGTCATCTAAGGGATTTTTTTCCTCGCCACCATCACCCTCGGATTGCTCATAAGGGAAAATTTTTTGATTCTGTAAAGCTGCCTAGTAACAATGAATAATTTTACAAGCTCTATATAAATAAAACTGAATTTAATAAAATTTTCATAATAAAGCTTGGACTACTGTACATCGATAAAACACAGATCTGTCTGTTTAAACAACACTTGTTAATTTGACTAAAATGTATCTTATTGACTCTTATGCTTTGTGTTGTTTTTTTCTCAACATGTTATATTTGTTTTAGTGAGATGGGCTCGAACGCCTTGCTAGCGTTCATTGTTTTGCAGCTGTGTATTTGCATGCTGCGTGTTGCGTGGCCCACAGTGGCAGAGGGTGACTGTGTCCTTTTGCATACTGAGCAGATTCGTCTGCTGTGTGGCTCTGAAGTACTCTTGAAGCAGCTCCTTTCACCTCAGTCTGGACACGAAGGTAGATTGCAGGCTCCTACTCTTATAGCAAAAAAAATCTCCTAAAGTGGTTGAAATGGATGTAGGTGAAATGCTATAATAAGTAAAAAAATCATGTAACATCCACGCAGCTTTAAATCGCCTGTTTTGTTCAGTAAAACCTACAGATCAGAGCTTCATGATGAGTTAATTGAATTATTGAGCTGATCAACATTCACTTGTGTGCCTTAGAAATAAATTTTAAATTACAAATGAATACCAAACCATTTTTTTGTGTGTGATTCCTCTTGTGTAAAATATGCCTTTTTTTTTTTTTTTTTTTTTTAAGGCCTTGTTCACATTCGTAGCATCCGGTGAGCGCGGATCAAGCACAGAGGGTTTTGTACACATTGGAGTCAATGAGATTGTTCACACAGGCTTTGGTGATGTGCGTTTGTCCGGCTGCGCGGTTATACGGCGTCAAAAAAAACTTGCATGCAGCTTTTTCTTGGCATTCAAATCCCAACGAACGCAACGAAATCTCTTCTAGTGCGTTTTCCTCACGTTCATTTTGCGCTTCGGAGGGCCGGATATATCCCTTGATCCTACATGCTATACAGAGGGAAATGCGGAAAAAAAGCTAAATAAAATGTCGGAGGAAGTTATAATTGAAAAGCTTGCGTGGAAATTTTCTCATTTCTTCATAAACCACAAAAAAAAACTTCCTTTAATCCGATGTTGTGTAGTCAGAGGGTGAACCCAGTAGCGGCGGCGATTTTTTTGAAATAAATTTTTTCTCTCCCTATGTCGCTGTATTACGAGAATTTTTAAAACAATAAGATTAATGTCTAATATAGCAAAATGGTCCATATTAAAAGGAGGCACGTCAAATACAACGACAAGGGCTGTCATATCCAGTTACAGACACACTGCCTCCACAGGTTAACACACCAACTACAATTTGGGCTTCAGCCTGGCCTTTGAACGGCAGTGTAGAAGTCAATCGAGCGCCACTACAAAACGCAACATAAACGTCTAGGACGTTCAGAGCGCGTTCGCTTATCCAAAAATTTAACGCGCGCATGAACAAGGCCTTAAATGTTTACTTGGTCATCTTCTACAATTATTGATAATTTTGTTTAACTAACCACCTTTTTCAGTTTACGAAAATGTTAAGCACAATTTTTACCCAAGCTCTGATGAGACTTATTGTCCATGCAGGTACGCCTAAAGGTGAAATTGAATTTGTCGTGATAATTTGCGTACACTTGTTTTAGGATCAGATTTCATTATGTGTGACTGTATATATGCAAGTTGTCCAGAAAAAGATTTACTGTACGGTGTACTTTTCTCCCAAATGCTCATTCAGTTTGATGAATAGCTCTTCAGGCTGGATTGTCAGTCATGTCTACATTTGGGATACCCAAGTCTGTCGGCAGTATAGTAATTTGGAACAAATGCTCGCTTACAAAATGTTACCCTTTTCTTTCTTTCTCTTTCTCTCAACAGGGATAATATAATTTCCTTTGTCAGGTTTTTCTAGTGTAGAATGAAATTGACTCCATTGGAATTGACAGCTTGTGGTAATGTAGTACAGTGTAGAGTTTTCTCTCTTGCCTCTATACTTAAAAAAAAATAAATAAAAAAAAGAGCCTCATTCTCCTAGATGTGCTTTTGTCCATGGCTGTTTTCACAGCTGATAACCTTACTTTGTTTTATTGTTGCCGGATGTCCGGTACAGCCATTTCCCTCTTAATTTTCTGCTGTGTTGTAAATTTATGCTAACTTTGCCTGCTACTCAGCACTAAATGTGAGAAACATGGCCCAAATCAGACACAGTTGAGAATATCCTAATAGTGTGAATTGAAATAAATGAAGCTGGTGTTGAGTTTTTAGGGCTGTAGGGCTGCAGGATTAATCGAAAAAAGGTCACGATTTTGATTCCTACATACATGCTCCTAGATCTCCTTTCTGAACGACGCAGATGCATGTATTTCCCTGAATTCAGATTATGCTGCATTCACGTGTTTGCTTATTTATGGGACAACAATCCCAGATGCTTTCAGTTACACTCACGCAGGTCAAAACAAAACACTATTAATTCACCAATCTGGCCAAAGTTTAGCGAATTATACAGTTTATTAATTAGTTTACTTGGTGGAGTTGGAGTAGTATGCTGTTATTTTCATGACAACAATCTGAGATTAAAACTGTATTTTGCATTCTGATTTTACCACTCAATTCCAGCCAGTCAATCTGGATGGATGTACAGCCTATAATATTTTATATTACAATCTGTTTCTGATGGGCTTTGTGTGATGCTGTGTGTGTCCCCTCAATGGACATGTCTCAAACCATCACATTTGCTTTTGTTGTCACGTTTATACTGTATCATTATCATTATTTTTTCAGCATATGATAAAAGACAGATATGCACATGCAGAGTGAAAGGTACAGCGAATTATAACTGTTTTATTGGTTTGTTTCCACACAGTTATAATACTGTGTCTTCCAAAAACTTAGCGTCAACACATTTGTCAGTACATTTGTCTGTATTCTTTTCATGGGTGAACCTTTTATATGCCCTTCTGTCTTGCTTAAACTTTCTTCTCTTACTCGCACACATTCTTACTTCAGGGATAAAAAGGACTGTTGATCATGTTTTCTCTGTATTTTTTTTTTTTCATTTCCTCTTTTACTCTCAAAGCATTACTGTATTGTCTGAGGACAGAGGCTGCATATTTAATCATGGAAAAGGTCATCCGTTTTCTATTTGTTTCATGCATGTATTGAGCACACACCTATTCCACTGTTAATGCCCCATGTTCCCAGTATCTCACAATACTTAATCTGACCACACAGGGCTGTCACACTATTTGCTCTTATGGTCAATTCCCTAACCACAAAATTCTTCCCATTGTTTTGCATAAAGGCAGGAATGGCTTTTTTTTTTAACTATCTGGGTTTTTTTTGTTCATCGTTATGTTTTTGTGTCCCTTTATTTCACATGTAGCCGCAGCTGCACAGGCACAGGCTGAAGAGAGGCGGAGCCAGGCGGGGAGCAGCCCAGCATCACTTACAGCCAGTGCTGCCAAGAGCCAGGCTAAACCAGGTATAGGCTTAAATAATAGTGTCCATGTGTGTTTCTCAGTCCCAAAATTAACAAAGCAAATTGTATTTGTGCGCTATCAAAACAGCCTTGTTGTATCAAATTAAGCCATCTTCATGGTTTTTAAGTCAGACTGTCCTCAGTTATCAGGTGTATCTTTAAGCATTACACATGGCGCCATCCTCAGCAGAAGTGAGGGGTCTCCATACAAAGAGAACTTAAACCAGAAGTAGTGCATGGATTAGGCAGGCCTGAAGGGCAGAGTCAATGGTGTCCCAGGATACTATAATAATATAGTTTGTACTGAAAAATATGCAAAAAAAAATAGCTCATCATAACAGATTGTTATTGTCAAACATGTTGCCACATGAGCTCAAATCATGTCATGTAATGTGGAAGCCTGAGCGTAACAAAGCATGGAATGTACAGTTGGTGAGCGATGTGGCAAAAACCGAAACTGTGTCTGCATACTTATAATAATCTTGAGGACATTAGATGCACATTGAAAATGCTGAGACAGCAACAAAACATTGGACCCTGATTATGAAAAATCTTTTAGGGTTTTTTTTTTTTTTTTTTCCTTCAATAAAATGTTAAATTTTAGTATCAAACAAAATATTACTAGATACAGTTTGTAATGAGGATTCATCCATATGAAACCACTGACTATATTTAAACCTCCTGTATTATAACGTTTGTATAGGGGCCAGGGGTAGCTCAGTGGTTAAGGGCACTGGACTACGGTTCGGAAGATCCCAGGTTCAAACCCCACAACCACCAAGTTGCCACTGTTGGGCCCTTGAGCAAGGCCCTTAACCCTCAACTTGTGTTGTGTAATGAGATAAAAATGTAAGTCGCTCTGGATAAGAGCGTCTGCCAAATGCCTAAATGTAAATGTAAATGTATATTATATACACTGCCAGTTGCCATTTCAAAATGGTCAGATTACTGGACTGTCAGGCAAAGGAAACAACTAAGGAGATTTTTTTTATTACTGGATCAATTCCATACCCACACCATATAATGAAAACTCACTGAATTGGGGCCACTTGTAAGTGAAACTAAAAAAAAAGGCTTGAATGTGCTAGGAAGCATAAAGATGGGACTTTGGAGCGATGGATAAAGGTAATGTAGTCTGATGTGTCCAGCTTGACCCTATCCCACAGTGATGAGCACATGGGTGCATCGCTTCATCTTGCATAGTGGCCACTGTATCGCCCTCTGGAGTGTTATGATCTGGGGTTGTTTCAGTTGGTCAGGTCTAGACTAAGCAACAGACTCGAGAGTTTTTCTGGGATCGTTCGGAATCATTTTCGCACATGAGCTTGAACCCCACATTGTGGCTGCTGTAATCAAAGCTAAAGGTGATGAAATAAAATCTTTAAGTGTGCGACCATTTGGACAGGCAGTGTATAATTTAATGATGTCATCATGTTATGATATCATGCAGCCTATGAACATTATTAGCCTTGGGTTATCTGTTTGACACCTGAGCTCTCAGCTGAGTAGCTCTCTTTAAATGACCTGACCTACAGTATATTTGCATTTCCTGTAGTGATTGACGGAGCAACCCTTAGAATTGATGACAAACTCAGAGTAGCCAAAGAAAGGAGAGAAGAACAAGAAAAGCAGCAAGGTGGGTCATGCATTGTGCGGTGTTTTGTTTTGCACACATGCAGTTTTTTTTTTTTTTTCTTTTTCCTCCAGTTCTTTGAAGCAATATATGTTATAAACTGTAGAAGCACACTCAGACTGTGGTAACAAATTCATATGTTCTGTGTTATCAATACAGCAGTGCGTGGCTCTCAGATTCTAGAGCGAGAACGAAAGGCCAAGCTTCAGGTTGAGAAACAGGTTGAGGAAAAACAAAGAAAGCTGGAGGAGCAGCGCAGGAAAGAGGAGCAGAGACGAGCTGCTGTGGAGGAGAAGAGGAAACAAAAGCAGGAGGAGGAAAAGGTCAGCTCATTCTCTTTATAGTTTTAATATTTATTCTTTAACAAAATGTAATTAGTCCATTGATCAGAGCATGCATAAAATGTATGATATTTTACACGGCGCATTCCCATCAAGGAATTAACAATAAATACATTGCGCCCCCAGTCCCCTCTCCCCCCCCCCCTTTTTTTTATTTTATTTTTATTTTTTATTTTTATTTATTTTAATTTTTTTGGTGTGGTGGGTTAAGGAAGCTCCACTGTAATCATCAACTTGCCTCCTTATACACTATGTACAGTATATGCTAAAGGTTATAGAGCAGCAATGCATTACACTTTCATTGGAAACTAAATCAAACTTTTTGCAAATTGATTCTTTAAGAAGAAAATCTTAGAGCCATTTGTTATAACTCTCATAACTCACAAAAACTCAATTTTTGTGCCAGTCAGTCAGCAGTTTCAGAAAGACAGGAACTCTTTGCTCCTTTAATGGTCCCCACTGTTTTTAGTTCTACACATCTTTTCTGGCTTGATGTGCATCATTCCTGGGTAAGAAGTGAAACTAGCTTTAGTTCTGTTACTTAAATATGGTGAGGCTTGTTGGCAGTGGTAATAGCCCCTGGTTTGTTTCCTGACTGAGAACCTTGGGATTATTTACTTATACAGTATATATCGTTTTGCTGCATAGGTGCACTATGAGGCAGTGATGCGGCGCACTATGGAGCGCAGTCATCGCATGGAGCAGAGGCAGAAGAGATGGTCTTGGAGTGGCCTGCCAGACTCGGATAACAAAAATGGTATGAGCACTAAAACAAATGTTTCTAATTTCTTCCATCTCTTGCATTTGTTTTCTTCCTCTGGCTTACAAATGATTTATAAATGTGGTAGATAATAAACTCCAGACACATCAGGTAAAAAAATAGATAAAAGAATATTTAAGTTTCCTGCAAGCATTTGTTAATTTACAGTTATTTTTGTATGTCTACTGTTTTGCTTCAGTATATTAGTCTAACTTTCTTCTGAAGGATCATATGTCAAACTGTCAATGAAATACTTGCACGTCAATATTAGTTTAAACGTTCCAACTGCCTGTGTGTTTGTTTTTTGTTCCCCCCCCCCCCCCCCCTTTGTTTCCCATGATGGTTTTCATTGGCCTGAGTAAGTTTGCCTGAGAACAGGTAACTCCCAAATGATCTCCGCTGTTTTTTTTTCTGACTCTCCCTTCTAGTGGAGAGTGTATATGTATCTCCCTTAGAATGTCTATCCATGCCCCTCCCACAGGTCAGAGCGACAGTGGCCCCACCTCCTCCCCAGTCTCTATAGTAATCTCCCCAGCCTCTCCGGTCTCCAAGCCTTCGAGAAGTCACACACCACAAGGTGGTCACTGCTTGCTTGCTTGCCTGCCCCTAGTGGTACAGCTTGGCACGTACTAGCTCTGTACCCTCCTCTTTCTCACTCATGCATTCACCACTGACTCCTTTACGCCTTGTATTCACAAGGTTTGTTCACAAGTGGTGCTGCCTTTTAATCTCCCTCACTCCTTTTCTTGACTTTGTTTTTTTGCACTGAGATGGGGCAACCACAATGTATATGCACTTTTAAGAAACTGGCATGTTTCTATTGGAGTTTAAGAGTTTGCCTGCTTTCTTGAATTTGACTAGCTCTTTTTTGGCGACTAACTGTATGATACTGTATGTCTTTGTGCAACTTTCTGACTTTATTAAATGTGCTGCCATTTTGGCTAAGACTGTTGTGATTATAATTTAAGAAGAACTTGTTCTTATGTTTATAATGTAGTTATATTGAATAGAAATATCTTAATTGCAGTGGAATCTTGGATTACGAGCATAATTTGTTCCGGAAGCTTGATAACACACAGACACAAAGAGCAGGCTGATACAGAAACCTTTTAACTTCTCTAATGAAACTTGCTTTTGCTTTACACGCATGCTGTACACACACAGGCATACAGACACAAAATAAAATATATTTTATGCACACATACGTAGTCACAGTGTTATAGTAAGTACATGGGTGCATGGATGTTGATTATACCAGTGAGAGACGCGCACTAAGCCTCACAGGGCAGACGATTACTCACAATTTTGCAGCGCAAGAGAGAGAAAAAGCGTTGGCTCGGTTGTGATCACGTGACGCTTGGCATCAAAACAAGAAGCTGATGCATGATACTCGGTACTCGTAAACCAAGACTTGTTCGTTTTCCAAGTCAAAATTCATTAGAAATCGTAACCGCGTTACTCGCAATCCGAGGTTTCACTATAGTTTGAAATGAACTGTAACATTACTTTGCGTCTTGTAGCTGAACTGTAAAAGATGTCTTTGCTTCCTGTACTAAACATGTTTGTAGGATCCACCCAAACGTAGATCCTATGTTGTCTTCATTCCCCCCTAATTTTGCTGCCCTGGTCTGTCTGTCGGCCCTATAGACAAACGTTCCTCCTCTACTACAAACCTCAAACAGCCTACAGACTCTGCTATCAGCAAGCGCCTCTCCTCTTCCTCCGCAGCCCTCCTCAACTCTCCTGACAAAAGTAAGTTTTCCCTTGCTCATGTTCCTCAGAAACCGACCCCCTGCCAGTGTGTTTACCTCCTTTCTCCCTTCATGCAGGATGTCTGCAGTTTTCAGTGTTATTCAGGGGTAACAACAAGACATGGATGGTAACTCTTTGCAAGTGCCATTCTTGCATGTCTCTAAATCAGAACCTGTTCACTGATTCAATGAAATTCCTCTGTTAATGTGATCTAACTGGAGAATAATCACTAGGGAAAGGCATTTATGTGTCTTTTGCTTCACACTGGTTCTCTGGATGATTTTACCTTCTAGGGTTGTTTTGGCTGTATTTGTTTAACAAATGATTTGAATAGGATACCAATGCTATGAATGTTTTAGATTCACTCTGCCTGAAAGGCTGTACTAATGATACCTGTGGTAGTGCTGTTTTTCTCTACAGCTCTGTTTCCTCTAGAGGGATCATTCAGTAGTGACTCAGCTAATTTCAGCATCAGCGCTATTTGTGTTGGATACGATTGGTTTCCTTCCCTTAAGAACAGTACACACTTTTTACCATGGGATGGGTACCAGACTGCAGTTCATGAAATCATATCACTTGAGCATTGATGAAATTATATATTTTTTCTTTATTATTATTGTTGTTGTTTTTATGATTGTGTTCTGTTCCTGCACACAGATCAGTGAGAGTGAGAATCACATACTTTTGATCCTTAAAAGATAAAGTTCTAGGTATCATATTCAAACTCATTCAACTGTAAATGGCAATAAAATCAATATAGTGTTACTAGACTAATAAAAAAAATTGTCAACTCTTGCAACCATAAAGGAGTGGAAAATATACTCTCAGTAGGTATCAAACAAACAGATAAAATATTACAGCTGAAACATCATAGAACAGTTGCTCCGCTTATTAAATCTCTGTTTTAGATTGTGAGATCTCTCTGTTTTGTAGGTGCAAAGCGGAGGAGTTCATCTTTGAACCGGTTGCCTAGCAATGTCCCTCGGGTTTCTAAGGAAGTGCATAAGCAGCTTCAGGTGGAACGGACAGGTGCAGGTTTTCCCCCTCTTCCCTTTCTGTTAGTGGTTTTGGAGAAGCTAAATATAAGTCAGAAGGATATCCAGAGATTTGCATGAAGTTAAGCTTGCTAGTCATTCATACAGAATAAAGCCTGACCGTGGTGTTGATGAGGCCTATTTCTTGAAGTAGTTCAAGCCTTTTATTGTTTTAATATTGATGATTGTGGCATACAGCTCATGAAAACCCAAAATCCCTATCTCAAAAAATTAGCATTTTTCATCCGACCAATAAAAGAAAAGTGTTTTTAATACAAAAAGTGTCAACCTTCAAATAATTATGTTCAGTTATGCACTCAATACTTGGTCGGGAATCCTTTTGCAGATTCTTGTGTCTCTCTAGGGCTGCAACTAACGACTATTTTGATAATTGATTAGTTGGCCGATTATTGTTTCGATTAATCGGATAAAGCTAAGCGCTTCTTTAATTTGATGTTTTGCTTATAATTATATATAAAACCATACCAACATTTTTGTTTTTAACAATAATTGCAGATGGCAAGTTGACTGTTATATTTATATATACAGTATATAAATAAAACACTGTCAACTTGCCATCTGTATACATACATACATACTTTTATCGGATAAAAGCAGACGCTTTAATTTGATGTTTTGCTTAACTATATAAAACCATAAATCAGGGTATTATTTATTATTTATATATAACTTTAAAAAATGCAATAGCCACATAGTTTAATTATCTTTAATTTTGACATTTAAACCTTATTTTATGTAAATCAACATTTTAGTTTTTAACAATAATTGCAGATGGCAAGTTTACAGTGTGTGTGTCTGTGTGAGTGTGTGTGTGTGTGTATATTAGTTTAAAACAAAAATACATTCAGTTGTTAAGAATGACTTAAATTTTAAATTCTCTTAAATTAATTCAACTTAATAATAACTTAAGTGTCTACTACATCCTTTTCACGGTTTATACATTATTTCGATCCTCTCGTGTATTTTATCCTTTTTTTTTGTCTCAATAAAAAAATAAATAAAATAAATACTAGACATTCTCGTAATACGACGACATGGGGAGAGAGAAAAAAAACTCGCCGCTACTGGGTTCACTCTGTTATTTTGCCCTTTTCCCCTCTGTACAGCATGTAGGATCATGGGATATATCTGGTCCTCCGAAGTGCAACGTTTTTTTTTTTTTTTTTTTTTTTTAAATCCTGTATAACCGCGCAGCCGGTGAGGGTGTTCACACAGGCTTTGGTGACGTGTGTTTACACGTCACCAAAGCCCGTGTGAACTCTCTCACTGACTCCTATGTGTAGAAAACCCTCAGCGCTTCATCCGCGCTCACCGAACACTAGGACCGGCAGAAAAACGGTCGATTTTAACGCCCGATAAGAGGCGTTTAATGTAAATTGCTCCCATACTTTGGAGGACTTGGGGCGCGCGCTTTTTCCTGCAAACGCTTCTGTAACCTCCATTGCGCGAGCGGCTGTGTATCTGTGTGTGTATTTATGCATCTTGTGGTCGCGCGCCTCAATAACGTGAGCAGCCCAACTATAATCGATAACGGCATTCGTTGACAACGAATTTCATTATCGATTTTATCGATTAGTTGTTGCAGCCCTATGTCTCTCAACTTTCTCTTCACAATATCCCACAGATTCTCTATGGGGTTCAGGTCAGGAGAGTTGGCAGGCCAATTGAGCACAGTAATACCATGGTCAGTAAACCATTTACCAGTGGTTTTGGCACTGTGAGCAGGTGCCAGGTCGTGCTGAAAAATGAAATCTTCATCTCCATAAAGCTTTTCAGCAGATGGAAGCATGAAGTGCTCCAAAATCTCCTGATAACTAGCTGCATTGACCCTGCCCTTGATAAAACACAGTGGACCAACACCAGCAGCTGACATGGCACCCCAGACCATCACTGACTGTGGGTACTTGACACTGGACTTCAGGCATTTTGGCATTTCCCTCTCCCCAGTCTTCCTCCAGACTCTGGCACCTTGATTTACAAATGACATGCAAAATTTGCAACCTGTAGCCCATTTCCTGCACACGCCTGTACACGGTGGCTCTGGATGTTTCTACTCCAGACTCAGTCCACTGCTTCCGCAGGTCCCCCAAGGTCTGGAATCGGTCCTTCTCCACAATCTTCCTCAGGGCCGGTCACCTCTTCTCGTTGTGCAGCGTTTTCTGCCACACTTTTTCCTTCCCACAGACTTCCCACTGAGGTGCCTTGATACAGCACTCTGGGAACAGCCTATTCGTTCAAAAATTTCTTTCTGTGTCTTACCCTCTTGCTTGAGGGTGTCTGGACAGCAGTCAGGTCGGCAGTCTTACCCATGATTGCGGTTTTGAGTAATGAACCAGGCTGGGAGTTTTTAAAAGCCTCAGGAATCTTTTGCAGGTGTTTAGAGTTAATTAGTTGATTCAGATGATTAGGTTAATAGCTCGTTTAGAGAAACTTTTCATGATATGCTAATTTTTTGAGATGGGGATTTTGGGTTTTTATGAGCTGTATGCCACAATCATCAATATTAAAACAATAAAAGGCTTGAACTACTTCAATTGTGTGTAATGAATCTAAAATATATGAAAGTCTAATGTTTATCAGTACATTACAGAAAATAATGAACTTTATCACAATATGCAAATTTTTTGAGAAGGACCTGTACTTTTAGAAAACATTTTCCATTCGATATGTAGGATATGTTTCAGTATATAATAAAGTAATGCAAATTACGATGATGCAACAAACCTTTAACTGCCGTAACTATAGCTCACGTTATTTCATGTTAATTCTTCCACGTCATAACATGTGGAAACACTAAGGAATGGAAGAAAACCATCAAGTTTCCAGTTGAACATATAAAAAGAAAATAAAGCCTAATATAGCATTTGTTTTACATTCAAATATATATATTTTTTGTCTAATGCAAAGAATAGTACAGTTTATAGACAGCTTTATCAAGGTCACAAACACAATGATCATGTAATAGTTTTTTCCCCTTTATCTGTATGAATAGCTTTCACTACTTAACCGTAACTAATTAAACCATGACGTTATTACATTTTATTATCATCTAATTAACCATTAAATTATTACGATCAAATCAAATATGATCAAATTGGTTTTTCAGAAAACCAGAACATAGAACTTGACACAGTTGTTACACACCACGCGCTAGCTAATTTTAGCTGAATTTGAAATTTTCCCAGACATGTAGAAGGTGGGGCTTGCCACAGGGTTTACTGTGCAGATGAACCACAAAGCCTTCTGCATTCTTTTTACTACAAAGGTACTCGGTATAAAGCAGGTGACGGAACAGTACGAAGAAAGCATTATATTATTTTATTTATTTTTAAATCCCTTAACCTAAAACTTAACAATCTTGCTAAAGACTTGCTTTGAATAACAAAATTAGAAGGTTCAAATGCTCATACAAACTAGACTAACATTCCTCACCTAACTCTGTGGGTGATGATTGTCTTTAGACCCTGTCCTGAAGAAACGGAGCTCCTCCCTTTCCCGTGTGGGGAATAAAACTCCACCCACTGGCAAACCAGAGAAACCTGCACCCATTGAATCAGGTGCTTCGTCTCATCATGAGCGTTTCTAATGCTTCTCTGTGCATCTCCCTAACAACGAATGTGAAAATGCTGTATTGAGTTGCCTGCAATGCTCTGTAACCTGCTACTGCAGCTTGATCATATAACCCACTATTTCAGCATGATGACGTTCTACCCAAGTCAACAGAATGGCTCTAAATTATTAAAAGAATGTCTTTTGATGTTCGTTTGAAGCCTGTTTTAACAATCACTGTTTTCCCTTCTGTGTCCCTTCTTGTACCAGCAAATAACAATGTCTTTTTTTCTTCATGCAAATGTTTTCACAAAGCTGTTTGTCCAGGCCTATAGACACTGCTGTTTTGTGCGTCCTGGTGTCTGCTGTGCATGCTGAGGTCATAACTGCTCTGGACATGTCTCTCCCTGAGCTGTTGACTGAGAATCACATCTTTGTATACTAACCTACTGATTGTTTATGACACAGCATTTTTTTTTGTCTTCTAGAATGCATATGTTTATAAGATAAAGTGTGTGGGTGTATACAGTATGTGTATGTATATGTGTATATATGTGTGTGTGTATATATATATTACACATATACACACACACCAGTTTAATTCTTTTATCACTTTCATTTGATCTCCCTCTTAACATTTGATCCACGTGCACTTTTACTTTCACCTCCTGTCATTCTTTAAATCTAACTAATTTTCCTACAGTAACCTGATATGACTCCAGCACCACCTCTTGACTTAAGCACAAACACGTCATATCGACATCTTATTATTATTTTGAAATAGTTTGGCTTTCCCCATGTCACTCACCCTTTCCACAGCACTGTGTTTATCCTTCAACATTTCTCTATCTCTTTTTCTGTTTTATTTTCTTATTTTTATCGGTGTTGCCATGCTGCGTGTGCGTGTGTAGCCCAACGCCCATTGGCCAGTCCCATGGACAGCAGTGTCCTCAGTCGTCTCCTCACCCCTACCCAGGCCTCTCTAGCTAGGAGCAAGAGTGCATCAGCGCTTTCAGCCCATGGAGCGGATGAGACAGGTAACCCAGAGAAAATCTAGAGAGAGTGAAGGGAACCAATTCATGTAGAAAACTGATGGCTGTGGTGTTGGTGGTTTTTTTTTTTTTGCATTGGTGCAGTGATCAAGCATGATTTTATAAACGTCAACGTAAGCAATCATCCCTATGAAATTCATTCAGGTCATTGAACACTCGATGTAACTTGATTTGAAATGTTTGCTGAGTTCAAATCAGGGATAATTGATAACATAGGTTTCACATTGCACTTATTTAAATAGATCTGCCAAGTCAGATAGTTGTGTTGTTACCTGCCTAAATACAGGTGCCAGATTTCAAATTTGATTCTAAATTTTATGAATTCTGTGAATTTTCACCATTCAGCTGAGCTCCGAACAGGATTTAAGTCTATAGTTCACAGTTTTGAACGTTTATTTTTAGAATCTCTCTGGTAGATAGAAACTGAAATGAAGCTAGAGTGCCTGGATCAGCTCTTATCTCTGATAATTGCATAGCAATAAGTAAGATTTGAAGGCTGTGTGACTGTCACCTTGAAATAGACCCAAGCGCGACCTGAATCAGGGCCAGCTTATCAATTATATTCAAGTGTTTATCTCTGTTCATAGTAGTGTTGATTATCCCAAATGAGGATTCAGCTGCTCCCGGGTTATTTCTGTTGAACTGAATCCAGATGGCTTCTATGGGAGTAGTAACAAATAAATCTTTTGAAATTGTTGCTGTTGTGTGGTGGATGCTATCAGCTCGAAATCATGCAAATATAGGTCAAGAGCTTCAGTGTTTATGTTCACACCAAACAAAGGAACGGAGAGAAGTGTGATCTGTGTGACTTTTTAGCTACGGCATGGATACTGGGGCCAGATGGGCTGGTTTGAGTATTTTAGAAACTGCTGATATCCTGGGGATTCACACACTTGCAACAGTCTGTAGAGTTTACACAGAATGGTGCGAAAAACAATAAAAATTGTACAAGTGACAGCTCTGTGGGTGAAAACTGCTTGTTAATAAGAGCGGACAGAAGAAAATGGCTAGATTGGATTGAGCTGACAAAAAAAAAAAAACGTAAAGTAACTCATGACTTTTACGCAGCATTGGTGAGCAAAATGCATCTCAGCATGCATAAAAACATCGCCCCTTCAGGTGTGTGGGCTTTAGCAGCCACTCCTGCAGTGAAGAACAGGAATCTGAGGCTATCATGGGTACTCATCTAAACTGTACAGTTAAAGACTTTTCTTTTAAACACCTTTTCTAACATTTCTAACTGTCAAATTTGAGTAAGTCTTGGTGTTCTTGGTTGACATGAGAGGAATCTGATGTGGTCTTAGCCTGGTGTTACCCATCCACCTGAAGGTATGATGTTTGAGATGCTTGAACCACCTATCAGCTCAGAACAGTCTGGTCATTCTCCTTTAATCCCTCTCATTAACAGTCTTGGTGTTTATTTTTTGCATCACTCTGTAGAAATTCTGAAAACTTGTGACACCCTCATTAATTTTAATGTTTAAGAAGATGAGTTTTAAATAGTTTCTTTGTGTGTTTTGTGTTGTTGTATATTTGAGGGCTACACGTTGTTCGAGGCTTGAGGATTTGCTTTGGTGTATCTGGTGTTCAGTATGTGTTTGTATTTGTGTGCTACTTACGAGCTGCTCATTCCTAGTGATTGTTGTCTTAATGCGAGTGCACCTATCCCCGTGTGTGTGTATATATACAAATCTTCCACCAGCCCATCTTGCCCACCCAGGCCAATCATTGCTTGCTCCTGAATCAGTGGCAAAACCTCCTCCATTGCTCAGTATAACTCTAATGTATAGCAAACTGTTTTGTGCTCTTATCATCCCCATCCTCCCTTTCCTCTTTCCTCCTCCTGCTTGTGGTTCTTTTCCTGGCTCCACCCGGCCCATATTTGGCTGATCATGTCCTTTATCAGAGTCTCACCTGTGTCCTCGATCAGTGTTGTCCACGCCGGTGCCGCCCTCCCCCCGTGGTCCCCTGCGAAGTCGCAGCACCGACCGCCAAAAAAACACCCCCAGTTCTACCTCCGCTTCTTCTGACTCCATCCCTAATATCGCTCAGGTGAGCTATATCGGAATGGCATTCTTTATTTCAAAAGTAATATGTCTAGTATTTAACATTCTTGTGTCTAATGATCCTTATATACTTATAGAGAGTGTGTGCTAAACACAAATGTATCTTTCAGTTCCCCAAGGTTATCTTCTCATATATCATACAAGGATAAACTAATAAACAGTTAAAATATCTGTTATCACTCACTCTGCCTGTCTTTTCCTCCTTGGAATAAAATTCCATGAAATGGTATATTTACTTTGGAGCTACAGTTTCATAAGCATGCATCCATTTTGATTTGTTTAGCAACGCAGGCTTGTCATTTCGTTCTGATACTAATCAGGGACCTGTCCTATCTCTCGAGCCCAATCTGGTGGAGGCTGAAGCATGTGCTAAAAGGGAGAGGAAACAGATTTCTGGATAGTCACTTTCTCAGCTGCATTTTCATTCTTGATTAACTGAGAATAAAAATGATACTATTTTGTGTAGCCAAATTTTATTAGAAACAAGTCAATAATAAACAAACTAAGCAAATTAATAAATATTAGGTGCCGCTAATGACATTGTGAGATGTTCCATAGCCTTGCCTGACAAGATCTTACAAGGTAACACACTGGCCCCATTGTTCAGTCTTTAGTCAGAGTGTCATCAGTGCACAAAGCAGCAATCACTAGTTGAATGCAAAGCAGTGCTGGTCACCTCTGGCTCTCTAAGTATATAAAAATTTTTACAGCATGAACAACAGGAATGAAATCATTGCCCATGTTTTCTCTCTACGCTGATGTTCAGAAGATCATTAAGTCACTAAATAGCCATAACGGATACCACTGATCTGTTAATCTCCTTTAAAAAATTACAAGGTAATAAACATTCTACATGGTCTTTGGTTTGAAATTATGATTTACGAAGCAATTAGTAATGACTGCTTTTTAAATTTATTGTGCCAAACTACTAATTAGTAGTCTTGCACTTTTCTTTTTGTAATATGGTTTTGGTCCGTAGCTACTGCAGGCCTTGCACAGACATTGTAGTTTTATGATAATGTATGCTCTAAAATTTGCCTTTATTATGACTATTTTTATGGTATTTTCCCCCCCTATTTTCAGATTACATTTTTTAGCATGCCTAGAAGTACAAATTCCCAAAAATAATAATTTCTAAAGATTTTAGATTGCAGCACAATGTGTACAGGTGGACTGTAAATATGAGATATCTAAAAAAAAATTTTTTATTTTATTTAAGTTTTGAAAATCACTGAAGTTATGAAAATAAAAAAACAAAAATGTCTGTAATATCTAGGCATGCTTAAAGATGAGTTTATCCCAGTCTGAAAAGATGGAAACAAGTAGTCACAATACTGTACATCATGACTCAAAAAGAAAAAAAGGCAATTTGTAAAAAAGTCAAAATCCTGCTTGTGATCTGCATTAAAGATCATCAGTGTGCAGTGATTATTTTTTTTATGATCAGAGGGTGTACCCTGGTGCCGTTCTTTATTGAAGATTTCTTTGTCGCAAAGAAGGTAGCAAGTGTTGGCCATCGAGCAGGAGCCACACACCTCTTCACATTCACAGCATTCGAAAAATATCTGCACACTTTTGCCCACATTGTCGACCATCTACAAAAACTTCCACCCTCTAGTCCTGATCTTTTCTCCATCTGACTTCCACCTGTTTGGTCCCCTGCAAGCATGCATTTATGTCTCGCAGATCAGCCTAAAACATTTTCATAAAGTCTCCTGCCTCGATGTTAAGTCAGAAAAGCCTGCCGGATGTGGGAAAGTCACGATGACTCGCTTGTGGCCCAACCGAAAGTCATGTTGACTCGTACCCATTTATGCAAAAATGAATGTAAATATATTTTTGTTCATCCATTTTCGAATAATTCTGGGTTTTATTTCTTGCATGTCTGTATATAGAAGATGCCAAACACTACCTGTTTTAGTTAAATCATGATTTGAATTATCCAGGGCCCCTCTGCCTTTGTCCCACTGCCACTGAGTGACCTTGCCCTGATTCTGGAAATTATGTCCTGTGTATTATAAATAGATGGACTTTAGCAGTCTGGTACAGTACATTCACCTTGACATTGTCAGCTGTTTTTGTAGTAAGAAACTGGCCTAATGGATACAATATATTGATATCACAAAATAAAATGTGTTCAATCATTCATCCTGTTTTCAATCAATCCATGTATATGAAGAAATAAAGAAAGTTGAAGTCAGAGATATAATATTAAGTATTTGCTTTGGGGTGATAAACTTTAGTCTGGTAACTTAACAAGCAGTAGCCTGAGGCGAATTCATCCCTCATCATGGTTTTTCAGCTAGTCTTTCAGACTTGGATTTTTTTGTATTATGTTTATGTAGGGTTTTTCTTAAAAAAAAATTGTATAGCAAGGTGGATCGAAAAAAAGGGCAGTTTTCATTGTCTTTTATGAAAACAATACAGACTCTGTGTTTGTCTTAACTCCACCATTTTCTCAGTTTTGGTGGAGAAAATGGCCTGCAACATGTAAATGGTAGGGGAAGTGTAGTCAACAGGCATGTCAAAAATGGCATGGTTGCTTAAAAGTCCATTTCTCTGCTTTTTTTGTTTAAGGTTCTGTAAAAAAAAAACAAAAAAAAAAACGAGAATTTAAGTTCTTTCTAATGTACTTGTGTTTGGAAATCGTGCACTGTGTAGCACACATTTTTCCAAACTCATCCTCTATAATTTATACATTATTAATTTGCAAGGTTTAGAGATTGTACAGCTTGTACTTCTGCTGTAAGGTAGCTCCTTATCTGAAAAGATCATTATTGTGTTGTCTGCCTGTGGAGTGTAAACTACACATACAGTAGGTATCACTGTTCATTGTCTCACCTCATCTGTCGACATCACACTTTTCTGCTACCAACATTCGATTTCAATATTTTTATTACACTTTTTTAAGTGTAATTGTAAAGACCAATTCTCTTAATTTGCTTTACAATAACAGCATTAAAATCTATAATAAAGTAGAATTAAATCATATAAAAGATACCATTCAGCTAGTACAATACTGTCCACCTTTATGAAAACACGTCAAACCACTGAACGTAATGATTTTGTCTAAATGAACGTAGAAGCTTCTGTTTTCAGCAGTGTGTAGGCAGAATGGTTCAAACAGTCATGTCTTGTGGTCACATGCAAGATCTGTGAAATGCCATTAATGAACATGATCGAAAAATTTATTCAGTCTGGTACCTATAGAGTATTTCAGGTCAGAATCTCCCTGATTATAATATAATATTTAATAATAATAATGCTGATCTGTAATAGAGCAGTGCTTTTTAGTAGTTTTGGGAGACAAACTTACTTTCTGTCTTATGTTTAAACGTTTTTGACTGTGTGTATGTATCTGTGCATGCAGAAAGCTGAAAAGGACAAGTCCTTCACTTCACCAGCAGCAAAACGTCCTCCTTCCCCTTCCAATGTTTCTAGCCGCCACCGCTCTCCCTCCCCAGGCCCTCCCAGTGGTCCCAGGAGAGCGCCATCACCTGGAGCAGCCAAGTAAGGGCCCTACATTACATCTCCTCACCCATCTTGTTCTACCTTTACTTCGGGTAATCCTGACATATTTTGTGTCTTCTCACTGCGTGTGCATCTCTTCCAGGCAAAGCCCTCAGTATCGGCCACCGTCTCCCAGTGGGGTGAAGCAGAGGCCTCCATCTCCTCAACCTGTTTCTAAACCTCCACCTGTCCAGAAACCTGCCCTCACCCCGACTGGCCCTCCTATCCTGAGGAAGAGAGAGTCCAAACCCAAAGACGCTTCTCCAATGCCTGCTTTAACATCACAACCTCATGACACGAGCACTGCCAGCCCAGCCCCTAGCACCAAGCCCAAAGATGGTGAGAACTACCTGTTCACATGCGTTCACTTTAATCCGTATACGGTACACTGCTGTGGTCAGCAAACTAGGTCTGAAGGTTGCTGAAAGAGATTTTATTTTTGTCTTGTTTAAACACGCATTTCAACTAAGTAGGAAAAGCCTTTTGTGTGATTAGTCATGTGAGTTGGGAGAGTCTGAAGGACTGAAACGTACCGAGTTGTGTGGAAGCTGAAAAGGAACAACCTCGTGGTTTTGGTAGGATGAAGGCTTGGTTATTACTTCTTGTGTGATAACAATAATATAATAAGAGACTAAGTTAAACATGGTACCCACAAACAAGCCAACAATAAAAACTGAGAAATATAAAAAGGTCTCCACAGATGTAGGGTGTGTTTACAGAGGAAACAAAGAAGGTTTCCAGTTACATAACCTTTACCAGCATCAAATCTATCGATAAGATTTTTGATTGGGATTTTAATATGAAAAAAATCTACAGGGAAATATGCACTTTTTGGTAAAATATATACAGCTTATTATGCCCTAGGTGTGTTCTGTATGACGGTCTTGGAAGAGAGTATAGAAATACCATTTCCACATATAAACAAAACATTCCAGATGTTTTGCTGCACTACTATTTTATGCATAATTCTGCTGTCCGACTGAGTGTCAAAAATGTTATAAATGTAAGTGAGAAAGCATATACTTACACAGAGAATTGTTCTGTCTAAATTTTAACACAACAGTGTTGTACTTATTTAAGGTATTTTACACAAATACTCAACTTGCATCTAAGAAATCTGTGTACTTCACTCTATAGACAGCACCCCTGTTGCACTGACCTACTGCGCCCTCTTGTGGAGCATGTACAGTATGAATACAAGCTGCTTTATTCAGTGTGTCTGTATGTTGTCTGTGTATGTTAAAGGAACTGACTTGACCGTATGACTCTTCCAGATCCTGGTATGAAAGCCACGACCGGCACTAACTCAGCTGCTGAAGCTGCTAAGATCCTGGCAGAGAACAGGCGTCTGGCTCGTGAGCAGAAAGAGAGAGAGGAACAGCTCAGACTACAGAGAGAGGAAGAGGACAGGTGAGTGCATACACACACACACACACATACTATGCTTTTATTTTAATAATTTTATCAATCAGACCACTATGGATATTAGATTCACCTTGTAAAAGACGTTACACAAACCTCCTATAGATAATGATTGTATTGATGGATGGTTGTGATCAAGATAGTTTTCAGTTGTTCCACGTGTCATGGATATGAACAAATGTCATCTGAAATGTGTTTAGACTTAAATTAACAGAAGAAAAGGATAACCTAAATTGATTACTACTACAAGCCTCTTGCTAAGCAGAATCGCTCGGAATGAGCGCAAGTGATGATAAACCATTGTTTCTTTTTTCATGATTACTTTAAATAATTTGACAATATTAAATAATTATATTATTATTATTAGTAGTAGTAGTAGTATTAATAATATCTTTGTATTTCTAAATGATCAATGCATTACCAAAGAAAGAGTCTGATGATTGTTATCAAATCTTCTTGTAGCTTTGGGTATCTAAACGGTTCTGAAGAGTAAGAGACACTACCACTGCACGTGTTGATTACAGTATGTTAAAAAGATGAGGTTCTGGTTTTGTGGGTGTGTGAGTCCCAGAGATGGTATGAATTGAAGGCTGAATCCCAATTCTACCCCTTACCCCTACCCCTCCGTTTGGCGCGTTCACGTGAAGGGGTAGAGGTGTCTCATTTCTCTTTTGGTTGGAGGGGGAGGGGGAAGGGCCAGATAGACCTCCAAACGAAGATTTTTCGGGACCTCACTTCAAACGAAGGGCTAAGCGAAATTTTCAACATGGCTGCTCACTCGAGCAAACAGAGACATAAATGTTAATTTTTGCCATTAATAAGGATTTTTATGACAAGTTTTCATTATATGTATATTACCTCTAGTCTTGTGTTTGTGTTTATGGTGATGTTCTGTAAAGAAACGTTTGCAAAAAAATCGCTAAAGTTTGCTAGCAGATAGCACCGATTGCACGATATTACAAAAGTATATTTTTATGTCACATACACTTTACTGCATGCTACGAACAAATATGAAAGTTGTAAGCAGTTTGCCGAGCAGTTGATGTAAATGAACGGTGCTTACACTATTCTTGCTTATTGCAATGTGACCACAGTTTTGTAATTTATATTCTGTATAGGGACGGCTGAGGAAACCCGAAGGCTCATACGTTTTCGTGGTGAAAAAGAGCAACTTTTTAAAAAATCGAAAAATGGCGCAAAAAAACTTTGGGAGTGAGTAATCTCTCTCTTATTGGAATGTGTGATAAACATCGGCCTCTGACGTAACATTAGGAACTAGTGACAACGTATGATGACGTATAACAGTGTTGTAGTGGTGTCCCATTTCTTAGGGGAAAAATTTAAACCCTTCCGGGGAAGGGGCGAGGGGTAGGAAACAGAATTGGGATTCAGCCGAAATGTGCTTTCCAGTTTAAAAAACACTTTCTATTAAATGGCTTTAGGATTTCTTGTGTAGTCAGAAGTAAAAATGCATGGTTTGAAACATGTTCTTCGATGAGTTTGCAACATCACGCATGAATGTGTAGCTCATAATATGCACCGAAAAGCTAACCAGTTTTCCGGCACTGCAGGATAAGAAAAGAGGAGGAAAAGCGGCTGGCAGAGGAGGAGAGAGTGAGGTGTTTGGAGGAGGAGAAGGTAAGAGCAGAGGAGAGAAAGAAGGAAGAGGAGGAGCAGGCTCGTAAGGCAGAAGAGGAGAGGGAGAAACTGGAGCTGGAGGAACAACAGAAGCGGGCCGAGTTACAGAAAGAGGCAAGCCGTAGTCCATATTTCATACACGTCATCCAGATAGCTGAGACCGATCAGGCTCAATATCGAGTGATCGATTACTTGTCCAATTACAGCGAGAAGAGGCGGAAGCAAAGGCTCAGGAAGAGGCGGAGAAGCAGCGACTGGAGAGAGAGCGCATCATGCAGCAGAATCAGCAGGAGCGCATGGAGAGGAAGAAGGTGCCCCTTGAGATACCCTCTCTATGGCCACATTACACTGTTTAGGAGATTATAGTCAGGTTTTGTAGGTTAATGTATGAGACGCAAATTATATTATTAGCAGTACAGTTTTTATGACTTTCTAATATCTCCCATGATCACTTATTATTGCCCAAATCTAAAAGAGAAACAACCTGAGCAAAAGCATGTCACATGACTGCTGATTCTCAGAAGTAGATGCACTGCTGAGTGTCACTGACCCAGTTACATTCTTAATCTGGTTGCCCTTTAGACAGCAACGCAGTTCTTTCACAGTTGTACAAATTATGGGACTAGTATTTCATCTGCATTTTTCTTCTGGAGCTAAGTGATTTTAATTATGCAATTTAATTGATCTTTAGTTTGTCGATTAAATTCATTGATGAATAGATGGGATAGTACAAGATACAGAATTGATTCACATGTTTTAAATTGTTTAGGTAAACTTGCACACATTAAATGCTCAAAAATTAAAGCAATTCCTTAAAAATTATCCCACTACTGCTTACATCCCGCTTGCATCTTCCACAGAGGCTCAAATTTTATCGCATCCCAAACTTTTGAATTTGTGTGGTTGGTTTGTGTGGTTGAGTAAGTCCATCACCTACTGGACTTGCGAATAGAGCAGAAGATCGGCAGAAAAAAGACTTTCTATCGGACATGACTTTTAAATAATCAGTAACACAAGTTTTAATCAGCAGTTTACTTACGGTTTCGTCATTTTTTTTCAGGAACACTCAAGCTCAGAAATGTGATTAACATGTTGGAAATTGCCATTAAAGAAAAACATCTGAATTTTTTAATTTATTTATTATTTTATTTTTTTTAAATGGAAACAATATAGAGAGGCCCGAACATTTGTTGCAAAGATAAATTTTTTTGTAATCATATAGCAATGATGTATAGCACTATGACCAAAAATATTGCATCAGATTTTTGTGTATACTACCAATCAAAAGTTTGGACACACTTTGTAACTACAAGGACTTTCATGATCTACACTGTAAAACAATGCTGAAGGCATCCAAAAGACGAGCAGTAATCTCCTCTGAACAGTTGATATTGAGACGCGTCTGTTACTGTAAAATCTTCAGAATGGCCCTAATCTGAGGTGCTGTTTATTAGTTGGTGATTTTTAAGGCTGGTTACTCTAAATTAACCTGCAGCAGATGTCATGCTTCATCAGAACCAGGTACATCATGGCCCTTCATGGGTTTTGCAAAGGCCCTTGACAAAACTGTTCATGCAAGAACTATTCCAGAGCAGCTGAACTGACTGCTCTTGTTCTTGTAATTACCTAATGCCACATATTTCATATTCTTGTGTCCAGATTTTAATTGGCTATGTATATATATATATATACACACACTCATTTTATGTTATTGATCAATAAAAGCAGTAGATTATGATGGGACTAGGAGGGGCACATATTTTGAAGCGATGCAGAAGCTGTTACTGGCAGCATAATTAATTATTCAAATTTCTCTTAAGTGAGTATAACATAATTCCAATTTATTAGCAAAAATAGATTTTTTTTTTTTACAGAGAATCGATGAAATTATGAAAAGAACCAGAAAAATGGACCAAAATGATTTCAAGGTGAGTCTACTTACGTTCATCTAATTACGTTTGTCTAGGTTACGGGTTGCTGTAGCTTTTAAACCGACCCTATGGGGCCTTATTTTGTGACTCGCTCTCTTCTGCAGGGTAACGATGAGCGAGGCATTCCAGACGAGAATGATGATGAAGTTACTGACCAGCTAAACTGTGAAACAAAGGGTAAGGGTTTATACAAGTCATCCGCACATTGCAATTATATGCAAGTTATTTGCTTTTTAAAATTCACACGTTTCTGATTTTGCCGGATTCCAGAGGACCAACCCGCACCATCAGAGCTCGACACAGAGGTCACCGACCTGACTGACAATCAGGAAAAGGACGCGTCTTTAGAAGACCAGCTGAAATCCCAAGAGCCGCTTGATGGTGTGAATGAACAGACCAAAGTGGATGACAAAGAAAACAACAATGGCCTCAGTGCAGCGCAGCCTACGGCCATCAGGTGCAGAAAATGTCTTCATCGCTTCTGTTTATCACCTGAGATCCTTCATCTTAGACCCTGTTAACACCAGATCATTTTAATAAAGTGTATTAACACTAGTCCTGCATCTCCAGTTAGTCATATTCATGCCTAATTAGTGCATTGCCTGTTGCATGGAATAATGACTCATGATACTGTACTTCACCACCAGCTAACTGTGAACATGGATCAATTAAAATTGTGTCAAAATTGACACTTTGTTCTTATTTTAATGCAGTATTGACAAATGGGCTCCCAATTTTCTGTCCTTTTTTTTTTTTTTTTTTTTTAGTAGTTTAAAGCTGTTAGATATTTAACTGATATTAAACTTATCACCCCAATAAAAGGAGGCAGTCTAGGGAGTGCAATACAACAGGTCAAGGCTCCTGAGTTAATCTTTAAATTTTTAAAGTTTTTTTCTTTTATACATTTGCATCCCCTGTGCTGCTTTAGAACATAGTCTGCTTTTGTCTAGGCTGCAATACAGCACATTATTGCCTGATTCATGGTAAATCCAACTTTATTAAATTGTATAACACCAGACAGTGTCCCATATAATTCCTCCTATTATGACAGTGCCAGATTTTCAGAGAAATCTGTCTGAACAGACGGTCTCTCCTTGTATGGTTTAATTCAACAAATGTAGCTTGGCTGTCTTAACATGCAGCAATCTCAACCCAGATTTAATTCTGATACTCATGACACACGGCCAGGTGTCTTGGAAAACATTACATAATGTGTTCGGCATCTTGCTTATACACCTTGCTGTGATGATCTTTCGTCACATAGAACTCACTTCAACACGTTTTAAATAAAGTTGTTGGTTTATTGAATTTTTACTAACTAATGCTCCATTTGTGTCTCCTCTAGTAATTCTTATCAGAAGACACATCTGGAGTTTGTGAATGAGGACTGTAAACCAGGGCTGAATGGAAAAGCAGGGTCCTGGAGCTTCGAGGAGTTTATTGATCTGGGGGTTCACACTAAAGGCCGGCCGCTTGTGGAGCCTGATGCCTGTAATCAAGATCTAATAGATTGTGGAATTGGACCTGAAGGACCCAGAGTGGCGTTTGATGACAAGTCTGCCCCTGTGAACTCCCTCCATCCAGCTCAGCCTATTGAAGCCTTGTCTGGTGAGGCGTTTTCATGATTAATACATTTAAAATATTGTCTATCCTTAATGAAGCTTTGTGTTAATTTGCTCTCTTTTCTTCATTGTTCTCTCTCTCTCTCTCTCTCTCTCTCTCTCTCTCTCTCTCTCTCTCTCTCTCTCTCTCTCTCTGTTCCTCAACATGATTCACCTCAGAGATTTGATTTGATGTCTTCACCCCAGGACATTTCATAATTGCACTCTTAAGGTCTGGTGGAGTTCCAAAGTTTTCTGTGCTCACCTGGACTGCCAGAGAAACACAGAGGAATGCCTGCACCTCCAAAAATAAAGTTGAAAATACAGTTGAAAAAGAATATCCTAGATAAATGTTTTTTTTTTTTTAAAGCTTCAGGGAAACATCAATTTCCATTTTGCTTGATTTTCTGCCTCTCTTTCTCTCTTTTTTTTTTTTTTTTTTTCATTGTTGGCATCTTGTCAGTTTTCTATTTTTTTTCCTTGTCATTATTAATGTTCTTTTTTTTTTTTCTTTTTCTTTTTTTTATGGTGCGTCTTTTGTAATTTATTTTTCTGACTCTTCTGCATTTTGTCCTTTACTGTTATTTTTTTCCTGTATTTGTATTCCCTCGTATTTCAATTAGATATTGCAAGTGTTCCCAGGCAGTCAGAGGCCCTAAGCAGTAGTGAGCAATTAATGTGAAGTAATGCTGATGAGGTCCGAGGAGGGGCACCTCCGACTGTCTCACACACTGGTTTAAAAATGTTTAAGGGATAAATTATCCAAGAACAAAGGCCCTTTCTACACAGAAGTCCAGATCCATAGGTTAAAAACGTGCTGTAAAATCTGCCATATTCTGTGTGTAAAGAATCCTGCCTTGCATGCATGAGAACAAACTCTATTCCGTCTTCTAATTATAGTTTTTTGTGTCTGAAATTAAATGAAAGATAGATAATTTTATATAAAGGAAAAAAAACACCTTTGGATGCAGACTTTTGGGCTACACTGTGTAGAGAGCCTTGGCAAAGGTTTCTTAAAGTTACACTGTTGCATGTGGCGCCTTACCGGCTTTTTCCAGCTTTTGCCCAAACTAATGTGATGACTCAGGCCAATAGGCTGCTAATTGTCCTCGCTCCTGCTGTGAAGCACTGTACACACCGTAACCCTAGCAAATCTTTAAGGTATTTCATTGAAAGTTGACAAAATAGGATCTGGTTAAAGTGCTGGATTTCAAGCGCAGCCAAAACCTTTTCAGATTGCTTTAGTCTTTAAAGGATGAAGGTATGTGGGGCAAAAAAAAAACAACAAAAAAATCCTTGTAAACATGTCTTTTTTTTTTTTTTTTTTTTCTTGAAGGAAGGTTTAACATTGTAAACGTCTGCCACACTATGCAGACATTTTCTTTAATGTATAGGTTATTTCAACAGAAGTGTATACATGGTTAGGTATTCGCATTAAGTCTAATTTAAGAGTTTTCCCAAACTAACGACATCTTTGAATATCAGTGTGAACCTATTCATTACTCCAACTTGTAGTTATAGCACACAGGATATTACTGTAAGCTCTTCTTAACTGCACATTTAGAGGAGCTGTTGAGGTGCATGTTGTTCCCCTTAGGATGTCCGGCATTGGGGTTTCTCTGTTCCGTTTTCAAAACTTGAATAATTGCTAGTGTTCTGGAAAAACCCCGTGTTCCCTCAGGGTCGTCGTTCTGCCAGGTCCTAAAGGGTTGTTTTATTTCTGTTCCTCTCACCTCACTTTTTAATCCTTAATTCAGTGGCTCAGCCAGTTTTATTATATCTTGTAAAATTTGATCTCATATATTAAGATAATATTTAAGGTTATATTTCTACTTGTGTAAGTATTATGAACACGATCAGTATTCAGCTGTTACGCTATGGCTTAGGGAGTAAGTTAAAGGGAAGTGATGTTTTGGACGGTTTCTCTCTGGTGCACATCTGTACTGCTGCTACTCAACAGCATCTGATCTAGAACAGGTAAAAGCTAAGTCTTTTTTGTCAGAGGAATGAATGGATGAGGAATAAGAATGTTGCAGGAGGTTGTGTGAGCAAGTTATGATGTTATATTGTCAGGTTGAGTTAAACATGATTGTCATGTATTTAGACTGTGTTCATAGGTGACCCATGTGGGGAATCCTGGTGATGGAGCCAGATGGATTGTGTTCAGGACTTGTGGCTAAGAGGATGAATACTATTTTCCTTCCTATCGGTTTCATAATGCTGTTTGTAGTTGCAAAGAAAAGCTTGAACCTCAAAATGCTTGAAGTGTGGAGCAAGGACGGTTATGGGTCCGTAGTCTATTTAGGAGACGTGTGGGCTTTTTATACACTAGTTTACTCAGAAATGACTGAGGCCTCTGTGCACAGAGCATTTCACTAATTTCGATTGTGGTCATTTACTAATTAGTATCATTCCTCTCATAACACCACTCCTTCCAATGTAGGCATTGCATCCCCCCCCCCAGGACAAGAGACATCCCACAGTTTAGTCAGGTTGAGACCCAAACACTGTTCAGAATTCCAGTGGTGACACTCAGGCAAGGGCGAAAGGAAAAACAAAACAAACAAAAAAACTGAATAAGCATGTGCTTGGCGTGTTGGGGAGAAATAGACTGCAAAACCCTTTTAGTTTATTCCAACCTTTTAGCAGTCCCTCCTTACCACATGGTTTACACAAATGTTCGACAACCCCAAAGAACTTGGAGTCTTGCACTGGTGGCTACAGCTGCAGTCAGTCTTGTGTGCGTGTATGTTTTTTGATGTACGCTGTTTTGCAGGAAATCAGCATCATGGTCACTTGTCGCACCAGTGCAATCGCTGCTCCTTTCCCCCCCATGAACATATAAAACTGAGTGTTTTGGGTTTCAGAGCTGTTCTCTAGCTTACACTGCTCACCGTGGTGGTAGGATAGAATGGTGCCTTAGGAATAGAGTGAGATACTTATTTATTTTTCACATGTTACAGACTAAAAGTTACATGATGTGCTTTCACTGGCCATGACAATCATTTTACTTGACCAGGTCTCTAAATAGAATGCAATATTCTGTATCGTACAATAATCCTGACTACAAATTATAGTTGTACATTTACCCAACCTATACTGAAAAACTCTTCAAATAAAGTTTTGCTAAAAAAAAAGAAGTAAATGTTTTTGATGTAAAGTCGCTCATACCAGCTGTAATATAGTTGTGCTTTCGTTATTCATGAATGAAGGCTTTAGTTGAAGCTTGAAATTTATTGTTCAGATTCCTTGTTGCTTCACCCAAAATGTCATGAATAAAGTATATACTAATATTGCTGCATGCCAAATGATTCATGTTAAATGTTTCACACGACATAATTACATAAACATAATACTTAGGTGTGTTAATTATGTTAAACAAAGTACATTTTCACAAAGCAACATGAAACAATTCGTCTTGAATCTTCATGAAAAGAAATGCATTATCTTTACCTGCCTTACTGTTGTTCCATATATAATTTTTTTTTTCCACAATATTTTAGATTTTTAACAGGGATAAAACCGGGTAAACATGTAATGTTTTAATGCAGGTTTTATAACCCCCTTATAAACCCATTCCATATATAATCTAAAATATTATTTCAGTATTACTGCTCACCAGAGAAACTCTTGCAATGCTGTGAAATTACGGCTAACTGAAGATAAATGTGGAGTAATTATTATACTGATTACACACCACTCACTAGAAAAATACTTCTCAATTCCTCATCACTAAAATCATTCTATTAGCCAATCGGGACTTTCTTTTCCATTCACTTTTTTTTTTTTTTTTTTAGTTTGTTTAATGAAACCTTTCCTTAAAATGAAATATTTAAAAGGGCTTCTGTAGTCTCACAGCTTTTTGGCACAGTCAGAGCAGTAGATGTTCTGCTCATGCATGACGAAGCGCTTGTGGGCCAAGGACAAAGAGCACTTCTTGCAGTTAAAGCAGTACTCGTGCCAAGTGTGGTCCTCGTAGTTCACCACGTTAGTCCCTCTGCCAAATCCTACAAGAAGCATACAGTATTTATAAAATTAAGTATAAATACTTAATATAAGTAAGTATAAAATTCACTCAAGCAAAAACTCACATTTGTGTGTTTGTGTTGTGAATACACTGCTCTGGTGTGTGTGTGTATATATGTATGCATGTATGTATGTATGTATATTATATATATATATAACAAACATATAAATGTATATACATACACCAGGGTTTGACATTGGCACCCGCCAAATGGGGCTGTGGCGGGTAATAACTTTAGTCTCACTAGCCACTTCGGCGGGTAGTTTATTCTTTTGGTATGACGACATTTTTGTTGTAGTTTTCACTAAAGGCATCCAATATAATAAACACATTGCAACGTAATATTACCCGCGTGAATGTAATGAGGACATTTCTCTCTCTACACATGCATTGTGCGCACGCGCACACACACAGTAGTGATGTGCGGGTCGGGTATTATTCCAACCCGCGGGTCCCGCTTTTATGAAATTGTCTGGCCCGCCACGCACCACTATATCTATTTTTACAACCCGCCCGCCCCTGCGACCGTTAAATAGACATACTGTGGACTCCCAAACATTAGATGTAGCAGCCTGACCTTTTTTCTTTTAATGATGTAAATTCCCGACCTCAATTTCTCCCGCACCTCGTCTTCCATCTTCACTTTTATTTCTTTGTTTTTGTTGTGACTGGCGGCGGGAGCTGCTTGGCGCTTTCGTGACTTGTCACGTGACGTAACCTTATCAAAGAACTTAATATAATATGAAAACAGGATATTCCCAAATTTTTTTATATAGGCTATAGAGAATTGCACGCAACTTACATGGATTTATTTATTTTTTGTTTGTTTTTAATGACCCGCCCCAACCTGCCCCGCAAATAAAGTGACAATTTCTTTACCCGCCCCAACACGACCCGCAGGTTACCAGACGACCCGCGCATCACTAACACACACATACTTTTACTTCCTGTTTGGTGTGTGTGCGTGTATCATTTCCTTAAAGGGCTATTGCTTCTCAACAGGATGAGCATGTTTGCCCCTTTCGCATAGGTTATATACTGATCAGGCACGTGCAGAGGGGGGGAGAAGGGTGCCCTTTTCTTGTTTAGTTTTTTTGTAGTTGTTGTTTTTTTTAATGTGTATGTGCATATGGAGCCCTGTCTTTGCCCCTCAACAATAAAATTTAACTATTAATCTTAATTTTGCTAAATAAAAGGATCTGGCTTGCATCAGTCACATGACTGCCATTCACCAATGCTCGCCCTTGAGGGCAGAGCGCGCTCGTTACGAGCCGGGTACGAGCTCGCGAAGTGCACGCGCATTTTCTGCAGGCTGGGTGGTGCGGAGCTGGAGGAGAAGCAGGAAAATTAACTGGAAGGTGCAGCAATAAAACAGTAAATAGGGTGTAGAGCGCATACTAGAGTCTATAACAACAAAATGAATTGAAATAAATGAGCGTGCTGTTTGTGCAACAGCGCGACAAACATGACCTGTCCTTTTATGTACTGCACAAGTAGTGGTGGTCATTAACTGCTAGCTAACTGGGTAAGGGGGTTACGGGGGGTCTGTAGCTCTGTGTCCACCGTTTTAGGGAACATGTTTTGTTTTAAAGTAAGTTACAGGACTTTCCCCTTCTTTTCTAGAGGGCTTTTATTTCACTAAAAACAATCTAATATGGATATCCACATAATTATGGATTATTATATTTATGATATAAAAAACACTGTTTTTAAAGAAAATATATTAAGTAACAGATGATATTAGGTTTATATTTCAAATTAGATAAAATGCTGATTTTACAGCAGTAAAATTATTGTATCTCTACAGTTTAAACGTTTAATAAGCACTGCATGTTTGTGTGTTTTATGTGTATAGATTTTTTTTTATTACTACTAATATAACAAATATTCCAGATATGCCTCGTAAGAAGAGGAGGAAGAAACAGCTACAAAAGGAGCTGTGTGAGGCTGCTAAAGGCAGTAATCCTTTTTTAACGTATCTTTATTTTTACTTTGAACCCCTTTAAACTTCTCTGCATGGCCCTGATACTGATTATATATATATATATATATATATATATATATATATATATATATATATATATATTTTTTTTTTTTTTTTTTTTTTTTTTTTTTAAAGTAATCACTATTAAAATCTATTTAGATTTCATGTTGATTCAATCAACTGATGAATTTTCTATTACACTATAAAGAGTCAACACAACAAGATAGACCAGAGTCCATTGTCCTGACTCAGAATTCTGCTATAATACATAATGAATAATAATACCTGGTAATAGTACACAACACACTAAAATGATAAATGTTCTGAGTTGCTGTATTTTTAATATCAGAATGAGTTCAGTTGTACTGAATCTGTTATTTTTCAATTTCATGTGGTAAGAGGCTTGAATTTAAGTTCAATAAACAGAATATACTGTTCATGTTTGCATGTTTTTATATTGGGAGCTATATTAACAGTACTGAATCCTTTACTACTATAGTGATACAGTGTTTGCTGTCATTTATAAGTAAATCTAGATATAACAAACATTAACGTATCATGGTGAAGAAAAAAAAACTGCGATTTTCTGGTAACAAAATTGTGGCGGGTAAAAAGGCTGAATGGCTAGTGACTCCAGGAAATCCACTAGCCATTAAAAAAAAGCAATTACAGCTGCCAGTCTTTTAGGGTATGTCTCTACCAGCTTTGCACATCTAGAGACTGAAATCTTTGCCCATTCTTCTTTGCAAAACAGCTCCAGCTCAGTCAGATTAGATGGACAGCGTTTGTGAACAGCGGTTTTCAGATCTTGCCACAGATTCTCGATTGGATTTAGATCTGGACTTTGACTGGGCCATTCTAACACATGGATATGTTTTGTTTTAAACCATTCCATTGTTGCCCTGGCTTTATGTTTAGGGTCGTTGTCCTGCTGGAAGGTGAACCTCCGCCCCAGTCTCAAGTCTTTTGCAGACACCAAGAGGTTTTCTTACAAGATTGCCCTGTATTTGGCTCCATCCATCTTCCCATCAACTCTGACCAGCTTCCCTGTCCCTGCTGAAGAGAAGCACCCCCAGAGCATGATGCTGCCACCACCATATTTGACAGTGGGGATCGTGTGTTCAGAGTGATGTGCAGTGTTAGTTTTCCGCCACACATAGCGTTTTGCATTTTGCCCAAAAAGTTCCATTTTGGTCTCATCTGACCAGAGCACCTTCTTCCACATGTTTGCTGTGTCCCCCACATGGCTTGTGGCAAACTGCAAACGGGACTTCTTATGGTTTTCTGTTATCAATGGCTTTCTTCTTGCCACTCTTCCATAAAGGCCAACTTTGGACGAGCTGCAGAGATCTACAGCTCAGGTGGGGGAATCTGTCCATAGGACAACTATTAAGTTTGCACAGTGTCACCATGGGCCTCTTGGCTGCATTTCTGATCAGCGCTCTCCTTGTTCGGCCTGCGATTTTAGGTGGACGGCCTTGTCTTGGTAGATTTACAGTTGTGCCATACTCCTTCCATTTCTGAATGATCGCTTGAACAGTGCTCCGTGGGATGTTCAAGGCTTTGGAAATCTTTTTGTAGCCTAAGCCTGCTTTAAATTTCTCAATAACTTTATCCCTGACCTGTCTGGTGTGTTCTTTGGACTTCATGGTGTTGTTGCTTCCAATATTCTCTTAGACAACCTCTGAGGCCGTCACAGAGCAGCTGTATTTGTACTGACATTAGATTACACACAGGTGCACTCTATTTAGTCGTTAGCACTCATCAGGCAACGTCTATGGGCAACTGACTGCACTCAGACCAAAGGGGGCTGAATAATTACGCACACCTCACTTTGCAGTTATTTATTTGTAAAAAAATATATATATATATGTTTGGAATCATGTACGATTTTCGTTCCACTTGTCACGTGTACACCACTTTGTCTTGGTCTTTCACGTGGAATTCCAATCAAATTGATTCATGTTTGTGGCTGTAATGTGACAAAATGTTCAAGGGGGCCGAATACTTTTGCAAGCCACTGTGTGTATACAGTATGTGTGTGTGTGTGTGTGTGTGTGTGTGTGTATACACAGTATGTATGTATGTATATGTGTGTGTATGTGTGTGTGTACGTGTATGTACGTACACACACACACACACACACACACTGTATAATATACAGTGCATCTGTGAGGGCTTCTTGAAAACATTCACTACATATTAAATCTATCTTTAGAGCTACTCTGCACACTGCGTGTTTACCAGTGATAGGGTTGTTACATCCAGAGCACTTCTTGGCCACAGAGGTCTTGTAGCAGTCCACGCAGAAGAAGTCGTCGTCGTGAGCAGTGAAGCGAGCACCAGCCAGGGGCTTCTTGCAGCTGTTGCACACGAAGCACTCAGAGTGCCAGGGTTTATCCTGATAGCTGATCCCACCAGAGCTGATTGGCTGGAGGAACACAAAGGTTTTTAAGAAAATTTAAATTGAATGGACACAAAAGTTCAAAAAGATTATTCACAAATTTCCAGCACTAAAATTTGATATTAAATTGCAGAAATCTGTGCTCTATAATAATAAAATAGCAGAGAGTTTTCAGACTTTTTTTTCACACTCATTTAAATCCGTTTATCAGTCTACACACAAGACTCCACAATGACAATAATGTGAGATGTCCAGAGTGTTTTGTTAATATACTGTATATAAAATGTTTTGCATTGTATTTACATTGTATTTAAACCACTTGCACTTCCTTCCAATCAACAGTCCCTGAGGTGCTTCTACAGCTTGATTGGCATTCATCAGTGCCCAACTAAATTAACTGGATGTAGCCCACATGCACTGCCTGGTCAAAAACAAGCTATTTCAAGCTAAGAAAAAAAAAAAAAAAACATCAGCACACATAATACGATAAGAACTCACAGGATTGGGACTAAACATCTGTGTCCTTAAAAAAACCACTTGTTAGTCAGGCTAGTCAGAAAATGTGCTAGGGAGCATAAAGGTCTTGTGGTCTAATGACACCAGATCGACCTTATTCCAGAGAGGTGTGAGAGGTCTATACTGTAGACTCGGTAACGTTATGTGACGATAAAATGAAGTCAGCTGACGGCCTGAATGTACCGAGTGACCAAGTTATCACATCAATGTTTTGTTTTTTTTCTTCCCTGATGCCACAGTGTGAAAGAGTGTTCCTGGGAGCATGAGAAATCATTCTCACACATGGTTCACATTGCTCATTGTAATCAAAGCTAAAGGTGGCCAAAACAAACCTGTACATCTTTTGTTTTTCTTGAACAGACAGTTTAACATGTGTTTTGACATCATTTAGATTTTCTATATATATATTCCCCTGCACAAGTGTTTCTAAACAAGAGCGAACAGGTGGTTTGGGTGATGGGGGCAGGAAGCTGATTCTATAAAGGGCTTTCCTAGGTTATTCGTAAATGATCTGGAAAAAACATACAACCGTAAATAGACTTTCAGGATCGATTTGGTTTGTGTAATTAGACTTCTTTGTATTTATTTCATGAATATCTGAACTATACACTTAAAGCTCACATCTCTGATATTTTACTTTAAACAGAACCCCCAGGTTCCTAATGCCCTTAATGACACACTGACTGGGAACCTCTGCTCTACTCTATGCTTGCATCAGTCACCTCCTTGCAACGGGCACAGTTCTTGGCAAACTTCTTCTCATGGCAAGCGGTGCAGTAGAATTCGTCCCCCTTGGTCAGGAAGCTCTGAGAGCGGATTGGCTGCTTGCACTCAAAGCAGATGAAGCACTCCTCGTGCCACACCTTATGCTTGTACTCCACATTTTGGGACCCTGAAGGGAAACACAGAGGGTAAGAGCTGTCTTTCAGCAAGATACTCAAAGGTGGGTTACATGTGGTTATGATGTGATGATAGACACCAATTTAAATCACTGCAATGACAGACCAGGCATGATGACTTTGTAGCAGCCCTGGCAGCGGGCACCATCCTCATGGGCACCGCACTTCCCGCACATGACCTTGCCATCGTCTCTGGCTGCAAAAGGCTCGTTAGCCAGCGGCTTGTAGCACTTGGCACAGCGGAAACAGCCCTCATGCCAGTGGCGGTTCTTATGGGTCAGCTCCTTAAAAGATAAAAATAAAGCGAATGAGAACTCGGCTGTTTATGCTAAACACACTACATTGAATGCACTTTTGAACATAGATTATCACTTGTCATAGTATTTCTCTGGTAAATAAACAGGATGTAAACCTTGGCATCAACTCCAATGGGTCGTCGGCATTCTGCACAGGTGTTGGCACACAGCTTGTCAAAGCAGCGGGGACACACATGCTTATCGTCCTTTTGGATGTACTTCTTGCCATGCAGGTCTTCTCTGCAGTAGAAGCAGTTGAAGCGCTCCGTCATGATGGAGCTGAGATAGCTTCGTGGACCTGAGTGACATCAGAAAGGAGGGAAAAAAGATTTTCTTCAACATTTTTACATTTTAAAAGTTTACCATTACTATGTAATGTAATGTTTGAATGTAAGAATTTATATTGATACCATCATGCTTTGTTTCCTCGAGAGGTCAGTACAGTACAGGTTATGAATATCAAAATATATATTTAAGATGATGGTACAGTATTTAAAAAATAAACATTTATCTTGGCACATTCATGAATTCAAGAAGTGTCAGTTTGCTTGTATTAGCAGCACCAAATGTCAGCAGCTTTATTTAAACTGTGAAAGAAAATACAATGACATTACAGCTGTATATCTGTGGTGGTGACTCAGAGGTTCCATTAAAGCTATGACTGAAAGATGAGAATGGGATGATGAATGGTTTCAGGCTAATCCGTTCTCCCTCCACGTTGGCTGTATTCACAGACAGCCCGGTAAACACATGCCAAACATCCAAGAGATAAGTATGAAAGGACACGACCCAACTGGCCACAATTATGAGTTCCAACTAGCTTTTATACCCCACTTAATAGCTAAATGTTCTGGCCATTGACACGAGCATTTGTACTTTTTAAAGGACAGGCTACTTTATTCAAGTGGAATTTTCCTTTCAACAGTCCATCAGTGTTCCCAGAGTTCTGTGTTAACATAGTATGGAGGGTAGTGTATACTATAATGTAAACAGCCCATAATGCCCGTAGATCAGAGTAGTAGCTTCTGAAGAATCAAAACAACATTAGAAAAATCATTCATCATTATCAAATAAAATTTATTTTAAAGTAGATTTAATAACTCCATGCAAGGCACCTACTGTGCATAGTCAGTAGTGAATAAGAATGGTTCTGCCTAAAGTGTTAACTCATCTGAAAATAGTGAATACATGTCGGTAGATCCAAACATTCCTCAAAATCAATGTATAACATGATAAAATGCCTGATTAAAATGCCTCAAATGCTCGATTAATGATTTTGCAATATTATGGACTCCAAATTCATGTCACTCTTCAGGGTAATACTTCGTAAATATGTTAAATAATGCATCTTAAATCACGCTCCATAGAGATAAGTGTAGATAATTTAGTAAGCTTACACCAAAAATGATTACTTAAAATGCATGAACCATTTAAAAGGGGAAGCAGAAACTTTTCTTTTATTCTCTTTTCTTGTACTTTTCAATCCTTCACTTTTCTGTTAAAACACTTTACCCAGACCACTGACATTTCAAATGTTAATGTTCTTCTCTATGCTGCAGCATTTACCTTTGAGTCTTCAAAACACTGGCGCCCAATCCGAGGACAAATCAGTGACTCTCCCATCACTACCTGTTCTAATGCACTGTACTACTATTTAATTCCAGCCTTCAGTGTGAATATTACTAGTAAGTATGTTGGGGCTGAGTTTTTGATGCTTTATAAATTTAAAGTCATTGTGGAATCTGAATCTCATCTACGTGACCTGAACACTGTAAGGGCATTTGGCTTTGCCACACACATGCTCCTGTGATCTTTTTTTGGTGTGTCCTGCCAGAGGATTTAATAGAGTACCAATTGTGCCGCAGTGGGAAGAACATGGCTCATGTGAAAAGGTCTACACAGGTTTCAACTGGGTCACTGGGGAAAAGTCAGCAATGACAGACAAATCCAAAAAAGAAATTACTTTATCTAAAGCAAACACTTTACACATGTATAGTGACATCTAATAATATATACTATATTACAGCTTGTTTAAATGTTTCTGAAACAATAATTGTCAATTAATACCCAACAATACCCACCACATCTGAACAAATATCTAATTAATGTTACACAGGCTTTTGATTTAAGATCTGGAGATTTAAGGCTTTACAGGGAAAAAACAACAGCGAAGTGATGACGGTGAATAAATTCCCAACCACAGCGCAAATGCAATACCAAATACTGATATAGTCAGCATCCAGCAGATTACAGCCCACATGGTAATCAGTTACAGAATTAAGGTTTGAAAAGTACAACCACCAGATTCCATCCTTGCATAATGTTCTACTAACCAAACCATATCTCACTTTTTACCTGAGTGCCTGTAGAAAGTCATGGTTGTTTTCCAGCAATGAGAAAAGCTCTTGAACCAAGGAAGTCAGTGTAGAGAATAAATAAAAATGTATCCCCACACTTTATATATATAAATAAATACGCCCAGTGAAAACCACGCCCGCCCCCAGTTAGCACCAATACCTCACTGTCTGTTTGCATACCCCGATTTCAACCCACCCTCAGATACTCTCAACTGTCCCAGGATTTAACATTACTGAAACCACCACATGTTCTAACCATGTTAGGATTGAGACAAATGGTGAGGGGGAACAGGAGTGTATAGAAAGGGGGTTGGAGATGAAATTCCTTTGTTACGACATCAATGCAGAGAGACATTTCAGCAGCAGGGACTTAGACACAGGGACGCATCTCTCGACATTTGTGTACCAGACTGAAATGAATCAGATCAGCTGTTTACAAAAGGCTTAGGATCGACACACAAATATTATTTATACAGTATTCTTACTGTTCAGATGTGTTTATCATTTATCAAGCATAACGTTTCACTTATTTGTGTCTGTGTGTGGATTAAGTGGATATGTTTTATCCTTAAGCCATTATGATTTATGAGTTCACCAGTGCATCAGATTGTTAGGGCATGTCTCATCATTTCATTAATAGCGGAGTGCTTACCTTTACTTGGCTGTTTATTTATAGTACTGTGACTTACAACTTTAAACTTAATCATGCCTCTAAGATTAACTGTTGAAACAGGTCCAAAAGTATTTGAATTTGCTTCTAACAAATATTATTTGAAATAGGTATTGTACTGTACATTTTTGTTAATTTGATTATTCAGTATGTTTTTCATCTGCAGTTTATATTGATGCGTTAATGTATAATTACAAATTAAGTCACACCAAGTTTATTTAACCTTTTTGCACTCTCATATCTGTGATTACACTTAATAGGCTAAAGACATAGCTTGATCTACTGTAGCTTCTCAACTATCCACTCAGAACATATTTCTATCAAAATTGTTGTTAAATTCAAATTAACATTAATTCACAATTGTGGTTATAGATTTTATACAATTGTTTATAAATAAATAATAATACTAAACTAATTAGAAAACAAATGCTATTGCATGCTTCATGGTCCCTTTACTTCCTCAGACCCCACATTATCTACAACTAACTGCTCATACAGTTATGATGACATTTTAGTGATATATATGGAAACTATGTGTATACACATACAACATTTCTGAAAAGTTGGAATGTTGACATTGGCCCAAATGAGTCATTTGGTGGATATGCAGCTGATACTATAGTATACAATAGAGATGGAAAGCTTTATCTGCCATCCCACCTGTCCTCTGCTGAGACCATCCCTTCTGAAGGCCTGAAATAGCCCTGCTCACTCCCACTGGCCCAACTCATAAACATCACTTCACTCATCTGTTATCTTACCCCCTCCACACACAGAGAGGCACGGCTTCTGATCTGTCAGGAACCATCTGCAGCACTTTTATAAACACCGATTATGAAGGTCAACATATTTGAGACAAGAATCAGACAGGATCACGAAGAAGGGTTTAGTTCAGATGTGTGAGATCTTTAGGAGCTGAGCAATTCCCAGTGGACATGGGGTAAAAGAAGTAGTGTTTCACGAGGCTGTGTATTCATGTGCTGACTAAGGGATTCTGTGGTTAAATCTAATATGCACAACAGATACTCAAGCTCAAAAAGGGAAAATCTAAAAAAGAAAGAAGATCTTTAGCAATACAAAAAGCAAGCAGTTAAATTCAGCAGAGAAATAAAGTTTACCAGTAAGAATGTTCTTTTTTTTGTGATAACTCTGGCTTAAGGCCAAGGGACCACGGCCCAGTTCAGAGCCTCTAGCGGAAATCATGCTGAACTACTGTACGGGCATCAATGAGAAAGATTTCGAGTTGAGCAATGAGGAAATTTGTGTTATTCAGCAATTTAAACACTGATCATTTATTTGTAGAGATTAACCAGACTTCACTATGGCAGGCATGTTGCACTTTATCGAAATTAGTTCTAGTATCACTAAACACTCAACTTAATGATAATCTATAAGTAATGTCCAGTTTCTCTCCGCTATGACGTAAATATTAAATTAATGTACATGAGTATAAGATCACTTTATTGAAAGCTATATGCTGAAAGCAGTTTAAAGTAGCCTGTGTTACAGTAAATGACAGGCAAGAGAAAAAGAAAAAAAATTTATTTCCAGACCCTGTTAACATGCTTCAAATTTAATTCTGGTGCATCTTGTTTTGCATCCTGTGGCAAATGCAATAAATTGGACATCATTCAGAGAGACAGATAGCTGTGTGTCCATTAAGTTCAAAGAATATAACTGCAGGAAAATATGTTGAAGAGTATAAAATCATTCCCTAATTCTGCCCTACTGGCCAAACTTTCTAACAAAATTAGTGGCTAAGTGTCTTTGAATGGCTCAGCCAAAGACCAGACTTACTGTAAGTCCTTAACACCTAGACTGTCTGTGGAGAGACGTGTTCACAGAAGGCCATTCATAGACATTCCCAATCCAATCTAAGTGACAAAATCTGCCAAAGACAAAATCTGACAAAAGAAAATGTAAAGAATTGCCCATATTTAAATGTGTAATGCTTCTACAGACACTAGTACAATTTTCAATATGTTGACACCATAATTTACACCACCAGATGTTACAAATATTGCATTATCTGTTTAGCAATTACAGTCCATAAAGTAACTGGACAACGTACAGACATGCAGTTTTAAAAACAGACCTATCAGAAAGATAGTAGAAACTTTAAGAGCAGCCAAATAAACAATTTGGTGCATCAATAAAAAGTGCTTCTCACTACACCTGGATATTGGCCCAAAAACAACACAAGAGCTTCTTAAACGGCGGTGTCACCCATCAAAAAACCAGGAAGTCACACAAACAAGAAGCAACTGAAATCGACTGGAGAAGCAAAGCATCTCAAGGGAGGGAGTGCAACATTTATACAGTAGCTTCCATACTACACAGTCATTGAGTGCAAATGTTTTACATGCAAACAAGAATAATAATCTATATATTTGTAACTAGTGTTACTTTTGAGCTTGTGGTATATTTTATGTGTCTTCAGTTGAATCAAAGATTAAAAGTTGCTTTAATTGCTTCTAGATTGAATTGTCACTGTCCAAATGCAAATGGTGGACCTCACTGTGCATGCATATACTGTACAGTACTGTACAGATTCGCACAGATTACATTACACTTACTTATATGAACTATTACACATACATTATTACATGCGTTCTATTTCATTTGACATATCCTTACACTTTTTCTTAGGTACCTAGAAAAGCATTAACGTTGATAAAATGCTTGTTGTAGTAGTATCAGGGCACTGATTAAGATTCTATGTCCCCCAACCTTGATGAAGTCAAAACTTTTCAAATGCTATAACATCTTTAAGGGATTCATGTCATTCAACTACTTAACATTTAAGTAGTTGATGAATATAACAGAATGCATGAGCACCATAAAAACAGGGGATATTCTCCCTAAGTATAAAAAACCAAGGAATCTGGGGGATTAACTGTGAGGCAGGTAAAAATGGACAGAATGAACTTTTTCATCTTTGACAACTTAAACAGAAATCTTGGTTGGTCCTTGATAAACATCTGATACATGATCAAGGATCATCATGTACCTAGGGTGCTAAGTTGAAAGTGATCTCGCTTTACAATGTGAAGTACAAGTACACACAGTGACATGAAACCTGGATTAGCAGTATTCTGCACATGCCTGCACTAAACCCTAGTTCCCTCTAGGGAGCTCTATCTGCCCAGTTTACCATTACCGTTTACATCAGCACAGTGAGAAAACAAAATAATCAGTATCCACATATCAGCAGTGGTGTCAAAAGTATTCACATTCATTACTTGAGTAGAAGTATAGATACTAGGGTTCAAAAATACTTCTTTAGAAGTTGAAGTATCAACCCAAGCTTTTTACTTAAGTAAAAGTTTAAAATTACTGGTTTCAAAACTACTGAAAGTATAAAAGTAAAAGTACCATGAGGGGCGACAAAAGCATTAAGGTCTCGCTTTCTGATCATGCGTTGTGCGCGTTCTTATCATGCGACCGGGGGGGTTGCGCGTTCTGATCATAAAAATAGAGTAACGAGGCTATTTTTAAAATGTAAGGAGTAGAAAGTACAGATAATTGCTTAAAAATGTAAGGAGTAGAAGTAAAAAGTCGGCTGAAAAATAATTACTCCAGTAAAGTATAGATGCCCAAATTTTCTACTTAAGTAAGGTCACGAAGTATTTGTACTTGTTACTTGACACCTCTGCATATCAGCCATAACATCCACCTGCTTAATACTGTGTAGGTCCCACTTTTGCCACCAAAACAGCCCTGACGCATCAGGGCATGGACTCTACTAGAAGGTATGCTGTGGTATGTGGCACCAAGCTGACAGCAGCAGATCCTTTAAGTCCTGTAAGTTGTGAGGTGGGGCCTCCATGAATTATCCAGCACATCCCAAAGATGCTTAATCAGATCTGGAAATTTTTGAAGAACACAATAATGAGGTTGAGGTGTTGCCTTGACCTTCAAAATCTCCAGATCTACCATCAAAGAATACCATTTCTATGAAGGGGTGCACTTGGTCAGCGACAATGTTTAGTTAGGTGAAATGCAAAAGTAATGATGAATCGCATCCAAATTAATGTCATGATCCCTGAAGGATTCCCAGCAGAACAAAGCATCACACTCCCTGTGTCGACTCACCTACTTCATGTAGTGCATCCTGGTGTCGCCAGGAGGTTTTGCACACACACACACACACACACACACACCCAGCCACCAACATGATAACAAAAAGAAAACGTGATTAATCAGACCGGGCCACCTTCTTTCACTGCTCCATGGTCAATGTCTTTGATGCTCACGTGAGCATTCTAGGCGCTTTTGGCGGTGGACACGGGACATGATGGGCACGCTGACATGTCTGTGGCTATATGATTTGGGTTTTTATTGTATTCGAACCAGTCAGGAAAATTAAGAAATTAGCACATGCTGGCTGTGTGATAGGGTATACAGTTTACTAAACTTTATTCATATGCATAGATATGCATTATTTCACTCTTACATCTCTAAAATAAAAAAAATTTGAGATGTTTTGTATCAAAAACCCATTTAAAAAAGGTAAATTATTCTCTCATTGGTTTATGACAGTTAGACTCTTTGTGCTAAGATTTGTCAAAGGTCTTTGAGTCTCTTTCCACTTAGCTTAAGTCCTTATAATTTGGCTTGTCCCCTCTCATTCCTCTGTGGTGAGATGAACTTAGAATACAGTTATGTAATATTAGAAGAAGCTCTTTAGTATTATCACTTTTGGACAGTCATACGGCTTACATCCTGTCAGATAAAGAGGAATAATGGACAATAGGTTCAACAGTAGGAACCCGACTCTGCCCCCAGAGGACAGAATGCTCCAGTACATGTCTCAGCAGCTCCACATTACCTAATTAGGACCTTCAGTGCTAAGGGTGGATGCTTGAGTTGTAGTCATGGAGGTTCTCCCTAGTGGAGCGCAGAAGAGCATGATGGGAGAATGAGATAATCCAGCTGCTGGAAGCTCTTTTGGTGACTAATTACACAAATTGTGTTCCAAAAAGTTCTCGATCACTTAAGCCAGGAGTACAAACAGTGCTCTCAGCACAAACCTTATATGGATGAACTGCTCAACCTCAAGCAAATATTTCTGCAAGGATGATGTTGCCCTGATGTTATGTGCTCTGCAGACACAAAGCAAAAAGATCAGAGAATCAGAGGAGGTGTAAAATGACAGAAAGGACTGACGAAAAAAAAAAACCCCAGAGGGGAGGAAAAATATAAAAGGAGGTAATGGTTATGCCAAGCGACATGATGTCATTGTATTGGCCAAACATCCAGGTGTGTAAAGGTTTTTAGGAATGAATAAGCTAATAGTTTTTGCTGAGGAGAAATAAAGCTGTATGAAGTTTAATGAGGTCTATATGCCTTGATTAAGATTAATAAACTATATTTGCATTTATGGTCTCAGAAAACATGATTGTAAAATGATTGAGTGCCTTGAAAATGTATTTGTTTCTCCTGTTTAGTCTTTCTCCTGTGCTTAGTGGTTGTCACCTTGCACATCAAGGTCCTGGGCTCGAGTCCTACACCGCGTCTGTATGCTTAGAGTTTGCATGATCTCCCTGTACTTGGTGGGTTTCCTTCGCATTCTCCGGTTTTCAGTCCAAAGCCATGCAGATTAGGCTAAATACTGTTTACAAATTACCCATATTGTGATTGTTGACTGGAGGTCCTTGTTGACACGGTCGTACAAAATGGGAATAAATACGATGGTCACCACTGGCCTCTTTAGTTGACTACAGAGACTCTTGGATGGATGGGTGGAACTAATTTTAATATTACACAAAGATAAGATATGTGAAAAACTAATTGCCTCCTAAACCTAATAACTGATTGTGCTACTATTGGTGTCAAAAACTGTAATCAAGCATTTTCGATAAGCATTTTAATTGAGTTTTTTGAGCCACTCAGAGGTGGACTTCCTGTTGTGTTTATTTTCCTGCTGCATAATCCAAGTGCACTTGACCTTGAGGTCATGAACTGATGGCGGGACATTCTCCTTCAGGATTTTCTGGTAGAACGCAGAATGCATAGTTTCATCAATTATGGCAAGTCATCCATGTCCTGAAGCCGCAAAGCAGCCACAGACCATCACACTACCACCACCATGTTTGACTGCTGGTATGGTGTTCTTTTTATGAAACACTGTGTTAATTGTATGCCAGATGTAATGGGAGCCACACCTGTGGCCAAAACATAGTATTAGTAATAAAAAATCTCTCACCTAGGTGAAAAAGTGATTTTTCAGATAAGATCATATAACACCATTTTTCAAAAAAATTGCTAAATACAATTTCATGGCCATTTTTGAAGTGTCTGTAAATTTTTAGAATTCAAATCTTTTAATGATCTTAATTGTCATTCAGATGAAACTTGGCCAATTTAGATTTTACATATAAAGACAAACCTGAAAAAGTGTAATTTGAAAATTTGTATATTACAATTTATTGTAAAATGCAAAATTGTTTAGATCTTGCGAACATGAATTTGACAAGTTTTTTTTTTCTTTTTAAAATGTAAAAATTTAAGCAACAAATTCTAAAGGTCAAATACTTCTAGATGTTTATATCAATTTTAGCATCAATACTATGAATAAAAAAAATATAATTTCCCTTTTAAATTCTTATTGTTTGAAGCAAGACAGTATAATGCTGAAAGATGGCCATTTTGGGGGGCACATATGAAATAAATTAAAATAACGTAAAAAAAAAATTTTTAATAACTTTTAAAATTAAAAGTTAGCAACTTGAAATTTTTAGAGAAGCAAGTCACTTCCATGTTGCATAAATTTTAGCAGTAGCAGCACCAATGTGTTTTGATCACAGTCCACAAAATATTTGCTCAAAATCCTTAGGGATAATCACCATGTTTTTTGGCAACTGTGACATGGCCCTTGTGTTGTGTTGTTGCCCCTTGAGTGAAGTGAGCCAACACTGTTCTATAGGTGTTGTTTTGGGTTCTTTAGGCCAGTCACTCTTAGGAAGGTTCACCGATGCTCCAAGTTATCATCACTTGTGGATAATGGCTATGGATAATGAATCGTAAGTCCCAAATAGAAATGACACTGTAACCCTTTCCAGACTGTTGTACGAGTCCTTTTTTATCCTCAGTTCTTGAATTACTGTAGATCCTTTAGCTTTTTTAGATCTTTTAGCATGTTTCACTTTGTTAGACAGGTTCTATTTAAGTGATTTCTTAATTCAGGAGGTCTATCAGGGTAATCAGGCCTGGGTGTGGCAAGAGAAGTTTAACTCCGCTTTCCAAAAAAAAAAAATCAAGCAAGCGAGTGGGGGGCACATACTTTTTCTCATAGGGACAGGCAGGTTTGGACAGTTTTTTTTCCCCTTAATAAATGAAATCATTCTACAACTGAATTTTATAGTTATCTTTATGTAATATAATTTTTTTGATAGCCTGAATTCTTTTAATGAGACAGATAGATAGATAGATAGATAGATAGATAGATAGATAGATAGATAATTGCGTTGGTTATTTTATGCAATTAACATATTTAATTAATAAAAAAAATTATTCTTAGGTTTCTCTTGAACTGAATGACTGGACATTTAATCTGTAGTTTGGTTCAGAGAAGATTAATGTAATATTAAAGCAGCTATTTAATTAAACCAAACTGTTAAAATAAACATATTAGTGTTGGTTCATTTTATATACCGAATCAGATTATATAACATCAAATAAAATGTAAAAAAAATTTTTTTTTCACCATTGGACTTGAACGCACAAAGCCCTCAGTTTAAGCCCTAGATTAGATTTAACGTTAGCGTTGTTGAGGAAGTTAAACTGTCAGTCGCGCGCACACATACACGCTACTGTATATACAATTCAAGAGAATTAAGTATTTTTTGGGTTTCATGTGAAGACGCTATACATGAAGGATAAAGTAGTAACTTTAATATAAAACTTACCTGAATGTAAAGCTGTGTGAATGAAGCTGTTTTTCTCAGCCGGTAGATGTTGATGTCCTCCAGCCTGCGCGCGCTGTAACGGTTTGTGTCTCGCACAACGTTTAAAAAGCTCGCGTGCGGGAAGAGAGTGTGGGGGGGGGGGGGGGGGGGGAATCCAAGCGCTATGTACACATTAACAATGACTTCAGCCTGGAATTTACAACCTCTACCTCAGCAGGGGAGAAAAGTAATTTAAAGAAAAAAAAGCAAAGTTTGTTTTAAGCATAAAACATTGTCACTAATTCCCATGCCAAATACATGCCAATTGTATTGGGTCCATTTAGGGAAATTGTCCCTAGCTTCAAATGTATGTGTGTGTATGGTGAAAAGTGTGTCTCAAAAAAACTAGAATGTCTTGGAAAATGTATAAATATTTTTTGTAATTCTTTTTAATTTTGATGATTACAGGCTTTATGACAGGATGTCAATCCATCACAGAGCACACATGCACACACATTCACACACTGCGGGGAATTTGGAAACGCCAGTTAGTCTAATCTACGTGTCTTTGGACTGTGGGAGGAAACCCAGAGTGCACAGAGGAAACCCACTAAGCATGTGCAAACTCCATACACAAAGACCAGAGGCAGGAATTGCATCCTGGACCCTGGAGGTATGAGGCCATACTATGATCAAATTTTAAAAAGTACAATACACAAGACACAAATGTCCAACTTCTGAAAAATAATGTCTATTTATAGTTGCTCGGGGCTCCTTTAGCACAAGTTACTGCATCAGTGTGGCATGAAGACGATCAGCCTGTGGTACTGCTAGACGGATATTAAAGACCAGGTTGCTTTGATAGCAGCCTTCAGCTTGTCTGTATTGTTGGTTCAGGTGTTCAACTTCCTCTTGACAATATGCTAAAGAATCTCTATGGAGTTCAGGTGAGGTGACTTGGCTCAGATTTAAGCACAGTAATAAACCAGTTAGTGATGGTTCTGGCAATTTTGGCAGAGAAGTTCATTTAGAATTACCAGCCCCTGAAATAAGCAATTAACAAGACCTCAGATTAGAGCCGTTATGAAGGCTTTACAGAGCATAACTAGCAGACACATCTCAATATCAACTGTTCAGAGGAGATTTTTAGAAGAGAGAAAAAAAGAGATTAATTTTTAGGAGAGACTAAATAACTTAAAATTCAGGAAATTTCAAGCCTTTTCATTTTATGTATACTGTATGTAAAAGGAAATAATGGGAAACTCAAATTATTCGTTCTACGGCCCAAAAAAATAAATACATAAAAATAATTAACACAAAATATAAAGTAAAAATAAAACAAATTAACCTACACTTTACCTTAAAAAAAAAAAAAGTAAAAATAAATCCCGACAGATAAGTGTTTCCATTTATGCACGCAGGCGCTGTGTGTGTGTGGAGAGACCTTTTTAAAACCGTTTAAAAATTAACCGTTTAAAAATGAGCAAGGAACATCGCTAGTCAAACTCGCGTGAGCGCATACTAACGGAATCACTGCTGTAAAGTAAAACAACAACAACAACAACAACAAATTAAACAGCTGCGAGAGAGCTGAGTTTCTGTGTGTTTGAAGCCGGGTGGGGGTGGGTGGGGGCTATAAAGCCGAGAGTGTGTGTGTGCGCTCATTCACTTACACCAACACACACACTCTCTCTCTCTTTCGACTTTACAGCCCCCACACAGAAACTCAGCTCTCTCGCGATTCAAAAGTAAGGTGCTGCTGTTTAATTTGTTGTTTTACTTTACAGCAGTGATTCTGTTTGTATGCACTCACGCGAGTGTGACTAGCGATGATCCTTGCTAATTTTAAACAGTTAATTTTTAAACAGTTTTAAAAACGCTCTCTCCGTTAATGTAACACACACACACACACACACACACACACACACACACTCTCTCTCGGTTTTACAGCCCCCTCCTCTCAGGTTCCCAAACAAACAAACAAACACACAACCTATCGTCTCCACTGCTGGGTCCTAGTGCTTGCAGAGTTTATGTGTGCGTGTGGGTGTGTGCGTATTCACCCAGCAGGGGAGACAATTACCTACAATTCCACAGCGCGAGAGAGAGAAAAACCGTTGGCTCAGTTGTGATGACGTGATGCTCGGTGTCAAAACAAGAAGCGCATGCGTGATACAGGATACTCGATGCTTGTAAACCAAGACAATGCTCGTTTTTCAAGTCACAATTTATTAAAAATCTTTACTCGTCTTAATGTATTAGGAGAATGCACCTTGATTCACTGAACTACTTTTGTCCTGTGGCTTGATATAATCCTTCTCTGACATGAACATTATATTGTCTTGCTGTTGCTGTAATGTTTACCAGACAGGAAAGCATACCAAGACTGAAAATTACAATGCAAAAATACCTCTGCCCAGACATGCAAATTCCAATCTGATGAGTTTGTCTGAAGTCACTTTATTCTCTGTGATATCTCTAACACTTTTTTTTTATTTTTTTATGAAGAAGTCACTTCAATATATAGGCCTTAAAATATTTGACTGGCAGTGCAAGCTCAACCAAATCCAGCCAAAACGTTGGAAAACAAAAGATGCATTCTTGTGGATCATTCTGTCCATATAAGGAGCACATTACCTGAACTCTCACTGCGGATTAGGGATACCCACAGTCATGTTTTACGTGCTGAACTCAATTCTCCAGCTGTGGAGTAAATCTGCACCACAGACATATGGACACACACACACACAAAGAATATGAGTGCAGGCTAAAACATTGTTCATTACAAAAAAATTCCAAAACATACTGCTTTAGGAAATGTATCAAATCACACACAAAAAAGTATATTTCATTACTTTGTCTGTGTTCTGAGGCTTGTGAATTTACCCTAAATGTCATGGATATTGCTCATACTTTCACAGAAAAGTTGAGTTCATTCCAGGGATCATTCGATATCAGATTAGCTAAAAAAAGGAGTCGGTTGATGTCATGGCTGAATCATCCAGGCAGCACTTAAGGCTATAGTCAAACTGAACTATGATCGGTTCAGACCAAAGCCAACAATAAAGAAGTCAATTTTAGTTGAAAGCACAGGCTTTTATTTATTGATCATTGCACGGACATGAACATATGATCATATTTACACATGTAAACAATCAGTACCTGCAACACTCAGCTAAGTATCAGTAAAAACACAACATGGGCAAATCTTTTATGTCCGATCTGCTTCTTTCTGTTACAAGTCAAATACATAGGACAAGCTACAGTATGCTGTAACCCACGGTAGAGTATTTTAGTGGCCACGGACACTGAGGCTGATTACACTGCAAGTTATCCTGGACACACAGCAGAAGAACAGTAGAGCTGGACAGTGTACACAGACGTACGCACTTTAGAAGCAGCTTGTTTTTTTTTTTATTCAAGGTCAAAACTAGAGAGAAAAAAATTGACTTGTTTTAGGGAAATATTGTGCCATTTCAATGTACAGAAAGCACAACAGTACCTAAGTGGCCGTTTTTTGCGAATCCAATATTTAGGCTAGTTGCTGCAGATTTCAGTAACAACAGACAAAAAAAAATCTTTTGCATCTTAACTCTATCACGTTAAGCACATTTTTTTCCTCACAGATGCATGGACAATTTACACTTGGAAGTGTAAACTGAGTACAAGCATATACACACTGAATGCAATTCTGCAAATATTCTTTCTCATGTATGTGTGGCTGGTACTGGCATTGCTAGATTGCTGCTTTTCAAGATTTCAAGATGATGTACTTACTGAGGATGGCTTTTTGACTAAACTCCTCAGTCACATGACAAATAAGCAAACACGATCTGAGCCAAACAGAAGGTCTATTTGTTACCTGAAAATCACCTACCATTAGACCATTAAATAAATAGAATAGATCATAAAAAATGTCAACAAGGCAAGAAAACAAAGTGCAAAAACTGCAATTATATTGAATTCCTTCAACTTGTGACTATGCAAGTAGAAACACCCCATTCTTTGAGCCATGTTATCTAGAAGCAGGCCTGCAGGAATGCTACATTGCCCTCTGGTAAAATGTCCTGCACAGCAGGAGATAGCAAGCACTACTCTAAAAAGCCTTGTTCAATCTTCTTTTCTGCATCTCCTTCTCTTTCACCTTATTCATTATGGGCCTTCATCCACAGCAACAGTCTAACACAGACAGTGTTTAATTTTGCTGTATCATTCAGGAGACCCATTGCATTATGGCTGCCAGCACCTTCCATTCAAAAACAACAGCCATCCTTTCTAGGGGGGAAAAAAAAATCAGCTTGTTTTTTGAGTACACACACTTCTGGATTTTAAGAAACAAGAATGCAACCCAAAAATCTCTTAATGGGATGTTTGGGAATGCTCCCCCCCCAACTAATTTTTCCTGTTTAACATACAGTATATAAAAAAATCAGACACACTATTTCATCCATCTTATAGTTCACTATACAGTCATATACACATATTCGATGACATACAACTGTACCAAACGCACAATTGCACTCGCACACATCAGCGCTGATCTCGTCACTGCACCACACCCTAACATTACATTTAAACAGGAAATACTCCATTTCCCTATAATTTCTTTCCCTCCGAGTACAAAGAATTAAACAGTTAATACAGTTCGTTCAGCCCTTTAATAGCATGCATAAAATTATCATTCAGATATTCTGCCTCTTTACTCAGAAAGAAAACAAAAACTTAAATATAATTTGGACTGCAACGAGATTACACACCAACCTGGATGATAGCTTTCAAATAACTATAAAAATAAAAAATGCTGGCAAAAAAAAATAAAACAGGGAGATCACAAAGCAATGCATCTCCACACAGCACACACCATGCAAAGGTTAGTACATTAAAAAGCCTACAAAGAAATAAAATTTGTTGTTTCTTGTATGCTTGCAGGTCTGCGTTAGCAGAATTTATTTTTTTTATATAATATATATATAAAAAGAAGGATTTTCTATTTTTTGGTTTATATTAGTAATACAGTTGATCAATGGTTTTAGTCATTAATTGTTTAACGAATGACGTCACTTCAGTATTTTAGAGCTGCATGGTCAAATTAATGAGGATGTTCTGTGACTTTTTAGAAAATGCACATAAAATAGAAAAAGAAAAAAAAACTCAGATTTTGCACCATGACTCTCTCTAAAAGAACAACTTACTGCAACTAACATGAACATGTATAACAAGGTGCAAGTCCTCCAAAGTCACAGTCAAAGGTCAGTAAGTGAGTTCTGACATCCATCCATAGCCTCTCATAACTACAGCAAGTCTCTCTTGATACCAATTTGAAGCCTACATCGCACTGATGAGTTCAGTATCAAAATACAAGGCCTCCCTCTAGTGGATGGCAGTGTTGCTTTGCTCCAAGAAGTAGTAGAAATTACATTCAACAGGCACTTGATTGCAACCACATATAACAAACACTGAGCCACCAAACCTCTGTTCTGATCCTCCGGTAAAGAAGGCGGTTTAAAAGTCTAAGACTCTTAACAGTTTTGTTACTGCCTAAGCACGAATCTCTTTTAAACCAGGCCTCACACACCAACAAAAAAGCAAGAACTAGCATGCACAGCTATTTTTACACTGTACTACAGTATGCAGACAGGAAAGCTCGGCTCTCTCTTCTCTGAGACAGACAATGCCACAATGCCTGAAGATGCCATACTGAACACTTAAGCTGTGAAAAAAAAAAAAAATTAAAAATGCAGAAAATGGATCGGCGAGAACTGACAAGGTTTCACAAGTCAGGTTTGGCGGAGCAGAAAGATGAGGTAGAGACATCAAATCAGCCACTTCAGGAAGAGAATAATGGGGAAAGAGGGAGGGGAAGAGAGAGAGAGAGAACGCTCCAGACTGTGGTGTTGGTGGTGAAGAGAAAGAGACAAGAAAGCCTTTGACTCCCTTCGGGATTTTTCCATGCAGCTTAAATATCCCGGTGCCGTAGAGGCGGCTCTGAATCGTCCATAGGCAGCACAAGACGCGTGCCCCGGATCACCAGCTCATGGTCACCGAAGGTCAACTCTCGGTCCAGAGCGTCATCAGAGTGGATGCCTGCCGCACCAGCCGGAATGCTGATCGTGCGTGCACCCGTGGCATCTGTGCTAACTGTGATGTCACCATACGTTAGGCTGATATCACCATCATTCAAGATCAGGTCTGAGTCATCGTCCTTCAGCTGGCCCTCATTCTGCATGGAGAAGATGAAGCAATCAGTCAAGTATGTAAGAGCGCAGTTATTGGAACTGAAAAGCATTTTTTAAACGGGCACTTAACTCTAATCAAAACATGAAGTTCACTCATTTAAGTCAACTATGTTGGAGTAAACAACAAAAGTACTGTGGAAGACATTGTTCCTTTAAAGGTAATAGCCACTAAACAATCAGTGAGTCTGAGTAGGTGGGAAGCTAGTCCATCACCATTCAGGGTAGAGAAAAAACAGACAGTCACTGATCTCAGAAATCAACCCTGGAACTGAAAGACTGCCATGCTACACTCTGCAGCACTGCGCCACCCTAAAGATGTATCCTGCAGTGTCCAAAATGTCCTAGTTTGGTCATTTGTTTTCTCGGGTGGTGCTGCTACCCACATGAATTTCTTTTATTTATTAAGGATCCTTGATGTGCAGCCTAGGGTTGTCTAGGGTAACAAATATTTAAAGTTGTGTATCGTCAGCTAAATTATTCTTCTCAAAATTGAGTCTGGGGTCTTATTTTCCCTGTGCAGCAACGTTTGCATTTCAAGTCCTATAAATCTTGAACATTTTCAAAAACGTTGTTACTACACGGGAACCCATTAGCTGCTTGAGGTGGGAAAAAAAAAAGTTTGTTTAAATACTGGTCTGTTGTTTATAGTGAATTATTATACCCAAGTTATTCTTTAGCAGGTTTTAAAAGAATCTGGAGACATTTTCTATGAAAAGATTTACTATTTCCAAAATAGTGTTGCTAAGAGTATAAAAGACGGGAAACAAAAACCTTGGATTGAGTTTAAAGGGGAAGTGTTGGATGAAAAAAAGGTTTGGAGGCTGCAACTCAAAGTTTGCTGTTAAACTTCTGTAGGCAAGAAAATGAGCATTGCTGCCACAAAAATGTTGAAGTGAAAAAAATGCCAAGACCTTCCTTTCAGTGGGAAGTCATTGAGTATATTCTGTTGTGCATGAGGCTGACCTCGCACGCCTGTGGGCTGGTGAGGCATCGAGCCAGTGGGCCGCAGCAGGCTGGCAGTGTGGCGGTGAGTGGCGGCCCGCTGTGAGTCAGGATGGGCTTAAGATAGCTGCAGGAGAGCAAGGTCAAGGAACAGTGTGTGTAACAATCTGCAGATTAATGACACTAAAGAACACCATACTGTTAAAACTGTAGGCTGTTATACGGCACAATTAAAATTGTTATAATTAATATTGTTTTTATTTTTGTTTAAACTTTTTAGTCAAATGCTGTCTTCCTCAGAGTCACATCACAAAGGATACTTGTGATCAAAGTTGTACCAAATCCTAAATAACCAGGCACTCTCCTGTTTGGTGCTCCTCCTCTCTAAACCATCGGGACCAATCTGCAGAAATGCATCAACAGACAACGTTAGGGTTATCGTGAATTTAAAAACTACGCATTTCTTCATCATACCTAAAAATGCACTTACCGAATTATCCTGATCCGGGTCCACTCCCACACTGTTACAAGAAAAATCAAGAACAGCAAACTGAATCACGTGACAACATACAAAACAAACAAGGAGGTCATATGATTTTAAAACAGCAGGACCCCATTTTAATCAATGAAAAACATCCTAGTGTTGTTCTGGTCACTGTAAACTTTCTAGATATAGTACTCTTGTGGTTAGATGGGTCTGGCTCTGAAAAGAGAAGTATAAATGAGCTTTGTATTCCCACTACCCTATTCCTAGAGCAAGCAAAAATATTAATTATCCTTACATCTGTGTATTAGATACACTCTACAGTTTAAACATGCAGGACTGACCGGATACGTTGGAAAGACAACATTTGAGTGGTGCCTCCTCCACATATCCACACAGTGAAGAAGACCACCAGCAGTGTGGTGGAGAACATCATTTGTCGTGCATATGTGGCTGTGTCTCTGATGGAGAGAGCAAAAGTCATGGCCCCTCGTAGACCTGGTGGAGAGAGGCAAGTGGACGCGCAATCACGATTTATTTGTAACAAGACAGGCAAAATAGTAGTTTGTAATAAAAGGTAGAGTGATTTTTCTTGTTTACATTTTGATGATTTTTTTTCTTTTTTGTTTTTGAGGAAATATTTATGGTTTTATTCCTAATGCAACCACAGGGGGGCACAACCCAGTGTCTTTTTGTGCCAGTCCCAAGTCTAGATAAGTGCAGAGGGTTGTGGCAGGAAGGTCATCAGACGTAAAACATTTGGCAAAATCAGTAATGCAAATCATTAACATTACTTCCGGTCGAGGCCCGGGTTAACCACAAGCGCCATCGGTACTGTTGACCTACAGGGTGACGGTGAAAATTGGGCTACTATTGGTCGAGGAAAGCGTGCTCATAGGTAGAGAGAGAAGGGGAAAGGCAAGAGTGTAGGAGTGACAGTAGGGACTTGAAGTGTTGAGACTATGACAGGGAAGGCAAAAGAGTTGGTTGGCATGATGCAGAGAAGAAAGGTGTATACACTGTGTATTCAGGAGGGCAGGTGAAAAGGTACGGGGCTAGAAGCTTAGGAGCAAGGTTCAATTTGTTTTATAATGATGTGGATAGGAAAAGAAATGGAGTAGGAGATATCCTGAAAGATGGGTTTGTAAGGAATGTTCTGGAGGTGAAAAGAGTAGGAGATAGTGTGATGAGTCTGTAGCTGAAAACTGAAGGTGTGATGTATGATGTTGTTCGTGGTTATGACCGATAGGTAGGATGTGAGTTAGAAGAGAAGGAGAAATTCTGGAGTGAGTTAGATGAAGTAATGCAGAGCATCCCAAGAGGTGAGAAAGTGGTGATTGGTGCAGATTTTAATGGACATGTTGGGGAAGGGGACAGAAGTAATGAGAATGTGATGGGCAGGTTTGGTCTTCAAGACAGGAATGTGGTGGGAATCTGAAAGGACAGATTGTGGTGGACTTTGCAAAGACTATGGAAATGGTAGTAGTAAATACTTTTTTCCAGAAGAGGCAGGAACATAGGGTGTTGAAGCAGAAGCCGTTAGGTGAACTACATCTTCCGCCAACGTCGTAATCTCAAAGAAATCAGTGAGTGCAACGTATTGGTGTGGAACGTGTAGCCAGACATCACAGGATGGTAGTGTGTAAAATGACCCTGGTGGTGAGGAAGGTGAAGAGGACAAAAGCAGAGCAGAGAACAAAATGGTGGACTTTGAAAAAGGAAGAATGTTGTGGAGTTTTCAGGGAGAAGTTGAGATAGGGTCTGGGGTGCTTTAAGTTGACTATACAACTACACCTTATGTGATCATGGAGGCATGTAGGAGTGTACTTAATGTATCATCAGCAAAGGGGAAATTGGACAAGGAAACTTGGTAATGGATCGAGGACGTCCAGGAGTGTATACAGAGAAAGAGGTTACCCAAGACAAAGTGGGACGGAGAACTGAAGAGCATAGACAGGAGTATAGGGAGATGCAGGGTAAGGTGAAGGTAGAGATGACAAAGGCCAATAAAGCACACATGTGGACTTGTATCCTGCTTTGAACAGTAAGGAACAAGAGGTGGATCTGTACAGGTTTGCGAGGCAGGGAGATAGAAATGGGAAGGATGTGCAGCAGGTTAGAGTGATTAAAGATAGGGATGGAAATGTACTGACAGATGCCAGGAGGGTGAGGGGAAGATGGAAGGAGTACTCTGAAGAGTTGACAAAAGAGGAATGAAAGAGATTGAGAATGTCGGGAGTGGTAGAGAAGTATGTTAGAGTGGAGCAGGACAAAAAAATCTAGAGAGGTAGAGGTATGCTCTGGCTAGAGGTAGAGGTATGCTCTGGTTAGCCGCAGCAAGACAGAATACATGTGTGTGAATGAAATGACCCAAGTGGAATGTGGTCACCCAAGTGGCCTTTTTCGGCTACAGGGAGCAGGGGTTAAAGAAGGTGCAAGACTTTAAGTACTTAGGGGCAACAGTCCAGAGCAAGAAAGTGTGTGGAAAGGAGGTGAATAGCGATGTGCAGATGGAAAGTGTCAGGTGTGTTGTGAGATCAAAGAGCATCAGCGTGAATGAAAAGGAAGGTGTTCAAGACAGTGGTGAGACCACTGATCCTTTATGACTTAGAGACAGTGGCACTGAAGAAAAGACAGGAGGCAGAGTTGGAGGTAGCAGAGATGAAGATGTTGAGGTTCTCTCCAGGAATGACATGGATGGATAGAATCAAGAATGAGTCCAACAGAGGGACAACCGAGGTTAGATGTTTTAGCAGATTGTGGTAGGTTGGACATTTTCAGAGGAGATATTGTGAATATATACTGGTAGAAGGATGCTGAGGTAGGTACTGATAGGCAGGAGGTCTAGAGGAAGATCAAAGAAGAGATCTATGGATGTAGTAAGAGAGGACATGAAGTTAGTTGGTGTAAGAGAAAAGGATGCAGAGGAGAGGGTTAGATGGAGGCAGACTATTCACTGTGACGACCCCTGAAAGCTTGATAATATAACCATCTGATGATACTTTTCCACTTATCCAGGGCAATAGAAAAAAATTTAATAAATAATTTCTGAAAGCTCATGCAAATCCATTTATTCAAAATTTATTTCATTACTGTATTATATTTCTGGGGGGGGGGGGGGGTCCAAAACATTTTCAGAATAACTCGATCAACAAACCTGCAAACATCATCATGTGTTGAAAGTTGGAGCTTATCTTGTTCCTGCGGCCCAAGTTGAGCAGGAAGGAGAGCGGGTAAATATTAGCTGCACGGCCCACAAAAATGGCCAGCTGAAATAGAAAGTCATTAAGGAACCAAAAAGCCGAAACATAAAGTATTTGCCCTTCCTGTTTTAATAAGGGAAGTGACACACACAGACACACACATCCACACTAGTGCCATTAATGACAATACGCTCAGCAGGTAGTTGCTACCCACTTCCCCACTAGAGTGAACCAAAATTAAATCAACTTGATACTGGAGCAACTCTAATCTCATTCCTTTCAAGCCTGTGTTATGTTATTTCAGGAAACTTGATCAAGACTAAGATTACCATGTTAGTTCATCATTGCGCAAACGTTCTTATTTGTGCAATGAACTGATGGTGACGTTATTTTAAATAAAAGGTATACAATTTCTCAGTTTCAGGATACAAATGCTCCCACGATGAAGACAGGGTTGAAGACATGGTTCTGGAAGGTGAACAAAGTCAGGCCCATGTATGAAAAGATGAAGTTCTCAGCCAGGAAATTCAGCAGCTCAAATAACTGAAAATGAGAACAGCAGAGCACAAAGTTTATATCCTTGCTCACATTTCATAAAAACAAAGAGAAAACTAGCCTCAGAAATGCATAAAATGTTTCATACAGAAAGGCGGCAATATATTATAGCATAGTTTGTACATACTATACATATATTTTAACTATACATATATTTTAATGTACTTAACAAAACTATTCCAGAAATGCTGACTTTCATGTTCTAAAATAACACCTCAATGCTATTGTTGCATACTGTATAACTACCTAATGTCATATGCATTATTTAATAGTTTCGAAATATCCAGTATTATGCTTTTTGACTGGTTTTATATCTGCTTTATATATACTGTAGTTAGATAGATAAATAGATCGATAGATAGATATAGACACACACACATATATATATATATATACACTTTTTATTCACTCTCTGTATGTGTGTGTGTATGTGTGTGTCTTCAGAACTGAGTGGCAGGTCTTACTTGTTTGGTGCGGTCCTGTGACTCAGGAGAGAGGTTGTTATAGGTGTAATGAGCTTGTGTGATTCCACAAAATAGAACGGCTACCACACCTAAACATGTCACAAATAATATATAACCTCATTCCAAGTCAAAAAAATTATTTAAACTGAGACACACATGGACTGATTGTCAGAACAAAAGCGAGTTACCTGTAAAGCTGCAAGCCTCAGCCAGCAGGAACGTGCTCCAGGACATGAGGAAGAAGAGAGCTGTTTCTAGCAGCTGGAAATCCCGCAACTTGGTAAATTTGGTAACTTGAGAAAGAGTCAAAGAGTTTTACTTGGGATTATATTGTACATTATGTGCTCTATTTAGACATTATGTGCTTTGGAAGTGCTTTGGAAAGTACTTAACTGCTTAACATAGCTGACAATGTTATCACGATAATATGCTAATACCCTGTTTCTATTTTTGCTGGACAGTATTTCTAAAACAAAGAGCACAAGTAGCCAGCTACCTAGAAAGTGCTATTTGATGCCTGCTTGCTGTGGTTGTGTTACATTAGCTGACTATAAATGTAACCCAGGACACTTCCAGGGGAATATCCAGCAATGACCACTAAATTGCCTGAAACAGCAGGAGGACGCATGGTCTTATGACTATTGATGAGCAAACTCTGAAAAATGCATTGACCTTTACAGAATATCTCTAACTTGTAAAGGATATCAAGGCAGTCATTACACCGGTAACAACCCCAAGAGCAAAGGAACCGCTGAAGACTCCCAGAAACATTCCAAAAGACTTTAGCATGGCCATGGCTTCAAACGTATGACTGTTGTTTCCCACAGGCTGATATGCAACAATGGACCTGAAAGGAGAAACAAATGAAGATGAGGACGTAAACCCTGACACTTGTAATGTTTTCTAAAGCTATAAAAAAGGAAAAGAACACAATGATACTGGTAAGTAAACCATAACCAACACAAACAGTAGTAATGTTGTGTTGTATCTACAAAAAGCAGAAAGACCAGAGAAAATGAATAAGAGGAGGCACAGCACACCATGCCCTACCTACCTACTGGTCTAAACCAAATTCCTTATTGTCATAAACCAGGACTTTTTTTTCCAGTGATGTGAAACTACTACCTCAACATCTACAAGTTAAATTAATGTTTTGTTGATGTTCTATTGCTCAAATAAAAGGAAAATACAACTGGTACGCTAGCAAATCCTGTGCATGCAATACCAAAGTTTGTCGTGTGGTTGATAAGTCAATACTTCATTGCTTTACATATGATGAATAAGACAAAAGCAAATACTATAATTATTTAAGAAATATAGCAGATCTGCTATTTTACATTTTTTATATTATATATTAAGTGGAAACCTGGTAGGGCCCTTGCCCAATATGTCAAGGACATACACCACAAAGCAACACAAATATAAGTGCGCTCTGGGCAGATAGCGGGGTAGACTAACGGCTCTACATGACAGCAGCTAGGGGGCGCAACCCTAAAACAACATACAGTACCTTTCATCCAGCAGCAAATCCCCACAGTCCAGCCTCAAAATCTCACTCATAGTAAGTAACAGACTATGAGATTGAAGTTAAAGACCCCTACACTGAACCTGAACATAGACTCATGCTAAAATTAGTTGATGTAGAATACTGTATCCATGCTTTAAACAAAATAATATTTCTGCTTTTGGTGTCAAATCACAGCAATTTTACAATGACAATGGAAATATTTCTGAGAAATGTTGCAAATAATAAGCGTGAGTGTATGGAATATGAAATAAAATTTTCCCTTTTTCTTTTTTTAAGTGAGGTTTGACTGTGGGTCATTCGCTCTGCATACTCTGGAATACACCAGACAATGCACACGCAAGAAAACAAACTGAGTCAAATCTTCTTGTGCAGCACACCCATTGAGGGGCGTTTGCGTGTGGTTACCGCCCTCTACACACAGAGCCACACCTCCAGGGCAGTGCCGGCCCAACCCACTGTGCCTCCGGTAATAAAGGAAAATTCTGAGTCCACGAGGGGGGAAAACAAAACACAATTGTTAGAATTGATAGTTTTAGATTAGTAATAGACTGCAGCACAGCATTAAAATTAAACAGGAATTTAATAACTACAGGCAGGAGTGCAACCTGAGAATGATTTATCTAGCACGTCTACACTGGAAGATTTTTGATGTCAGCAAAATTGCTGGTTGTTTAAAAAAGGTCATTGGTACTGCTCCATAATTTTAAATCTATGGAACGTTGTCAATGATGACTTTGTAAAAATATATATATACTGTATATATTTTGTTCATTGGTTAATTTAAATGGTAAAGATCTGCCCGAAATTGCCCACTTGGACAAGCAGCTACTGGCAACAAGTATACGTTCCAGTTAGTGGTGTAATAGTACTCATACGGGTCCTTGGGTTGGTTGTGCATTGTAATCTAAGCTCAGCCTTAACTAGTGCTGGGCGATTTTATCCATTAAGTCAGTTTATTTAAATTACTTAAAAATTCAGATCTAAATTCAGAGATATGGGATTTCTACAAGTTAGAAGAGTCAGACCAATACATTTATTTAAAATGCAGTTCTGCATCCATCCAAAGTGATAATTCGCCGGTCAAAATGATACAATTTAAAATTTCAGAAGCAGGAAACTGGAAAATAACAGGAGACAGAAAACATGCTATAGTTATCTCTGGTGAGTGACATATTTTAGATTTAACAAATGTCTGTCTGCATGTTGATTGAGCTAAAGAAATTTTCGCTTTGATTTGTTTATTTCTGACATCGTGCACAGCAATGTTTAACTGATGTAACTCTGTAAACATTGAAGAAACTCCTGAGGAGACTTGAGAATAATACCCCAAGGTGACTTTTGTTGCAGTGGTATTTTATCAAGAAAGACATGCCCCACCATTTACTCAAAAAATAAAAATAGTTTGCACTGCTTGCTGTAGATTGTACTATTACTATTCTAAAATAATGAAACATGGGTATTTTTTAAGAAAGAAAAGTATTTACCTTTCTGTGCCTTCCTCATTTGTTTAGGAAATGATTGCTAATCTACTGTGGTTTACACGCTTTTATAAGTTTGTACATATCTGTCAACAGTTTATATTCATAGCAACTGAAATTTTTTTTACTTCACTGGCCAGAACACAAACCAGGCCGTGAATTCAAAACCAACATACATAACGAACTATGACTTTTGCGTACTATTACACCCCTTGTTCCAGTCTCTCTGTGAAAGGTGATATTTGTTTGCCAGTCTTACACTTAAAATATTAAATGTTTTGCTTGGACTGTTTCCCAGGGTTATCTGGAGGTTAAAGCCGAGGTCTATAACTCTCAACCATTTTATAATACATGTTCCAGACCATTGTGATGCACACTTAAAGTGAAAAATCAATAGTCTGCTTTTCCCCATGATGCTTAAACAACAAAGAACAAAGCTTATATAAATTGGTCTGACTGCTAGGATTTAGTGTTTTCTTTATTGCTACCCGTCTAGCTTTTTATTAAAAGGGTATTTAAACAATATAACATCTGTATGAGCTAGTATTATATTAAAAGCAAGACCCTTTTTGTCACTCACATGCTGGTCTCTTAAACAATGTTTTGTTAGGTCAGGTTATGTTGTAATGCAAATATGGTCTAATTTTTCGTTTAGCCCACACTGACATCATATTATAAACAATATTATTTAGAAAGGTAACTAAATAACTTGCATAAAGAGGAATTGATCCAATTCATAGTTTGCATTTTCACGAACAATGATGAGACGGCCTAAATGAGATTGGAAATCTGGAGAAATGGTGCCAGAGGAACAACCTCCTCCTGAACGCCAGCAAGACAAAGGAGCCGATAGTGGACTTTAGTACAAAGCAGGAGAGGAACTACCCGACCCCCGTCATCAACAGGAGCCCAGTGGAGAGAGTGGACAGCTTCAGATACCTCGTGTTCACATCACGCAGGACCTGTCATGGTCCTGTCACATCAACACCGTGGTGAAAAAGGCCCGACAGCGTCTCTACCACCTTAGACGCTTAAGAGACTTCAGACTGCCCTCCAGAGTGCTCAGGAATTTCTACTCCTGCATCATAGAGAGCATCCTGATGGGGAAACATCACGATCTGGTTTGGAAACAGAACCATGCAGGACAGAAGAGCTCTACAGAGGGTGGTGCGATCAGCTGAGCGCATCACCCGCACCGAGCTCCCTGACCTGCACTCAATCTACAGCAAGCGGTGCTGGACCAAGGCCAGGAAGATCATGAAGGACCTCAGCCATCCCAACAATGGACTGTTCTCTCTGGTGCGGCCTGGAAAGCGATTCCGCTCCCTGAAGACCAACACAGAGAGACTGAGGAGGAGTTTCTTCCCGCAGGCGATAAGGTCTCTAATCACAACACCACACAGGACTAGTACCATTTTTTTAAAAACATCCACAACTATGACACTGTCTCTTCGCACTCTTCTTGGACATTAATGTATACTTATTGACACATTTAAGTATACTTACATTACATATTTATATTTTCATTTCTGGATAATTGCACACAAGTCACTTAAATAAGACACTTTTCATGTACATTTCTTCTCAGTCATTTTTCTTTATTTTTCTCTATTTAGACTAAATTTCTATATTTTCTATATTGTACAGAAGGTCTTTATTTGTACATAATATTTTTATTCTAGTTAATTTTCTTTTTTATTATATTTCTTTTTATTTCATATTTATCTCTTATCTCTTTTATTTTTAAGGTCACAGGCGGTCGTATAAGCATTTCACTGCATATCATACAGTGTATGTACTGTGTAAAATTAGAAAAAAAATTCTCAGTCATTGTTGATATTCTCTTAAAATGTGCAAAACTTAATGAACACACAATGGAAACTCTGTGTCTATGGATAAAAAGATTAAATAAAATTCAAAAGGTATAACTTCTTATAAATATTTTAGGCCAACAGAACAGTTTCACTGTGTCCTTTCACACATTATACCAGACCCTGGAACAATACTGCAAGGATAATAACTAAAAACTATCCTACCAAAGGATATTCCTTCCAAAACCAGTCCAAAAGCTCATATTGAGTGGTTTACCGATTGATGTATGCTTAATACCTATAAGTCCTTGTGCCCTGTGAATTGGGGGCATCATCGTCATCATCATCAGTGTGCACCAAACAGAAATTATTTCAATCCCCCCCGTCCCTCCATACACTCACTCCCCCTTTAGTCGTATCCACTTTCCAACCATCTTATTAGGACACTCCTCGATTATTGACAACTTCCAACCTGGGAGGATGCAGGAGAACAAGTGCTTTCTCAAAAGCATGTTACGCTGCCAACCATATCAATTTGAACTGCTTCTCACACACCATTAGGCAGGGAAAACACAGGGGAAAGTTAAATCAGTCCCCCTCCTTGCATGAGTTCACAGACACCCATGATTTGCTTGTGTCACTATGACTGATGTCGGAATGCAGGTATACCACCCATCAAGTATGACACCCTGCACAGCCAATCTGATCTCCAGATTCCCAGCTACGCATGACTGTATAGGCTTCCTTCAGCACTTAACTTCTAAGTGGACCAAAACCATGCAGCAAAATTTCCCCACACAGTATAACTGCACCATGTGTTTTGTTGTATAATAACACAATTATATACAGTACCAATCAAAAGTTTGGCCACACCCTCTTAGTCAGTGTTTTTTTTTTAACTGACTGAAGTCATAGAAATTATGACAGAAAAAAATATGGAATTATGCAATCAACAATAATCTGTAAAATAACGCAAAATAGGTTATATATTTTCGATTCTTCAAAGTAGCCACCTTTTGCTTGGATGACAGCTTTAGATTAGTCATATTCTGGTATTCTCAGAGTCAGCCATGAGGTAGTCACAAGATTGTTTTGCATTCTTCTCTGAGCAGTGGATGTTGAAATACAGTGGTGTGAAAAACTATTTGCCCCCCTCCTGATTTCTTATTCTTTTGCATGTTTGTCACACAAAATGTTTCTGATCATCAAACACATTTAACCATTAGTCAAAGATAACACAAGTAAACACAAAATGCAGTTTTTAAATGAGGGGTTTTACTATTTAGGGAGAAAAACAAAATCCAAACCTACATGGCCCTGTGTGAAAAAGTAATTGCCCCCTGAACCTAATAACTGGTTGGGCCACCCTTAGCAGCAATAACTGCAATCAAGCGTTTGCGATAACTTGCAACAAGTCTTTTACAGCGCTCTGGAGGAATTTTGGCCCATTCATCTTTGCAGAATTGTTGTAATTCAGCTTTATTTGAGGGTTTTCTAGCATGAACCGCCTTTTTAAGGTCATGCCACAACATCTCAATAGGATTCAGGTCAGGACTTTGACTAGGCCACTCCAAAGTCTTCATTTTGTTTTTCTTCAGCCATTCAGAGGTGGATTTGCTGGTGTGTTTTGGGTCATTGTCCTGCTGCAGCACCCAAGATCGCTTCAGCTTGAGTTGACGAACAGATGGCCGGACATTCTCCTTCAGGATTTTTTTGGTAGACAGTAGAATTCATGGTTCCATCTATCACAGCAAGCCTTCCAGGTCCTGAAGCAGCAAAACAACCCCAGACCATCACACTACCACCACCATATTTTACTGTTGGTATGATGTTCTTTTTCTGAAATGCTGTGTTACTTTTACGCCAGATGTAACGGGACACGCACCTTCCAAAAAGTTAAACTTTTGTCTCGTCGGTCCACAAGGTATTTTCCCAAAAGTCTTGGCAATCATTGAGATGTTTTTTAGCAAAATTGAGACGAGCCTTAATGTTCTTTTTGCTTAAAAGTGGTTTGCGCCTTGGAAATCTGCCATGCAGGCCGTTTTTGCCCAGTCTCTTTCTTATGGTGGAGTCGTGAACACTGACCTTAATTGAGGCAAGTGAGGCCTGCAGTTCTTTAGATGTTGTCCTGGGGTCTTTTGTGGCCTCTCGGATGAGTTGTCTCTGCGCTCTTGGGGTAATTTTGGTCGGCCGGCCACTCCTGGGAAGGTTCACCACTGTTCCATGTTTTTGCCATTTGTGGATAATGGCTCTCACTGTGGTTCGCTGGAGTCCCAAAGCTTTAGAAATGGCTTTATAACCTTTACCAGACTGATAGATCTCAATTACTTTTGTTCTCATTTGTTCCTGAATTCTTTGGATCTTGGCATGATGTCTAGCTTTTGAGGTGCTTTTGGTCTACTTATCTGTGTCAGGTAGCTCCTATTTAAGTGATTTCTTGATTGAAACAGGTGTGGCAGTAATCAGGCCTGGGGGTGACTACAGAAATTGAACTAATTGAAGGTGTGATAAACCACAGTTAAGTTATTTTTTAACAAGGGGGGCAATCACTTTTTCACACAGGGCCATGTAGATTTGGAGTTTTTTTTTTCTCCCTTAATAACGTAAACCTTCATTTAAAAACTGCATTTTGTGTTCAATTATGTTATCTTTGACTAATAGTTAACGGTTTTTGATGAGCAGAAACATTTAAGTGTGACAAACATGCAAAAGAATAAGAAATCAGGAAAGGGGCAAATAGTTTTTCACACCACTGTAAGTCTGCTGCTTGAACTCCGAGAAGCATTTATGCGTTGCTGTAATCGGAGATGCCGTAAATCGGCGGTTTCTGTAGCTGGTCATTGTAACAAACTTATCCTCCTCAGCAGAGGTAGCTCTCTGTCTTCCTTTCCTGGGACAGTCCTCATGAGAGCCAGTTTCCTTTACATTCAAAGTTCTTGAGATTTTTTTTTTTTTTTATAGACTGACCTTCATTTCTTAAAGCAATGATGGACTGTCTTTTCTCTTTACTTAACCAAGTGTTTCTTGCCATAATATGGATTTGTACTAATTCACAATGTCAAAAATTATATATATAAAAAAAAAAAATAAAAAAAACACTGAGGAACACTGTGCATCCAAACTTTTGATTGTTACATACATACAGTATACATATATGTATGTGCGTATGTGTATTTAGGTATCATTTCTTGTAGGAAGGATGACTTACGATGAAAGCACCACAGCAACAGCATCATTTAACACACTCTCTCCAAACAACAGAGCATAGAGGTCGACATCCACCTGTAACTCGTTGAAGATGGCCAGGACGGTCACTAAAATACAAGACAAGATTTTGTGGACAATATCACTTCATAAGACCCTTCTATGGAACTTGTATGAACAACTCACAATATGATAAACATATGATGTCATATCCTACAGACACTGGATATTTAAATAAAGGGTCTTACACATAGTATAAAACTGCCTTTATCTACACTAATGTAACACAACATTACTACATATTCTCTGTATAATCTTGTATGAAACAAGAATACCAAGTAAAAGTAGATTAACTTCTACTTGTATTTATTTATTTTTATAAAACATGATCCAAATTCCAATTCAACAGTTGTAAAGCTTTTAAGACACACCTGGATCAGTGGCTGATATAATGGCACCAAAGAACAGGCAGTCAGTGAAGAAGAATTCTCCTGCCAACTGACCGGTATGCTTCATAAGCATCACACAGCCATACATAAGTAAGCTGCAAAGACAGTACCATTCATTTTAACCCATGTTTTAAACTTCAGACACCAAAAAGAGCTGCTGCAGGAAAGGTCCTGAGAAGCACACTGACCCAATGATGAAGCAGGACACCACTGTTCCAAAAAAGGCGTAAGCCAAGATGGAGCCCATGTTCCTGAAAAAATGTCTCTGAAATGAAAAGACAGAGAGTCTTACATACAACAATGGGGAAAGTTACAGTAAGTGTCTTAGTGTCTAGTTCACCCTGTCTTTAAATAACGATCTTTTACATTGAGGAACAAGAAATTAAGCTTGCTTAAGAATGTAAGCATTTCATCTAAGCAAATGTAATAAAAAAAGAAGAGGGCATACCCGCTTTAAGCTGTATCCCGCATGAAAAATAATTGGGGGCAGAAGTATGTTAAAAAATACCTCTGGGTCGAAGGTCACCTAAAACAGAATGAGTTATGATGCTGTGATAAAATTGTATTGTCATTATGTTATTATAAACACACTGCCATCACTTTGCCACATGTTGTATACCTGTGTATATGATCAGAGAAATAAAAAAAAAGTCTGAAATGTGGTCAGTAATAAATTCATAGCAAAAACTACAACTAGTGAATATTTGTCTCATATAGTGACAATGTTTTTGTGCAGCTGTTTATCTTCAACAGGTCATAATAAGTGCAGTTTCCACAAGGGTATATTTAGGTCATGCTCAAAAGTGCCATTTATTTATAAAGAACAGGTTAGTTGTCACCTGATATATATAAACCTACATACAGTAACAGGAAGGCATGCTATTGAATTACTTCTTTCACCCCCACCTATTTAAAGTGTCACATTTATCCAAAATATCTCTTTGTTTTTCTTGTTTCTCCTTTTCGTCAATTAAGAACTTTCTCAAAACTAAAACCATGTGGTGGACTATAATTGATAATGTTACTCAATTCGCCTGGTGTTGTTACTCTTATAGTTGACCATTGTTTATCTAATAAGGTTCTACACTGAAAAACAGAATTGCAAAATGTAAATAATAATATCACATTGCACAATTAGTTTGAGTCATATTGCGATTTAAACTGTGCTCCATAACTATTAAATATACCATTTAGTATTTAAGTGAATTTTTCAAGGCTAACAGCAAATACTGCCTCAACTGATTTCATAAGGAGTGGGTTTGCCAATATTTATTTTAGCACCTTAAAGTTATTTAAACATATATAAACATATTTCTTAGTTTCTGCATATACCACTTACTATGTGTGTATTACTTATACCAAAATGCTGCTGTTTGTGATTACATACCTGCACAGGTTCCTATCACGATTTTGTTGCTTTTATGCGATGATGCTTGAAAAGTCAGGTCCTGAGCATCCTTTAATCTAATCTGACTGTGTGCAAGTTTCCGCTTTACCTTACGAAGCATCTCGTTGTCCTGGACATCCTTGACTTCATTGGCACTGATCTCGCCCTTCAGCGTGTACTCGTAGAACTTGCCGCTTACGTTGACCAGTAACGTGGGTGGACTGGCGTTGACATGGCAACTCAGGGTAACGTTGCTGATGTCACGGGGTACGTGGATCCCGTAACGCAGCACGACCCCAACCAGCAGTCCTAGTCACACACGACAAACGGGATCATGTTTTTTTTAATTACAAGTAGTGACAGGATCTTTAGAAACCAGACACGAAACTGTCCTGAGAAACATGCATTAGACATAGTTCTGCTTATTTTTTTGCTCATAATTAGCATTCTGTCCTTTAAGTACTGCCTATTGAAATGATTCTAGTGATGGCAAAGATGCACAGATGTGATGTTAATCTTATACATCAGTGTAAAGTCAGCACAGAAGTCTAATCAGCATGTAAACAGTGTGCTGCTGCTCTCATGAATAGGCAAAAGACTTCCTCAAGTAATTATCTACAGGTTCGCTACTCATTCTCCAACATGTTCAAGCTCCATGGCACAATAAAAGGGCAGAAAAAGATTAACTAACCCTGCTTTTACAGTAATATAAGCGTAAGATTGTATAAAGCTGCTTGGTTGCCAGTCAGGAAACTAGCGCTTTACACTTCATGGCCTTGTGAATTCAGTGGTGTTTAGCCTTTTTTGTTAAAGCACATCCAGGTTTTCACCAGTGGTCGTAATAAAGTGAACATAAACACACGGTCCAGGCGGTTCTCTACGATATGACTTTACCGGACTGCGTTGTGTTTATGCCGACTCTACAGCTAAGCGACGCTATCCACTGTAGCTAGCGCCAAATTTAAGCTAGACACTGCAGATGGCGATCAGTGACATGTTGCTCTCACCGTATATCATCGCCAGGCCAGTCTCGTGCAAAAACCTGAACCGACGGTGTTTAAACAGCCATATAGTCAGGATGGTGAGGGTGAGGAGTAAAATAAAAATGAGCAGGTCGGCACTGTCCTGTCGGTGGCTTTCCTCAGCCTTTTTCTCAGTCACGATGTTCTCCATAGAACTGTCTTCTGCTCTGCAAAAGCACAAGCAAGCTGACAGGCTGGCTAAAAAGCACAGAGGCAGTCTCCTCCAAGCTCCCCGCGCGGTGTGGTGTCTCCTCTGAGAGCCCATGTTAACATTTCCCTTAGGTTAAAACATCACAGGTCTGATGACTGCTCAGAAAATAACATGCAGGAGGCGAATTCGAGTTTGTGTGGATTGTTCCTGATTCTAGTAGTGGCCCCGCCCCATTTCCGACGACGTCACCAGACGGGGAAAGCCTTTGGATTACGTTCCTGCGCTGCTGCTGCGCATGTAGCTTCGCTTGAAGCTGATTTTTTGCTTGTTTTACCACAATGAATGACAATTCAATTAACGGTATTATTAACGGTATTTTATTCAAATATTTCTTTAGTTAAAAAATATAATGTATAACGTGACAAATCCGACGTAATAAATGTGTTAAAATGAAATAAACTGGAAGTCTCTTTAATATGCGTTTTGTTCATGATCATTTCCAAGCGTTATTGAAATGTGTACATAGTCACGTGACTATGAATCGTTTTAATTTGAATAAGGAACATATAGTTTGCACAGAGCTGAAAAAAAGAGGGGGGGTGGAGGCAAACTGAAACAGATTCTCAAACGAAACGTAAAGTGGCACCAAACAATATTTATTCAAAGTAGAGTTACATAGGACTTTTGTTTGAAATAAGGTGATCACGTGATTTTAAGTGTCCCTTTTGATATAGTGCAATACCACAAGTCATACACATTTCAAAACCATTTTCACTCTTATAAGTCTGCATCATATAACAAAAGCACTGTATTTGTCTTATTTCATGTATATGCACAAATCATATAGGGTAATATAAGCTGAATATACATCATTATTTACTGGGTTTGGACAGGAATTTGGCTGTGGTCCAATTTGACCCTAACGTGTTGTTCTAAACCCTCAGAATGTGGTCCAAACTGCAATTTTTGATGCACACTTTATTTTAACCTTAAGATATCAAATATAAAACTTCCTTTTTTTCTAATACAGCAATGGTTGTTTCATTTGTATCTCGGCAAACTTAACAATCTAAAACATTTGGTACATGACAGAACACCTAATATTAAAGTCACCATGACTTTATCAGCCATACTTATCAGCTTAATGTAGTATTGCAAACCTGAACTCATGCTGTGATCTTAAAAGCATGTTTTCACAATATTGTGTCAATTGTAAACATACATTTTAAGGTAATGAGGAAATTGTCGAGTCCTTCATTTAGGATTAAGACAGCTAAGGAGAAATATGGAAAAACATGGAGAGCAACATGGAGCAGAATAACATATGTAAGGTTTGTAGGCAGAGAGGAGCATTACCGGTTTTGAACAGGGCACTAGTAAAGTGGTGGATGGAGGTTTGGAGAGGGTGAATGAATTAAACATGTTCTTTAATAGGTTTAATGAGTCTCTCCTCGCCAGTTCACTGGTTCAGACTGGTTGACTGGTTCAGACAACTGTGGTTGCTCCTCTAGATAAACCACCTTCTGTTGCTCCAATAAACAAGACAGGCCTTAATGTGATAGGTCTAAAGCTCATTCTGGTCACTCCCCCTTCATCCACTTTGATGTTTGCTCCAAAGCCATTGTTCCATTTCCCTTGGGAGCAATAAAGATTGATCTTATCATATCTTATAACAAAAAATAGAAACTAACTAATTATTCTATACAAACTGCAGCAGGTGTTGAGACTGATCATTCAAATTCAACCGTCTCACCAGTTGTCAGCTCTGGCATCTCCATAGTGCCTGAAAGACAAAACCCTGTAAAGAGTGTTAAAAATTCTCAACCTATTACTAGTGCCAAACTGGCATTGCCATGGAGCAACGTCACGACATTAGATGTCAATGTAAAGCAAAGACCAAGCAAAAACCCATGTTAGATGTTTTGGAGATAAAGTCAGAGAGGCCAGATTGAGGTGGTTTGGACTTGTTCAGAGGAGAGATGGATGCTGAGGTTGGAACTGCCAGGGAAGAGGTCTAGAGGAAGACCAAAAAGGAGATTTATGGATGCAGTGAGAGAGGACATGAAGTTAGTTCTCGCATCCCAGTCATAAATTGTCCAACTTCCTTCATTCCAGGAAAAGATACAAGTATCATTTGTACCAGAGCCAAAAGCTCAAGGCTAGCTCCTTTTTTACAACCATTACCCAGAACTTGACACTACACCACTAGGCCACTGATGTTTCCATTGTTGTAACATCTGTAATCATCCTGCAGTTCTATAATATAAGTACTGTATGTACTATGACTAATACTTGCATGTTATTTGTTTATACCTATAAGTCTGTTACCCACAGGTCCACCCTTGTACATGAGGTTTACCCGCAGCTCCGTCCGTGTACAGATCCTGACCTCTATGTGCTACCATGACCTGCGAATGGAGTATGCAGTCAACTCGCTGCCGCTCCTCATGCTCCAATGTCTTGGCGGCCCTTACTTCTGCCTGTCGTTTGCGCCATTTCTGCACACACTTTACAATCTGATGCACGGTTTCAGGAGCTATGAGCGCAAACAGATGACATACCTGTTTAACCGTAGACAACGCTGCCTATTGTCGCCTGAGACACAATCGAAGTATGCCTTAAAAGTCGATGATGATACTGTACTACCCGGGCAGCAAGTGAGGTACGCCCGTGACACGCCCACGTTATGACATAAAAGCTGATAATTGCATGTGGCTACCTGTGCCCACTGCCCACTGCCCAAACAGTATTTCTGTTTTATATAATGTATATACTGTAGATATACATAGATTATTGCAACTACCATTTCGCCTGCCATGCGGTTCGATTCCCAGCCAGTGCCCACACCCCAACCACTGGATGCAGTGCCGGTCCCAAGAAATAAAGGTCAGGAAAGACCATGGAGTTAGAAGATGTGTCCAGACTTTTGGCTGGTAGTGTATATAGGTGATTATAATCAAAACTGATGCTTTGCAGCAAGGTATAAACCTATAAAAGATATTTGCAGACGATTTGCAGAAGATGACAAATTTGAATTTCAGATTTGATATTCCAAATGTTGCAGTCAAAATGTTAAAAAACTATCTGGTGCTTATATTTTACACCACTTTAATGTAAAGGATCAGGAGGAAAATATTAAGGCTAACATTAACTACTGTTGAGTATTTTTCTTTTGATAGACTTTTTATCCCGACACTGAGCCTAGGATAAACCATGAGAAATATATCTCTTATATAGAAGTCTACTTTAAGGGCCCTTGGTGTTTCGAGTAGCGGATACAAAGCGGAAGTAGTAACCGGAAGTAGTTCTTGAAGCCGGCTTCACACAGCTGGCTCGCTTTAGCCGACTGGAAGCAGTGCACTGCGCTTACTTGAAAATGGCTTCGTCCTTTTGGAAAGGCGTTGTTGGTTTAGGATTGTTCGCCTTGGCCCATGCAGCTTTTTCGGCGGCTCAGCGTGAGTGAAAATAATTTATTAATTAAAATTCGGTGACCTAAATTATATTTAACATGTGAGATAAAAAAAATAAAATAAAGAAAACATTAATGTGAAGCTAGTCTGAGAGTTAGCATGACAGATAGCGGCTGCTCTCAATGGACCTGATGTAGATTAACGTTTTTAGCATTACATTTGTAGCTTCATGGTGAAATAGGATATTAAATAACAATATATGACGATGTCGTTATGCTGCAGTTATATAAACATATTATCGCTCGCGGTGTAATGAAAATATTAATAAGTGTTTGTATTTATTCCTGCTGACAGTGTCACTAGGGGCTAGCTAGCTAAGCTAACATTAGGCTAAACAAGTGCCTGGCATTATGCTTGCTGACTAATAGCTCTGTCCCCATGCACCAGGACTGTCATGCTGGTTAAAGTGTCTGTGAATGATTTAACACTTTCAAACTAAAGCATGCAGTTTCTCAACCAAATCATTATTCCACGAATTTCATTAAGCTGTCCATAAAATCAGTGTGTAACGCATGCTGGTTTAGTCGAACATATATTTTCATTATGTATTCTGTTTAAAATAGCGTAATACCTATATTTATTTATCTTTGGATCTTTGTAGTCCATCTAGGGACCATGGAGCCCAGTGGTGATTTTGATTACCATCCTGATATTTTCCCAGAATCCTTTTCTTTCCTAAGCCATTTTATTGCTGTCCATTCTCTTACTCCTAGCCACTGTTTCAGCTTCTGTTTCTCTGTATAATCAGTGTGATTAATCTTTCTTCTCTCATCCTGCATACATACCGGAACAGACCCAATTTATGCTTCTTGATAACTTTGCCAATAGTCTTTTCCTTTCTAAACACTAACTATCAGGTCTAGCACAGGCGTTTTTTTTTTTTCTTGCCTGATATCTTTTTGGATTCTTTCATTTGTCATCTTTTGTCCTCATCTAGTGTTTAGAATCTTTCTATAACATTTAATTTAAAAATAATAATAATAATTTTGCCTTGTCCTCAGTTTTCAGTGTGCACAGAGGTGTTGTGGAGAATACACATTACAAATATCTTGAGTTTGACAGTATATTTGATATATATTTCCAATCTACAGTCAGCATTGGTTTGAGAAATAGTTGATAGCAATGAATTAGTTTTGTATTTGGGAGCATTTACATTTAGGCATTTGGCAGACGCTCTTATCCAGAGCGACTTACATTTTTATCTCATTACACATCTGAGCAGTTGAGGGTTAAGGGCCCAACAGTGGCAACTTGGTGGTTGTGGGGTTTGAACCTGGGATCTTCTGAACCGTAGTCCAATGCCTTAACCACTGAGCTACCCCTGGCAGCATTTCTTTTTGCAAAATGTTGTACTAGGGCACCGGCAATACTCTGTACAGTAGGAATTCTTGTAATATTTTTGTTTTAACAATTGTGCACAAACTGGTATACACAGTCTATTTTCTCTGCCTCAAGCCGTTTACCTGCTTTTTTGTCTCCCATCACCACAACTTAACTATAAGAACACAATAATAATTGTATAATAGGTTATATAATAACAGGTTATGTATGTAAAAATTAATAGATTCCTGTACTCTAGTTTGAGAAACATGGCTTTAAATGTCTTTCTGGTCTTGCCGCTGAAAAGACATTTAGCCTGAAAGCATTTTATACCTGAAAGCATCTTTCACAAAAAAAAAAAAATCTTTACACCCTTCTGCATCTGAAAACAACTTAATAAAGGGCACAACTGATAATTTATGAGAAAATTATCTATGATAAAATGGAATATGAGTGAATATATTTTTACCGTTATTATGTCTTTTCCTGACTCTACAGTCAGCATTGGTTGAAAAAAAGCAAATTTTGTACTTGGGAGGTTTTTTATGCAAAATGTTCTACTAGGGTGTTGGCAATGCCGAGGTTTAGGTCCAGCACAGGCATGAAGCACTGCATCTGTGTCTGATTAGATTTTTTGGGGTATTGTTTGTGAATTCAGAATACACTAAGGTGCACCAACACTATTAGGGCAAAGAATGAAGGGCACCAACACTATTAGGGCATGTAAAGAATGAAATTCAAACAGTTATATTAAGTATATAAGGCAAGAATTGTAGGTTGGTTATTGTATTTGTTTGTAATCAGTTCTTGTCCCCTGATTTGTTTATTAAAATTTTTCCTCATTTCTTCTTTTCCAGATCGATCATACATGCGACTGACAGAAAAAGAGAATGAAACACTTCCAATAGATGTAAGTTTTTTCCCCCCAGGTTCTATGTTTGTAATTAAAATGTGTGAGAAAATAAGCAAATAAATAAACAGTTTGAAATTATATTTTATGTTTACAGATAGTATTACAGACATTGTTAGCATTCGTGGTTACATGTTGTGGAATAGTCCACATTTCGGGTGAGTTTAAAGACATGGATGCGTCTTCAGAGCTTAAACACAAGTAAGTCAAATTAACTATTATTGAAAGAGGTTTTAATCATTTTCATGTCAGTGTCTGATGATTAACATAAACCTCTTTTCCTTCTTTTAAATTTTTTTTATTCGCCAGAACATTTGACACGTTGAGAAACCACCCGTCTTTCTACCTGTTTAATCACCGAGGCAGGGTGCTCTTCAGCTCACCCGAGCCAGAGGCTCCTACTGCTTCTCCTCAGGCTTTGCCATCCAATCCCCTAAGGTTACGCAAGCTGGAGAACTTTCACTGAGACTAGTTTTGAAAGGGGTTCCTCTTGCTTGTTTTGCCGTCTCTTTTCTTCCTCTGCATCAGTAAGCTCCTCGGTTGGAATGAGCAAATAAACAAGTTTTCCTTTCACTCCTCTCTGTCAATATGCTGTACAAATCTGCATCTCAGCGTGGTTACTACTTTGAAATCTATGGACTGTGCCAACCCCTCATTTTTATTTTTTTTTTCCGCAGCTGATACATTTGTCTTAAAACGTCTGACAGATACACTGTATTCAATCAGGTGGCACACAGAGAAGCGACAAACACCATTTTTTTTCACCAGGGGCCCAAATGCCAGCTCCTATAACCGTTTAGTTTGCCACACTACCTGCTGTGCTGCCATGTTTAACTGAAGTTTTTTTTCCCCCCACACTCTTTTCAAAGGACATAACTACTACGGACCATTTAATTTTACTTGTGTTAAAATGCTATTTATGACTGACGGACTACAAAATAGATTTTGGTATGCAAATAATGCTAAGGTTAGAATAATTACTAAATTGTTGCCTGGTCTGGGAAATAAGAAATAAAGACATCTAATAATGCTAACAATACTGTGAATGAGCTGTGGGAAATTAATGGTACACCCCTTTTATAATTTTTTTTCTTGGGTGGATAAAAGTTATGTTTTTTTTTGTTTGTTTGTTTTATGTTACATTGCATCTGATTATTTTTAACAATAAAATCAGAGATTTTATTGACTAATTTCAACTGAAGAGATGGATTCATTTTCAGCATATCGGGACATCTCTTCACTGTGATATCTGGTGTGTACTGTATGTTTTTGTGTGTTACATGTAAGGATGGGGGGGGGGGATTGTGTTAGGGTCATTTTTTTTGGTGTGGTTTAAATCTACTCATAATCTAAAATTAAAATTACATTAATTTAATTCTACCCGGTCATATCCGTAGCGAGTCTTTGAAGAGACTGAATCTAAGTACTGTATATTAATTTTATGCCTGCACCACTAGACGGTACAGTATGTCTTCAGGTTTTTCCGTGCATACATTAAAATCTTTGTTCGGCATGATATCCTAAATAATTGGTTGAATGGCTTGTAATAAATATAAAAAAAATTCAATATAACCACTGAATGAACGATTTGTAGAAAGATCACCATCCATGCCATCAACAACCACTTCTACTTGTTTATCAATTTATTGTCATTAATGATATCCTGGCTACTCTAGCCTAGAATGTTTTTTTTTTTTAGGAATACCGTTTAACTTTAGGCATTAAAAAATTAGCATTTATTAGCTTTAACTGCAGTTTTATAAAATCCGATATGTGAACTATATACTTTAATAGTAAGAAACAGAGCTTAGAAGTCAAAGTTGTACAGTACTCTTGTTTTGAACTACACTTTGGGATTAGGTATCACTCATTAAATCACATTAAAGGCTCACATTATTTAAAAATGCTAAATTTTTAAATAATGTGAGTCTGAATTGCATTAAACACAGCAGCAACACAGCAGTTGATTTTAATCAGCTTTGTAAAGTCGACTTTAGGTCTAGTGTTATTTCTATTATATTTCTATTATAGAATAATCATTGTGAATCAGAAGAGAAGATATCCTCAGATAAGTCCTTTTTAAGATGACGAATCTCCCATTCCCAAGGGCATGTGTGACACCCATTATAATATAGGTGTTGCGCCATGAGCTGCCAGGACAACTCCATGCCCCTTGGCATAGATTTACAACTTTAATAATAATAATAATAATAAAGGAGTTTTATTGCAGGAACATCATTCTCCACTAAATTAACTGGTGAGTATCAAGACTATAGCATATTATGCTTTGGATTTTACACTCTCCAGATCTCATTGAACACATATGAAAGACATCACTGTTCCCTACCACCATCAAAACACCAAACATATTTTCGAAGAATGTTCACAGTGCCAGTAAAACTCTCAAAAGCCTTGTAAATGTATGCCAAGGTGCAATGAAAGTGTCCTGCCAGCCTGTGACTCAGCACCTTCTTTTTTTAACCGTTAACTATCTTAACATAATATAGGTTCTAGGGCTAGTTTAATGTAGACCTGCAATGAGTGTGTAACATTTCCAGGTCTCCTCTACCTGCCTGAGTTTTGTATTTTCAGAGCTTGGTCCTTCAAAAGAAGTGTAGTTTAAGGCTATTATCCTGAGCCTTTTAAACAGAAAACCCCCACCGAGCTCCCGGAGGTCAATTAAAAACACAATTGTTTCTCAACAAAAATCCTTTAATAGTTCAAGCAGTAGCTTAGTGGTTAAGCTTTTCCATTGGTATGTGGAAAGCTGTGGGTAGAAATCGCAAGACATGGAAACTGCTCAGTTCCAGTGAAACTCCAAATTCATACAAATAAAACCACCTTCTTGCCAAAGCCACACTCTGAAAATTACTTCCTTTTACTAGGCCTCAGGGGGGTTACAGACACCAGGAGAGTTCTTCCAAGCACATTTTTAAAAAATCTGCCAGAATATGACAGGAACTTTTCCAAATGTTACAAATAGTGCTCTGACTTGAAAAACCACTGAGCCTACCTTTAACTCTCAACAGCGGGACTTTATGCTTCATTTGGACTCTATCTCTCATTTAGGATTAAAAACATTGCATGCTATAAAATTCATAAGGATCAAATTAAATGCTAGTCAAATATACATTTTCCTACAGTTTATAAATCTTTGCTTTTTTGCTTACACACAGTGCATCTTGAAAAAAAAATAGAATACAGTGAAAGTGTTTTTTAAATTACATTTAAAAAGTGAAACTCTAGATTCATTACATGTACAGTAGAGTGAAATATTTCAAGCCTTACTTACATTTTAATGAATACAGCCAGTATCTCAAAATATTATTTATAATACTACTATTTTGAGTTTGAGTAAAATACAAAATTTTATAGTATAAATAACATGTATCCCTTGATATACTTCAGTACAGGCATAGGAAAGACTGCTGACTTGACAGTTTTCTAGAAGACGATCATTGACACCCTTCATAAGGAAGGGATGCCACAGAAGGTCATGACTGAAAGGGTTGGCAGTTCGCACAGTGCTGTATCGAGGCATATTCATGGGATGTTGACTGGAAGGGAAAAATGAGGTATGTTGACAAGCAACAGGGATAACACCAGATTTAGGAAGATGATCATGCAAAGCCGAATTAAGAACCTGGGAGAGCTTCACAAGGGGTGGAGTGAGGCTGGAGTCAGTGCATCAAGAGCCACATAGTCTCCTGGAAATGGATTACAACTGTTGCATTTCTATTATCAAGCCACTCCTGAACCAAAGACATCAGAAAAGTCTTAACTGGGCTAAAGAGAAAAAGAACTGGACCATTGCTCAGTGGCCTTTTCAGATGAAAGTAAATTTAGGATTTCGTTTGGAAATCAAGGTCCCAGACTCTGAAGGAAGAGTGGAGAGGCACAGAATCCAAGTTGCTTGAAGTTTCCACAGCTTATTGTGATTTTGGGGGCCTCTGCTGGTGTTGGTCCACTATGTTTTATCAAGTCAAAGCAGCTGTCTACCAGATTTTAGAGCCCTTCATGCTTATGTTTGCTGACAAGATTCATGGAGATGCTGATTTTGTTTTCCAGCTAGAGTTTGCACCTGCCCACAGTGTCAGCACTACCACTAACTGATTTGCTGACCATGATATTGCAGCTAACTCACCTGACCTGAACTCAATACTCCATGAGTTATCATCAAGAGGAAGATAATAAACACCTGACATAACAATATAGACAAGCTGAAGGCCGCTATTAGCGACCAGGTCTCAAAAAACAAACAAAAAAAAAAACTGTAATTGATCTTAGGAAACATTCTAATATTTTGAGATACTGGATTTTTAATTTTCAAAAGCTGTAAGCAGTAATCATTGAAATTAAAACAAAAAAAGGCTAGATGCACTTGTATATGTATAAATGCTAGACTCTGTACATGAGAAGAGAAAGCTATTCAAGCTGATTTGTTTAGACTTCAGTAAATGTTTTTATGCCTGTTTTTTGAATGCGCTATGTTAACAAAAAATATAGTTGCAAGCAATGATGATCGGGCCCAAGCACCTGCACCATTGCCACCCGGGCACACCGGAGCGACAGTGGGCACCATGGCCTCGTGTATTTAAAGGGGAATACCAACACCATTATTAAAAAAATTTATGAAGTTATTGTTTCTCTTCATTTTAATGGCAAGAGCTTCCAACCTGTGTGCTTTTTAACCCTCTATGGCATGGTGTTGCCCTCAGGCAACAAATCATACTTAAAAAGCATCACACTATGACAATGTGATGTCACTCAATATGATGTCTCAGGAAGTTATTAGCCAATTTTCACAATTTTGAGGTTTATGCCATGGCTTTTGAGATCTTTAGATCTTGGGATTATATTGCCCCGATCAAAAAAATCCCCTAGGATGAGTATATCAAAATCCAATGGGTGGGTTTTGCAAACAACCAAAAATTACTGACTTCCTGTTGAGTGGAGACCATGACATCCTCCCCATATGCTGGGGGAAAAAACACAACAAGAACAAGACGGCCACACAGACTACGTATGTCATCATAAGGCTGTTGTCATAGTGCTTGGGCCCTAATAATGAAGGTACTTGTACCAATGCAAATTTCTAAATCACAGTAATGGAATCATTACATTTTATCCTTATTATTCACCATTTTTTATCAATATGGAAAGGATAAGAACACAGTGGCTTTATTTGTCTAACATAGTGAAAGCCAGATAAAAACTGTCAAAATCACATCACACATTCTATACTGCATCTAATGTTACTGATTAAATACCAACTCTCCAGTCAGAAATTTGCCAGAGGTGGAGTATATTTATATTAAACTACAGACTACCCTGATCGATTGTATGATGGAAACCGGCCTCAGGCGGTCCTGACAAGCTTTCTTTTTCTCCTCTTTGAGCAACGGATTCTAAAAATATTTCAAAGATTACTTATTTATAATGTTTATTTCTTTTTCATTGTTTTTAATAAAAAAATCATCATAAAACTTTACATTTATATATAATAACAAAGTTACAAAAATGTTTTATACAATTCTTAAAATATTCTCGTGTTCTGGTAAGAATACCATCCAAAAATAATCTATATTATTTATGAACGTCAAAAAAGTCATATACATCTGCTTTCAAAAATAAACAAAATGAACAACCACGTGGTCACTAAGGTAGCTTTTGCATGTGAAAAGTAGCCGATGACAGTCTAACAAATGTTCCAGTGAAGAACAGATGATGTTGAATGGGTCTAAAGCTTCCCAACAACTACATCCCTGTTTTATTTGGCCTGAATAAAAGTGACGTTGTGGTGCCAGCTGGCCCTGGCGTTCATTTGAATCTATTGCTTAAACGATGTGTTTTGCATGTTTCTAGGGAATTTGCAGAGTCTGATGAAGCTTTTCAATACGTCGAATCGACTGGTCCGTTTCTGTTGCTTAGCGTTGCTTATTACCACAAACACAGAGACAAATCGATCTCCCGTTTCCTGCACAGGATGATCTCATTGGGCGTCAGGTATCAAGAGTTGTTAAGACTGCATTATCTGTAGGAAAACTGAGCCTGTTGTACAGATAACAGGATTATTGCTCCGCAGTGGTCTAAAATAATGGATGGTGGCCAGGTTGGAGTCCCTGGACTGCTATTGAACTTTATGAGCTACAGATATTTTGTTCAAAAGCATACCCATCATGTTATACTAATGTCTACGTCAGTGGACAGACATCTACAGTGCTTTACGTGATGTCTCATCATCTCTCGTCTCTCAGGACTGAACCTGCTTTTGCTGGAGGGTGTGTGTGTTCATGGACTGTCTCATGTGCTGAATTGGCCAAGGAACCTTATATTGTCTAATTTATAACTTTTTCCATATACTGTAAGCGCTTTCTAATGCATCTCGACTTCAGGGACTCGGACCGCCATCGGGTAGAATGAAGTTCTTCGTCCTCATATCTCTCCTTGCGGGTCTTTTCTTCGATTCTGAAGTACAGTGTTGGCCTTTGACAGGCATGCTCGCGTAGCCCGTACCGCCATCTCCACTCGTGTACACGTTTTTTTTGTCTCGCTGCCGAACAAATTCGCTTCACTATCTTCCGTGGACGTTGTTAACTTGTGCAGGTAGCATTTGCCTCTCTTCAATATCCTCGAGAGCAGATTCCAACTGCTGGATCAGTACACGCTTCTTAAATCTGGGAAAGAGAGAAAGAAAAAGAAAAAACAGATAGAGAGGTTAGACATGTGCATTTGTACATTAAAAGGAGTCAGGAAACGAAGTGTCTAGTTGAACCCCTCTGTTAAGAAATATTTCGTTGAAAAGCCTTCGGCCACATAATTGTGCATACACACAAAGTTGTGCATTAATTCTGTCAACTGCCCTTTCAATGCAAAATGTAGGTTTTTCGCCAAGCAAATATTTGCATAGGTTTGGGCATCCATTTTTTATGCACAGTCTTGACTGTGTGCCTATAAAGCATGAGATGCTAAAAGGCAAAGCTGATCGCTAAGGAGTGCTTTGCACAAGGCCTTGGCTGCTAATAGTGTTGAAAGTAATTTCTGTAATACAAACAAATTTGTGGCTATTTTTAAAACCACAAAAGAGTCAGCAGGTTAAGTAATGGAGTATTACATTGTTGGAGAATATTATGCATCATGCTGTTCAGAGTGTTTTTTTTTTTTTTTTTTTTAGTTGATCTGAAGTGGAAAAAATCAGCAGATTTGAGAAAAATAGTAGTGCAACATTTGTACCACTAGCTCGAATCCAAGTTGGAGATGGAAAAGAGAAAAGTTCATAACTTTCAGTTATGATTTTTGAATTCATGCACATTTAACAGGGAGGCATAGCATGTAATTTCCTTATAGTTCACAGGAAAATAGTTCTTCTGGCACGTCTTTTCCTTCATTTTTAGACTTGAACCTCCCATCCTATCTCCAGTCCTCCTGCCTCTTCTTCTCCTGCACTCCTGTGACCTGACCAACAATTCCCTTCCAAACCATAAGTGAAGAAACGTTCTTGTCTTCACCTCCCTGCGCTGTATTCATCAGTTACCCCACTTCATTTTTCAGATCATCACATTCTTGTATAACTCCTAACTCTTCCCTAAGGATCATCAAATATCCATACTGTACCTCTGCATCACTAGTCAAAACCACCATCCCACCTCTCCTACCTCGCTAGCTTCCAAGCATCCTCACGTCGCTACAAGTCTTTTCCTCTCTAGCACCTGAGCCAGCAAACAAAAACCTTCCTTTCTTTGCAATCTTCTATTCTCTATTGATCTCCTTTAGTCTCTAGGAGGGAATTAAGAACAGATGAATGGGAGTGAAGGAAATCACAACTTGTTGATGTTGAACTCCTCTTACACTCTTCTCTGTTCTTCAGCTCTGAAGATGCCGTTCTACAAGAGAAAACCTGGTAACATCTGCTGTTGTCCCATGCAAACCCATAGCATTTTTGATTTACCTCTGAACCTTCACCCTCCTCCCCAGCTACGGATGGTTTTGCCACATACACTGATGAGAAGATCGTTCCTCCTAACACTATTGACACATTTTTTTTCCTTCTCTCTTTAGCAGAAATTCTGCAGATTATTATAGTCCTACCACCTTTTCTATTCATGGAGGTGAAAAAGGTGCTTCATCACTACTTTGTCATTTTGACTAGACTACAACATGGCACATGGCTGGTCTACCCCTGAATCTTGCTACTGTAAATCTCCTCAAGTGCTCCTCTACCACCTCATTACTGGGTTCCCACACTAACTTCCTATAGCTGCCCATTTTCAATTTATAAACACTTTTATATAAACGCAAAATATACCAACACCCATTTATCCCATGCTGCTCTTCACCAGCCTCACTAAGAGCCTCTTGCACCATTTGACTGGACACTATATTTTGAGGTACAAGGGAGACATGCAAGACCCCTCTCTGTACAGGTATACAAAAAAAAAGGTAAATTTACCACACATTTGAATTAATAATTACGTGTTCTTCATGTGGCGGCAATTAATTAATTAATTAAAGTCATGCAGATACAGATAAAGAGCTTTAATTCATTTTCACATCAAACGAAACCAATAGTGTATTGGTGTAGTGTGATCTCTGTTACTTTAAAATCATGGAAAGGTTGTTGGTAATAAATGGAGTATTTTTGAAATTCTTTGGAATATCACAATAGTGCAGACATTCCACAAGCTGTTGGTCTACAGGCTGAAACACAACTTGTTGATAAGAGAGAACAGAATAGTATGAACAGTCTGGTTAGAACTGACAGGAAGGATATAGTAACTCAAATATCTATCCTTTACAACTGTGGTATGCAAGTCTCCCAGCATGCACAACACATGAAACCTTGAGGTCCGACACAAGAATGCAGCATCAAGATTGTTGAAACTGGACAGCTTCAGATTCCTGTTCTTGTGCAGACAGGGGTGAATCCTGAAGTGATCGTCTAGTGGTGTAGACCATAAACCTGAAGGTTCGATGGTTCCTGCATGCTGAGATGTTTTTCTGCTCACCATATAAAATATGGATATTGTGGATATTATTGTGGATTTTTGCTTGTTTTTTTTTTGCACCATTTTGTGTAAACTCTATGGAAAGTTTCTGAAATACTTAAACCAGCTAATCCCCCACCAACAACCTTACCCAAAACTTATTATATGTATGTGCATAATTTTATGTACTGCATTGCTGCAACATGGTTGGATAACTGCATGAATGAGCAGGTGCTCCAGTTGAGGTAAACGGTGAGTATGTTTAAAACATCCCTTGACTAGTGTTTTTTTTCCCTTCTTGTGGTACTTATATCCCCATAACAGGATCTTAGCTCAGTTCGTAGTGTCTGATATAATGAAATAGTGTGAGGATATGCTTTGTATTTTTTTGTTTGTATAGAAAATAATAAATTGTGCAGGATGGGGGATACTCCAGGATCAGGTAAGGGAACATCAGCCAGCAACAGGGTCAGAGGTTAAGGCATTGGACTACAGTTCGGAAGGTTCCAGGTTCAAATCCCACGACCACCAAGTTGTCCCTGTTGGGCCCTTGAGCAAGAACCTTAACACTCAACTGCTCAGATGTATAATGAGATAAAAAAAAAAAGTCACTCTGGATAAGGCCGTCTGCCGAATGCCTAAATGTAAAGGGCTGGTAACCTGTGCCTCACAGTACTGTGCAACAGACATATATGAGGGAGGATTTAAGAAATGGTCCGCACATAAACTCGAAGGCCATCGATTTGAGCATTTGCTCTAATTTATACTCTTAAATCAATACATTTCGTATATGGAACTAGATTTTTGGTCCACCCAAGTAAGTAGCGTCCATGTCCCACCTGTCTCTTAATGCACTCCCCCACCAGGCAAACTAGTGCTCCGTCCAACGCACTTAAAGCCACCAACTCCATCTTTTCAAGCTGCGGTTCACACATTTTATTTTATTTTGTGTGCAAAGAACATTTTCTGTGCAATGCTGATAAACAGGGTTAGGCATGAACTTAATTCTACTTATTCATCACTTTTCTTTTTTTTTGGGGAGAAATATTCCTTAGCAGAGATAATTGCAGTTAATATGTTTTAATGATGTGGAATGGTATTTAAATTGTGTGCTTGTGTGTGATCGAATGTAACACCAACATACACCCACCTGGCTGCTTCCTTGATGGCGTGATGGATAAAGTACCTCTGCACTGACACTGGTCCTTTGACCTCCTCTAGCAGCCTGAATATTGCCTCATAATCTACCAAAGGCAGAGATTAAAAAAACAAGTAAGCTACTGAAACTCAGTACAGTGTTTCTGTGTAATATCATTTAGATACAGCAGTATGCAGACACTTACTGCGGCCTGGTTTTCGGACCTCTTTGATGACTCGTGTGCGTAGTTCAGCATTGCTTCCGTCCAGAGGAACCATAACAATGGTGGGCTGTGTAGAAGAGTCTACTCCACCTCCCTCCATGTCTCTGTCCTGGTCTGGAGGACTTGGATTTTCACAGTTCGGTGGCATCTCAGATGGTTTTTCCTCAATACACTCTTCTCCTAATCTGTTCTCCAGCAATTCCCTCTCTTCTGCTTCATCAGTAACCTTCATTCCTCCTTTTTCCTCCAGCGAGAGAGCTGCAGTTCCTCCCCCGACCCCTTCCACTGCTCCAGACCAGGTGTCTCCAGACTCTCCACTCATCACTCTCTCACCATTGCTCTCTGCACCCACAATGTTGTTCCCCTCCACTCCTATAGGGGGAAACACCAAGATCAAGCAACATTATATAATATAACCAATGAAAAGATTACTCTGGTAAGAGTAGAGACTCATGGTGACATGGTAATCCCAGCGGCAGTCAAGGCTACTCTGACAACACACAACGACACAACAAACTAACATTCTCCGGAAAATGTGTTTTTGTGTAACAATTTTTTTCTAGAATTTTAGTTTGTTGCTTTCTTGTCAGTTATTGTCAGAGTAGCCTCTTTATGATGTCCAATCATTTGGACAACTACATTTTCTTAATCTTAAAAGCCATGCATTGTATGCAGAAACAGAAAATTCTAGAACAGTCAATAAAAACAAAGTCAGGTAAATGGTTTCGAAATGACTAGCATTTGTAAGTATGCAAAGATACGACCATTAATGTAACCTTCCGGTCTGAATTTCACTCACATCTGTTCACACTCCTGCCATCAGGTGGCGCTCCAAGCACACTTACACATACCAACCAGTCCCTTATTATTAGGCTATTGTTTAGGTCCCCTTTGTGTCATTAATATAGCTCTGACCCATCGAGGCATGGACTCCACAAAATCTCTAACGTTGTGCTGTGGTATTTTGCACCAAGTCATTATCAGCAGATCCTTTAAGTCCTGTAAGCTGCAAGGTGGGGTCTACATGGATGATATTTGTCCAGCATGTCCCAGAGATGCTCGACTGGATTGAGTTCTAAGGAATTTGGGGGTCAAGTCAACACCATAAACTCTGTGCCATGTTCCTCACACCATTCCTGAACCATGTCTGCAGTGTGACGATGAGCATTATAGTGCTGAAAGTGGCCACTGCCATCAGGGAAAACCGATGCCATGAAGGTATACACTTGTTCAGCAAAAATGATTAGGGAGGCTGCAGTCAAAGTAACATCCACATGAATGGCAGGACTCAAGGTTTCCCAGGAGTACATTACCCAAAAGCTCAAACCGTCTCCACCGGCATGCCTTCTTCCCGTAGTGCATCCTGGAGTCATCTCTTTCCAAGGTAAACAACACACACATAGTCTCCTGACCATCCCCATCACATTATGCAAAAATGTGATTAATCAGACCAGGCCACCTTCTTTCATTGCTTTATGATCTGATGATTATGTGCACATTGTAGGCATTTGCAGCTATGTACAGGACAGTCTAGCTGACATTTAGCCAGCATTAACCTTTTTTAGCTATTTGTGCTACATTAGCTTTTTGTGGGAGCAGACCAGATGAGCTAATCTTCACTCCACACATCACTGATACTTGGGTGCCCACGACTCTTTTGCCAGTTAACCAGTTGTCCTTCCTTGGGCCACTTTTGGTAGGTACAAACCACAGGAAGACCCCATATGATGTTTCATTTCAGAGATGCTATCACCCAGGTGTCTAGCCATCACATATTGGTCAATGTCACTCAAATCCTTGCCCATTTTTCTGGCTTTCAGCGCATCAGTTTTGGGACACAGGTGTTCGCTTGCAACCTTCTATTTATTACCACTTGACGAGCACCATCGTACAAGATGTTATTTTCCAATGTTATTTACTTTACCTGCCTGTGGTTTTGAAATAATGGCTAACCTGCGTAAATTATGTATGATGTTTTCTAAGCATTCAAAGAAAATTTAATCAGCTTTAAAAGTATATTGGAACAAACTGAAACAAAGATGCTCTAAATTAATTAAATGTCTATTACTAAGTATTTAACAGAATATCTTCAGCCAGACCTCTGAGCTTTATAAGGCTCACCTTTGTGCAGTGGGATGGGTTTAATGAGACCATGTTGGCCTGGGACCACAGTGGTCCCTTTGCCCTGCACATGGTTGCTGATGATGGGTGGGGTTTGGGGCCGGCGCAGTAGAGGGGACATGCTCCGCCGCCTCTTTGGAGCCGCACCTGAGTTGGGCTCAGTTGGGTTTCCCCTTTTCTTGTTCTGGGGGCCCGTGACGAACTCGTCTGCTTCATCAATCATCATTCCCTGTGATCATACAAGAAAACATTTCCAACCTGAAAACTCTGTTGTGTTTAGATGGATAGAATCTTACAGCAAAACCAAAGAACATAATGTTTGTGTATTATTCAAAGTCTATCACGTGGATAAAAAAAAACATGACTGCTTGAATTTCCAATAAAGTGTAATCTGTTATAGTAAAATAAGTTGTTTTGCTCAAAGAATAAAGCCATTGTGCTATTTAACCTACTGTTGTCGAAAGTGTAGTTGATAAAAAAAGATAGGGTTTGTGGAAGGAAGTACCTTCTTATCTTGTTTAAACGGGTTTCCGAACGTGTGCAGACGTTTCGGCTGATCAGGGTCGATCTCACGAAGGGGGGACGGCATCAACTTCAGATATTCCTGATAGTTTCCCATCTGACCGACAGGAATACTATGCAAATAGTCTACAAAAAAAACACCACACAAGATTACATAATAAAAAAAAAATTCACATTATCAAATGTTCACAAATGTTTGTGTTTTTTTTTTCCTCGACCTGAACTATATCTTCATTCTGATTTTGTATTCACTAAAGAAAAAGAAAAAAATAATTATTGTGTTCATCCTTGGAGCATACCTTCATCCTGGCTCCTGATGAGCTTCTGAGTAGTCCTTAAAAGGTTGGAGCGCATTCGCGTGACTTGATCCAGAAGATTCCGCCGTGGAATATCATAAGCATTACGATAGGCCTGGGGCTTTACATCCTGTAAAGAAATTATAAGACGAAGCAATAACTACTTTACCACTCATTAACCTAGTTTAAAATGACGTTTTCAGGTAACTTCATGTAACATGTTTCATTCTATATGATCAGAAGAGAGTCACTGGGCTGGATCAGTCTGGCTGCTCTGGGCTTTACTGTACCTTGTTAAGGAGAGCGATTTGAAACCCAGCGAATTCTTTGAGGTTGATGTCGTTAAGGCGAAGGGGCACCTCGCCTGTGATGCCCTGCAGTAGCTGTTTGAAATCCCGCCGGTGCGCAAGGGACAGTGTACTCGAGTGATTCTTCACTTTGATGCCGGTCTCCTGAGGCGGCTTTTTACCCACCGAAACAATCATCCGGTCTGACTCGATCTTCGCCTAAAAAATAAAAATGCAGATGTGGTTACTTCAGATCTGACCAAAACGCTGCTTTACTGATTTGTCCTTGACACTGACATTAGTGGGTTATTTTTAGACCCCCTCCAACGGTTCACCGTCCAACAGTTTAGATAAGTTACTAATTTTTTTCCCCACTCTCTTTATGTACCCCATACTTACTGAGGCACTAAGTGCTTTTCTTTGGCTTTACGACATTCCTCGGACACCGGACCATTACACCCATATGTCTTCTCTCAACTGTTGCCAAACATTTTTAAGAACACAATTGTATAGGATGGGTTTGTCTGCTGTAGCATTACGATTTCCTTTCTAAACTAAGATGCCAAAAGCTGTTCCAGACAGCAAGACGGTCCCTAAATAAATATATGGTTTGTCAAGGGTTGTCCTGACCTCAACCCCAACACACACTTTAGGGATGAAGCTGAATGGTGTTTGTGTCCCAAGCCTTCTCACCTCACATCAATACCTAGCCTTTGTAGTTAAATAAATAAATCCCCATAAAGCCCTGTTCCAAAATCCAGGGGAAAGCTTTCAGAGAGATGTTTAAAAAGCATAGTCAGATGTCCACAAACATTTGGCCATATTCCTCTATTTATGCACACGCATTTTGATGTTTCATTCATTTTTTTTTTCAAAGTTGACGCCTAATCCCTTGTGTGCTTTTAAAAGCAAATAATAGGAAAAGCTTACCTGCTGGCTGAGTTTTTTTAGGTAGGAAATGACACTGTAGCTGAGGCCGCAGTCCATGTTGTCGGAGATGAGATTTGGTGCTCCCATCATCCTAAGTGCCTTCTTTAAGGGCTACAGACAGATGAAGAGATGATCAAAGAAGAGACAGAAGCAGATAAAATGAGGTCATTTTAATCAAAGCATGAGATCTCGAGCTCATTATGGATTTTGCAACACAGTTTTAGTGCAAACACAAATGAACAGTGTTAACAGGGGTCAGATTAGAGAGTCACAGATAAATACTGCATGTCTTAATAACTTCAAGGCTACTCTGCCATTAGGATATTTGCTATACTGTAATATAAACTTTGCTGTCAGTGTTTAGTTACATTTTTAACAACGCACCCCTTAATGCACTCCTCCAATAATTATAGCAATATTGAATCAAGTATCCGAATACCCAACGTTTTTTTTTTTAGATTAAGATTTACATTTTATTTAACCGAAGCACTTCACAGTTAAACTCCTTCACTTATAATTTATACATACTCATACATATAATTAAGCATAAATTATAAAAATAATATAATCAATCCAAACTAAAAGAAAAGTCTCTCTTTATACATGCCATTTCCAAATATATATGGAAATGAAAATTGAAAGATACAAGTTAATGTTTACACATCCCAGGGTGGCACTGCATTTCTTACCAGCAGAAAGTAAGGAGGCATAGATTTCAAGTACACTTCAAAGGCCTGTCTCCACTTGAGGTTTGGCTTGAGCTTGTGCACTTTAAATAAGTCGTCTGTTGATTCAAGAAAGTAAGAAAATATTAAATTCATCCTCAAACAGTTCATTATGTGGCACAATGTGGCACATACTAATATAGAAAATACATTTTCAACACATTAACATGTGACTTCTCTATTACCTATTTGTTATGTGTTATTACTGTAATGGTATTCAAGTATTTTACAGTAACCTAATAAGGAAGTTACAGTCCTTTTGTGTAAGTGCTGGAACAGCAAGGCCAATTCTTTTAGTTCTTGCTGGATACCATATAAGACTTGGGTTTGAGATCAAAAGATGAATATGAGAAGATGGATCAGAATTTCAGCTTTCATTTCCTGATATTCTGAAGCTGCCACTGCACAAGAATTGGGCAAAAGCAAAACAACAATCTGAAATGACCAGAAAAAAAAATACTTCTGTATTAACAGACACCGAACAGGCTGGCCAAGAAAAACAGCAGTAGTTGATGACAGAAACATTGTGTGAACTGTAAATAATGATCAGCACATGATCAGCAAATCACTCATGCCAAAGAAAAGATGAGCCAAAAATGTACTGGAACAAAAAACTAACCTCCAACACAGCGATCAAAGATAAAATTGATCATGGTCCAAAACATATAGGCTCACTAATCAAGCATGAAGGTTGTATAGTGATGGCTTGGACTTCTTACGTCTGGAAAGGGCTAATCGGTATTTGTTCACTAAGCTTCATTGGCGATGTAACACAAGCTGTGGCCACGGAACGAATTTAGTTAAGTACTGTATTCAGAAACAGTCTGTTTACAAATTTCCTGAGAAATGCATCCAGTCTAACTGGGAGGAACTTCATCATGCAGCAAGACAATGACCAAAAAAACAATGCAAACACAACAAAGGACTTCATCAATAGGAAAAAAGTAGAATGTTCTAGCCTGTTCTAACCAAGTGAATCATCAGGTCTTTACACAACAGAGCGTGCATTTTACCTCCTGAAGGGAAGACTGATAGGAAGCTCCCCTGCTGTCAAAAAACAAACAACTGAAAGAAGATGTGAAACAAGCCTGGGAAAGCATCACAAAGACACATGCCACCAAATATTAAGAATTCTTTCATTTATTCATTATTACCTAAACCATTTATACTGTGTAGGGTCATGGGGGTGTTTTTTTCTGAACACTAGGGCATAGGGTGGGTTCCCCCTTCACGTGGTGCCAACCATTCATCACAGGGCGAAAGCACCACACACACACACACACACACACACACACACAGTATGGGCGATTTGGGAACACCAGTGGTCCTACTGTGCACATCTTTGGACTGTGAGAGGAAACCAGAGTAGCTAAAGGAAATCCACCAAGCACGGAGAGAACATGCAAAGTGCACACACACAGATCGGAGGTTAGATTCAATTCCCCAAACCTGGAGGCAGCAAGGCAACAGTGCAAGATACCAAGTCACCGCAAATCTTGACACATATATAAATATGTTTAACACATCTTCAAACATATACACATACAAACACATATATAGAACTATACTGTATATAAGGATCTACAAGCACTTTTGAATAAGAGCGTCTGCCAAATGCCTAAATTTAAATGTAAATACTCCTGGGATAGGCTCCAGGTCCCTGCGACCCTAATACAGGATAAAGCGGTATAGAAGATGAATGAAAAAAATGAATGAATATCAAAGGTTTGGAGACACCTTCTCATTCCATGAATGAGGTCTTTCCTGATTTACAATGCTGCAGGCATCCAATATACGCAATAATCTCCTATGAACAGTTGATATTGAGAAGCGTGTGCTACTTCATAGCAGCTCTGAGGTGATGTTAAATGTTGTTCGTGTTACGAAATGTCGTGTTTTTCATAGTTTTGAAAAAATTCTAGCATTTTTCTACAATCAAACGTTTGACCATTACTGTATATACTACTGTATATACACTACCGCTCAAAAGTTTGGTATAACTTGCAAATTTCTTCGTTTTGGATTAGTGATTTATTTTCTTCCTTCTACAACAATACTGGGGATTTCAAAACTATGAAATAACACATATGGAATTAGGTAATGATGTAACAACAACATCAACAGTCAGTTGTTATTTTAAGACACAGAGGTCAGCTGTTCTGTAACAGTTCTTGCAAGAACATGATGAAACTGGTTCTCATGAAGACCTTCCCAGGAAAACAAGACCAAAATTTCCCCAAAGCATCAATTAACACCACCTCAGATTAGAGCCATTATGAAGGCTTTACAGATCAGGAGCAGCAAACATTTCTCAATATCAGCTGTTAAAAAGAGATTATTTGCATATTTTGAATGGCTTCAGCACTGCTTTACAATGTAGAAATAAATAAAAATCAGGAACGATTTTGCAAACTTTTGAGCGGTAGTGTATACTGTACAGTATGTTACTATATATAAACCATATCAGGAAATAGAAGCTGAAATTATTATCTCTTGTCTCATATCAATCTTCTGATCTGAAACCCAACTATTTCCATTGCATAGCAAAAATTGCTTTACAAATCATCATTCCAAACGTTTGGTAGGGGAACAGATATAGTACCTTATAGCCATGGGAACTAAAACAGACACTTACCAAGGAGTGGCAACAGTACGGGGTAGTTGTAAGGCATGACGAAAAGATTCACACAGGTGAGAGTGGTGCTGGCTTTCAGATAGCCGAAGGGCTGCACTACATCACTGTGCTTTCCACTGCAGCTCACAAACACCTGGGTGGCAGGGGAGAAGTGTTACCAGAGTTCAGCCTCTCCTGAGCATCGCGCCCTCAGCTCTCACATAGTCCTCCATGACAAAGTGACTTTATCAGTGCCTCATCATGTGGATTGCTCCACAGAGGCATGCTAAAAATGGCACCGACAGCACCACCTTAAATATATCTCCCCATCATTCTTTTTTTTTAGTAGGAGAATGAATACTACAGTATGATGATCTGCACGTGGCTACAAATTCTAAACAAGTTGTTAAGCATTCCTTATAGAAATACTAATCATGGGCCAACTAATAGGACTCTATGGATGTCCATTTACATTTACACCGCGATGCAAAATATACCACATATGAATGGCTGCGGTTATTTGCACAGCCTTTGGTATAAATTATGCTTATTGTTTAAGCTACATTTTATTGCGATTAACAGTAGAGACTACATTTTATAAAAGTGCATTGCAACATAATTTATGATGATACCAATATTAGTTGTCATAGTGCGCGACTTTAAAATCAGTGCACTTAATTCCATCAAAATCATTGTTTTCTTAGAAGCTACTGCAATAAAGATGCTGAGAAATAAAATAGACTGACATCCAACACACTTGATTAAACCTTATGTCCTATTGTGGATGGAAACATACTTCACCATTCCACTACCCTGTTGACGTTCAGCTCATTTGAATTTCAGAGTAATTTCACTGGGTCATTGAGACATGCATTGATGTGCTTTAATAAAAATAATAATCAGAAAGGTAAGTCCTACCTGCCAGCACATATGAGGAGACTTCCTCTCCAGAATGTACTGGGTGAGAGGTGATGGTTCCAGCTCGTACTTATCGAACGGCAGCTTGTCAATCACCATAGGCTCACAGTCGACGCAGGAGAAACGCACGACTGGATGGGCAGATCGAGGAGGCTAGGAGAGTGAATAATGAACAGGGAGTCAGTGCATGTCGTTAAAGAAAAGACCTTTTTTTGACCTTACAGCACTAGATGGGATCAACCCGCAGAGTCGCAGGCACAGAACAACACAAGCTAACTAAGTTGCATTACGGGAAAAAATGGACAGTACTGCTACAAATATATTGTACATTATAAAAATTCATGTAACCGGGAAAACAGCAGAATTTATTGTTGCTTTAAACAAATGCAAATGTCCAGTTTTGGTATCATCAGGCAGCAGTGCATATGACATTCGATAACAGAAGAAGAAAGTCCAGAAAGGTGGAAATGACCTCATGTCAAGAAGCGAGCAGTAAAGGACTACCGCAGCTGAGTGAGAAGCCAAGGCTGAGTACTGCTGCTGTCTCAATCAGATGGAAGTCACCCTCTCAGCACCCACACAGCACAGAAAGGCAGGACACCAAACATAGCACAATAAGAGGTAGGAACATTCAGGCTCCTATTATGGCTATTAAAACTACTCTACTACTCTCTTAGTCTGTGTTCTATAACATTAAACCCATTACTGCTGACCTGGGTTCAGCTTTCTGAGACCGTCAGCCCTATACTACTGATTTGGCTTTAGTTATTTTTAGCGTTCTATATCCTAATATGTAATACTGCAGATCTAGGAAAGGCTGTATAACATGAGCCAACCTTCTGGGTTTACAGAGACTTGGCTTGTTTGATTTGACCATTTAACCCTGTTTCTGTGTGTTGAAAATTGATCCACTAATGTTTTTTAACCAGAAGCAAGCAAATATTTAGTTCCACTCAAACATGATGATTTTCAAATTAGAGAGAGCACATGGTGAACGTCTCTCTCTATTCGAACCTCTATGACAGACCTCTTGTTGACTACAGAGAGAAGCTGCTTTTTCCAAGCCAAAAAAGATTTGCCAAGAAAGACACTGTTCTTGTGTACCAACAGGATTAAAGGTTAATTGATTGCTGCTGTCATGGTGTTTGGAAAAAAAATAGCAAAAACTGGCACAACAGCTGGATGGACATTCTAGGACATTCAAAACAAAGTCCAAAAGTAAAAAGAATCAGCCGGAGTGAATAATGTGTGGGCAGTTCAAATGAGATTGAGTATGAAATTATGGTTGGCTCTTATATTACAACTCACCAGGGTGGGAGAGTTCTGGTCGGGCCAGAAGGACTCTGGAATCGGCCAGTGGCCCACAGGGACGCCGGTTTTGGGGTTTGGCCGAACATATATGAGCTTATGGCAGCTGTGCCAAGGTTGGGAGCTGAAGGATGACAGAGGTCGTGCTGGATCCACAAGACCATCTGTATAAAACAAAAGGACAGCTGAAGTTAAACTGGATTTTTATATAAATGGTGTTCCCAAAGTTCCATACATAAAGGAAATTGACTTTCAATCATCTTCAACATGATTGTATGACTTGCAGTGTTCATTGTACACTGTACATTCAATATCACATCAATTTATCTGATATATTAACAATGACGCAAGAATTTCAGACATACAGTACAGTGCTGCCTCAGCATACGAATTTAATCAGTTTCAGGGGCGAAATTCCATATTGCGAAACGCATTTTCCCATCAGACATAACGTAAATGCAGATAATCCGTTCCAGCCACCCAAAGATATTATCAATATTAGCACTTTCCAACATTATAATCATATTTTGGCATAAAAAAAACAATCTGAAGTAAAATATTAAATAAATAGACATTAAACCTCACTTTAATCAAATCAAATTTATGATCCCTCTTGGGACTGGCTTTAAAAAACGAAAGTGCTCCCTTGACAGCACTATGGGTCCCAAGACTGAGATGTCTTCATTAAATCTTGCACAGAATGCAATAAAAACCCACAAAAATATGTAAACTCGCCTTGCTTGGCTTTCCACCGACTCGAACAAATGCGCTCAACTAAACAGGTGTCACGCTCTAAAATGCCCCCCCACCACATATTTCCCTCATTTTGTAATTGCTATCTTTCAAGCAAAGCTAGCAATGGTTAGCAATGGTTTTCCTTTCCCTACGCTCGGTTATGTACATACAGTCACGTTCAGTAACATGGGATTCATTTCCTTAACGCCAGCAACAACAACCATGCTCTAACACTTATATCGCTTAAATATTTTGCTGCTCTGCTTTATTAAACCTGGAAATTATACAACATCAAATCAAACACCACACTATCAAAAGTGACAAACTTGTCACTACTATTTCCTTATACAGCATGGCTGTAAAAAATAAATAAATTAATAAATAAAAAACATTCACCAGCAGTAATTTCGGCTTTGTTCGGTGCCGAAGCAAATTTCTTGCAAAATTTCACTTCTTAAGGCAAACATGTGTGAGTTGCCCCATTTGTATGCTGAGGTGCCACTGTAATTAATTTTTCTTTCCATTGTATCAGTGAATAAATTCTGCTGGGAAAAAATTCTATAATCTGTGTGCATAATATCACAATATAAGAACAGCGTGCCGTGCCGATACCCAGATGCATACCTTCACCTACAGGAGGTGGGTCTGGCCCCGTCTTCTCAAAATTAATAACAACTCCACTCAGAACCTTCTGGACCAGAGACTCCAGGCACTGATTCAACATCCTCTGCGTCCTAACACAATATGACCGACCTGAAAAACCACAAACAGAAAATATATCGTTTATATTAGTCACCCCATAAAATACTGGCAGTAAATCTACTGAGCCCTGAGCAACACTACATCTACGTCTCCAACAAAAACAAGGAGAAAACAGTTATACTGTACTCGTGTGTTAGAGCTGTACTCCTCAAGTCCCATGTTAATTCCTCCTGAACAGGCTTCTAGCTTAATTCTGTTCTTTGACCCTGACCTATATGCACTTGTATGAGCATGTGTTTTTCTGTCAAGCCTATGAGGCACTTCTGTTAGTTGCTCTGTCGTAATGGTGTTTGTTAAATGCTGCCACTGTAAAATGCTGTAGATGTAAAAAAATTAATTAATTAATGAATTAAGCAATAAATAAAAAAATAAATTTTCACTCAGTTAGGACAAGTACAAATTACCTTCTGTTCTATCAGTATAACACTCGTGTCATATCTAATTAGAATAATGACAGATAGCAGACAGGCCTTAATGGTGTCGGATCAGAGCCTTGTCTCCGCTAAGATGTCTCTTGCAGTTCCTGATCTGAATTGTAACAGGCTAAATCCCAAAAGGCTCTCTATTAGCATGACTATACTGGGCATGGTATCAGTATAATGACTTTTACAGCCTGCAGTGGAAATAAAAAGTCCTGTTGCAGGGTTGTTGTTTTTTTTTTTGGTGTAAAAAAATTAAACCAAGAAAAATCATATCAGATCTTTTCTGTACTACTATAACAAACTTCAAGTGAAAAAGACATTTATTTTAGAAGGAAACCATTTACAATAACCTGGGTGCTTAAGTGTGCACACCCCTTAAATAAGAATTTGCAGCATTTAACCTTTTTGGAGAAGATTCTACCAAATAAATGCATCTTTACTTTGGCTATGTAATTTGACTATTCCTTGCATAAATGCTTTAGAATTGAGAGGGAGATCTCCAGTGTATACCCCTCTTTAAGTCATTCCACAGGTTTTCAACTGGATCAAAGCTCCATTCATACATCCAGGGTGATTTTGGTGAGCTTTCCTGTGCTCTTGTAGGGCTCTCTTCCAACTCCCCAATCTGGGCAAAAAACTACAGAATTATTGGACATCAATTCTCTCCGTAGTCTCATCAACAGAAAAAATCTATACATTTCTCTTGTAATGTTCACCTGGCACCTATAGACTCTCTCCTGGACATTCCCCAAAGTCACAGGATTCTCGCCAATCTCGTGGACGCAGGGTAGCATCAGCAATATTAAGGAGTCACAGTCCAAGGCAAAGTCCGAGGAGTATTTTCTGCTTGGCTGGAGTTCTGGAGAATAAGGAGTAATCTATGTAATCCAGGAGAGAATTGGTGAGATCAGGGAGAGCGGTGCCGAGAACTCCCGCTAGGAGCCAAACAGCACATACAGTAAGGTGCTAGTGTTGTTCTCTAGTGCCCACTGTAGATCATGATGCTCTTGTTGAGCACTCCTCGTATCTCCTTGTTCCCATACGAGCACTCCTCATTCCCGCTGTTCATGAAACCATGCAGATCGGCAGATATTCCCGGTTCTTGCCATGCACTTACTGCACACGACTTCTTGTTGTCAAAGCTCCCACCATGTAACACTAATTGCTCTCTACAAGATTTCTTATCGGAGTTCTATATGTATGAAAGGAAAGCAGGTTCAGCGGTCTGACTGGGCCATTCCAAAACACTGACCTTGCTCTTCTGCAACCATTCCTATACTGACTTGGGTTTATGCTTTAATTCATTACCAAGCTGAAGGTGATTTTTGTGTGCATCTAGACATCCTACCTCATAGCCCAGAGATGTGAAGAATACAAGAGATTAGTATCATAATAAGTGACCAGGCTTGACAATCCTGCAGTTCTTGATTGTTATTGTGAATCTCTTGGCCATCTGTCTGATATGTTTTCTTCTTGTCTTTTTATCATTAGTGGATGGATGCCTTGTTGTTGTTAATGTCACACTGACATTACTGGCATCCATTTCTGGATTGTTATCTTTGTTTGAGTTTAATCAGAATCATAAATAAAAATATAAATATCCATCACATCGCAGGTAGAAAAAGATCTGACATGATTACTTTTTAATTTTCTCCATGACAAAAACCTGACATTTGATCTCATTTTCACTCTGTATGTGTGTGTGTGTGTGTGTGTGTGTGTGTGTGTGTGTGTGTGTGTGTGTGTGTGTGGTCGGGTTGGCACCCCATGTACTCCTGGCGCTACACAGGATAAGTGGTAATGAATAAATAAACATGTGTAGTTAACCAGCAGTTTTATCAAGGGTTTGTAAACTATTTAGATCCACTGTATGTAGTGCCTTAGATGTCCAATAAAAAGATATTTTCAGATATTTGAGTATTTGTAATCACTTGCTGTTTAGATAGAAATCTGTTAAATTTGCAAAGTAATTACGTAAAATGACATCCCACTAGGTGGACTGTCTTTAAATGTAACAGTCTCTTATGCTGCTGGAGGTTTTGCCCTTAGCATTTTCCCCTGTGGGAAGTTTAAGACTTCCCATTAGTTTAATAGCACAGGTTTATTAGATCACCTGACATGTTATCTTCTCTGTAGACTTTAGGTGCATATCACAAACTTAGATTGTCTTTACAATCTAAAAATATGCTCTTTTCAAATTCATGATGTATCAATTCAACTGCCAGGAAAAAAGTGTGTTTCTATAGAAACATATGATCCCTCATATCATATACAGTAGGTAAAATACTTTTATAAATAGTGTGTGAAGGACGGTGAGGGCATTGCAAATGGCATAACTCTCCTCTGCTAAGTGCCTTCAAGTGTCTTTGAACAAGTTGTGCTAGTACCTCCGGTAACCTCGCACATCTGGGTGATGGCTGATTCATCACTGGGCACACTGCCAAGCTGCTCGGTGTCGGGGACAGCTGCACCGGGCATGCGCAGCACCAGGGCAAAGAGACGCTGGTCCCAGCGGAACGGCTCCTTGGTTAGCTCACTCCCAGGTAGTGGAGAGTTCAGAGGCAGGTGAAGCTGAGTAGATGTTAGAACAAGAGCATGAGAGGTGATGAGATGTACTTTAAACAAATACAAATCTGTTTAAAGCACAAAAAGTCCTACTTCTACTAGATAGAGGAGAAAAAAACCTGGTGTTTCATAATCATACAATGCAGTGTAGATGGTGGATCACTCTTTCTCACCTCTTCTTGCACTCCAGAGCTGTGTGTCAGCTTGTTCCCATCCGTTATGGTAATGATGACTGACGGCTCCAGGAAAAAGGGATTTCGACCCTGAAAGGAAAGAAAAACATTCTTATAGACTAAAGAAATGTCTGTGTAAGTGAATAAGATTATATACCAATCAGCTGTAACATTAAAGCCATTAACATTAAAAACACCTAAGTTTTAGATTCCCATTGTGACACTAGGGCAGGTCTGGGCCCTCAGGGCATGACTCCACAAGGCCCCTGGGGTGTGATGTGGTGTCTGGCACAGGGGCATTGGCAGCAGGTCCTTTGGGTGCTGTGGGTTGTGGGGTTGAGTCTCTGTGGATCACGCATTTGTGCGATGGATCCCATGGGTCCTCAATCGGATTGTGATCTAGGAACTTTGGCAGCCTTGGGCACTTTGCCCACTGGGCCCCGTCAATGGTGGGCTGTGGTGCTCTGGGTGTTCTGGTGCCTTTCTATCATAGTCACCATTCACTTTTTTTGGCAATTTTTGCTTTTCTGCGTTCTGGGCTCAGATGGGCTGACCTTGGTCACCCAACATGGGTGAGCCTTGAGTGCTCATTATCCTGTCACCAGTTGGCTGGATAATCGAAGTTGCTCAGTTCACCTGTCATGAGTCATAATGTTATAGCTGATCGGTGCATTTCTGACAAGATCCAGAAGAGTGGAAAACATGGAAAGACCAAATGGCAATGCCGTGTTAAGGCTGTGTTAAAGGACCACATTCATCAGTGAATCTGTGCCAGTGTCTGCACCTCTCCTTTCTCACACTCTCCCCCCAGCCCCGCCCCTACTCTCCCCCTGCGCCTGCATGCAAACCTGGTGATTTACAACTTGTGCTGCCTTGTTGATTACGCTATCGTGCTAGCGTAAACAAGTAGTGTTCCATTTAAGTGAAAAAGTTGGAAGGGAAATGCGATGTGTAAAATATTCTTCACAGTGGCATTTTCAGCACCATAAACAGCAGTACTAACAGTGTGTTACACTTTGTTTCAGGAAGCCTCCACAACCCGAAAAGTTTTCTGCCCCAAAATGGAAAATGCATGTATCACGTATTATACAGTAGAACAGATTAGACAAGAGGCATTCCACATGTGGGTGTAATATATGGTAACATCACTGGGACTAACTATATGTAACAATCCTTGTCACAAGTTTTGTACAATCATTAATTACACTAACTGTCGGTCGCAGTATGGGTGAACGTCAGTCAGTACGATCTGCAGTTCTGGAAAACAAAAGAGCAGCTGCCTGCCAAATCCCATATCACAGACGCCCTTTCAGCAAGAAAACACATCTGATAATGTTGTGTTCTGTTAATGGGAGCTATGAAATTAACCAGCATTTAACATAAGGCTGAATCCCAAATCTCTCTCTAAACCCTGATCAAGGGCCCTACTTGATGAGTGGAACAGGGGTTTCTAACTTGCATTAGCTTTCCATTTACTGCTAGGTTCTGTTTATATGCTAAAGCGGAATAAATGAAAAAAAATGTAATTAATAAAGAATAAATAATATGGTAATATTAAGAAGAAGAAGAAGGGGAATGCAAGATGGCGCCTTAGAGTGAACACGCGTTTTTACGAGCTGCGCAGTAGTCTCGGTTATTCACACCAATTTCTTTTCCATTTAAACAGAGGAGCAACACAGTTACAAGCTCTATATTGACAGAATGAGTTTAAATAACTATTTTAATAAATCATCCGGCGTTGCACTGAGGAGTGCAAAAAAAACGGCCCCGAGAAATATGCCTAGCCCGATAGCCACGGCCGTGAATAGCAGGCCAGCTGCAGCCTCGCTAACTCATGAGGGAGAGGCCGAAAAGGTGAGCACTGACGTGCCTCCTGATCCTGACCCCAAACTTATACAAGCTATGAAGAGCATGACGGACAATATAGTTGCAGTGATTAATGCTAAGATCTCTGTGGTTCTTGAAGCGATAGACAACCAGTCGTCTAAAATTCAAAGTATTGTTCAGCGAGTCCAAGAAGCAGAGAATAGAATCGAGGTGACTGAAACTACATGCGCGGCCAATGAAACCAAGATTCAACATTTGGAAAAACGAGTACGAGACCTGACCGAGCAGGTGGACGACTTGGAAAATCGCGGAAGGAGATGTAATGTGCGCATTATCAGTTTACCGGAAGATACAGAAGGATCAAACCTTGTCAGGTTCTTTGAGAAATGGATACCGGATTACCTCCAGGTGGACACGAAGGCGGGTAAATTGAAGCTGGAAAGAGCCCACCGCTCCCTCGCTCCAAAGCTGGCTCAGGGCGGCCGTTCTCGTCCTGTCATCGTTCGATTTCATAACTTCCAGGACAAACAAAGAGTGATGACAGCCACCACGAAGCTCTTCACGCTCAACAGTAAGCAAACATCGTCATCGCGGGATGCAGATGCCCCGAAAATCTCTTTTTTTAATGATTATTCTGCGGCGGTGGTGCAAAAGAGAAGAGCGTTCAACGAGGTTAAAGCTCGTCTTCGAGGGCTGCAGATGGAAAATGCGTTGCTCTACCCAGCCACATTAAGTGTCAAAGTTGGCCGTGGACGCAAGAAGTTTGTCTCTCCGGAGGAGGTGAGTAAATTGTGGTGCTATTTCCTCAGTGGATACAACTTTTGAATTAAATTTTTTACGTCTTATTTTACATCAAGAAGAGACTGGCTGCGCAGTTCTGTAGATGACAGATTTAGGTGCGCTGACTTTTGGTGAAAACGAAGATGGTGGTTTGAGGAGATTGTGTTTCTCTTGACAAGAAGGTTTGTGTGGAAGCCCTTGGGAGATGGATGCAAGGGTGGTTTCCCCTGTTCTCTATGTTTGGTTATTTGTTTCTTATTTATATTATACTTTGGGTAAATGTTTTAGGCTTTTGTTTAAGTTGGTATGTTTAAGGTCACAGTATTAAAGATGTTTTATACAGTATTACAGTAATTATACAGTATTAAGGTAATATACTTAAAGATGTTCAGGTACAACTGTTTCATGACTGAGGTTTATGGCAATGGATAGCACACTTCGTATATGTACTTGGAACGTTAGGGGAATTCATAATCCTATAAAGAGGAAGAAAATCCTGACTTATATTAGAAAAGAGAAAATTGGCCTAGCTCTGTTACAGGAAACACATTTAGACAAACAGGAACATTTAAAGTTAAAGCAGGAGGGGTACTCAAGTATATTCCTCATCCTTTTCGTCAAATAGTAGAGGAGTAGCAGTACTGATCAGAAAAGATGTACCGCTGAATGTTGTTAAATTGACAGAAGATGACAGAGGCCGTTTTGTCATTATATACGGGACTTTATATGGCAAGTCTATTACCTTGTTTAATGTACATTATCCTCCAGGGCACCCCTCTAGTTTCCTTATTAAGGCTTTTGCTGACTTTTTTGATTTGAGAGCGGATTATATGATCACTGCTGGTGACTTTAACTGTATGTTAAATCCTCTTATGGATCGATTTCCCCATAAAATAATGGCGCCATCTAACGTAGCTAAACATATTAATGGCATTTGTGAAGACTTAGAATTTATAGATGTTTGGAGAGCGCTTCAATAAGACCCAAAGATTATTGGAGGAGGATTTGAAGAGTATAGAGGGAAAATATATTAAGACTTCAGATAAGATGTTACTCAAAGAAATATCAGCACTGAGAAGCGCAATAGACTCACTGCTTACCCAAGATGCAGAATACAAACTGAGGTTTGTGAAACAGAAATTTTATGAGCACGGAGATAAGCCGGGTAAATTTCTGGCTTACCTCACTAAGAAGAAAAGCGATTCACGCTCAATTATATTAATACTAGACACAAATGACAAACTACATTATGATAGCAAATCAATTAACAACATATTTCGAGATTACTATAAGAACTTATATAAGACTGAAGTGTCTAGTAGCAGTACTATACTATTAGAAGCTTTTTTTTCCAAAAATTAGTTTACCAATTATCTCATTAGATCAGAAAGCAAAGTTAAATGCTCCTATTTGTAAAGAGGAGTTAATTGAGGCGATTTCACAAATGCAGAATGGAAAAGTGCCAGGTCTTAGGTATAGGTATAGGTTGTGAATTCTATAAAGAGTGGCAAACTTTGTTACTTGAACCTATGCTTAATATGTTTAATCATTCATATAGAAGTGGGCAACTCCCTGAATCTCTAAGAGAAGCTAATATTTCCCTTATACTAAAAAAAGGTAAATCTCCCGAAGCCTGCTCCTCATATAGACCTATATCTCTATTAAATGTAGATAGGAAGGTGTTGGCCAAAATCTTAGCTTCACGTTTGGAGAGCGTAATAACACACGTTATTAAAGATGATCAAGTTGGTTTTATAAAAGGCCGCTCTTCATGCAATAACATGAGGCGTCTCCTTAATGTTATACAAGTCTATAAACAGCGTAAGATTGATGGGCTAATACTTTCTCTCGATGCAGAGAAAGTGTTTGACCGTATTGAGTCGTCATATTTATTTTTTGTTTTGGAGAAATTTAATTTTGGTGATGTTTTCATTAGGTGGGTTAGTGTATTATATGATGAGCCTAAAGCTTTCGTTCTCACAAATGGTTCCAGATCAGCAAGTTTTTCATTATATAGAGGAACTAGACAAGGGTGCCCACTTTCACCCCTGCTTTTTGCGCTGGCTATTGAGCCACTAGCTGAAGCAATTAGAAACGAGCCCTTAATTGAAGGCTTGCAGACTAAAGAAAGGCACCATAAGTTGGCACTTTATGCAGATGATGTGGTCATTTTCCTTTCAAAACCTGACTCTTCAGTACCATCTCCTCTCAATATCATTAATACCTTCAGCACATTCTCAGGATACAAAATTAATCTTAGTAAGTCAGAGGCTATGCCTGTTGGTTCCATGAAGGAAATGCCAAATATTGACCCCTCATTTCCATTTAGATGGTCTCCGGGAGGATTTATATATTTGGGTATTTTTGTTAGCCCTATGTGTAAAAATGTATTCAAAGATAACTTCTCCCCATTGTTTAGTAAAATTAGAGAGGATTTAAATCGATGGCACACACTACCTATTTCGTGGTTGGGTAGAGTGGCTCTAATAAAAATGACTGTCCTTCCCAAGCTTTTGTATCCAATTCAAATGATACCTATTCTGTTTTCTATAAAAGTTTTAAAAGATGTAAATGGGTGGCTGTCCTCTTTTATTTGGAGCAAGTGCAGACCAAGATTAAAGTTTTCTGCACTGCAATTACCAGGTTCAATCGGAGGACTGGATTTACCCAATATTAAGCTATATCAATGGTCTGCACATTTAAGATATATTTCTGACTGGGTTAATCTCGATGGTTCTTCTACCTGGTTGGACCTTGAACAATCGCTGTCAAAAATCCCTCTAAAAGATCTACTGTTTTTAAAAAAAACTAAGTTTCTGTTGGAGAACTGTGAAAACCCTGTAACTGTGAATGCACTTGGGGCATGGAGAGCTATTAATCATTTTGAGGGAAGAAAGAAAATGACTTCTGCCCTCACGCCAATTGTGAATAATCCGAACTTCCTTCCAGGCAGATCTGATGGGAGATTTAGATTTTGGGAAAACCAAGGTATTTCTCTGCTTCAGGATGTGTTTGATGAAGAAAGCCTAATGTCTTTTGAGAATTTGAGACAAAAATATCAACTATCACAACAGGACTTCTTTCGTTTTTTACAAGTTAGGAGCTATATTTTGAAGGATACCTTGTTATGTACTAATAGAAGTCTATCTCCTACAGAAAAGTTTATTTTTCAAACACCCGGAAAGAAGTCTGTGAGTTTGTTATATAAGGTACTTAGTGGTACATTTGAGAAACAGGTGGTTTTGAATACTAGATCTGCTCGGGAAAGGGAACTTTCAGTCGTTATAAGTGAGGAAGAATTTGATGATATTTGAAAATATGCCAAATCTATCTCAGTATGTAACCGTGCCAAAGCAATACAATTCAAAATTGTGCACAGGTTGCATATCTCACCAAGCCGTAGACATACATTTAACAATGCCCTTTCACCTCTATGCCTTAAGTGCAAAACACAAACTGGCACGCTCACTCATTGTCTCTGGTCATGTAATCAGTTACAAATATACTGGGCCAAGATTGTATCTGAAATGTGTATTCTTTTTGACAAGGAGTTGGCTATGGATCCTGTATTTTTGATCCTGGGTTTACCGGATCAATCTTTGATTTCATCCAATGAAAAGAGACTTTACAATCTTCTTACGTTTGCAGCCAGGAAGAATATATTATTGAGATGGATAAGTGATAAGACCCCGACTATTTCTGGATGGCACAAGATTTTAATGGAACTAATACCGCTGGAATATTTAACATGTTTAGTTAATGACCGACCAGATCAGTTCTATAATGTTTGGAAGCCTTACATTAGCAATCTAGAGACTGATTTGTCAACTATTCTGTGGAAAGGCTTTCCTCCCCAAGTACCTCAAGTGAGTGCATAGGATTTTGAATTGGTATTGTGCTACCATTATGCTTTACCTATTTTATTTTAATTATTTCATTTATCTAATTATTCTTTTTTATTAATTTATGTATTCTGAATATCTTAAAATTTGTCCCCCTTTTTTTTGTGACCGGTTAGATGTACTTTTGTTTTATGTTTTGTTAAAGTTGGAAAATGTTCAATAAAGATATTTGACAAAAAAAAATAGAAGAAGAAGAAGAAGACAAGTGAGGAGAATAACCCTGGAGGTGGCGAACAGACTGTATATACAGTATAACATAGGTACATGTACATAGGACAAGTTTTTCTTGATTAGAAATGTCACAGGCGTCTCCCAGAAGATAATAAGATGATGTACAAGAGGCATCATTGTGGGAAAAAAGTATTAATTCAGTTTTTTTTATTTGTATAGCGCTTTTTTAACAATTACATCATGCATTATCACTATTTATTTATATTTGAACAAAAAGTGGTATGTCCAAAATTATTCATACCCTTCTCAATAATCAACAGAAGAGCTTTTGGCTATTACAGCAATCAAACGCTTCCTATAATTGCTGACCAACTTTTTTGTCTCCACTGGTATTTTTACCCATTCCTCTTTAGCGACGAGCTTTACAACTCTTTCAGGTTGGAGGGTCTCCATGCTATCACCCTGATCTTTAGCTCCCTCCACAGATTCTCAACATAATGCAGGGAACCTACAGTAATCACGTTTACTTTGATTAGGTTCTCTGGTCTACCGTCTGAAAAACACCCCCAAAACATTAGGTTCAAGGCTTTTATTTCTTTCTACATTGTAAAGGAATGCTGAAGGCGTCCAAAAAAATGCATTAATCTCCTTTAAACAGTTGATATTGAGATGTTTCTGCTACTTCTGCTCTGTAAAGACTTCATAACGCCTCTAATCTGAGGTGCTGTTAATTGGTCATTTTTCAGGCTGATAACTCTAAATGAACTTCTCGTCTGCAGCAGAGGTAGGTTTTGGTCTCGCCCTCCTGGGACGGCCTTCATGAGAACCAGTTTCATTATGGTGCTTGACGGATTTTGCAAATGCACTTGACAATACTGTTCTTGCAAGAACTATTACAGAAAGGCTGACCTCTGTGTCTTAAAATAACAACTAACTGTTGTTTTTGTTCTTGTTGTTACGTAATTACCTAATTCCATGTGTTATTTTATAGTTTTGAAATCTCCAGTATTGTTGTAGAATGTAGAAAATGAATCACTAAACAAAAACAAAGAAATTTGCAAGTGACCACAAACTTTTGAACGGTAGTGTAGAAACAGTATATATATATGTGTGTGTGTGTGTGTGTGTGTGTGTGTGTGTGTGTGTGTGTGTGTGTGTGTGTGTGTGTGTGTGCGCGCGTGTGCGTAAAATGCAGTATATGTTCACCACCTCCAGGATTTATTCTCCTAACTCTTTGCTACATGGTACTGGAAAGAATCACCTATTCCTAATACAAAGCGACGTTAGCATGCATGTACATTTCCAAGAGTTTTAAACATTCCACTAGTCTATCCTTCCTGGTTTTTAAACGTACACACTTCAAATTCAAATTCAAATTCAAATTTTATTAGTCACATACACAATCATACACAGTATAATATGCAGTGAAATGCTTTTATACGACCGCCAGTGACCTTAAAAAAAATAAAAAAATAAAAAGAAAATAAAATCTTGTACGTAAAATAAATAATCAATAAAAAGGAAATACTAAAGAAATAATTTTAACTAGTAAAATTTGTAAAATTAACTGTGCATAAGGGCATAATAAAATATTGCAAAAATATAGAAATATGGTATTAAAGTGTCAGTGGTTGTGCAAATATGCATGAAAGGTGACATGTGCAATTGTCCAGATGTATGAGTATTTAGTGCAAGTGTGTATGAATGTGTCCATGATTGTCCAGTCAGTGTTGTGAGCTTAAAAGATGTTATTAGACACTTAGACACTTCCTATCTAATATCCTATCTTTACAAAATCTAATATGTAAAGAATATGTCGCAATATTAAGACACCTAGATCTAAGTTTCTTAAAATCGTTAAAATACACCGCTGTGGAAATGTATATAGGTTATTTCATAGACTTGACGTTGATGATGTAAGACTATCCCATTTTGCTTTACAATCGAACAGAGCTCAGATTGAGATCTACACTGCAGCCTAGACTTAGCCACCTGCTACCGTCTCCCCACTAGCCTGTAGGGTTATAAAAATAAGATCGTTCTCTAAGTAGGAAGCACTTGCAAATGCAGCAGCCCTGAAGCTACAATATTATTGACTCCTCTGTTCATATATTTAACGCAGTCCGGTGGATTTTAGCAGCACTGGATAGATGGAGGATTGCTACAGAAGGACTACACTGAGAATAGACATGCTGCCGTGATTTAATTTTCGATCTTTATCCTGTACTGTATTTTAGAGGTTAGACGTTCCTATATACACTCGCTCAGACACTCATGCAATCAGTGGCTGCATGCCAAATGGCTTACTCCTTCATAGTGTATGTACGTAAATGTTATATGATATACTGTAGATGTAATGAAGGCTAGAAAAATGAGCTGCATTCTTAATGATATTTAAATCGTGTTCATTAGATTGATTAATCTCTTTGGCATCGGTGAGCTTTGACAAAGTGTGCATTTAATCACAACTTCTTGTATTATAAAACACTTTTAAAGTACTTATGAAGACTCTTGTATGTTCCTGTTTATTGCAGAAACATATTATTTTGTTAAAATTCAGAGTTATTATTAAAAAACAGACTATGAGATAATTTTTGTAGTAAATTCAGAATACCTGAATAAATAATAATGATGAGTTCAGACATTATCATACAGCCCTTCTATGAAATCACGGCTTCTACATTTTACTTTTAACGTTTACTGATTTGCAGGACACTTAGACAAAGGCGTCATTTTGGCTGCACCGCTTATTTTCCGCTTCACAAGATGAACGAGTGTCATTAATACCTGGCCATAGTTGTCGATGCCAGACACCAGTCTGTTGAGATTGAGCAGGTCGAAGGAAGTTCGGAGAGCATTACCAAGAGTGGTCAGTCCACACGCCTGCAGATTCTTCAGTTCACTCATAAAGGTGGCGTGGTTCTCTTTCCAGCCTGCCTATAGTGCAGGAAAACACAAGAGGGGGAAAAAAATTGATACAAGATGCAAAGAGAAAGACAGACAGAGCATTAGGTCACACTGCAATGCTGTGAAGACACAAACACACGCAGCCTCGCACACGGTATCAAATGACATGTACTACAAAACGCGATCAAAGCCTACACAGCAGAGCACAGGCTAATGAATCCGGCTGTGTTTGGATTGACTCTCTGTTTCCTCCAGCGAGGTCAAGTGCCTTACTGTTGCAATGTTACGCTTAATCTAGAGATGACCCGCAGGCTCCCCGAGCACATACAGGGAACGAGGAAGTGACGGAGAACCATGGATGAGTGTTTGCGTGCACATGGTATGTATCTAAAACCAATAAAAGCGTACGGAAATCTGCCAATCGTGTCCTCGTGAAGACAGGTTGGGGAAAAAACTTCACAACAACTGTAGTAATAATTGTGTCAATGGCAAATGTGTGTGATAAAATCCACTTATACAACCCATGATCTGATTTTGCTGATCTCTTACGAAAATCATTTGATCTTTACTGTGCAAATCTTTCCATCTTCATAAGAATACAGGGTGCATTGAGCCGTTTCATTTTGTGTGCACATGACATCACAGATTCACTTCCCAGGAAACGAATGTGCTTAATAGTCCGTAACATCAACATAAGACCCTCCGTCAAAAAATGAAATAGAAATCAGTGCACTGGATGGAAATGTATGCCGAATCTGATCCAATCTGCTGCATGTAGGGAATCAAACATGTGCGTCTTTTACTTTACAGGTCACATCAGGGCTTGTGTATGTTTAGAAAACCAACACACACACGGGTATCTTCTGTGGCTCTCAATAATTCAGTTAGAGAGCCTATTGTTACTGCTAATTCTATATTGCTTTCCATCTACTTTAACAATTCATCAACAGATGTGAGTCCTTTCTTGCCACGTCCACGCACACAATGTGCAAGAGAGAGAGAGAGAGAGAGAGAGAGAGAGAGAGAGAGAGATAGAAAAACTCTTCAGTGTGAGGAAAACAAGGACTGCATACTTCTGTCACTGTATCACTAATAGAAACACACACTGCCTGGCCAAAAAAAAAAAAAAAAAAAAGCCACATGCTAATAGTTCCTTGGGTCAACTTGAGCTTTAATTATGGTGAGCATTTACCACAGCATTGTTTAGGCAACCTTATGCAATGTCACAGCAACAGTCAATCACGAAAAAGCCCTTGAGTGGGGTTAAGGTCAGGACTCGGTGGTGAAAAATTCATGACTTCTCATGCTCACAGAAACACCCTTTTACAATTTGAGACCAGTGAACCTTGGCTTTGACGTCATAGAATATGCCGCCGCCATCGTGAAAGAAAAAAACCTGGTCATTCAGTACATTAAGTTAGACAGCTAACTTTATTTTATCGCCACCCAGATAATAACACCACCTCCAGAGGCTTGTACAGTGTGCACTTCCTTTCTTCCCCTTCGCTCTGGAATAAGATCAATCTGGACTCATCAGATCACATGACCTTTTTCCATCACGCCAAAGTCCAATCTTTATGTTCCCTTGCTAAATTAACCATTTTTCTAACTATTCTTACTAACAAGTGGATTTCTTGTGGCCACACAGATGTTTAGTCACAATCCCAATGATTCTCATCACATCTGTGCAGAATTGCTCTTACTTTTTCTATTTCACAGAATTTTGATTTCTACCGTCGATTTTTTAGCATCACCAAGCACTGAAGTGATCGATCTCACTCACTCACTCACTCACTCACACCGCTTTATCCTGTGATCACCAATTCATTGCAGGGCACTCACACTTACACACTCATTCACACACTATGGACAATTTGTGATCACCAATTAGCCTAATCTGCACGTCTTTGGACGGTGGGGGGAAACCGGATTACCAGGAGGAAACTTACCAAGCCTGGGGGGAGAACATGCAAACACAAACCCGAGGCGGGAAACGAACCTGGCCAGGAATCAAACCCGGACACTGTAGTTCCCGCTACTACATCTTCTGACAATTTAAGCAATGAGAAGCTACTCAGTTGTTAAAATTATTACCAGCTGAAACATATTAATATCTGCGGTAATTATTTAATTATAGGCTCTTAAGCGTTTGGCTATTTAAATCAGCAACACTGACTTTTTTGGCCCAGACAGTGTATGTACATGTCAAACACCATGACTGCTGATCTTTTTTGTCAAAGCAATACAACAGAGCTCAAATACAGCAAGGGGAAAAATACCAGCTGTTAGTTTATATAATAATCCTGATGGTTTTCTTTCGAGAGAAACACGAGTAAAGTAGACCAGAGGCACAGTGCCATTAATATACAACCCAAACACGACTCCGTATTCCTTATCCAAATGCAGGACAGGTGGCTAGTACAAATGAGCTGCACAGCATAAACTGACAGATAAGGACTTGTTCCCTGTTAAGCCACAGTTATGAGAAAACCAGCACCCGTATAAATACAGCGCTTGTGATGGAACAGCAGGAATCGTCTTGGCACAACCAGACGTGTGACAGCCTGGGGTGGACTCACACAGCATGCATTATATTTCCATAACAGAAAAATTGCCTGAACTTTCATCACACTTTAGAATGTCAGTATACGGAATTTAAATAGCACGTCTTGATCTTTATCTGTCTCTTTAATTAACATATTGTTTTCAGTGTTTCAAACTCCCACTAAAACTCTCATAACTATTATGCCAAGCAGATCTCGGGCATTATTATCTCCAGATGTATCCAAATCAAGGCACCTTAGCAGAGACGCGTCCTTATGCATAACCTCTATCATATAATCTCAGCCTAGAAATCGTGCCTTGCAAGGGTGCTGCTTTTTAAATGAAACAGACTACTTGAGATACCCATGGTAACAACCCAGCTAACATTTTGGCTAGCTAAATATTTTCAGAGCATTATGGCTTTAGGATTTTTTTGTATGAAATAACACTCAATCTGTCACATGTTCTGGGAGTTCTTTACCACTTGTACCGTCCATGTATGAACCCATTCTACATGTCCATTGGATAAGTACACTGCCTGGAAATGATAACAAAAAGGTTGTCATTTCAGAAAGGACAAATTACTGTGCTGCATCAAGCGAAGAAAACAATGCATTATCAGCTACTGGAAGGATAATGCTGAAGCATCAACTTTGAGCAAGAAATGTGGTTGGGGGAAAAAAAATAAAGAAAATAATAGATCAAAAATAGAGATCACTTAAACACTTGGTGAATTTGGAGACTTTGTGTGCGAGGCAGCGTACACACTGGACATGGTACCAATCTCTCGCAGAGCACACACACCTCAAACTTGAAGGTGCAAGGCCACAGTGACACCCACTACACCACATTGGTAATAATCAGCAGTAAAAAGCATAGCTATGTGAAATAGTAAGAGTAAGAGCATTTCCATACGCACACAATGTGTCCGGGACTAAACAGCTGTGTGGTCTTAAGAAAACCACTTGTTAACGAGACTAATCAGAAAACGAGGCTAGAATTTACTAGGGAGCATAAAGATTGGAGTTTGGGGCAATGGGAAAAGGTCATGTAGTCTGATGCATTCAGACTAGATTCAGACCCTATTGACGCTATTCCAGAGTGCAGTGTAAGAATGGAAGTCCATGAAGTGACGCACACACATCATGTACTGTATAATGGCCACTGTTCAAACCTCTGCAGGAAGTGTTATGATCTGGGGTTGCTTCAGTTGGTCAGGTCTAGACTAAGTAATGTTATGTAGCGATAAAATGAAGTCAGCTGACAATCTGAAAGTACTGAATCACCAGTTTATCACATCTATGGAGTTTTTCTTCCCTGATGGCCCAGGCATATTCCAGGACTCCAGAATTTTGAAAGAGTGGTTCTGGGAGCGTGAAGATTTTCACATACGAGTTGGCACCACATTATGTGGGCTGATAAAAGCTAAAGGTGACTGAATTAAATCTTAGTGTGCGCAACTTTTTTTGGGGCCAGTCAGTGTATTATGTCTTAGTAGGAACAAGTAATGGGAACGCTCTAGCACACCTTTTATTATGGCATTATCAATATTTGTAGAATTCCACAATACGTGTTACAGCCCAATCTGCTTACATATAGAATGAAGGCTCTAATGCTTACTGGAAGTTCTAGCGCTGAGTACAGATGAGTGATGAGTGTTCTCTGTTCGCTGGGAATGTAGTATGTGTTTGATATCGGAGCATATTGTACAAGTGCGTGCTACTGAGAGAGAGAGAGACGCTCCCTGTGGGTCTGCTTTGTTCCAAGATCAGGTTGCCTTTTACTTTAGTCAACATATAAGCAGAATTCAGCCTCAAGATCTGTAGCACAAATATAAAAATAAAATAAAAGTGCTGACGACCTGCAGGTGCTTGTCATGTGTGAAGACATGAAGGTGATTTGCAGGCTAACGGTGATGTAATAAGGGCTAGTCAAAAGCATACTTGTAAAAAGCTCTTCTACATCTTAGGCAGTAGAACAAAACATGACCCTAAAACATTACAGGCATTGCTTGTTTCTCTTCATGCATGAATTGAAAGTCTTCACAAAACAGAAGGAGGTGTGCTGACAATTTCACCAAACCACAGTGTACCAATCCAGTGTAACTGGTAGAAATTACATTGCACTTATTTCAAGCATGCAAATGAAATCATCCTCCAGTAGCCTGATTCAGATCAAGATCAGACCAATTTTTTTTTTAGAATTCTCCCATAAATCTAATCATCATTTGAAACATTTCCATTTCCACTGATATTTTAGAGCCTCTGAGGTCTGCCCGTCTACCAAAACGTAAAAAGTAAACTCGATTATTATCTCCAAAACTGATTCCACATGCACGGTTATTTCATCCACAAAAAAACAGTGGTGACTTTTGCAGAATGTTTTTTTCCATGTACTAATACACAAATGAAGCCTAAAGTAAGTTCCACCAACATGATCACTAACATCCAGCTAAGGGAAAAATGTCTGAGAAAACAACTTCAGAAAGTGGGCAGGACTAAGAATAATGATCTGCTTGTCCAAGAATGAGACAAGTGAAGCACACTGCCCAGAAAAGACAGCTTTGTCAGAGCCGGAAGCTCACTGCAACTCTTCACTGACTAGCTGCTGAAAATCTCATGAATAATTGACAGGAAATTAAAAAGCCTCTCTCTCAGACAGTGTAGCCAGATTCTATCTTGCTCTGTTGGCTCGTACACATCGTATTGTTGTTGAGAACTGGGTTAGCCTGGTGACTAATTCAGACATGGTAAAGGATGGTTGAGAAGAGTGTTTTTAAACAGGTGGGTGGGACAAGCTGGCCATGAATAGCAAACACAAACACAGCTTAGTAAGCTGTTGTGTCCTATAATGCTTAATGGCAACCTGAAATAGATGCCTGGGAGGACTACAAACAATGAACAGGAAAAATCTATACAAAGAACAATACATGATGTTTATAGAAAATGTATGGAAATATGTCTGCAGTTATAGAGACCTAAGCTAACTCTAATAGAACCGTAGTTTATAAAGTTGTGAAAAAGTAGTTTCAGACTTTCTAGGATAAGCCTGGAAAGGAGTGTGGGTTTAGAAAAGCCCCCAATAGAGTGCCTGGCCATCTGCCAGAAAGAAAACACTAATGAACTGCCTGGGAATGAAGCCACTCACATTGTCAATGTCAACCAGCTAATGAAGGACGCATTTGCACATGCTGTGGCAAGTCACATCCACAGATCCTGAAATCCATCTCAGGACAAAAGCAGAATGTTTAGTTCTATTGTCCAAATTAAAACGCACTTAAATACAAACTGTGCTTAAAACTGTGCGGTACTAAATAATTCCCTGCACAGTATGTATGGATCTCCTGGTATTCTTAGGAATATGCAGAATATTCTTCAGAAGTATTTATCATATACTTCTTAAGCACTTTAATCTTCTGCTTGTTGTTTCTTGTTGTTAATTTTTTTCCCAGGAAAGCCTATTACAGAGTTACTAATATGAATTATTTAGTAATTACAATGAAACTAATTAAAAGGGTGTGCAACTACGATGTAACGGTAATGCAATGCAGTGCAAGTCTTGGCCTGATGACAGGTTTGGGGAATGTAAAACATTAAATGTGAAACAAAACCTCCTCTTGCTAAACTCTTAGGGAAACAACAAAATGTGCAAATAATCATCTTTTCAGGTTGGAAATGTTTATGAATGAGGAGGTACTCTCAGCTGTGTGAATGTATTTAACTTATTTAGGTTTATTTATTTAAACCATTGTGCAGGTCACACATTGCAGCGTGTGACTTTTCATCCCAGTCAGGAGGCTGCTTGTTTAAGCAATGCAAATCATGTAACTTCAGTGGAAGGCAATTTGTGGTGTGGTTTCATGGGATTTGACATTGGGGAAACAGTCTTAAAATGGGAGGGTGATTCATGTACTCAAATGAAGAGAAGTGGCAGAAAACTGATGCTTTTTAGAAATATGCACTCGTTATCAATGGTGAAGTCAATGTATATCATTAACCAATGAGGGGAAAGAAAACACTACCCTAAGTTAAATGCACTCTAGTTTTCTTATTGATGGCTTTTTCACAAATCAAATCAGTTTTGATTTGTTTAGTCTTTATTGGCCAATAAGAAAGCACAGAGGTCAGCCACAGCGCGCCGAGAGAGGCGGGCTCGACGGAGAAGGGCAGATCGCTTGTCCAATCCCGGGCGAGTTAGCCCACCATCGCGTCACGCGATACGTCACGGTAGATAATAAATCTCTCCGCCTCCATCTAAGCGCCCGAGAGCTTCCCAACACAAAAGCAAAATGTCGGCCATGTTCAGAGGCTGCGCTGCTCCGTGTCTGCGGGTTTTTTAACAAAAAATAGCCGTTTTCGTCACCGGAAAGCCGTCTGACCCGATGCTACGAACCAAAGGGACAGTAGAGTCTCACTGTCAGAAAAAAAATCTACGATTGAACCACATACAAACAATTTAGCAGTATTTATTTACCTTTACTCCGTATGGCGGATCGTCAAATGTAACTAGCATGTACCTGTCGCCTCTACTAGCCGGGTCTCGGGCACGCAGCTGTTAAAGAAAACGAAACAATAAGCATTAATTTCGACTTGATCCTATCACAGGGATCCTTAACTGCCACAAGGTACAACAGTAAGCGGTAAAAGTCGGGGTAAAATTATTCTTTACCTTCATAAAGATCTCAACCGCGCCTTTAGCAATGTCCAGATACGTCGTACCCAAATATGTGCGCTGATTCATAGACGCGGACGTGTCTATCAGAAAAAGTAAAATAGGCATTTTGAAATGTATAGATATAGATGTTTACTAAAATCCCTATGATCGGCATATGACCGGCCTGGGCATGCATATATGGTGTGTTATATTTTGTTATAATCAGACCCCCCCCCCCTCAGAAAGAGGGTCGCACTGCCACCCTTCGCCGCCGCCTGACTCTCTATCTGTCTTTTCTGAGCAGTGCTGGAGCTCGCGCTCACACAACTTCTCTTCCGAACGGACCGGCACGCCCTCGCTTCGCCGCTTGCACACCATTGGCTGAGCAGAGTCACAGTGGCCACGCCCACGCCTCATAAATATGTAATTAGGTCTTTGAGCGCTTCTCACCCGCCTAACACTTTTTCTTCCTTCTGGGTGTGAGGGGGGACCGCAGGCACGTCGGGCTCTCCACTTCACTTTTAAACACGAGTATGACACGCCATTGGATACACATTAACAGGCATGCGTATTTGTATTTTTGTTTTTATAATTTGTGCACGACGTGTTTTTTTAGATGATACCGATCAAACGTCGTGCTTTAACAGCACTTGTCTGTGTGTCTTGATGGGGGTGGGGAGCTGCTCAGTGCTCATCAATGCGATTTTTATAATAATTGCTACCCCCGAACCGTCCTATGCTCTTGTCTGTCTCGATAGAAAAGCGCCATGTTTACGTTCAAAGCTGCACTTCTTAACAGAGCTCCTTGTGAATTATGATTCACAAATACTATGCCCTCATGCATGTACATGCCCTTTACAATACAAACACTGCAGAAAGTGGGGGAGGGGGATCCTGCACGTTTTTGTGCAACATATGAAACGATAGCGTGATATTATATTATATAGCCCCAATATATAATCCCTGCGACGTGCCTGTTCACATGTCCACGAGGATCTCAACTGGACGCTTATAAGTTGGAAGGTGCATCTCATTTAAGGACAGAAAGAACATGTTTACACTGTACATGAGAAGCGATGATCCACGACACATTTTTTTATCGCTTCTCTTTAGGACAGATTCATGTAACAGTTAGCGAAGCCCCGCCCACAACCGACACAGCTAAGATAACACATTTGGGTTTTCCTGTTCTCGAAATGTAAAGGCCATGCACAAACTGTTTCTGATATTTATTCATCTTCAGGTCGATTGTTCCACTTGTAATATAGTATGATATACTGATTTAAATTATTTCACATATTTAGGATGAAAAAATTGGAAAGGTACTGGTGACCTCCTTGTACAGAGGACACTGCTGAACTTTCTTTCAGCAACTTGTCGTTTCTCACTTACTCATTGTCTATACTACTTTATCCTGTACAGGGTCACAGCGGGCCTGGAGCCTATCCCAGAAGACCCACCACGGGGCAGGGTACACCCTGGATGGGATGCCAGTCTATCACAGGACACACACACACACACACATACACACACTCTTATTCACAGACTATGGGCAACTTGGGGATGCCAATTACAGTAGCCTAATCTGCATGTCTTTGTATTGTGGGAGGAAACCAAGAGGGAACCCACCAAGCACACAGACCTGAGGCAGGAATCAAACACGGACCATGGAGGTGCAAGGCGACAGTGCTAACCCATGTGGTTTTGTTTTCTTTAATTTCCATATTTACTTAAAGAAATATTTAACTATGTATGCATCTATGCTTTAATTATTTATGTGTCATTTATGGCTCATGATAATATACAGTGGTGTGAAAAACTATTTGCCCCCCTCCTGATTTCTTATTCTTTTGCATGTTTGTCACACAAAATGTTTCTGATCATCAAACACATTTAACTATTAGTCAAAGATAACACAAGTAAACACAAAATGCAGTTTTTAAATGAGGGGTTTTATTATTTAGGGAGAAAAAAATCCAACCCTACATGGCCCTGTGTGAAAAAGTAATTGCCCCCTGAACCTAATAATTGGTTGGGCCACCCTTAGCAGCAATAACTGCAATCAAGCGTTTGCGATAACTTGCAACGAGTCTTTTTCAGCGCTCTGGAGGAATTTTGGCCCACTCATCTTTGCAGAATTTTTGTAATTCAGCTTTATTTGAGGGTTTCCTAGCATGAACCGCCTTTTTAAGGTCATGCCACAACATCTCAATAGGATTCAGGTCAGGACTTTGACTAGGCCACACCAAAGTCTTCATTTTGTTTTTCTTCAGCCATTCAGAGGTGGATTTGCTGGTGTGTTTTGGGTCATTGTCCTGCTGCAGCACCCAAGATCGCTTCAGCTTGAGTTGACGAACAGATGGACGGACATTCTCCTTCAGGATTTTTTGGTAGACAGTAGAATTCATGGTTCCATCTGTCACAGCAAGCCTTCCAGGTCCTGAAGCAGCAAAACACCCCCAGACCATCACACTACCACCACCATATTTTACTGTTGGTATGATGTTCTTTTTCTGAAATGCTGTGTTACTTTTACGCCACATGTAATGGGACACCCACCTTCCAAAAAGTTCAACTTTTGTATCGTCGGTCCACAAGGTATTTTCCCAAAAGTCTTGGCAATCATTGAGATGTTTTTTAGCAAAATTGAGACGAGCCTTAATGTTCATTTTGCTTAAAAGTGGTTTGCGCCTTGGAAATCTGCCATGCAGGCCGTTTTTGCCCAGTCTCTTTCTTATGGTGCAGTCGTGAACACTGACCTTCATTGAGGCAAGTGAGGCCTGCAGTTCTTTAGATGTTGTCCTGGGGTCTTTTGTGGCCTCTCGGATGAGTTGTCTCTGCACTCTTGGGGTAATTTTGGTTGGCCGGCCACTCCTGGGAAGGTTCACCACTGTTCCATGTTTTTACCATTTGTGGATAATGGCTCTCACTGTGGTTCGCTGGAGTCCCAAAGCTTTAGAAATGGCTTTATAACCTTTACCAGACTCAATTACTATCTCAATTATCTCAATTACTTTTGTTCTCATTTGTTCCTGAATTTCTTTGGATCTTGGCATGATGTCTAGCTTTTGAGGTGCTTTTGGTCTACTTCTCTGTGTCAGGTAGCTCCTATTTAAGTGATTTCTTGATTGAAACAGGTGTGGCAGTAATAAGGCCTGGGGGTGACTACAGAAATTGAACTCAGGTGTGATAAACCACAGTTAAGTTATTTTTTAACAAGGGGGGAATCACTTTTTCACACAGGGCCATGTAGATTTGGAGTTTTTTTCCTCCCTTAATAACGTAAACCTTCATTTAAAAACTGCATTTTGTGTTCAATTATGTTATCTTTGACTAATAGTTAACGGTTTTTGATTAGCAGAAACATTTAAGTGTGACAAACATGCAAAAGAATAAGAAATCAGGAAGGGGGCAAATAGTTTTTCACACCACTGTATGTACTGACAGGATTATTAACAATGGAGGAGATATCAAATTGTCTTCTCAGTTTGATATCTCATCTAGTTTTTTATGAATCCTGGCAGCACATACATTAGCCATAAACCACTGAGTCCTGTCTTTGCTTCTGAGGTGGGAGGTTGACCACAGATAGTAGTCAACACTGTGACCACAGATAGTAGGCCTATTTTACTACAGTTTAGTACTTGACAAGACACATTTTCAGCCATAGTGCAAGTCAGCATTAAGCATGAATAAAGTACTGTTCATCCTAATCTATAGTTTTGAGTTGACTTATCTTGGAAAGAAAGTAATATATTTCATGTTAGCTCATGAGTTTGGGTCTTAGAGGGAAATGCCCTTGAAGGAGGAAGCAGTAGGTTATTACATGAAGTGTTTTTTTTTCCTGGCCTGGCTGTATGCTTAGCTTATTCTTTTCAGCCTTCAGTTCATCTCTTCTAAATAAATGTTTTTAAACTTGTGATCAGGTCTTATTTTTAATTAGTATGAATGTAGCTATAAAAACTGCATCTCATCCACGTGCATATATCCTCTGAATTCTGTCACTTCTTCTTGATCAAAGAATAAGATTTCTTCATAACCCTGCCAGGTGTCACAAGCGATCGTAAACAAGGAAGAGCACAGCATGTCCGCGATTATTGTATGGAGATCGATTGCGTCACAGAACGAAACGAACGCCCTCCGGCATCCCAGAATCCAGTGCGCGGACTGCACCGCACTGACAAAGAAAAAAGAAAAACAAGGGTGGGATTTGCAGAATACCTCGCATCAAGAATAATAGTCAAGAAAAAGGTAAAGTTTTAATGTTAATCAGTTAGGATAGAGATGTTAACGTTAAAATCTGCTAAAATGTTTGTTGTCAGTACGTCTGTCCGGGTTTATAAGGCATCTTGACATCAGGCTAGCAGATCCAGCTGATCAACAGGATACACAACGGGATTAGGACGCTGATATGATCATAATATTTGTAGACTCGCCTTCATCATCATCATCATCACCACCACATTTAAACTTAAACTAGCTCACGTCACAATATGTCTATCGCACAGACTGCTGCAGCTACGTTAGCTAGTCGTAGTGTTACCTAATGGTAACCAAATACGATAGGTGACCAGGACATCTTGGACAACATGAGCCAGACCTGAGTGTTAATGTGAGTCCTGGGCCACCTCGCTAACGGATCGCCGTATTATAGCGGGCTGTTTACGGTGTCATGTTAGCTGGCGCTCGGTATATTGGACATATTCGCTTCATTTATCGATACAACTTCCCTTCGACCGAACGGCTTTTCATAAATGCTATATCCGTAATTATTTTGACAAGTCATTTGTTTTAAATCCTAATCTACCTTTCTATAACAAACACGCCGTAACGTGTTGCTTAGCCCTTGACGTAAATGCAAGTAATACCTCACGCGCTAGATATGACTGTAAACATGGTCACGTGACTAGCCACGTGTAGCTGCTCGGTTTGCGACGACGTGCCTAAAGCTTTCCGTGTTTTTAGTTTGTTTGGTCGACGACTACCTTGGTCCTGCACTGTTTCCCTTCACCTGTATAACATATACACAGTAATACAGACATAGTTTTGTGTGTGTGTGTGTGTGTGGGCACAGTGGTGTAGCGGTTAACGTGGAGGATTTGAGGATGAGCGTACCGTCTCGGGTCAGTGTGTGTGTGTGTGTGTGTGGAGTTTGCATGTTCTCCATGTGCCAGGTGGTTTTCCTCCATGTAATCTGGTTTCCTCCCACAGTTCAAAGACATGTAGGGTAGACTAATGGGTGTATCCAAACTGCCTGTAGTGTGTGTGTGTGCTTGTGTGCCCTATGAAGGATTGGTACAAACTCACGCCCCTGGGGTAAACTCCAGGCCTCCCCTTGACCCTTTAAAGAATAAGCGGTATTGAGTCAGTGTGTGTGTGTGTGTCAGGCATAAAAACATCAGTCAGATTTTCTGTAAGACCCTGTTTACATGCCTATACCGATTAGACATTTGTAGGCTTTTTATTCTAATATCCAGTAGGGATAGGAATCACCAGGGACGTCCCAAATACGATATTATGATACCTGGGTACTGATTTTGATTTGTATTGCTATTCTCTAAGTATGACGATTTTGAATTGCCACTCAAAGGAATTGCAATTTGTCATCTTTAATATCTAGTGTAGAACAAAAGTCTGGCATTGACACTATTTATATTAAATGTTCTATTTTTCTTTTTATTTCAGACCTAAAATGGTTTCAAAAGTAATAATTGAAGATCAGTCATCTGCAGTCAGTATCCGAGTCAGCCCTGCACAATCATTGCACTAAAGGAGGAAACCATCTCTGCATATAAAACATAAGTTCTGAAACATACAAAAAAAATGTACGAATGTTTTAGGTTTCTCACCTGCCATGCAGAAGGCCCAGGTTCAATTTCAACCCAATGCCAAAACCCATGCCACTGTATGCAGGTGCCGGTCCCAAGCCCAGAGAATGGGAGGGTTGCATCAAGATGGGTATCCGGCTTAAAAAAAAGTTGTGCCAAGTTGTGTGTGCATTGGATGGGCTGCTGTAGTGACCCCTCGAGAGCACCCGAAAGACTAGCAAAATCGACAGAATACACAACTATGGACAGTACGATATGCAATGAAATGCTTATATGATTACGTGTGACCTAAAAAGAAGAAAGATTTATCTGCGAGAGAGAGTACAATTAAATTAAAGAGAATTTTCCAATAAAAGTAATATAAGAAGAAAATATTGTTTTTTTTGGATGCTGGCTGAAAAATTGATATTTAAAGAAGTTACCAAAAGAGAATAGGTTTTAAAATAGAATGCCATGAATTACACAAGGAGATGCATGATAAAATGTACATTGTTTTGTATTCAACGTATACACAAGTGCCTGAAGTCAGCAATGGTCAATTTAAGCATTTGCTGTAATTTATACAATTAAAGGGTTTTTTTGCCCTTTAAATCACGTGTAATGTGTAAATGTAAATGTAATGTGTACCTTATTTTAGCACAAATCATTCACTTTCTTCTTCCCCCAAAAAGCATTATTCTTTGAACTCTTTGTGCCACAGTACATACAGTATGGTTCATTGATTCCTGTTTTGTAACGCTTTCATTGTGTTTTCAGGCTAATCATCATGCTGCAAAGGAACTGAGTGAGCGAGGATAGCTGATTTTTATGGGAGCTTCTGCACACTCTGAGTCAAAAAGAGAGTATAAGCTGAAGGACTAGGTTCGCTCAGTCTGTGCCAATGCAGCAGCACAGCCGGCAGCCCGACCTAGTGGAAGGAAGGCTTCCAGTGTTCGTATTCCCCACCGAGCTGTTTTTTTATGCAGACGAGCAGGCCTCGCACAAGCAGGTGCTTACCCTCTACAATCCATATGAATTTGCACTCAAGTTTAAAGGTAAGATCAACTCAAGTCTGCAAGCAATACACGACTTTGTCAGTGTACTACGAATGTTGCACTCTTGTAACTGTGCATTTTGCTCTCTCAGTTCTGTGCACAGCACCAAATAAGTATGCAGTAGTGGATGCCACAGGTGCTGTGAAACCACAATGCTGTGTAGACATGTAAGCTCCTTCAGAGGTTTCTTAACTGTCACTTTCACTACACCACTTAGCAAGGAATATATTTAAAATTTTATAGCAATAAAATCTGGGAACACCCAGGTGTAAATTTTAAAGACAAAACAAAACAGGATAACGCGGTGTGTGATAATGCGGAGTGAGTGAGTGAGTGAGTGATAATATATGCATGGCTGTAAAAAAATATATAGTACAAGACAGACCGATGTACACTCCTGGGATTTGCATAAAAATAGAAACGAGCGAGTGTGACAAAGTTACCCGAAGAACTCATATTCTCCAGCAAGCTCAGTAAAACATAACGGCTGTTTTCTTATAAAACTGCACAAATCTGTGTCTGAAACTCCTGACTTTAAGCAATGACTTTTCACAAATATTGACTGTTTTTTTATTTTTTTACTCTTTATTGCTCTATTGTTTCTTTTATGCAGAAATGTTTTCATAGGCATCTTTTGCTTATGCCATGAGCCCAAGTCTTTTGCACAGTACTATAAGTAAAATAGTTGTTAGGTTTTCCTGAGCTTGCTGGAGAATATGAGTTCTTCTGGTAACTTTGTTAGGATCGTACATTAGGTTTTTTGTCTCCTTCTGAAAACTGGTCTGTCTTGTACTATATATTTTTTCTTTACAGCCGTGCATATATTCTCATGTAATGTAATGGATTTATTAAATTTTAAGTTATATATGGATATACTGAATTATTTTTACATAATTATGCAAACATGATAAATGCATTTTTAGCATATAACAAAATTGGTACAGCATATATGGTGCCATATAATAAAATCATATAATAAGACTTTTGTACAGTACTGTATATTTTAATATTATCGTAACAAGAAAATAATGTAGAAGGACATGTTTATGCAACCATCTCGTGACAGTGTCCAAAGTCAGCCTTTTGGTCATTTTGCATATTTGCAAAGACCAGTCTCTCTCACCACCAGGTTAAAATTAATAACCTAATGCATATAGATTAAAGAGCCCATAGAGTAAATGTAACAATGGATTATTATGGCATAAACAGAACATAGAGTAATGGGGAAAAAGAAAGTACATCATTCTTCAGTTGTGTGGTTTAATTTATTTTTATAACTTCAGGTCACCAAAAAAAGAAGAATGTGTATTAATTTACTTAGAGAGAATAAAAAATATTGCTAATGGAATCACATACTAGTTAATCATCAAGGAGTGTGTCCCTTTATTAGCAGAATATTTTGGCAGGATGGTGTACTAGAGCATTCATCTGTGTCTCTACATCATGCCAAAATGTAAGGACATCAGCTGTGACCTCAGAGAAGCAACTATTGCTGCTCTTCAGTCTGGAGGGGGTTATAACATCATCTCCAAAAAACCTGAAATTCACCATTATATAGTAAAAAAAAAAAAAAAGTGTCAGTTCAGTATGAGATTGTTTATTACAGTGCGATATGAAGGAAAATCCTCTCGCTCTATTGTGTGACCTACAAGCCTCTGCAAACACATTGAATGTTATTGTTTGTGACAGCTCAATCATAAAAAGATTAAATAAGTATGGCTTTCATAAAGGGATGGCTTGGGGGAGAAAAAAAAATAAATGTGGAGAATGAGGTAAGTTTGGAAAATTGCTTCTTAACAAACTTCAAAATTTCTGGAGTAATACCATTTGGTGAACTGATTAGACCAAGGTGTAGATGTTTGGTCAACAAGCACAGCACCATGTTTGATGAAAACCAAACAGTTTATCAGCAAAACACGTCATACCAGCTGTCGAGCAGAATGGTGCAGATGTGTGTATGATTTGGACTTGTTTTGTAGCCATAGAATCTGAGACAGTGAGCAACTCCAGTTCATATCAGAATATTCTTAAAACAAATGTAAAGCCATGTGTCCAAGCAGCTTAATCTGGGCTGAAATTGAGTCATGTAACATCCCATCCGCACCAGTAAGTCAACATCTTAATAGCTTAAGGAAAAAAAAAGGTCAAAGTCTAGACATCAGACGCATTGAGCTGCTCCTGGATCTTAAGAGATCTGTGCATAAATGCATGCTGTCAAACATGAACGAGCTAATGCAATATAGTAAAGAAGAGTGGGCTAAAATCTATCTAGAACAATTAGACTGATGAAACCCCGCAGAAAACATTTTACTTCATGTTATTTTTGCTAAATGAACATTTTTAGCATATTACTATACCGAATTATAGCATGGACTTATTTATTCCTGGCTTCCAAATATTGGCTTACATTTAGGAAACCGAAAAAAAAAATGCGGTATAAAATATAGATATAATCTACAAAAATATTTTTTTCTGGTCACCTGAGGTTATTTGTTTGCGGTTATTAGTTGATAAGGACCACACAACAATTCTTATTAAGGCCCTGATAAATAAATAACCAAAGATTTGCGAGAGGGTGTAAATCTTTTTTTTTTCCTCATGTTCTGTGTCAGTACATCTTTTGACACCTCCTAAGATCAAGCTTCATACCAAGGGAGATCTGAATGGTATTTGAGGACGCCTCAGACTTTTAAATCTGGTCTTAAAATCTTTTGGTTTAAAATTATTTGTAGCACTTTGAGATTTGCTTCAAATATAAAGTGCATTATAAATAAAACTTCTCATTATTCCTATTCTTATTATTAAGGGCTGATTCTAGAGCATTTCCACTTTGACCTTTTGCCGTTTCCTCCCACCGCTCAGAGTGATTCGGCACAGAGACGTGCGGGCGTGTCACTATGGAGTGATCGATAAGTTCCGGCTGCAGGTGTCTGAGCAGAGCCAGAGGAAAGCTCTGGGCCGGAAGGAGGTGATGGCCACCCTGCTGCCCTCAGCAGCTCAGGAGCTGCCTCAAAGCCGGCCACAGGAGGAGGAGCGCAGGATGAAGGAGCAGCTCGCTGACAGCTTGTTCTTTGAGCAGACTGCATTCCAGACAGGTAATGACGATCTGCACTGGAACTGTGGCATCTCATGAGATTCAAATCACGAATAAGCATGTGGGAGTCATGTCTACAGAATGTATCCGCTTTGTTTTGTATTAATTTGATATTTGTTGCTTTAAGCTAAGGGCTTGATTCTGAGCTTTGTCATACAGTTCACATATAGATTTGTTATTTGTATATTTATTTCTTAGTATATTTTGAAAGAATTAAATTGGTTGTGAAGTTGGAGAGAACCGATGCCAATAATGGTGTCTGATACCATGCCTCTTGATTTGTACCGATAAACAAACGCTATCACTCCCGCAACATCCGCTGCCGCCTTATGCTGTGCGGTTTAAGCAGAGTGTACGGCGTCGTACTAATGAGCAGAAAGCATGAAATCAGAGCAGTCTGAAAGTATTCCCTGACTAATGGTGGCAATCAAAGCAAAGCAGACTACAAACTGTGCCTAGCAAATAGATCGAGAACAGGAACTGCAGCATCTTGCTACAATACAAGTATCTTAATACATAAAACAAGGAGTTTATTACTGGCAGCATCTAGAAAAGTGAAAATAACAGCTCTTACCAGGTCTGTTGTTCTTGACGATCAGCAGCTTGGTTCTTGAGGGACCCTGAGCCAATGAGGACCACTAGACTAGGTGCTTTACCTACTATACACTACAGTTGTGTACACTACAAAGTGAATCTCTGTATTACAATCTTGTAATTAATATATTTAGTCTATAATCTAGCTAACTTTTCATGGAGCCTAGTAGTGGCAGGAGGTGGCACGGTGGTTAACACTGTTGCATTGTGCCTCCAGGGTTGTGGGTTTCGTTTTCCACCTCGGGTCTGTGTGCATGGAGTTTGCATGTTCTCCCCGTGATTGGTGGGTGTCCTTTGGGGACGTTGGTTTCCTCCTGCAGTCTAGGGAAATTTGGCATTCCCCCCCAAAAGAAATGTCCTGTAGTTCGTTAATGACAACCGGACGAAGAGCTGGCAACCCGGCCCCTTAAGTAACTGCCACTAAAACAGAGCACCAAATACACAGACCAAAGCACCAAAATACTAAAAGTATGTGGGAAACAAAATACATTTTCCTTGAGTGATTGGACATTTCCCCAAAGGTTTATGGGTTTCATGCAGAGCTAAAAATATACTGGTATTGAGGTATTCTTCATATTCAAAATGTGGAAATATTACTAGATGATTCTGCAGTTCATTTTTATGTCACTGGGTGGCAGCAGAAATCCTTGTTTATGAATAGTAACGTTTCATAAATTGTGTGTTTTCCCACAGAGAACCGTGCAGCATCAGGGGGCCCAAGTCTGCTAACTGTCCTTCTGGGCCTTGTGTGTATGGCTGCCCTCATGCTCCCTACTCTGGGAGAGCAGGAATCCACAGTGCCTGTCTACCTCCACTTAAGTGTTAATAAGAAACTTGTAGCCGCTTACGTGTTAGGTGAGCTACACTGGAAATTGTTACATCACATATAACAAAGTTATCTCACTCATTCACTCATCGTCTATACTGCTTTATCCTGTATTCAGGGTCACGGGGGGCCTGGAGCCTATCCCAGGAGGCTTAGGGCACGAGGCGGGGGAAAACCCTGCACAGGGTGCCAATCAGTTACTAGGGCTATGCAAAAATATGGCAGTTACTAGAAAAAATTTTCTACATAATTGAGATTTCTTCGTAAATACCATGTTAAAAAAAAACTCATGTTAACACAGCTGGGGTTATGCATGCCTACTTATCTTAATATTAATATGGTGTATTAATTCGATTGCATGTAGAAATTAATGTTTTTTTTCCTGTGTATGCAGGTCTTCTTACAATGGTTATCCTCCGCACATGAAGTCAGCCACAGTCAGACGGCTTTGTACAGAGAGGAACTGAAGAAAACGAGAAGGGAAATAGACATTTGCACAACCAGAAGAGTTGTGAGCCCATGTGCTTAAAGCCACCCTTTTAAAAGGAACTAACTGCTTAAATGATGTTACAAAAATTTACACTCAGTGAAGATAATGGGGCAAGGGAGGATACCCAGAAACACTGACTGAGCTGACGACTGAGCCACGCTGACTATCAGGGATGGCGGGAAGGAAGGGGTTGTGTGCATAACCATGATAAAAAAAAAAAAAAGTTAAATTAAATGTGTTTTACTTCATATCCTTGGTGTCTGTGCCGTTTTGTCGCTGCCGTAAAGCTTGTAACGAATGTGCATGAAATTATTAGACATGCTGTTGCAACTCTTCTTGTTTGGTTTTTCAGTCATGCAAAATAGGAATGAGAAATAAACAACACTTAAACAATTATCATGTACAAATCATTAAATAGTGTAAAAACAATGGAAACTAGTGACAGTATTGAGGATTAGCCCATGATGCATTGTTGAGTGAAAACGTATGATGGGCAGGTTGGTCTGTTGCTAACTGTGTGTTGTATTGTTTATAAAAGTGGCATTTTGACCATAAACTGTGATGAAGTAAATTGAAAAAAAAAAAAAAAAGCGCTTTGTGCATGTCCCTCATGCTGTTAGTGTTATTTCACTGTACACATTCTGTCTGGTGCATTTAAGTTAAGCGTTGTGTGTTTTAGATGCTTACTATTTTCCAAAATGTTTGTAAGTTAGTAGCACTGTCGCCGTGCACCTCCAGGGTCTGCTTGCCTTCTGCCTTCTTCACACAGTGCATCCTGGTGGGCACACACACACACACTGCGCCATCCACATGAAGTCAAAGAATATGTGATTCATCAGACCAGGCCACCTTCTTCTACCACTGCTCTGTGGTCCAGTTCTAATGCTCAGATGTTCATTGTAAGGGCTTTTGGTGCTGGACCCGGGTCAGCATGGGTACCCCGACCTGGTGTTCAGAAACCTTTTTTTTCTATTGGATCAGACCACAACACCCATGACCCTGTTGGACCATTTTCAGTAAGTCCTAACCACTGTAGAATGACAATATCTCAAAAGAGCGCTAGTTCTGGAGTTGCTATGACGGCTGTCTTGCCATCATAATTTGGACCATATCAAAGTTGCTTAAATCCTTACACAACAAAATGTTCACTTGCTGCATAATATAGCTCACCCACTTCCAGGTGCCACTGTAACAAGATGTTTACATCTCCTCTCACTGGTCACAACGAGTGAGCTTGGATAAACGCAAACCCGCTAAAGTGATAAGAAATTACTTGTTTAATCTTACATTCAGGACTTTTGGTATAAAAGGTGACAAGCTTACAGTATTGTAACATTTACATATTCTTAAATTGAGAATGATCCTCTTGCTAAATTAAAGGGCCAAAAACTTGTACAGGAAGCCAGGATATAAAATGTCCACACTGAATTGCCAGACAAATAATTTATTCTGTAATCTGAAGATCACTTGATAAAGATGACAAGAAAATCTTTTTGTCCATTTAGAGCAGAACTCAGCAAAGAACTCGACTCCCTCAACAAGCTGAAGGTTTACGCTCTTGAAAGAGGACAGCGTTCATTTAAATAAAATATCACGACAAGTCCACAGGACGACAAAAAAAAAAAAAAAAAAAAGCACAAATTGGCAAATCAAACCACGAACATTTATTCATTCATTCATTCATCTTCTATACCGCTTAATCCTGTGTTCAGGGTCGCGGGGGACCTGGAGCCTATCCCAGGAGACTTCGGGCACTAGGCGGGGTACACCCTGGACAGGGTGCTAATCCATCGCAGGGCACACACACATACACACACTCACACACCCAATCACACACTACGGGCAATTTGGGAACGCCAATTAGCCTAATCTGCATGTCTTTGGACTGTGGGAGGAAACCGGAGTACCCGGAGGAAACCCACCAAGCACGGGGAGAACATGCAAACTCCATGCACACAGAGACGGGAATCGAGCCTGGCACCACGAACATTTAAACCACCAAATAATACCAAAAAAAAAAAAAAAAAGAGACCTGTGTCACCCACTTACTGCTTTTTTCCCCCCTCTTTGAAAAAACACATTCAGAGAACGGATGTATAATGCTGATTCACCTCAGCAATATTTCCAATATGGGGCAATAAACCACAGTCAATTTCACTTCCATGAAAAAGCTAAATTTACAATCATTTTCTTGCTTCCAAATAAAAACATTGTTTATGATGCATCATGCTTTAAGGAAATAAAGCCATTTCTTTTTCTTAAGGAAACAAATTCATAAAACCATTTACAAAAAATACTATTTACTAAAATAAAAGCTCAAATAACAACTTACACAAGTACAATTTTTACATCTTTCTTATTTACAGACCATAAATGGCACACTACTTTCATGAATCAGTAGATGACCTTCGTCCAGACATGACTCATTTCTCTTTCATGTTCAAACGACTCTGTTCTCTATACTTCTATTTATCTAACCTGCTTCAGGAATTCATCTCTAAAATTCCATCGACAATGTTTTGCAGGAGTTCATCCCCCCGCCAAAAAAAGGATTAAAACAAAACTCATTGGTTTAAGGTTGGTTCAGTCACACAGTGATGTTCCAGAGAAACATGAATAGGGATGAAGCCACTGCATGTAAAGGGCAGTAACACACTGCGAAGAGGCAGCTCATTTTTCTTTTTAAAAAAAAATTTTTTTTTTTAAAAATCATGTCCTTGGATGGTAGGACAAATTGCAACTGAGGCGGTCAAATGTGCTGTAGTGTTCAAATTCTGGATTTAGTGGTACACATCCCCATTAATATTGCATTCAACCAACATTTGCTCTGGCTTCCTAAGTAGCTGACGGCAATTATCTTCATTAGAAAAAACTTAATGAAGCACTAAGAGTTGTACACAGCACTCAATGATGTTGCCGCCTCCTTCCATCTACACAAATAATGAAAGGCTGATCCATATACACTTGACAATAGGGAGACACAAACTATGTTGTAAATGTGTGCAAGTGCAGACGGACCCAATTGTCAGTTATCTGCTCAAGCACTGCGCACATTCGCTCCATCGCCCAATACAATTGACTGATAGCCAGCACATCATATGTACATACTTACAAAAAAAAAAAATATTGGGATAAACAATAAGTTAAATTCTTTCACACCATACCTGACCTAAATGGTACAACTATGAGAGGGAATGCTTCACTAAGAGCTTGATTTATTTGAATATTAGCATTTCCCCTAATTTGAGAGAGTTACAAGAACACAAATTCATATAGAAACTACAGGGGTTTGAAATACTGTTTGTTTCATAAGGGGGCTCCACCCCAAACATTACACCTTTATATAGCAGCTGGTGCAAACAGCATTTCATCCTGGTGAAGTCTTCATCCCTGCCACTATGCCAAAAAGTCCTGTCCATCCAAAATACCTGGACGGCTTTGGCTTGATAAAAATATATATATTTTTTTTTCTAATCATTACAGATCTTCGCCAAACTGTCTTGTTGAAAAAGCAAATCCTCACCAGAAAAATCAAAGACAAAAAAACCAAAGCAGATCTGAGAAGGCATGGAACAAATGCACAAAACTCCAGAGACTCATTGATGTGGCCTTCTTTAGTGTATGTATGTGTATATATATATATATATATATATATATATATATATATATATATATATATATATATATATATATATATATACACACACACACAGATCACTTGGGTGAAAGGTCCTGGAGTGGGGTGAAGGGAGAGTTGCTGGAGGAGGGTGAAACCCCTTCCATCTTAGCTGGAGAACCTGAAGAGGAGCCAACACTGCTCAGGCTTCCATCAAGCAGGTCAGGGGATAAACTATAAGAATTAAAAGTAAACACATTTAGCTCAAACACAGGCTAGTTTAAAAAAATTGCCTGGACAAAATAAAGTTGTCAAATTATTGGCCTGCATCAGGAAAATAGATTTAAAAGTTACTGAAACTGGGTTAAGAGCCTTTCAACACATCATTCAAACCTGGAAAAATAGTGCTAAACTGGCAACAGTGTGGAAGGAAGATCATGAATGGATTTGCATTTATGATCTTCCTTCCAGAAAAAAAAAGGGGGGGGGGGATAAATAATAGTAAAAACCATAGCCATGTTTAAAAGTGAAAGTAAGAGCATGCGCACGCGCGCGCGCACACGCACACACGCACACACGCACACACGCACACACGCACACACGCACACACGCACACACGCACACACAACTAAACTGTGTGGCCATACGAAAACCACTTGTTTAAGAGACTTCTAATGTTAGTGAGGAGAAAAAGAAGCTTAAATCTGCTAGGGAGAATAAAGATTAGAATTTGGAGCAACAGAAAAAGGTAATTTGGTCTGTTAGGTTCAGACGACCCTATACCAGTAGGAAGGGTGCATCAAGGGAAGCACATGAAGTGATGCACCAATCATGCACAGTAGCCACTCTAAATGCCTCTGGAGGCAGTGTTATGATCTGGGGTTGCTTCAGTTGATCATGTCTAGGCTCATTAATGACATATGACAAATTGAAAGACCAGGTTTTTACCACTGGAGTTTTTCCTTTCTGATGCCACAGGAATATTCTATAATTCAAATTGTAAAAGAGCTTCTAGGCGCATGAGGAATCATTTTTACACGTGAACTGCAACCACACTGTGTGCCGTAATCAAAGCTGAAAGCACATTAAATCTTAGAATGTGCAACTTTGTTTGGCCAGGCAGTGTATTTAACTTGAATTCATCTTATAAACATAAACGTGATTCAAGATGAAATAAATAAATAAATAAATAAATAAAAAAGAGGACTTAGAGTATTTAAGCTGAAATAATTATCAAATGATTGCATAAATCAAAATCACAACAGGAGACACACCATGAGCTGATTTCAGACAGATGGGCCGTCTCCGTGGACAACATGGTGGTGGTCCCCTGGAAGAGTCTCTTTGGCTGACTTTCTGGTTCCAACTCCCCTGAAACTAGGATCGAGTTAATAGAATAAATTAATCAATCCCAACATTATTTAATTAACTTGTGTCCATAAGTAAACTGATAGTGCCCATTTGTTTTATGACCACCATCAAGATTGGCATGGAAAAGACCAAACATTTTCCTTATTAGTTTCATACATAATACAGTAAACATAACATTTTTATACTCCAGGTGAAATTGCAGCTTTTTCTGAAGCAAGAATAATACAGCATTATCATAATCCCCAATACCCAAATTAAATGGATTTTTTTTTATCAAAAAGCATCATCTCTTTAAAAAAAAAATTTTTTTACTTTTCCTATAATTTCACTCAAGATCAAAATCAAATTGTGAGGGGATCTCCTGGGAACACAATGATACAGGTTTTTGAAAGACTTTGGACCGGACCTGGGATGTTGCTGGGCCATCCCATAATATTGCCCTTCCTTAATTTCTTTATTGAATTTGATGTGTTTTGGATTTTTCAAACAAGATGGGCTTCCCCCCACCAATTTGAGAAATTCTTTAGTTTTCCTTTACTGATCAGTAAAATTTTAACAATGGGATTATGGTACACATTTACATACACCAAAAATCCTATAGAATTCTACAGGTGTTTACCAGCATCATTTCCTTGAATATGAATGGAACTGGTTAATGCTGAGCAAAAGGTTACATGCCCCATTACAAGTGTGTCCACAATTATGCAACTGTGATACTTGTGTTTTCGTGTTCCTTCCCCTTACAGTGCTGCCTGCATAAGAGCCAAGACACCAATAACTAGCCATGGCATATGTGACAAGGGGAGAAAGGAATATCACCCCACTCAGTCAGAACTCCATGATGGGGTCAGGAAATCACAAGTTTGAAACCCAAAATTAAAGGCCACAGACAGCCTTGGACACCACCACTCTGGACTCTGCACAGTCTTAATTCAGTAAGCAAGCTGATAATTTTACCTTTCCGTTTGATAGGCCCCAAAATGCTGGGTCGAATGCAGTTAATGGGGCTCTGACTCCTCCTGCTAAACACAAACGTTTTACCAACAGTTTTTTTTTAATAAAAATAAACAAAATTTTCAAGTAAAAGTGAACGCATTCACCTGAAGCGACGTGTTGGACTGGGGATGGGGCTGGGAGTTAGGCCATTACTGCTCACCAAGATTTGCAGAGATGGGGAGAAGCACTGCTGCTCATCAAGGAAGGAACACATCAAAATCAGGACAAGAGAAGAATACATCAAGCGAAGCACTACACAGGCAATGCACATAATACCTTCTTCCCAATTCCTCTGGTGGGAGATGGAGCCGGAGACACAGGCACAAAATCAATACGCTTCGGGGACGAAGATGAGGACTTCTCAAAATCATTGTCACTCTGGGATAAAACAGTATATACACACAGTCAATTCACAAATACATTTATCAATTCATGTTTCCTAGGATTCTTATGCATAATTATAGGAGTGGTATACTACCAATACAGTCTGCTCTTGAGAGACTGCTGGCCCTGTTAACTCCATGTTACTATAGCATGCTGTTTCTATATCCACGATCTCATCATTGGGAAAGGGTGGACATGTTGTGGCAGCAAAGCCACTGCATGCAAATTTATCATAATTTATCAGTTTTTTTTTTTATATAGGGTTAAAGGTAGCCTACATCAAAATACACAACGCTTGTGCATTTCTTAAACAAGTGGAGCACAAGTGTTACAGAAGACAAAAATGCTTCGAGTTGCATAAAGTACCTGATGTACAACACCATGGTGTTATATGGCGCTTTTCCACTGCATAGTACGGCACGACACGGTTCAGGTCAACTCACTTTTGGGGGGTTTTCCACTGGGAACAGTACATGGTACCTGGTCCTTTTTTAGTATCACCTCAGCCGAGGTTCCAAGCGCGCCGAACCGTTACCAAAACGTGATGTGTAAACTCTGCTGGTCACTGATTGGCCGGAGAAAATAGTCATTACTGCGTCACCGAACTTGCGACACGAGACACAACAGAACCGCTATCTTTAGAACAGCCAGAGAAGGATCGGACGCACCTTTTTGTATTAACCAAAAATTCTTTTTGGCTGCCATCAGTCTCTTTTGAAACAAACTCCTTCATCTCGCTGTTAAAAACATCCACATGCCGAGAATGAAGAACACCATGCCGTCGATATGCTCCATTGTTGTGTGTTTGTGGCGCGTTTACGATGACGTCACGGCAGTAGCGGCGCCGCGACTAAACGACACGCGAGTAATCCCGCCCACTCTAAAGCGTTACTAAACTGCAGCGGAAGCGCAAACCGAGCCAAACTGCGCCAAACCGAAGTGAGTTGAACTGAACCGTGTTGTGCCGTACTATGCAGTGGAAAAGAGGCAATAGTAAGCCTTACCAGACTAAGACTTTCCTCCCATGACTGGCTCATTTGCATGGCTGCCTGCACCTCCCTAATTGGCCAAAAAAGATGAGAGAAAAGATGATGAATCAGATAAAATAATTTTAAACAAATAGATGAACACAAGACCACAGTGTTTGTTGATGCCAAAATTTCATCTGTTTAAAAATGGTTTGTTATAGTCACCCATAATGAAGATAACAGCATCCGGAAAGCCAGTTATTTACCGTTCATGAGCTGTTTCCCTGTTCATCACATCGACTCCCTCCTCCTACAATGACATTCAAAGTTCTTATAACTCAAGCAGTACCATCGTAAACATGCAAGTTCATTGGCTGCGCTATAAAAGTGAAGCAAGTGCAATTTAATCTCAAACTCAGAACAGATAAACAAAGAAAAACATCACCTAATGGTTCTGAAAAACAAACAGGGTTCTTACTGGGTCATGGGATAAAACTAGGCAGTTACCTCACCACGGCTTTTCCAAATTACAAATAAAAACGCAAATTCTTTGAATTATCATATACTTGCTCATTCCTCCCCCACCCTACAAGTGCTTCCCATCTTTCATGTTTAGTGAAAACTAAACTACTCTGAACTACCCTAAAATCAGAAGAGCTCTGGTCCTGGAAGACCACCGCACTGCACATTTTAGTGTTCTCTCAGCTTCCAGTACACCAGATTTTACTAATTAACAGCCTTTTCTTAATTTAAAAGTAGGTGTGGTAGAGAAGGGAAAACAAATATGCCTCTGGGAATAAGGTTGAGTTAACCATAATTGATTAATCTTAACTGGATTAGGGCACTCTTATTACTGTACCATCTTAATCACACAAGTTCATTGGCTGCACTACAAAACTGAAGCAAGTGCAATTTAATCTCAAACTCTTAGTTTTGCAAAACCAACTGTGTGGGACTTTTATTTATCTATTTATTCATTTATTTAGCACAGATCTGTTGCCTTCATCAAATCCACTCTCTATTGTGTTACTGGAAAGTTCATTCTCAGATACTGAGAATAAAAGTACAATTATGAGATCTGAGATTTTGTTTCCTTTTAGCCTAAGGTATATATTCCAAAAAGCTTGCATTCAAATGTCCGACAAATATTCTGACACCATTAAGTATTGTATGTTAGGTTACGCTATCAAATCACAATCTAGAAACACCACATGTACCAGATTAACACATTGATGTACTGACGCAGTTTTACCTGTTTGATTCGTTCAAGCCTGGTGCTAGGGATGCGAACCGGAGAAGATGGAACCTAGGTGTTACATAAAGAACAATAAGTACAGAAACTCTTGTGAGGAAAAAAGGGCTGCAAGATGAACCAGTTTCATGACATGTCACACACCATGTTGGGTCGATTAACGAGAGTTGTGCTGTTTCGTCTGCTGCGTAGAATCTCTCTTTGGAAAACCTGAGAGGTGTCACTGTAAGACATGGAGTTTAATGGTTACTGAATGCATTAGACAAAGTAACCAGGGAAAACAAAGTGTAGAATGCCTTTGCATGGACATTGTGCGAGTCGTCTACTACCAATACAGTCCGTACTTTAAGACTGATGGCCCTGTGGACTCAGTTATTTGTTTGTTTGCTTTAGCAAGTCTGTGATTCCACAGTCAAGACATCCAAGAGTGTGGTAGATAACAGCCATGCAATTCACTGTAGGTTTTTTGAGAAACAATAAGCTTGAAAGTTAGTTAAGGTAAAAGTCATGACGGTAAATTAACCTTAAGCCGTTTATCATAGGCTCGCTGTTGGATCGCCTCAAGTGACCGTCTCCCTGAAGCAGAGCCGACGGCATGTCCAAGTCCAGCTCCATCTTCTCCTGCGCCATCATCGCTTGATTGTTCATGGTTCGTCCTAATGTCCGAATTTGTCCAGTACCGAGGAAAACTTCTATGCGAGAAACCTACATCGTTGAACGTCTTAAAGCAGCCAACGCTAGTAGAACACTTTGCTTTTTGTGTTGTTTTTATTTGCGCATCTCGCAGTTTTTCTGGCGGTTAGCTGTTACAGGCTAACGATATCTGCACGCTTATGGACGTCTACAACAGAGAGCAGCTGCTAGCTACATGCAAGACCAGACCGACCAGAGATCAACAACCCGAAGCCTAAACCCTGCGTCCATCTCGAAATTTTCTTTAATACAATATTTTAGCCTTACCCTGAATAAACAGGCGATTTCACCAGCTTCTAAACAGGGTTTGCTGTATCTGGCTTGTTAGCTTAGCTTAGTGCACATTCGTCAGACTCCAGCAAGTAAAAACTCAAATCCTGCAGGCGCTTGGGGGGGTTGAAAGACGCTTCATAAAACCTCTCCAACATAAAAGCACACAGACCTTTTTCCAGAATCAACAAGCCCTAGTATTTTATTCAGCGATCGCTAGCTCACTGTTAAAGCACAATAACATTCAGTTGGCCATCTTTGAGAAGGCTGACTAGCTTCCTGGCTAATTAGCCTGCCTAGATATTCTGCTCTGATGCCCTAGCACGCAATGCTAACCCGCCAACTGGTGTTACTGAGCCAACAAACAACTTATTTCCCTCATCCTTTATCTGTCCACTTTCCTGTCTGAGCAGCGAACAGATAACGCGAATGTATCGACCATTTCACTCAAACTTGTGCTTATCCTTTAGACGATGCAGTGGACATCGAGACTCAACCAAGCGGTTCCGCCCCTGCTGTTTTCACCGGGTGACTGACAGGCGCTGCAGCCAATCCACCGTATCGGCTACGACCGGCGTGCGTTCTTGAAAGGGATATCAGCACACGAATAGCCAATGAAATCGCAACTTAAACATACTTTCTGACAACGTAGTGGTCTTACGTCATCTTATACCGCCTTAACTTTCGGCCCATGCAAACGCATGTGTGTCTTGAGCTCTTTGTTGGCAAAGTTATATTAGAAATTATATACTTTAAAATGCAACATATAAAGTCTGTCGAAACGTTTACACTGAAGCAGCGTATCATAATAAAAATGCAAATTAATCCTCGAACACTTTTAAAAGAACCCATAATACACATAATAGCAGCCTTGTAGGCCAATAGGGGTAGGCCTAGCAGTAATCACAACCCAAAAAAGCTGCTAAGCTAAGTTAAAGACATTTTATATATATATATATATATATATATATATATATATAAAATAATGTTACCGTTGATTTCTTAAAACCTGATTGCTTAAGCTATCTGAAATCCAGAAAATACAACACTTACAAAACTCACAAGCCAGCCTGGGTTTTCCGGCCTTGCCTTTCCTGCAGCAGACAGGACCCTCTCTTCTCGACTCTTTCCTCAGACTGACCAGCCTACAACAGTTTAACATGTTCACATTTAATAGCTTTAAACTACCAACTTCTTTTTCCTATTCCATGTTATTGCACTTTCTATATTTCTGATTAGAGCATTGGAATACGACACTGTATGATTCATATCTTTTCTATATTTTTTGTTTCCATGTGCCAACACTTTTATCCAGGAACTGTACTTACTCTTATGTATTGTTTTTATAACAGTTGAGTTCCTGTAATTTATTTAAAAATTCTCTCTGACGATTCATGTTACTCATACCTTGTTTATGCACTATAAAGACTTTAATCTGCCCAGAGAGTAATACAGTCTTTTTTATATTTCTGTATCCCATAAATTCTGACTTCAAAGTCAAAGTCTGTTTTTAGTATGAGTAGTATGTTTTTGATGGCATGTTGATAATTTTCATATTTAAAAATGTCCAGTTTAGGCCAATTCAGGTTGAATAGAGATATAGGTATGAAATCTATAAAGCGTTAAAGTGATACAGATCAGTGTTATTTTGTTGCATTCCTATTAGGATTTACACCTTTATATTTATCATTGGCAGCACTGTGGCTTAGGGGTTAGTACTTACACCTTCAGGGTTTGGTTTCGATTCCCACCTTCGGTCTGTGTGCATGGAGTTTGCATATTGTCCCAGTGATTGGTGAGTTTTCTCTGGTTTCCTCGCACAGTCCAAAGACATGCAGATTAGGTTAATTGCCGTTCACAGATTGCCCATAGTGTGTGTGCCCTGCAATGGATTCGCAGCTCATCCAGGGTGTACTCCACCTATCTCCTAAAATAGGCTGCAACCCTTTATACGGGATAAAGCGGTATGAGTATTATGCCTGATTTCACATAAACTATACTTTTTATGACTATAGTTTTAAACTAACTTTCAGTATATTTAATGTGGTTGGCACAGTAGGTACTGCTACCACCTCACAGCTTTATGCTGCCTAGTTTAATCCACATCTCAGGTTACTGTCTATTTGGAGTTTCTCCACATTTCCTTCCCTTTGCCAACATGGATTTCCACAGAGTTGTTTTGCCTCTTCCTATTTTCCATAACAATAAAGAATGTGATTATATTTTATAGAATGTAAAATACAGTATCTTTGGACAACCCATCATATGAAATCACTATCATATTAATTCATGTCACCCAAAAAAAGGTTTAAAGTTCTATAATAAAATTCTAATACTCTGAAGAACTGTTGCTGAATTCATACCGAATTAGTTTATAGACTGAAAATGACCTATTTCAGATTCTCCACAGCTTACACACATGAGCCTAATGTTTCATAATATAATTCATATACAGAGCTCACTGGCTGTGTGAAATTAAAGAGTCACATGTTTAAGCACCATAACGATCACAGCCTGCAGTCTGTCAGCAGACAAAAGTGTTTTTTTCTACTCATAATGCGGGATGATGTTACAAAGCCATTACTCAGGTCAAGTGATGTTCATGTAGGCACACGCCCTGATAAAGTCAACAAGTTCTTGGAAGGACAAACTGAGTCATGAAACTTGTAATGAAATTCTGATTTTAATATTTGAAATTGCTTTAATTTTACTGACATGCTGGTCTGTTTCCACTATGGTTATTGATTTGCCGTTTTATCCACAATGTTGATCGACTACTTGCCCATATTGGGCATCCTGTCAGTTCAGCAGTGTGTTGTCCTTTCTCACCTCCTCATCTCTATGCTTCCTATCAATACAACTATGCTTGTCACCTGTTAGATTGCTACCTACAGTAGCTAAGCTCTGTTTCTGCTGTAATTCAAACTGCATTGTATTGTGTCTAGAAACTCTTGACTCAAGTATTTTATTTCTCCACTATTTCCTACACAGCCCACAGAAGACTTTGGAGAAACAATAAAGCATCTGTTCGTTTGTGTTCACGACCCAACCACCAAATCTGACCATTATCTCTTATGTTTTAAACTGCTGACTTTTTTTTACTACCCAATTACCTAACATTATGACTGTCCTCCTTATATTGAGTAGGTCCACCAAACAGCCTTGACCCATCGAAGGATGGACTCTACTACACCTCTGAAGGTATGCTGTTGTATCTGACATGAAGCCATCAATAGTAACCTTTAGGTCCTTTAAGTTGCTAGGTGGGGCCTCCATGGATGTGTTTTTTTTTTTTTTTCTTCAGGATATCCCACAGATGATCCCTCCATATCTCAATCCAATCAATCATCATTCATCCCACAGATGATTGATTGGATTGAGATCTGGAGAACAAAACCTAAAAGTCATTCTTGTGGTCCTCAAACCATTTTCAATCACTTTTTGCAGTGTGGCAGGGCACATTATTCTGCTGAAAGAGGCCTCTGCCATCATGGCCAGCAATAATGTTTAGTTAGGTGGTACATGTCAAAGTTACCTCCACATGAATGGAAGGACCCATGGTTTCCAAGCTAAACACTGCCCAAAGCATTATACACATGACCATCCACATCATGTAAAAGAAATCGTGATTCATCTGACCAGGCCATCTTCCAGTTCTGGTGCTTGTGCCCACTATAGGCACTTTTGGTGGTGGACAAGAGTCAGCATGGGCACCCTGAACAGCCTGCACCTAAACAGCCCCACACAAAACTAACTAAAATGCATTGTGTTTTGACACCTTTATATCAGAACCAGTATTAACTATTTCAGCAGAGTGAGCTTCAGTAGCTTTTCTAGTGGATCGGACTACACAGTCCAGCCTTTGTTCTCTATGTGCATCACTGAGACTACCCATGACCCTGTCATTGGCTCACCAATCTTCCTTCCTTGGACCATTTTTGGTAGGAACATCCCAAAAGAATTAGTTTTAAAGTTGCACAGTCTCATTCATCACGAACTGAGTCAAGAAACCCAGCATACATCTTGAAAGATTGTGATATAAATGTAATTAACATGTAATTATTTTAATGCTACTTTTCTAGGCATGTTTAGCAACACACATGCACTACCCTGCCATTTTGATTTAAATAGGAAAAATCCAAAATAAAATAAAAAATACTGTACAGCATTTCTATGCTTCTGAGGAATAGATAAGGAATGGGTGAACGAGAGAATGAATGATTGTGAATGCGGATTAGAAGTGTGAAACATGCTGGATAGCACCAGAAGTATTAGCACTTCTTAGGGTCAAAGTCTGAGGAGTATTGTATTGTGTGAACAACTGCACAAAGCTGGGGTGAGAAATGGAAAGAGACAAACAAGTAAACTGTAAAAGGATTACACTTGATGTTATCTAACACTTTGGAGAGTAGATGTGTTTAGTAAGAAGGTGGCCGCTGGGCTGCACTCCTCCCTCCTTTCTGTTTGTGTGTGTGTGTGTGTGTGTGTGTGTGAGAGAGAGAGAGAGAGAGAGAGACATGCTGCAGCACTCAGGCTCCCACAAAGCTTTGCAGGAGACCGTGCAACCAAATTTCAGACTTTTTTAGGTTTCGGCGCCATTTTCGATTGGGCAGGAGGTAAGTTTAAGGATTTTCGGTGTAATATTTTCCAGTATTTTTTAAACTTCCCTTAGTGTGTCAGTGAACTCGTGTGAAACGTGTATATGCTGGTAATTAGTTTAGTTGTGTTTTGAAGAGATTTCATTTATGTTGATTTCCTATGAGCGGCGTTTCCTTAAAGATATATTCCGGTCCGGTTTCTTTGTAGTTGTTTCTAAAAGATGTTTTAAACACAATTTTAGAGTTTCTAAGCTTTAAAACGCCTGACAAACCCCCTAGTATAGACCGGTGTGTTTTAATATTTCTATCCGTTGTATCGCTGAAAGTGTTGTGAGCGTTTCAGTTCCGCGCAGCAACAGCAGAGTTAGAATAAGTGCTGCACTATAGGGGCCAGCACACACACACACACACACATATATATCTATATTATAGATATATTTGTCTTCTTTATCGTTTCAAACCGATAAAGGCTACTTTGTTACTAAACAAATATTTAAAAATGCAACTTTATATTAACTTTACTTTATATTTATATTAACATTTACCCCCAAAAAACCCATACGTTGTATTTGCTGAGATAGCAATAATGCCTATTGATTTGTCAACACCAGCATGTAGAGACTTGTTTTTGTCGTCCATGTAGTCTCCTGCAAAAGGCTATTTTTCACAGCAGGTAGTGGAATAACAGTAAAACCTAGCACAATTACGTCGAAGTAATTATATTATATATATATAAAATTGTATAGTGTGTTCTAATGAGTGAGACTTTACAGAAGAAACCGGACTTCACTTGTCAGAGCCCTCATTACACCAGGTTTAACTGATTTCTGCTTTCACTTGTGTAATTACTTCATGTCGTTGTTTATTAGTGGTTTGCTTATTTCAGCAGGTCGGCGTGCTTGACTTCATCCGTCCGTCTATATGTCGCACATATGCAAGTAGATATGCAGTAATATTAGACTTAGTATTATACTCAGCTGTACTGTTGATTTCCACGACTACATATCAGATTTCTGTGTTTAGTTCCAGGGAACCCACTTTGCTTAGAACCAGACAGAAACGGCAAGCAAGCTGAGGCTTGTCCCTAAGATGTCCTGTTATTTTCTCGGATGCCTGTAGAGGGCACTCTTCTCTCACGCAAACGTTTTTGTATTGAAGCACTTGCGTGAAACTTTTCACTCATTGTGTAAAAAAAAGTGTATACTGTACTTCTATATTTCTTCTCAGAAAGTTAATAATTTCAAATTAGTAACTTTCCACTGATCTATACGTTTTAGAGCCCTAAGTCCATTTTAGTTAGGCAGTTTTAGGTAGGTCCATGACATGTTCACACACACATTCACATACTTGCATTTGGGAACACCAATCTTCCTAATCTTTGGACTGTGGGAGAAAACCGGAGAACCCGGAGGAAACCCACCAAGCACATGCAAACAGACCCCAAGGCAGGAATCAAACCTGGACCCAAGAGTCGCAAGGTGATAAGCTGCCATATACAGTATATATTTAAAAACAACCGCATACAGGCAAATCAGCAAAAAAAAAAAAAATCTATATACACTCCAGGAGAAGAATAATGTATACAATATTAATATCATATATATAAATATATTTTTCCTTTTCCTGAAGTGTGTATAAATTTTTTTGGCTGACTCTCTATTTGTATATACAATGTGTGTGTGTGTGTGTGTGTATATATATATATATATATATATTGAGAGAGAGAGAGAGATGGTGTAACAAACTATGTTCATTTATCGATTTCCATGGACTGCCTTTGAGTCTGTGCTATAGGTATTGTTTTTTTTATTTCTCTTGCTGGTAGCTTTACTAGCAGCACATCATGGTTTGTAGTGATAAAGTAGATGCAGATCATGAGGAGCTGCTGGTAAAATTCCAGCACTTTCTCCAGTAAAATGATCTTGGCACAAACTTTGTATTGTATCGTTCAACTTTAAGGATGTGTGTATGAGCTGTGTTATAGCAGCACGTCAATACTGGAGTTGGACGTTGGGGAATCCAGTGTTACTGTTCTGCTCTAGTAAGGCCTGTCTACACAAACACAGGTCTCAACAAAAATGTGGTATGTTGTATTTAGTATGTATATTAAATCACTGTAATACGGAATAAAATTTTACTCAAAACACAATATCTGTGTGGTATATGTGTTTGTTGATAAAGGACATGTTTGGCTTGGAATCTCCCCTGTAAAGAAGGGGGACATATTTCTACGTAATTTGTATGTTCGTGATTGTATTTCATTCCAGTTATAGTAAAGTTCATCATCTCATTTCAGCTCATATAAAGTTAGACTTAAAGTGAGTAACGGGGTTATGTACGTCCTTGCTTATGAAAGCCAACAGAATTTCTCTGGCCGTTTGTAATTCCTACGAATTTTCCAGGATCAGGTTGCATGGAGTAGTGTTGATTCAGACACCACTCGGACCATCTGTGCACCATATGACACTGTATTACATCCGAGTCCATTACTTATTTTAAGAGAAGCTGAGGGTTGAAAGAAAAATGCTCCCCCCCCCCCCCATGTTCAAATGAAATAATATTTAATGTCATCTCTTAAATTTTTTTTTCAATCTAATACATTGGTATACAGTGGTCCAGTTACATTGCCCAACAACCTGTTAGCCAAAGCTGCTTCAGAGGTGTGATGCTGCCTGGGGAACAATGTGTACATCTCAACCCATAAAACAATTTAAAATTAAATATATAACCCAGATTGCTTTTTACTACCCTATAACCTCATACACCAGCTAATGAAAATTGAAAATATATTTAGAAGAGCTCACATCATTCTTGCATGTTTTTCTTACCAAAAATGTATTGGATTCAACTGTTATTGTGGCTATATGACTTCTCATAAGGCATCATAACATTTTACCCCCTTTGCATTGAAAGTTGAATGTACTTACAGAAGCTTGAATAATCTGTAATATGCAAAGCATATCATAAAAACAAGCTGTTCAATTAAAAAAAAAAACCAAAACCAAAGGGTAAACATTCGAAGTGTGGTCAAATTTTTTTTTTATCCATAATACAGCCATAATAATCTCATCTTTACATCCAGACAACCAGAAATAATTGTGCATAAAAATTACATTATTTTAAAAAAGAAAAAAAAGGTAATTGATTGTTCATATCATGGCTTTTAAAGTGGAGAAGTTTGACTAGTAATAAATTTTTGTTCAATGAGCAAATACACAAGATTGGTCCAATCAATCAAGCTCTTAAGTTTGGCTGTAAGCTCTCTAATCATGCTGAATAAAGTTAATATTTAACATAGAAAAAAAGGGCGATTATTTAAAAATTATACAAAATAAATTAAAGGAATAAACTACCATATATATATATTTTTTTTCCCTAGTTGAATACATTCAAACAAAAATACATCTGTGATTCAGCAGAGAAAAGCTTGGGGTCACAGTATGAGTGAACCATCATGCCTTGAAAGGAACTACTTCTCTGCACTTTTCACTCCTGAAAAAAAGGAGCCATGTCTGCAGCAAGCAGCACTTGTTAAAATTACAATCCAGATGTAATATTAAATGGTCATCCGTAAAAATTATTATGCACAGCTAGAAGAAGAGGTGCAGACCACCTCAAGCTTTGTACTTCTCTTTTCCTGTTTCACTGATGACACAGATATGCTGAAAGTTAAACCAGGAAAAACTGTCAGTATAAGCAGGATATCTGGACGCGTGCTTGCTTTCTTACAAATATATAGATATTTAAGAATTTCTTAGAAAAATGCTAACTTACATTTAAATCTCTAAAGTATTCATTGTAATCTAGTGCGTAGCCCACCACGAATTTGTCAGGGACCTCGAATCCTACAACTAGGAAAAGAATCAAAAAGAAAGTGAGTAAAATACAAGTCATATGTTGTCTTGTGAGCATAAAAAAATATTTACGTCATCAATAGGTGCATTTACATGGATCCAAATATTATATTAATAGTAGGAATAATAGCCTAAACAGAATAAAAATGTGAGCTTTGTAAAAACATCTGTCGGAACATCTGGCCTGTTCAGAATGAGAGGAGTGGTGTAAAATTTCAATAAACCGTGCAATAATACAACCACCCTAGATATAGCCAGCTACAGCAGCAGATTGGCCGTGGTCTATTGGGATGGAGGGATGGCATACCTGCACTCACATCGATTATGACGACTATAAGCTCACGCAAGCGGAATGGACGGCTAGTGCTTCCCTCTGTGTTTGACTTACGTAAAGTTCATCAATAGGAAGCCACTGATAACCTTCGCCCCCTACCTGGTTAGCTGTCACCTTATAATGGGAGTGTGTCCTAACAGAGAGACACGGTGGAATTGGCCATGCCTAAATTAGGGAGAAAGTCTGGGACAAATAATAATAATAGGAAATTGAAGCCATGTATAAATCCCAGGGACATTAGTTTTTCTTTAAAAAAAAAAAAATCTGAAAACTACTGTCGTAATATGTTTCTTTCTTTACAGACATACAAATATTCTTTCATTCATTCATTCATTTTCTGTACCGCTTTATCCTTATATACAGGGTCGCGGGGGCCTGGAGCCTATCCCAGGAGACTTTGGGCACTAGGCGGGGTACACCCTGGACAGGGTGCCAATCCATCGCAGGGCACACACACATACACACACTCATTCACACACTACGGGCAATTTGGAATGTCAATTAACCTAACCTACATGTCTTTGGATTGTGGGAGGAAACCGGAGTACCCGGAGGAAACCCACCAAGCACGGGGAGAACATGCAAACTCCATGCACACAGAGACGGGAATCGAGCCTGGCCGGGGAATCGAACCCGGACCCTGGCGGTGCAAGGCGACAGTGCTAACCACTACACCACCGTGCCACCTATACAAATATTCTTCTGTAATGTTATTTATTTATTAATTGTTAAGGTATGTTTGGAAATGTAGACATGAAAAACATATAAAATTTGTACTGCAGATAATATGGGGGCTATGACTTGCAAAATACTGCACGTTTGCTCCAGGTAGGGGATAACATTAAGCGACGTGATTTGCTTCTGAGAGGAAAATATTGCTTCAGTTCCTGATCGGTAAACTCTAACACATCTGCCTTTATCCACTGAGGGCAGGGCACTGTTTTTTAAAAATCATATTTCATACATACTAAAGCATCCTACTAATTATAGATGAGAATTCTTGTAATCAATAAATAACGCAAAAGGTGGCATTCATCAGAAAACCTGGGATGCATAACCCAACCTCACATTGGAGAAAAATACTTTTGTCACACTACAAATATTTTTGTCATATTTCCGGCAGACTAACCGCTTCACACAGAATTACATCAAAAGATGTTTATTTAAGCTTTGAGCATGTAAACACATCTTATTGGATCAGCGACGACGCAAGCATTTATGCCGAAATCTCTAAAATGATTTCAAATCAGACTAAAGAAATATTGTCCATGTAAATGTAGCTAATTCACATACAGATATTGTAAAGAAAAACTAATCTGTGGAATCAGCAATTAATGCTTTTAATTCAATAAATTTTAAATGATTCAACTTACAATCAGGTCTGTAGCCAACACTCCTTGGAGTCCTCTTCACAAGTAAACTAAACAAACAGGATTTTTCTTTTGCAATTATGGTTTTTACCAATAAATCTCAATAGTGTCAAAATGTTTGATCTCAAATACTGACTGTTCTTAAAAATGTGTCTTTATATCCCTCCCCATGTCTCTCCTTACCTGGCAACCTTTACCATTTTTGGATTGTACTGCTTGAGGAGTTCTAACAATGTCTGCATCGTCTTTCCAGTGTCAATTATATCCTTAAGAACAAAAACTCCATTAATGACAAACACCATAAATGATGAGACAATATACAGTAGTATGTTATGTACCATGAATTGACTCGTACCTCAACAATCAAGACATTCTTCAGAGAAACATTGGTGGGGGGGAGGGGTAGAGAGAGAGGGGTAGTGAGTTCAGTGTTTAAATCATTTGACACTTTCAGCTTCTATAGCTCAGTTTCACTGCTTTATTTTGTAAAAGATTCTGTATTTGTAGCACATTATTAAAAGCAAAAGTAACTGTTGCATGCTCGTTCTCACTTACCTTCCCTGTGAGAGTGGACAGATCATCTCCACCAATCACCTTAATATCACCTGTAGACTGGTCATTCTGTAAGTGAGTAAAAAAATTATTATTGCTGGGACTAATATGCGAAAATCAAATGCACTCCCTTTTTACACTCCAGCTCTATGAAATAAGCATACAGCATGAATATTGAACACAGACTCTGTACAGACGAAATGCCGCTTTTACTTCCGATGTACTGGGAAAGCTGTAATGTCTTGTCATGTCTGTGCAGTTTGTAATTGCATAGGGACGCAGCTAATTTGGGTAAAAGCGAGAACATCTAAAAAGTGAGTGGTGAAACCGACTAAATGGCGATTTTACCTCATTTTTACCTGGCAATCTTGTATCCGTTTTGGATTCTGATTAAATGTAGATGCAATTATATAATATACAATTATAACTCCAGTAGTTGCATGGTGTTAATATGCAAATGGGCACATTACATTTTAGCATCAGCTTCCTGTTTTTGTTTGTACTGTTGGAAAATTGTCTGGTGGGGGCTTTACACTTTCAGTGACTGGATTAAAATATGTTTTAATGTATCTTTTTTTTGTTGTTGCATTTTATGTGGATAATCTCAATCTGAACATAATCCTGGTCAGTACGAGCCACATAAAAGACAAAGTGTTATTTCTGTCATCATCATCATATGCTAACATGATGCATGTTGAACACAGGTGAATGTAAGTAAAAATTAAAGGTAACTTTTTTCTGATTTTACTTGGTAGCTTTTGAGGCGAATAAAGTCCACGGTCATTGGAATGGAGCGATCACTGTTGCGGTTCAATGCTTTGATGTAGTCCAGCAGGTCTGCAAAGAACTTGTAGCCTCCTTTGAGCACGCAGAGGGCAACAATGTGGTGTCCCCCCATGTCCTTCATGATTTCTCTGGCCAGTCGCTCAGTCCTGCAGGAATCAGGGCACAGTGAAGCTGCTGTATTCAGTTTGACGTTCAAAGTCAGGACTTTATCAGTTTTCTGGAGTTAGACAAGCAAAGTTCATTTACTCTGCTATCTAAACTTGTGCTGGTTACTCAACCTTCCAATGACTGAGAAAAATCTTTCATATGGGAATGTTGGGTGTTTGTCAAATACCTGTCCATGATTAGTCCGTGAGGTATATAGACACGTTCCAGGTCAGAAGCATAGTGCTTTGGTATGCAGAAGAGATCAAGATCATAACCCTGCTCATCATCCCCGATCTGAAATGATAAATTATATTCCTGGTTAGTATATTCCTGGTTAGACAGACGTTGCACAGAAGTAGGGGAAGGTTTTAGACAGCCATTGCATCACCCTGCTATATCACCCTGCTATATCTGGTGCATAGCCATGACGCAAAATAATTAAATACAAAAACTCATCCATCTTAAACATCTCTGGAGCAGTATGCAACAATAGGTTTCAAACGTTATGCAAATTTGTTAAAAATAGAATTGGGTGGGGTTAAATAGTTCTTGAGGGCACAATCAGGCTGATCCGATTGTTTCTTTTGTCTGAGTAGGACAAGCCAGTACTATCCATTCTCCAATTTGTTTTACATTTACATTTAGGCATTTGGCAGACATTATCATCTCATTACACATCTGAGCAGTTGAGGGTTAAGGGCCTTGCTCAAGGGCCCAACAGTGGTTGTGGGATTTGAACCTGGGATCTTCCGAACTGTAGTCCAATGCCTTAACCACTGAGCTACCCCTGACCCCCTGTTTTCTTCTTAGAATACGATCAATGGTTTGCTCTACGTGATTTTTGTTTTCTTATTTTCTATACTGAAACAAGAGTTCCATGAAACATGACAAGCAAATTGAGATTTATATTTTAAGGTTAAACTTGGACTGGGGATCAAATCTAAATTTAAGCAAGTTTCTGATTTCATGTGGAAGGTAAATGGCTTATTAAAATTAAATTGCACCACATGGTTATAAAAAGCAGCATCCTGTTTGTGAACATGTCACACTAGTAAGCCTGGTGTCAGTTTTACATTGTTGTCGCTCTGCAAAAGTGACTCAAGAAAAAGACAATAGTGAGTCAGGGCCTTCGACTCAAAACAAAAAAGTCCCACCCATTAACCAAAGGGCCTTACTGTACATAGATTGTGCTTGAACAAAACGCAACACAAAAGCAGAACATGTTGTTCAAATGGCCGAGTTTGATTTTATCTTTGTGTCCAAGCAGGTCACAAGACTAGCATGTTCCAGGACAAAAACTGCAGGGTGTGCAGGTATGCCCAACCAGTCGATCGCAGACTGCTTTCCAGTCGATCGCGAGAGTAAACTGCCTCTCTTACTTCACTGTTTCCACGCTTCAAACCTCAAATAAAACAATAACCTTTATAGACATAGTATTTCTTGAGTAAAGAAACCCTGTACTTATTTTAAAAAACAGTTCTTTATTTTCCCTTACAAGATCACCGATTACGTTCGGCTCTGCGCTGAAAGACCGACGGAATTAGTGGCTGAATTTGAAATCGCATACTAACATACTACTCATACTATTTCATACTGTATAAATATATGGCAGAAATAGCGAGATTAGTATGCTAGTACGCTAATCTGAATTTAGCCAGGGTTTTAGCTATAGGCACGTTACTAGTAGGGACTCACTGTTTAAGTAGAGAAGTTGAGAGAGCTGCAAAGTAAAAGGCAACTATGGCAGAAGCAAAAAAAAAAAAAAAGAAAAAAAAGAAAAAGCCGCAATTTGGGTCGCCATTTCAAAACAAAAGCTACATATGCAGATTTCCCGGCTAAATAGTAGATCTTTGTTCAAAAAAGGTTGGGCACCCCTGGTGTATAGGATCTAACCTGTGTGCGAGTTGCTTTACCAGGACAATGCCTCACCAGCACACTTTGACTGGCATGCAAAATCAAAGAACCTTAATTCCATTAAAAGAATGCTGGAACAGCAGGTTCAAGACACTGATGGAATTCTTACCCTATAGGACTGGTGTGGTTATTAAGGCATGGTGAAATGTAACCAAAAATAGTAAAGAAATGACAGATGACATCCCTTTGTCTAGCGAGCTTAGGTAAGCAATAGTGCATATGAACCAGCGAGAAGGACTGGCTGCATTTTATAGATTACAAAAGAGAAGCATGCCATCTTTGTCACAACTTTCTCTGGAAAAGATTTACATCATGCAAGTAAGAGTTTTTATAATTCGCTTTAAAATCTTACAAGAAGCACCTAATATTATCTGTAATGTTTGAACTAATCAAGCCGTAGTACAATATTTTAAACCACATGAACCTTGTTGGGGTAATTATTGATGCAAGTACGTTTGTCATGAAATCATGTGAGACAAGCAGATCTGCATTCACCCGATTTTACAGTTTATTCCTGCATCATAAGATATGATCCAACATTATATAAGGAAAAACAGGATGTGCTATTATTAGAAAACAGCCTTATCTTTCCATTTTACCTCAACAAAAGTACGAGTCGTGTTTAACTTTGCATAATTACATTAAACATCACTGAACAGACACTAGACAAGTTGATTAATAACGCAAACAAGTAGAACTCAATGTCAGTGCTGACAGGAACACCTCAGTCTAGTCTTTGTTACCAATTTGTATGCCACAAATACCTTTTCATCAAAACTTGGAGTTTGCTGGGATGCGTGTGGTGACTGGGGATGGTTCCACTTAACCATGAAGATGCTCATGGACTGGGCAAGTTTTCCTTGCCACAGTTGCCCTCGGCTTGCTCATCACTGATAATTCTAAGTTATGCATAGTTCCTCACATTTTTGGTATTTTCTCCCCCCCCCCTTTTCTTTATTCTGTATGACCATTTTAAAAAGTTTTACATTTTAATTAAATTGGAATCAAAATGGGAGAAAATATGGTACATTTTTTTTTATTTTTTATTAAGAGATTTGACCTTGTTGTGACCTGAACCCTGTTTGGATTGATTCCAAAAATCTAATTGTATAGATTATGCTGGTTACAACAGACATTCTCTTAAAATGTTACAAACATTCAACCACTTGTTCTGATGGATTTCGGACAGATGCACAAATGGATAAAAATACAGAGAAACGGAAATGCACAATGTCATCTGAAGACTTTCCCCATGGTTGGAAAACTTAAACTAAAAAGTGGGCACTATGCATAATTGGTGCATCACTTCATGTGCTTCCCTTTCTTACCCTGACATGCTCATCACTTTGGTACAGGGTCAATCTTTACTCATCAGAACATGTGACCTTTTTTCATTGCTACAGAAGTCTAATATTTAAGCTCCCTAGCTGGATTAACTTAACTAAAAAGTGGTGCTCTTACAGCCACACAGCTGTTTAGTGTGTATCATCATATTGTGCATATGGCAATGCTCTTACCTTTACTATTAAAGCTGTGATTTCTACTCTTAATTATTTACAATGCCACTTCCAAGCATTTAAATGGTCTTTAATTTTACAATGAGGCAAAAAAGTATTTAGGCAGCCACCAATTGTGCAAGTTCTCCCACATAAAAAGATGAGGGGCCTGTAATTTTCATCATATGAATATCCTCAACTATGAGAAAGTAAGAAAATAAAATCCAGAAAATGACATTACAGGATTTTTAAAGAATTTATTTGCAAATTATGGTGAAAAATAAGTATTTGGTCAATAACAAGATTTCATCTCAATACTATATACCCTTTGTTGACAATGACAGAGGTCAAACGTCTTTTGTAAGTCTTCACAAGGTTTTCACACACTGTTGCTGGTATTTTGGCCCATTCCTCCATGCAGATCTCTACTCTAGAGCAGTGATGTTTTGGGGCTGTGGTGGACTTTTAACTCCCTCCAAAGAATTAGTGTGCTTTAGTTTTCTATATTGGATTCTTCTCCACTGGTAAGGTAGGTTTTTAACTTTTGTACTGTTTTTGAAACACAATTGGTTCTTACCGTATACTGTACCTAGGTTTTTGCTGTTTGGTAGTGTTGATTGCAGTGTGATTGAAGTAGGTCTAAAGCAATTTGTTCTCAGGTAATTAATCAACAGTAGTTTCAGGCTTCCTTAAGGTGTGAATTGTGGGCAGGGCTTAGCTACTTATATTGAAGGTGTCTGTAGCGGTTAATAAGCATATACTACAACAAAGTTAGTCAAGAATCTAGATAGCAAGTGCAGAGAATTGACTCAAACTCTTGTTCACCAAGTTTTATAGACAATTACTTCAGTCTAGCATGTGTCTTCAACCTACCTCTGTCAGTTCTCACAGACCAAGATGCTTTTACTCACACAGCAGAGGCAGATCTTCCAGAAACCTCATCTACCCTCCAATACTGTCTCATTGCCCTGCACTGGTGGCAGGTGGGCTCTGGAACTGCCAATCTGCTGTAAAGAAAGCAGATTTTATCTCTGCAATAGCTACCCATTACTCTTTTGACTTTCTGGCACTAACTCTGCTACACCGGATGCCCTATCCTCTACCTATGTATTCTCTCACACTCCACGAGAAACTGGTAGAGGTGGTGGTACGGGTCTCCTGTTGTCCAAGAGATGGTCCTTCTCGCCAATCCCCGTCTCATCTCAGTTTTTCATCATTTGAATTTCATGCAGTTAAGGTAACCTCTCCAATTAACCTCCACATCTTAGTTATTTACCGTCCTCCTGGCTCTCTAAGAAACTTTATAGATAAAATGGAAATTCTTCTTAGTCTTTTTCCTTCTGTTAACACTCCTCTCACTGTTCTAGGAGATTTCAACCTTCCATCTGACAAACTCCAATCCTTTTTCCTTCTCCCTCTACTTAACTCCTTCTCTTTAACTCTAAACAGCTGCCCGCCCACACACAAGGCAGGGAATTCTCTCCATCTTGTTTTCTGCCGTCCTTGCCCAGTCACGGATGTCACTACTATTCCTCTTCATAAATCTGATCATTACCTGGTATCCTTCACCATAACCCTTCCTATTCTATGTAAACCTAATGACCAAAATTTCTCTTTTTCTTGCAGAAACCTTCACTCGGTCTCCCCCTCCTCTGTGTCTTCATGCACCCAATCATTCCTCCCAGACCCAACCTCCTTCTCCTCTCTACCACTAGAGACTGTGACTGAAACTTTCCTCTCCTCTCTCTCCTCATCCATGGATCTCCTTTGCCCGCTGTCATCTAAACCAAGGAAGACGTCTTGTCCTGCTCCTTGGCTATCAGATGTACTACGCAACAACAGGAGAGAATTAAGAACTGCAGAGAGAAGATGGAAGAAATCGCAACTTGATGCAGAGCTCATCTCTTACCAGACTCTTCTCTCCAAATTCTCATGTGCTGTGACTTCTGCTAAAACTACCTTCTTCAGAGAAAAGCTGGAAGCCTCTGCACATGATCCTGGCAAACTCCACAACATCTTCTCACTACTCAACCCACCAACTCCTCATGCCCCTTCCTCTCTGACTGCTGACGATTTTGCCACATTCTACGATGGGAAAATTGCAGCAATCCGCCAGTCCTTCGCTCCCAACCAAGCTCCTACAGCAGAACCTCGGGACCTTCCCTTCCCTCCTTTAGCAGAATTCTCCAACTTGTTATATGATGAGATTCAGCAGATCATCTCATCATCTAACCCCACCACCTGTTCATTAGACCCAATCCCCTCCACAATGCTCCAGGCAATCTCACAAGACCTCCTTCCCTTCACCACAACCATCATCAACCATTCCATATCATCTGGTCATGTTCCTGCTGCTTTTAAGAAGGCAAGGGTTATTCCCATCCTCAAGAAACCCTGCCATGACCCATCAGAAGTTAACAACTATCGCCCGGTTTTCACTTCTGTTTTATTTCCAAAATTCTTGAAAGAACTGTTTATAACCAAATGTCTCTTTATCTCTCACAGAACAACCTTAATGATCCCAACCAATCTGGATTCAAAGTGGCACATTCCACAGAGACTGCCCTTCTGTCAGTCACTGAGAAGCTCCATGCTACTAGATCTGCTAAACTGTCATCTGTTCTCATCCTCCTGGTCAGCTGCATTTGACACAGTGAACCACAAGATTCTATTATCTATTCTTACAAGCCTTGGAATTTGTGGAACAGCGTGGCAATGGTTTGCTTCTTACCTAGAAGATAGGTCATATGAGGTAACATGGAGGGGATCTACATCTGCCCCACGTAGACTCTCTACTGGTGTCCCACAGGGCTCAGTACTTGGTCCTCTTCTGTTCTCCCTCTATACCCAGTCTCTTGGTAAAGTCATATCATCGCATGGATTTTCATACCATTGTTAGGCAGATGACACCCAACTTACTCTCTCCTTTCCTCCCTCTGACACTCAGGTTTCCACACGGATCTCAGCATGTCTGGCAGACATCTCATCCTGGATGACTGCACATCAGCTAAAGCTCAATCTGAGTAAAACTGTTGTTCATCCCTTGTGACTCATCCCCAGGTCAAGACCTTGTCATATTCCTGGACAACAACCAAATCACTCCTTCAGCCACTGCCCGCAATCTTGGGGTAACCGTGGACAACCATCTGTCATTTTCCCCACACATCGCTAACCTTACTCGCTCTTGTAGATTTCTGCTTTACAATATCAGAAGAATTCGCCCATTTCTTTCTTCACAGGCTACTCAGGTGCTTGTTCAGTCCCTTGTTATTTCAAGACTGGACTACTGCAACTCACTCCTGGCAGGTCTGCCTCTGTCCACGATTCGTCCTCTGCAACTGATCCAGAATGCAGCAGCACGTCTTGTTTTTAACCTCCCCAAGTTCTCCCACACCACCCCACTCCTCCGCTCCCTGCACTGGCTTCCTGTAGCTGCCCGCATCAAATTCAAAACGCTGATGCTTGCCTACAAAGCTAAAAATGGCCCTGCACCCACTTACGTCTCTGCTCTAATCACACCACGCACTGCACCACGTTCCCTCCGATCCTCCAGCACTGCTCGCCTCATCCCACCATCTCTCAGGGATCGAGGGCGACATTCATCCAGGCTCTTTTCTGTTCTGGCACTCTAGATGTCCGTACAGCAGAGACTTTGACTATCTTTAAACGACGACTCAAGACACATCTGTTTCTCCAGTACTTGGACTAACCAAAATAAATAAATAAATAAAAAAAATCTCTTCCCAGTTGTGTTCGACTAATGGCACTTAGTTATTAACCTAGTTAACCCAGTGTAAGTATGTATCCAGTGATGTAAACTTTAAAGCACTTTTTGTAAGTCGCTCTGGATAAGAGCGTCTGCCAAATGCCTAAATGTAAATTTCTTTGCGGTCGAGATCTGGAGACTGTCTAGGCCACTCCAGGACTTTGAAATGTTTCTTACGAAGTCACTCCTTCGTATTTTGGTTTCATCTGACCATATGACACTCCCAATGCTCTTCTGGATCATCCAAATGCTCTCTAGCAAACTTCAGACGGGCCTGGACATGTACTGGCCCTGGCGGCGCAGTGTGTTACTGATGGTAGCCTTTGTTACTTTGGTCCCAGTTCCCTGCAGGATATTCACTAGGTTCCCCTGTGTGGGTCTGGGATTTTTGCTCACAGCTCTTGTGATCTTTTTGACCCCACGGGGTGAGATCTTGCGTTGAGCCCCAGATCGAGGGAGATCTTGTATGTATTCCATTTTCTAATAATTGCTCCAACAGTTGATTTCATCACACCAAGCTGCTTACCTATTGCAGATTCAGTCTTCCCAGCCTGGTGCAGGTATACAAGATTGTTTCTGGGGTCCTTTGACAACTCTTTGGTCTTTGGTGGAGTTTGGAGTGTGACTGTTTAAGGTTGTGGACAGGTGTCTTTTATACTGATAACGAGTCCAAACAGATGGCATTAATACAGGTAACGAGTAGGGTTGTGTACCGAAACCCGGTGCCAAGACGGCACCGGTACCTACAGAACCGGTATGTACCGGACCGAAACAGAACGCGAATTTCGGTGCCTCATTTCGGTGCCACTTAAATGCCTGAACTGTCGATTGAAATATTTGTTCTCTAGATTCATATATTTTTGTAGATTAATCATTTATTAGATTAAATAAAAAAATTAAAAGCACAAATAATCCGGAAATGAGAGACCATCCGACATGCGCGTGAATGCAGTAACTAACGTTACACTCGCTCTGACGGCAGCAGGCGGTCTACCGATAGCTTAGCATGCTAAATTAAACAACTCTCGTTAAAATGCCTAAAACTAAACAGTCGAAAGTGTGGCTGTATTTCACAATAAAGTATTCTGGCACCGCACTGCAGCAAATGTTTTACAGCAGTTGCGTGTAAAGGCGGAAACACGTCAAATCTACTGAAACATTCGAGGGCAGACGGAATAAAGTTTAAAGCAGACGGAGGCACCGTGTTTAACAGCTTGCGGACAACAGCTGGCACTAACGGTGTGGACGACCCTCAGCGCCAGTCACACCAACTGTAGCAAAAAGGAGTCACCGATTATGATGACGTCAGCAGCCTTTCCGCAGGTTAGTAGTAGGATAATGTAATGTTAATAGCAAAATGCAAATCTTGCATTCATGCTAACAAATAGTCGAACTATTTGTAAAAAACTAATGTAACATGGATTCTGTTTATAATTATGGCTTTCCAGCTAGTACTAGTAGCACTACAACACTCACCCCATTTACCATTGTAAAGAAGGCTATGCATGTCCTGTGCAGGGCAATAAGTCAGGAAAGGAGTCGTATTTGGACAGAAAAGGCAAATATGGTGAAATTTCTGCAAAAGAATTGCTAAAATTTGAAGCTTACATATTCATATATACTGTAAACTTTTAATATATAAAATTTTAAGCATAAAATTTTTTGTTCAATAAAAATTCATTCTTGAGTCATCCACTATAATTTTTTGGCTTAAAAGTATCGGTTCAGGCACCGTTTTGGCACCGGTACCGTTTTCAAAGTATCGATTTGGCACCGGTATCGAAAAAAACCCAATCGATACCCAACCCTAGTAACGAGTGGAGGACAGGGGAGACCATTAAAGAAGAAGTTACAGGTCTGTGAGAGCCAGAAATCGTTTGTTTGTAGGTGACCAAATACTTATTTTATCAAGGAATTTACCAATTAATTCATTAAAAATCTTACAATGTGATTTTCTGGATTTTCTTTCTTATTTTGTCTCTCATAGTTGTGGTATACCCATGATGAAAATTACAAGCCTCTCACAGCTCAAGTGGGAGAACTTGCACAATTGGTAGCTGACTAAATACTTTTTGCCCCACTGTAGTTAATGATTTTTTTTTTCTGATCACATTTCTTCTGTGAAGCCAACAGTTCATCACTGTCTTTGCCATGCTTAATAATGCATTCAACAGTTTTTAATCCAATTCCAGTAATTTGAATGTTTTCTTTGCTTGATGCAGGCCAATAGTTTGACCCGTCTGAAATGGCAACTTTTTTGACCAGGCAGTGTGGGTTACTGTTATCCATTTATATCAAGCAATCAGTTGCTTTTATAATGCAAATTTAAAGCATGCCCTTCAAATCCGTTTTACTGTAAGGTCAAGTTTTAACTGAATTGATTCTTGTAGTTAGCCAAATAGATTAAAGGTCAGTGATGTCCCAATCAAATATTTGTTTCAACCCTGTGTTCAAGATTGTGTTGACATGGTATTTTATTCCAAAGTTGGTAGACAATTGGTTAGCTTAAGATCTCCCACTAAACATTATAGCTTTCATAAAAGCTACTGTAAATCGCATTTACAACAAAAGGTTTTCAATGATCTGTTACTTTCCTCCTAGATAGAAAGAGGAAAAAAAAACTGTGTGTATTACCTTTATCCACCCATTTATAGCTCAAGTGAATGCTGTGAATTTGCTGCATGACTGACACTTTTGCTTTTGGTTCTTGTTTCTAACACATCTCTCTTGCATTATTTCCGTTTTCTTATTGATTGCTGTATGAATGAAGCTAAATGAAGCTTAGTATTTGCAGTTCACAGTTCTCAAACCTTGACACACACAGCCTTTATCTGCAACCTAAAGGTAACCAACAAAATCATGGTGGGGGTTACCCAATGCAAACTTTCAAGGCATGGTTTCTTAACCAACTATACTCAGATGGTTGTGCATCATTTTCATTAGTAAGCAAAATGAATGTGTGGACAATAAATCTTAAACTGTTATTCATTTGAGCTTATATAACAAAACATATAAAGGTCTATTATTGGGATGATTTGTTTATTCTCTATACCACTTGTCCTGTACAGAGGTTTGCGGAAGGCACTCGGTACACTAGTCACCAGTCCAGGGCACACACACTTGCACTATGTGAAATAACGAAATGCCAATTAGCCTAACCTGTGCCTCTTTCAATGTGTAGATTATGCAAACTCCGAGCACACTATGGCACCATGCTGCCTGATGCCATTTCATTTAGAATATAAATATTTAATGAGATTAGATTCGTTTAGCATTTAAGCTGAATGCGTTTATCAAAAATAACACTAAACCACTGAAGCACGGTGCTGAAACCAACATTGCCTTCCATACTTTTGCAATCATGGGCTTTAGGAAGAAGGGGCGCTCCACATTGTTTTGTGCTGAGTGTAAGAAAATGCTCAATTTGTCTCATTATATCAAGTTCTCATTACTGCTTTTTTATATATAGTAATAAAAAAACAACAACAGTACACAAGGCATTAAGTAACAGTCAATTGTACAGAGAGCAGATACATCTCAATAACATCTCTTCACAAGAGATTATTGCATATTTTGTATCCCTTTAATATTGTTTTACTGTGTAGAAAGGAATAATCAGGAAAGACCATGGAGTTATAGAAGGTGTGTCCAGACTTTCGACTGGTAGTCTGTATGTACAGTATGTGTCTCAACATACTGTACATATTAACAGGGCAATACTGTACTTGGATGAATGACTTATAAAGAGATTAATACAATATATATTGTTCAAATGAATCGAAGTAGGTGTTGTAGGACACAGAAATCTATTTTTTTCTAAAGTGATGATGAAACTGCCAATCATCATCATCACCACTATTGTAACGCCATGATAGAATTCACAGCGATTTTATATTATAACGTCAGAGATCAAAGTAAACCGTTTACCGTAATGACGCACATTCAGCACATTCAGTTACAGGATTCAGACTTGTGCAGAATGACACTAGGTTATGACTAATAGATGATATAGAGTGAAATATAGAGTGAAATGGGATTGAGGTTGATGGAGATCCAGACACCCACATGTAGCCCAATTCCTCTATTAAATTATCTGCATGTGCTTTCCATTGATGAACCGTGTGATCGTACAGTATGATGATCTAAAGCGTGGAGAGAGCAGCAGAGTTTAGTCTCCATGTGCCATGCTTGCCATAAAGGCGCGCGCGTTCCCCGAGGCCCTAAATCTATACGTGCTATGCTAGCTGCACAAAACACTAAACACCAAACACTAGACACCTGGAGAAAAAAAAAATTTAAACCCTACAATCTGTGATATTTTGCAGCCATCGGGTTGACGCTGTTCCCGAAACGTAACAGAATAACGTGTGAGATGCCTGTAGCTGCAGTACGGCGCTACCGAAAGCACCGTGATATAGAGACAGGGTGAGGAATGAAGAAAAACCCGCAGACGGTAGACAGCAGTACATACCACCACACAGGAGTTGCTGGACGCCATGGCCAAACCTTCAGCCGTGTAATATTCACCGCCTTTACTCGTTCCACTGCAACCCGGTTTCTCTTTTTCACCCGGGAAGAGTAAGCTCAACGCGCTCCGCTGCAGGACACAGTCTGGGGCTTCCGCACGGCGAGCGGGCGGGTTTAGAGTAAATACACAGGGCTGTGTCCCAAACCCATTATCATCAATGCGTAGTGCACTAGGTAGCGCGTAGAACCCATACACGATGTAGCGCGCATGCATAGAAAGTGTGCAGCCATTGGGAGTTTACATTAGGCGTGTTGCCTGGTTGAAAGTGATTGGTAAGTATGTTCATAAGTCACGTGCTCAAAATGTATAATTTCACGTTAAACGATATACGTAATTATCCTTGTTCTATAGTAACAGATCATTGCAATTCATGGTCAACTATATATATATATATATATATATATATATATATATATATATATACACAGTTATATATATATATAGTTAATAGAATAAGAGGCAAGTCCTACATTCATAAATGTATATTTTTAAATCACCTCAAAATAGCACTGTGAAATCCAAAACCTCTTGCACAAGTAAACCCCAAAATCACAGATCTCTTTTCTTGTCTAGACATTCAGTTTTAATAATAATTGACAAAAAACTGTGATTTTCTCCCCATTTTCTTGAGTTTATTTTATCTGTTTTTTATATTATTATTTGTATCATTTGACCCTATAACTCCAAACTAGTACCAGACTAATGAGGACCACAAAGTACATCTCTTGAAATCCCAAGATATTTCTTCACTGATTATATATATATTTTTTATTATTATTATTCAATACTTTCCCTGTATTACCTGTATTACAGGGATAAAGATAATGAAAAAACAAACTTCTAGCAAAACAAAGCATTTCATCAGGGAGAAAGTGGAATGTTTTAGTCTAATCAAGCCAGTCACCAGACCTCTAAAGGACCTCTTTAACACAAATGACCAAAAATGGTTTGATAAAATCCTGAAAAACAAAGAATTCAGGTTTTGTTATCATGATCGCCGGCTTGAGGTAGCTTGCTATGCAACCAAAAATTACTGTGATATTTACTTTAAGAATATCTGTTACTTGTACTTACCTGAAAATCAAATGTGCAGGTAATTTAGCATATTTAGATGTACATACATATCAGGAATTTAATTCTGAAATTCTGTTCTTTCTTCTCATATTCTCTTTTGGTCTTAAGCCTAATGTGTCAGTGTATAGCAAAAACAAAATAATTGGCCTTGAGGGAACTGTATATGGTGGACAATGAAAGAAGATTAATTCTTCTAATAAACATATTAAAGTAATTGTGAAGTGGAAGGAAAATAAAACATGGTTTTAAATTTTCTTTTACAAATTAATATCTGAAAAGTGGCAAGGATTTGTATTCAGCCCCAGAGTCAATATTTGTAGTCACCTTTTGGTGCAATTACAGCTGCAAGTCTTTTGGGGTATATTTCTACCAGCTTTGCACATCTAGAAGTGGAAATTTTTGCTCATTCTTCTTTGCAAAATAGCTCAAGCTCAGTCAGATTGGATGGAGAGCATCTATGAACGAAACTTTTCAAGTCTTACCACAAATTCTAAATTGGATTTAAGTCTGGACTTTGCCTGGGCCATTCTAACACATATATGCTTTGATCTAAACCATTTCATTGCAGGTCTGGGTCATTGTCCTACTGGAAGATTAACCTTTGCCCCTGTCTCAAGTCTCTTTTTCTTTTTAGGAATACAAGTGCACGTCACACTTTTCATATATTCATTTGTAAAAAAAAAATTTGGAAAATATTTGTTATTTTCCTTTCCACTTCACAATTATGTGCCACTTTGTGTTGAGCTATCACATAAAATCCCAATAAAACACATTTACGTTTGTGGTTGTAACAGGACAAAATGTTGAAAAGTTCAAGGGGTACTTTTGCAAGACACTGTATCTAAATAAAAATAAAAAATTATGGCATCCAGTTAAATCTAATACATAAATATTACCATGCACACTTTGTTTACTATCTACAGGTTTCCACTCTGGTCCTGGACAATCCTTTATTTTATCTCTGTGAGAGACAGATGATATAAGATCTTAAGTTTTTTGGTGCGCAGTCTGAATTGTCGAATTAACCACATACTGAGCAGCGCAAGAAACACTCTGCAACTTCAACTACAGCATCATGCTGAGTCATCTAGTCATGTATGCAGGCAAAGCTTATAACCAGACCATGTAGTTCCCTTTTCAAGTCTTAAACATGTAATTCACAGAGACATGATATTCATGGTGTCCTGCAGTAAGTACCATATACACTAGTAGTATAAAATCTATGAGAGCTGGCCTCTGACAAGTAGTTCGTGGAGAAAGATTGTTGTTTTTGGAATCACACAGTGTAGTAGAGTTGCCTAGTAGAGCAAGGCAAGATCTTGTATTGACGGTAGAGTCAAACAATTGCATAAAGTTTTCTCCAGTACTCCAACACCAAAGTCTTTTAATGGGATTAAGATTCAGGACCCATGTAAAACTAATTTCTCATGCTCCCAGAATCACTAACTCATAATTTTGAGCTAATTAATTTTTGCATTGCTTTCCAGAAACATTCCTGTGCCATCAGGGAAGAAAAATACATTCATTCAGTACATTCAGATCATAGCTGACAAAAACTTACTGTAACATGACATCATTGTGACTAGACCTGACCAACTAAAGCAACCCCAAGTCATAACACTGCCTCCAAAGGCTTGTACTCATGTATCATGCACAATGCATGATGGGTGCAGCGTTTCATGCATTTCTCTTGTTGTTCTTATGTTGTGTGGAAATGCTCTTATTTTCACTATTAAACTTAGCTGTTAATTATTTTTTTCGTTACATTTCTTCACTGATGCTGACTCTTTAGCTTCGCATGACCAGGCTGTAAAATTGTATTTAAGGATTCTTTAACAAAATTCTAGAATAATTAACTATAATTTTCATAGTTGTTTTCTTTGATTAATACAGGCCAATAATTTGACCATTCTGTAATGGTGTCTTTTTTTTTTTAAAGGGCTGGCACCATATAAACATAAGGTTGGTTGGTTATCTAACCGTCTATCTAGATTACAAGAAACAGACTGCTTAACATGTAATATAAGGCTATTTATAACAAACTAGGTGCAGTCGGATTGAATCAGTCAGAGTTAATATTTGCCAGACTAATCTTTTTATTAGTATGGGCAATGATGCAAGGAATATATGATTCTATTCATTAACCTGGTAAATGTAAATTTTCAGATATGACAACCTTTGTTCTAAAACTATAAGAATGAAACAAATAGTTACTAAGAAGCAGTTACACTGGATATGTGTACTGTAACTGCTTCACTGCCTGTTCTAATGATATTGATTTTTAAGCAAACATTCAAGATTATAATTTTCCAGTTAACGTTCCTTTTGAAAAGAAAAATTAATGCATCTTAATTGTATTCAATACCAGTGCATTGTACATGATGGGCTACTGTAACTACAAATGCATCTCCTTCTTCATTCAGTGTTCAAGCATAATCATAAATGTAGTCACCCCATTAAATGAATTTATATCTATAACTTCATAGTCCATTGAAATTTTAATTAAACTGACCAAAACCAAGCATAGGTTATTTAATATTATGATGGATTGTGTGGTACCATGATAGCTACTTTTTAAACCTCACAGTAGTCTGCTTAATAACATTGCCAGCAAAGAACAGGGTTTGCAGGTATAGTGTCCATTCTTGAACTCACATCATGTAAACCATTTATATTTCAAACATTGAATGAAGGAATGTAATTTTCCAACATGCATGAAGGAAGGACTACTACACAACTCAGTGTAAAGAAAAGTGCATGCTAGTCAATGATCTTTAATCCTGACTCAAGACTATAAAGAAAGTCAGATATTCAACAATACTTATGATAATACAGTAATAAAATATAATACATGATACAAGAGAAATAAGAGGTAAAGATAATGTCAGTTCATTGACAGGAAATTAGGAGGACAGGCTCATGATTTGGAAGAGAGTAAAAATGACCAGACAGTCAAAATAAAAATAAAAATAAAAGAAAATGGGTCCAGGCAAAAAACATTTTATTAAGAAAGAAACTGGGAAGAGAGCTCTTGAGGTGAAAGCGTCCATTGGTCCAGTCATGAAACCCTCAGTTTTTGTTGCCTCTCACACACAATATTTTTCAGGAACAGATTCAAATTAGTCTCAACTATAATGTCAACTGAGATTTCCAATCTTTAAACACTCTGATGATTCGGTCTTAGAAAGCCCACCCGAGAGGTGGAGAGGTTTATCTGCACTCGCCAGTCTTGTTCATGATATTCTTGAAATATTGCGGAAAAACTGCTGAGAAATGTATGGCTTGTTATGGATGTTTATGGGGTTTCTGGCAATTAGAGGAAAAACTGAAGGCCCCTAGTTTCTAACAGAGCACAATAAAAAAATATTTTGTTCTTTCTCCAGCACCTCCAACCACCATCTGTATAAAAAATTAAATAAATAAAAAAAATCAGAGTTTTAAATCATGTTTAAGAGCTACAAAATAGTAATAGTCTTCTGAAATACAAGATTTCCATATTAAAAAAGGAGACTTTAAATTTTCCAAAAACTCACCTAGTTGCCATTCACTTGAGATGGAGTAGGGCTTCCAGCACTGTTATTGGCAGCCCTCTCTCTACTGCGACTCTCCCTCTCCTCATCCTCTTCATCCCGTTCCTCATTTCCACTGTGATTCTTACAGTACAGTCTATTTGTGGAAACATGCAAGTCATTTAACTGCTTATATCAGTGTACGCATTATTTATTGGATTCTGACAAAAACCTTTGAGTACAGTAAAGGCAGAATTACTTCAAGTCATAGCATGTTTTCAGTAAACTGTGGTGGCCCATGGTAATGTACAGTAAATATTTGATCATTAAATATTTAAATTTAAAGTTCAGAATCAATTAATGAGCTCAAAGGTGCAAACTTCCAACATTTATTTAAGGGACCTTGCCTTTTTATTGGTTTTAAAAGGTATTACATAGCGCTCAGCCAGGTCACATGCCCTTCTTGGCAGCACCACTTATGTTGGCTAGTGACCGCTGAACCCGGATGGCAGGTTTAGGAGAGCCATGCAGCCAGGTTGGTGCGGTGCATTTTTTTAAATTGAAAGCCTGCTGACAGATTAAATGCTTGCCGATCTGCACTAATCAGAAAGTTATAATAAGAAAAATGTAATTTACACAAAGTGCACTGCTACTGAATGACATCACAGAACCATACTTATACAAATATTCTACTCTTTAAGACATGTACAATGACTGAAAATCTGAACCATCAAAGTACAAAAAACTAAATAAAAATGTATTTAAGGAAAAACATTTTCTTTTCCAGGCTGTTGTACAAATCAGAATGGAATGAGTTTTGATATTACTTTTCATTCCATCTTCTATACCGCTTTATCCTGTATTTAGGGTCGCGGGGACCTGGAGCCTATCCCAGGAGACTCTGGGCACAAGGCAGGGTACACCCTGGACAGTGTGCCAATCCATCGCAGAGCACACACACACACACTCATTCACACACTATGGTCAATTTGGGAATGCCAATTAGCCTAATCTGCATGAGGAAACCCACCAAGCACGGGGAGAACATGCAAACTCCATGCACACAGACGGGAATCGAGCCTGGCCGGTAATCGAACCCGGACCCTGGAGGTGCAAGGCAACAGTGCTAACCACTACACCACCGTGCCGCCCTGATATTATTTTATAAAACTTAATTTTTTTTATTAGAAATTTAGATCTTGTGGGGGTTATAGGGGTTATAAGGGGATTATAAAACCTGCATTAAAACATTACATGTTTACCCTGTTTTATCCCTGTTAACATCAATAAAAATATTGTTGGAAAAAAAAAAAAAAAAAAAAAATTTAGATCTTAATTCTTGGTCTGAGTAAAATATAGTTACATATAAAAAATTTTTAACCAAGCTCATTTTTGCTGTTCTCCATGTTTAAGGCAGCAGTGGATTATTTTATTTTTGCACTAATGGAAAAGTCATAGCTCTTTCAACACAGAATAGCTGAGTAGCGGTTTTGGCCCCTTAAAAAGAAATTTGGCTTAAAATATATATCCTGTAGCTGGTTAATTTGTTGTGTATAGTAATCGTTTCTGAAGCCTAAACTGTAGCTGGTGCAAAACCGGCTTGAACATGCTTGGAACACACATGGATAGAATTCCATTTGGACATGATGCTGTTGATCCTGGTGGCTTAAACTAATCAGCTGGCGAAGAATCCACCTAGCCACGCTAGCTAGCCATTATGAGCTGTAAGGTTAGCGTAGTAACAATATACACAATGTTATGAAGAGCAAACGGTTCCTTGATACGACTTGGTTAACAAAAAAATAAAAAATTTTCATGATGCCAAGCTTAAAGGGTTTTTTTTTTTATTTTTACAGCTTCCCAACGATGATGCCGTTCCCAGTATGTCATGACATCATACAAGATCTATGTATTGGACAACTGGCTTGTCAACTAAACCATGGTCCCTCATTATTTGACTAACAGGTAAACAGATAAAAGGTCTTGACCTTGAATAAAACCGTTATCTGCCGGATGGTGTAAGCAAATATTTTCAAGCAATTATTATAATTCTTTAAAAAAAGTTTTACATTGGTGAGCTCAGGAACACAAAAGGCAGAAAACTATTGTATTGGTGAAAAACAGTGCTTTACAACCATTGACCAGAATAAGAACTTCCTCCATGAGAGGAACAATCAAAGTGAACAATCAAGAAAAGGCTTCACCAATTTAATGGGTTTCACACAAGATGTAATCCTCAAAACAGGAAGGACAGAATACAGTCTGCTGAACACAGATCACATGAAGGGATCAACCTTCGATCAAAATTTTCAGATTAAAAAAAAAAAAAGAAAAAAAAAAGTTCTATAATGATGAAGTATGGAGAAAGGAACTGCTCAAGCATAGATCAGTGAGATCTGAAGCATACCACACCACAGCTCATTGTGTGGACATGCCTGATTGTCAAAAGCAGAAGGATAATTTCTCAAGTATTTAAGTTTATATCATCTGCTCAGATTTGGCCAAATGCTTAAAATTTAATCGGGCAGTGCTTTACAGTGCAGATGGTCAATAAGCAAGCTGAAGCATGCTTCGAAAGCAACTTTACATTTTTTTTTTCAAGCAAAGTGGAATGTTCTACAAGGACCAAATTAAATCACATGACCTGGAGCAAAATGAGCATGAATTTCCCTTGCTGAAACAAGCAAGAACTGAAGACAGCTTCAGTAAATGCCTAGATATGCAAACCCAGAGATGAAACCCAGTACCTGGTGTGATGTCTGTGGGTTTCAAATAAACAAATACACACACACACACACACACACACACACACACACACACACACACACACACTCACCTAAAGGATTATTAGGAACGCCTGTTCAATTTCTCATTAATGCAATTATCTAAATCAACCAATCACATGGCAGTTGCTTCAATGCATTTAGGGGTGTGGTCCTAGTCAAGACAATCTCCTGAACTGCAAACTGAATGTCAGAATGGGAAAGAAAGGTGATTTAAGCAATTTTAAGCGTGGCATGGTCGTTGGTGCCAGACGGGCCGGTCTGAGTATTTCACAATCTGCTCAGTTACTGGGATTTTCATGCACAATCATTTCTAGGGTTTACAAAGAATGGTGTGAAAAGGGAAAAACATCCAGTATGCGGCCGTCCTGTGGGTGAAAATGCCTTGTTGATGCTAGAGGTCAGAGGAGAATGGGCCGACTGATTCAAGCTGATTCAGCAACTTTGACTGAAATAACTCGTTCCAACCGAGGTATGCAGCAAAGCATTTGTGAAGCCACAACACGCACAACCTTGAGGCGGATAGGCTACAACAGCAGAAGACCCCACCGGGTACCACTCATCTCCACTACAAATAGGAAAAAGAGGCTACAATTTGCACGAGCTCACCAAAATTGGACAGTTGAAGACTGGAAAAATGTTGCCTGGTCTGATGAGTCTCGATTTCTGTTGAGACATTCAAATGGTAGAGTAGGAATTTGGCGTAAACGGAATGAGAACATGGATCCATCATGCCTTGTTACCAGGCTGGTGGTGGTGGTGTAATGGTGTGGGGGATGTTTACTTGGCACACTTTAGGCCCCTTAGTGCCAATTGGCCATCATTTAATTGCCACGGCCTATCTGAGCATTGTTTCTGACCATGTTCATCCCTTTATGACCACCATTTACCCATCCTCTGATGGCTACTTCCAGCAGGATAATGCACCATGTCACAAAGCTCGAATCATTTCAAATTGGTTTCTTGAACATAACAATAAGTTCACTGTACTAAAATGGCCCCCACAGTCACCAGATCTCAACCCAGTAGAGCATCTTTGGGATGTGGTGGAACGGGAGCTTCGTGCCCCTGAATGTGCATCCCACAAATCTCCATCAACTGCAAGATGCTATCCTATCAATATGGGCCAACATTTCTAAAGAATGCTTTCAGCACCTTGTTGAATCAATGCCGCGTAGAATTAAGGCAGTTCTGAAGGCGAAAGGGGGTCAAAACATCGTATTAGTACGGTGTTCCTAATAATCCTTTATATAAAAACTTTAATTTTTAAATTGTTAGTTTATCCAATTACTTTTGGCATCTTAAAAATAAGTGCACATAAAAAATGCTGTCCACCATATTCGGATGTAAATCCCCCCCCAAACTGAAGTCAAATAAAAAAAAAAGTGTAGAAAACAACTTAAAATATTTATGGTCCCAGTTTATATGCTTGAAGCACAATCAACATCAATATGATGAGCCTCACTCTTGTAACGCTTCTATTCAATAAGTGGAAACAAAGGAAAAAATATTTACTTGTAAATGCCTCTGGCCATGTTCTCTATGTATTTGGCCTTGTCTTGCAGACCGCAGTGGTAGTGGTAGGTTTTCACACATGCTTTTATCTCACATCCAATGGTAGCGCCGAGCTGACTGCACAAAGTGCATTTCTAAAAGAAAGACATCATGTTAACATCACAAGATAAATATAACAAACATACAAGTACCTTATTTAGACAATCAGTTATATCCCTGCATTATACAAGAGAAATGAAAAAATCTCTATGAATGTTATAATATACAAGTTAAACCTACATTAATTCATTCGAAAGATAAAGAAAAATACAATAGAAGCTGTTGCCTCTCAATGTTAATTACAGAAAAAAAGCTTTAATCACATGCAAACAATTCTCCATAGGAAATGCTACGTCCTGATATGCGATTTTGCTTTAAATCTGAATTTACACAGTTATTAATTCATATAAGCCACCAACAGTGCAGCCCAGAAAAATAACCAAACAAGTTAGAAATGCACCTGCAGCATCTGTAGATTAATTTGATGTGTGGTTTGACATGTTCTCTGCTGATGGCTATTGGCATTTCTGTGGGAGTCAAATAGTCTAAAATAGTGACACTCTGAAACAGATGTGTGACAGAATCTGAAAAAACTAGCCATCGACTTTTAGACCATTTACACAGACCATTTATGAACCCTTACTGGCACATTAAGCAAAAATTAATAGTGCAACCCCTAGCGCTGACACAGGTGCACACAAAGTGTTCACATACACACTACACACACAGTAGGTGAAAAGTATCTATGCATTAACATAAATTGCTAATAAAGTCCATGTTTCCAATATGAATTAATTGAAACGAATTGTACATGGTTTTTTTTATTACATAGGAAAATGAAAGCATATCTTTTAAATTTTAATGTAGGCACCGGTGGCGTCAAGCGGTACCCTCAAACGGCCTGGGATGAAATTTGGGATATTGGCAAGAACCTCCTGAATCCATGCCTCTTTCTTCTCTAGTGTGCAAGGCTTTGTACAGCTCCTATGTCTAGCCCCACAGGAGGAGGAAAAGGAGAAAAAAAAAAAAAAAAAAAAAAGATCTGGCCATTTATGAGGTCCGCGTCGTCCCAGCCAACATCCTGGAAAATGCTGGTTTAACCACGTACTGTATGCATAATAAGACCAAAATGGGTTGGTGCTCCAGTAACACTACAAATTCTATAGTCATTAAATATTGCCTAGTTAATTTTCACCCACCCTATATGGGTGTGTGTGCACCTGTGTGTATACGCATGCATGCACACACATACCACACACACACACTTTTTATACTAAAGTATATACACACGCACTTATTATATATACACATACACACAAATACATACACAGGTAGTCCCCGACTTACAAACACTGGCGTTACAAATTAATTGGGTATTGTAATTAATAAATAAATAAATAGTATTGCACCAGATACCAATATTATCAATTATATATTTTCAGTGTTTGAGTAAACGTATTCAATGTCTAAAAGCTGGTATTTTCTGTGCGCACACATGTGGGGGTGCGGGACAAATAAGTCGACCTCACCGGTTTCAATGAATCAGTCCGGGAGAACAAGGATAAAGAAAACAGTTCACAGTCCAATATAGTGAAAACCAGCTCGGAGACAAAATGTCATCCAGGACTCCCCTTGTGATTAAGGTGCAGAGACAACATTTCACTGTAAGATTAATTTCCTTAGGCACAATTATGTTTTTGGTCACATTATGGCAGTGTGGGGAAATATTTGTGTCAACATCATATATTCATGTCCAAGGCGTACAAGACTCACTTTACCGGACTTGAGATCAAATCGGACAAATCAGAACGGAAATTGTTCATAAGTCGAGGACTACCTGTAAACATATACACGTGTGCGCACACAAACACACACCAGTGATTAACGCAAAACTTATCCACACTCTGGCTGTTTTTTTTATATTTTTTTTATTACAATACACTAAAACACTTCCAGGCCATTGCTGACTTTTGAACTGTATGGAATGGAATTGGTCGGTGATTGCGGACGTTTCCATTCCATACTCCACTGTTTACTCTAAGGCTCGTGGTGATGAATCCATGTCTAGTTACCACTCATGACTTCCTTGGAGATGATTTTATCTTCCTGTGGGTATCGTTCCAAATTGTGTTTACAGATAACCAAATGCTTTTGATTATGCACTTCTGCGAGTTGTTTCAGCACCACACCATAAGACCACAAAAATTGAATCACTGCATGCTGATCTTTCGTGGAAATCAAAGCGCCACAGTTACAAATAAACTGATGTAACACGTTCAACACCAGGAGCTAGGGAGACAGTAGACTTTAACGGAAAGGGCTTATAAGTGTGGATAGCTTTTGACTCACCCTCATCCAGTTTCAGTAAAAACTTTTTTTAAACAATACTAAGTAAATAAGTTTCAGTACATCAATACTAATCTGGCATACTGCTAGCAACAGCCCTGGTATCAATGCATCCTGACTTGGCCTTGCTGCTCTGAATTGGATTTGCCCTGGATGGAAGTGCAGCACAACCAGCCCACAACACAGACAGAGATCTACAAGACAGAGATCTGAACCATGCACAACAATACATTAGATTCTAACAGCTCTGAAAATGACAAGAGCTTACCATTCTTTTTCCTCTCTTTATTTCCTGAATGACGGTTTTAATGTCAAAGTTACCAAATTCTGCACGTGACGTGGTAGTAAGCTGGACAGTTCCTGAAGAGAAAAGCTGGGGGGGGGAGGGGGGGTGTTAGGTTGTTCCCCAGTATAATTATTTTACATTTTTTAAAACAATCATCAAACACAATAATGCATTTATACTTCACAGTAGTTCATCTTTTAGATTCTGATTTATTATTATTTATTTATTACTGATTATTAGATGTTTATACCGTATGTTTACCTGAAGAGGGAAGCATAAGAAACAGTACATTCAAACGATTATGCTGACACAGGACTCACCATGCATTTATAATGGGCAGCGACCTTTTTTGCGTTATCACAATGGAGAACCCCGCGGGTCTGATTCTCCTCGTCACCGGCGTGGCAAAATCCACAGCGAAGGCCTGACTCACTGGGGCTGCCCCTCAAAGGGGACCGGTCCCGCTACAACCACAACCACCACACATTAGCATGCAAAACACTGCCTTTTCTGGTACATGCTAAATGATTGGTTGACACAGTCAGGAGATCTTCTTTTGAATAAAGACAAGACAATCATCAAGCAACAGATCTGCATATTAGACACCATTGCTTTATCTCTTAGTGTTTTACATAAAGGAAAGAAAAAAAAAAGTTGAAAAATAGCAAGCTCCTACATTTGAAGAACTCTCTGTTTCATCTACGCCTTGCGAAGAAGTTGAGCGGGTGTCTTCTGACTGGCCACGAGGTACGCCTCTTATCCGGCTCTTCTCAAATCTGCCACGCCCTCTGCTCCGAGGTGGAGATGAATCTGAATCATTGGCTGCGACACCTTGATCATCTGACAGAGTGCACACATGATAAATATTTAACATATAATAGCATTTACTTGTAGCAGTTAGTAGAAGGGCCATTCAAGTCAAACTGTGACTGTTGATTTGACTGTGATTGTTTTCGTAAATGAGAGCGTGACATTTACAGAAGACTTAATAAGCACAATATGGTGATGAGACCCTTAGGCACAGTTGTTATAAGTGATGCATTTTATTGTATTTTACAGCTAAACCGTTGCCAAACCCATTAATGGCGCTTTTCCACTGCATAGACACGATTCAGTTCAGCTCACTTTTGGGGGGTTTTCCACTGGGAACAGTACCTGGTCCTTTTTTTAGTACCACCTCAGCCGAGGTTCCAAGCGCGCCGAACCGTTACCAAAACATGACGTGTAAACTCCGCTGGTCACTGATTGGCCGGAGAAAATCGTCATTACTGCGTCACCGAACTTGCGACACGAGACACAACAGAACCGCTATATTTAGAACAGCCAGAGAAGGATCGCACGCACCCTTTTTGTATTAACCAAAAATTTTCTTTGGCTGCCTCTTTTGAAACAAACTCCTTCGTCTCGCTGTTAAAAACATCCACATGCCGAGAATGAAGAACACCATGCCGTCGATCTGCTCCATTGTTGTGTGTTTGTGGTGCGTTTACGATGATGTCACGGCAGTAGCGGCGCCGCAACTATAACGACACGTGAATAATCCCACCCACTCTAAAGCGTTACTAAACTGCAGTGGAAGCGCAAACCGAGCCAAACTGTGCCGAACCAAAGTGAGCTGTACTGAACTGTGTTGTGCCGTACGATGCAGTGGAAAAGAGGCATTAGATAATAGGTTAGCAAATGATTGTGACCCGTAGGAGCCATCCTACAATAGTACAACAGTCCAGGTGTGTAAATTCATATTTAAAAAAAAAAAAAAAAAAAAAAAAGGTTCAAAAACAGTGTATTGGCCATGCTGCTCCTATTGATTTGTAGTAGAAAATTTAATTAATAAATAGGTATTGGACATGTGGCAGTTGTTGAGAAAATAATATGATTGAATAATATAAATAAAATTATTATATTTAGCTGAAAACAACAGATGAAAATATAAATTTTAAATGTTAAGATAATTATTTTGTGAAAAAAAGGATTTTGGCTAGACTAGATTGATTGTAGTGTTTATTAATTATTATTAATAAATAAAAACTAACAAGGGCTTTTATCTGAGACTAAGACGAAGACTAAAATAGAAAATAGTTGACAAAATTAACACGAGTTCACACAATCATTCACAAACAAATTTTGCACATTACAGGAACTCAGCTGGGAGTTATTGCCACATCCCTCGTACAGTCCTGACTTCACTCCAAGTCATTTCAACATGTTTGGGTCATTAAAGGAGAGAAGCCAATGATTCAAATGAGCAAACTTTCTACCTTGATGGTATCCAAGCACTAATGAAATGCTGGGATAAGTGTATTACTGTAGCAGGGGGTTATATAGAGAAATAAAGAGTTTTTACTTTCATAACTGTTATTCTGCACAGTCAAAAATGCTGGTTGGATAATAAAGATTTTTTCCTTCAATAAATTAAAAATAGTTATTATTACCATCGCTGGCATCTTGGGAGGCATCACGATGTTTACGACAGTAAACACTGAGGGGGGGGGGGGGGGGGGGGGGAAGAAAATTGTAAGTTTTTGCAATAAAAACTGCTTTAAAAAAAAGAAAGAAAGATTGTGAAACGTTCCTTACAGGTAAATTCCTTGTGAGGAGTTCTCCTTGGTCTGGGCTTTGTCCCATAGAGCGCAGCAGTAGTGATACGTCCGCCGGCATGTCTTAACATCACAACCTATGGTAGCTCCTGGCCGACGGCAGTACGAGCACATCTGTTTACCCAGTGAAAAAAGGATGAGAAACAACATTTACATTAATTTGCTTTGTTATCAGACGCCAGATGCTTTTATCTAAAGCAAGTTAGATGTGCCTCTCAATTTGCCAAACGTATTACGGATAAGTCACTGAAAATTATAACCAATTATATATTAAAGATGTTAATAGTAATCTCTGTACTAAGCTTCTAAGTATCACCACACTTGGTTATCCCTTACTAGAGACCATGGAAGCCAATGGTGACCATTGTATTTATTCCCATTTCACAAATGTGGTAGGACCTCCTGTCGACGTTTGGGTTTTACTGTGCCAAAATCAAATGTTAATTTGCTAGCTAATGTGAAATACCATATTGTGTGTGCAATACAGTTCGTCCAAGGGATACTGAATTCAGCCAATTACAATATTTCACATCATACAGCCAATAACATTGCCTTATTAGCAGGTGCAGAATACAAGCACATCCCGTTCCTTTACTGGAAATATGGATGTCTTGGAACGAGTAGCTAAATGTGCAGTAGGGCTGGGATGCAAACCTGGGACTTCTGTGTAGCAGACAGGAAGCTGCCACATCGACCAAAGCAGTCAGACGTTTAGAGTAAAACACTCATAATTCTAACCACCAGTTTATTCATGAGTCTCCCACAGAGCTTATGACACTTCATGATGAGAGTCATGCTGATGTACCAATACATTACTTATTGCACTTGCTACTATAAACTTTACCTACAACCGTGATTTCATTTTGTAATGTAACCCCAAAACTAAATCACAAAAAAATGTAATCAAACAAAAATGTGCTGTGTCATAACTATGCTTGCCTGTGTAAATAAATTTCACCAAATACATGTCTGGGTGGTCCTGTTTTTAATTGTCATCTTCTGCACCATTTCTGTGGATGATCTATATTGTTACAATTGGCTATAAATAAAAAATTGGAAAAATGGTTTCTTATAGTGGCAACGTGAAAGCGTACATTGATTTTACTGAACGTCTGAATTCTTAAAACCATGCAAGTACTCATGACACTTACATAAATATGTATAATAGTATCGCAATTTTTAAATATCTTTGTACACACAAAATCTTAACTGTATAACAATGTGCATATACCCTTTGTAATATATGATTGAAAGTAACATTTTGAAATCTTACCAAAAAAATAAAATAAAGTCAACCGATGCAACCTGAAAGCATTACATCTGATGTGCAACGGGTGACACTTGCTCGCCACTTACCAATTTGTTTCCTCTTTTGATCTCTTTTTTTACATCCTCAATAGAAAATCCCCCAATGTTTTCACTGTCTGAGTGAGACGTTACTAGGGCTGATGAGAAAAGCTGAAAATAAATTTAGAAAGGATATTTTAACACAGGAGGGAAAAGCACTGAAACATATGTAGTTAAATAGGGGACATGTTGTAAAAAACATTTTCCAGATCATTTCAGGTCATGCACTAGAATCCCTGTAAAATTTTAATTCAGTAATCAAATTTTACATTAACTGCAAGTTGCTGAAAAGTTGAATTGTTAATTTATTTTGGTACACTTAAGCATATAAAATCTTACAGCTTGTAGGCTGTCCACTCACCATGCATTTGTGGTGGGCTGCCACCTTCTGGTTGTCTGATACCAGTAGCTGACCACATTCCTTCTCTCGGTTCCTTCTACAGAAAGCACACTTTGGCAGACGCGCAGAAGCTCCTTTCCTTTGGCCTGACATGGCAAGCAAGTTCCACTTGAGTTGATTCCTCTAATTAGCAACGTTGCTGTCAGTTAACGGACCTGTGCAGAAAGGAATGTGGGGTGGGGGGTGGGGGTGTAATTATGCTAATTAGTATCTTATTTACGGAGCTGATTAAACTGAAATGACCTTATGATTATAAATCTTAATGGTGAGTTACAAATTGGTATCAATAGGCAAGGACTGTGGACATAACTTTTCAAAGTAATCTTCATTTACATTAATTCATTTTGTGACATGATTAATAGATATAATAGTTTGATTAAAAGATAATGGTAAAACACTGTTAACTAAATGGACCAAAGTTTATTAAAGTGGCCATCATTGTATAAAATATGCATGGCACTCAAATATTGCAAATTCTATAAATAATAATACAATTATATGTTTCAAGAATATTCTTAACACCATCTCCTGACTTCATCTGATATCCAACTTTATAACTAAACTCCATAAATTCCATACATACTACCATTCAAATAGTGATTGTATCATGGTAATTGAATAACTCCTTTTTAGGAGTGCATAAACTTTTAGCGTGAGAAAGTAAGCGCATGAATAATTATAGGGAAAAGAGAAAGAAAGAAAAATAATTGATTCAGTGATGCATAATTTTTGTTTGTGGCAGTTGACTTTTTTTAATATAATTGTTTTTTTTTATTTATACATGTTTGCAATTAAGGTGTGAAAACGTTGCAATTCCTCTACAATCCTGCTGGTGGTGTGCTCTAAACTTCACACATTGACAGCCAGGCAGCAGAGCATCCTGACTGGTAGGAGAAACATAAGTTTATTATTCAGTTTGTTTAAAATTGTAATGAAACCCAAAGAAAGAAATTAAATCAAATCAGGGTATTTACAAAATCATGATACTTATAGAATCGCAATACAGATCTAATCGGCACCTGGGTTTTGTGATATTAATGTATTGGGTGGTCCCCAGTGATTCCCATCCCTAATATGGTGCAATATAATTGTATTAAGGCTTTTAGTGTATGTGACGACCTCCAGCTCTTTAAATTAACTGGGGAAAAAAGGTCTTTTGGTCACCAGAGGGGAATTGCTAAAGTGTTTTTTTCTGCATGTCAATATAGAAGTAAAAATAATTCCCAATAGAACAGCAACAAAATTTCCCTATAGGAAAGCAGAATTATTATTATAATTTTTCTTCTTGCACCCCAGGTCAATTTGTGTCAACTTCTCGCCATAGCCAGGAATGCCCCTGACCAATCACAATGCAGTTTGTTGGAAAGTCACTCAACAAGTGGACAAGCTACTGCAGTTGTTCACGATAAAAATGGGCAAAAAATACAAAGACGGTACAAGTACAACGACAACATGCGGAGATGAACAGCCAACGTGCTTCCTTATGACAATGGTGTGTTTATACCCTACTCAGTAGTTTAATTCTTTTAACATTACTGTATACAGAGAACCAGTCAAAAGTCTGGACACAAGTTTGGATTTATTTTCTACTCGAAACGATGAAATAAATATGACATTATGTAATTAAGTAACAACAACGCAAGTAAGTACGTTGGTCAGCTGCTCAGAAATAATTCTTGCAAGAAAAGTTCAATTCCAAAACCCATCAAGCACTATGATTAAATTAGCTTCTCTTCCGAAGCCGTGGCAAGTTTTAAGTTACCAGCCTCAGAAATGACCAATTAACAGAAACTCAGATTTGAGCGGTTATGAAGGCTTTACAGACCATAAGTAACAGACTTATTACATCTCAATAGCAACTGTTCAGAGGAGATTACGGCATATTTTGGATACCTTCAGAATTGTTCTACAGTATAGAAGTAAATAGAAATCAAAAAAGTCCATTAAATTAGGTGCGTGTCTGTACTTTTACTGGTAGTGTAATTGTATATCTTTATCTATCTATATACCTGTCTACAGCGATGTTGGCTTGCTATTTGTGAGTTATCAGGTGGTCAGTCTACGACATAATGTTAAAGTTTAACATGTATCTGAGAATCATGACAGAAGAGAGATCATTTTTTTCTGTTACAACAGAGAGATGCTGTATTTATTGCCTTTATACACTGCATGTTGAAAAGAGAGAAAGAAAGGGGAGGATGAGGGGAGGAGTGGCCATGCAGGTGGATGTGCCTGAGGAAGCATTTATTTATTTGTAACGAGACTTTTTATAGCCTGGACTCACATGTTCGCGCCGCGTTTGATGTGACGAACTGTAACGCGTTTAATTCGCTTTTTCGTGCCGCTTATTTTGCGCCGTCCCCGGAGTGTAACGACATCACTTCTCAAATACATGCTTTTCAAAGTTATGTGAATTGATAGGCGAGTGAAACAGGCTAACATACGCACATCGTAGTGATATGACACATTAAAACTTTCAATTAAAAGAAAATCTCTCGTAACGACAGTGTGAAAACAGGCCTGATTAACTAAACACACTACCTTAAAGTGAACACAACGGGCCCATGTGTGGATAAAAGAAAATCCGCCATTAGTCGAAATGTTTACCGTATCAAGCATTTTGTTTGTAGATGGTCTGTATTTAGGCTAAATTAAGCTTATAGTGAAAAGACGAAATTATGAAATCCCCTCCGCAAAAACGCGCGAAAGTGAAACTGACGCGACCGTCACTGAACTCACGCTATTCCAGCGTACAGAGCAAATTATTAAGGCTTTAACTAACTCCAAGTAAACATTTTATTTCATATTTTCAGACAAAACGTGGAGTGGAAACAGTGGCGCAGCTGGTTAGCTCACTTTGGAACTCAAAGCCAGGACAGAGCTAACACACACAACTACTGAGCAAAATCTGCCGTTGCGTTGAGGTAACCTTGAGGAGTTTTTTCCGTCTGTTATGGAAACGTTAAAGCTTTTAATTGCACCAGTTCAGCTAAAAGCATTACTAGTTTTTCGTAAAATTCTTCTTCGGCTTTGCTTTAGCGCTAGCAGGCCTGCTGCCATGATAAGGCTGAGAAAGGCGAAGCGGCGGCACAAACACAGAAACACAACACAACGTGCAGAAGTAGCGTGTAGTAAACATCCAAGAATAAGATCTCCGAGTCTCAATGAAAAGTAGAGCAGAAAGCACATCACCACCGTGTACACTTCTTGTGTCGATAAAGGTGTGGAAACCTAGGCCCAAACCCTAAAGCTGACATGACGGCTCATATTTAAACTGTTTAATTTCAGTGTATTCTACAGTTTGTTGACTCTGATGCAAATTTTCAACGGAATGACACCGAATCGTTAAAAAGATATGTAAATATCAGACCTGGACATGAACACTCCGCTAAGGCCCGAGTTCCACGAGGCCAATCATTTCCTGAAGTATTCATGTCAACTTACTTTTTTGTATATTACTATGGGTCAGACGCGGAACATCTTCACGTTTGATAGGGTTTAGTCGGTTTTCCGCGCGCCCCATGTTCAGCCCGCCATAGGCGTTACATCAAACCAAGCGCGGAGAGAGTAGAAACATTACTGCTCCTCACTTCATCACACACTCACTCTGTAATCTGGCCGCTTAAAAAATGTCATATAATTATTCCTTACCACGGATCTGTTTCGATCACGTTACTCTAGTATGGATGGGAAGCAGAATGTTGGTGGCGTGAACCTCTTCCGTCTACTGAGCACTGATCGGCTGCAGCTCATTTCCAGCCATTGCAGGGCATTCAAGTTACGTTGCATTGGCTACTGCAAAAAGCACGTTTGTTCACCACGGATGTTAAGGCCACGCCCCCTAAAGGTGGCTGCGTCCCATTACAATACTATTCGGCCTGTTTGTGTTCCCTTTACTACAGGTTCTCAGATTTTTTAGGAAGTGTGAATCTGAGTATAAACGCAAAAGATTAAACAAGCAGTTTATTTTCAACTTGTATTTTTTTTACACGTACCACACTGCACTTCTCACAATCCTCCATGGGCTGTGTGCCAATATTATTTTATTAATCATAAATTCCCTTCAGGGAATTGGCTTTCCGAACTTCATGCAATATAATCAATATAAATGTAATACTTTTTATACATTTAGAATTTCCTTATTAATTATTATTATTATTCATACTATATCTTCTATATTTGAAGGAAACCCCCCAAACACAGGAAGAAACAAACTCCACACACAGAGACCAGAGGAAGACTCAAACCCTGGCCCCTAAAAAATGTGAGGTCACAGTGCCAACCACTACGCCACCTTTATTTCTTCTATATGTATATTTAACAGTAAGGTCCAGAATTGTGGCACCCAAGTGCATGTGTTTAAATAAATAAATTGACATAAGTGATAATCTGAGCTAACTTATTCACTCATTGTCTATACAAAATGCTCATTGTCTATAACTTTATCCTGCATACAGGATCTCAGGGGGCCTGGAGCCTATCTCAGGGGACTTACTGTAGGACAGACTTAGGACTCCATGCAAACAGACTCGAGGCAGGAATCAATCCCGACCATGGAGGTGCAAGGTGACAGTGTTAAGCCACCGTGCCACCTTTCTGAGCCCAGTGGTCTGAAAACACTTTTAATTTTTCAAATAATTAATGTTTTCCAGAGCAGTTAAATTTTTAATATAGCATACATGATTGTAGTGTCAAACAGTATTGTAGTGTATCCAGTTGATTCTCGTACTCCTGGTGGTTCTATAGTATCTAATGAAACAGAGATACATATTTAACTAGCGCTCGACACATAAACAGTACAAAATTCAGTTGTGTCCTATATAAAAGCATGTTTTATACAAGACATTTATAATGTGGTTTAGCTACCAAACTAGTAACACTTTCCAAATGGTTAAAGGTAGCAAATTAACTACAATTATTTACTTGAAGTGCAAATAGATGACAGTAAAGGTGTTGAAAAGGTTTGATTAAACCAAGTGGATATTTGTAACAGTGGGTTGAATAGTCTGATTGCCTCAGGGAAGAAGCTGTGGCAGAGGCTGTTCCCATTCTAGACAGTAAGTCAAGCTGGTCAACTGGTTTTACCTGTCCTACAGTCATGTTCAATAGTTAGTACCCTCACTTTTAATTCTATGTGTTTATGTGCAAAATATACTCAGCAAAAAAAGAAACGCCCCTTTTTCAGGACTGTGTATTTCAACAATAATGTTGTAAAAATCCAAATAACTTTACAGATCTTCATTGTAAAGGGTTTAAACAATGTTTTCCATGCATGTTCAATTAACCATAATCAACTAATTAACATGCACCTGTGGAATGGTCGTTAAGACCTTAACAGCTTACAGAAAGTAGGCAATTAAGGTCACAGTTCTAAAAACACATGACACTAAAGAAACTTGTCTATCGACTGTGAAAAACACCCAAAGAAAGATGCCCAGGGTCCCTGCTCATCTGCGTGAACGTGCATTAGGCATGCTGCAGGGACACATGAGGACTGCTGATGTGACTAGGGCAATAAATTGCCATGTCCGCACTGTGAGACGCCTAAGACAGCGCTACAGGGAGACAGGAAGGACAGCTGATCATCCTCGCAGTGGAAGACCACGTGTAACAACACCTGCACAGGATGGGTACATCCGAATATCACACCTGCGTGACAGGTACAGGATGGCCACAACAACTGCCTGAGTCACACCAGGAACACACAATCCCTCCATCTCACAGCAAGAACTGACAAATCTGGTCCAGTCCATGAGGAGGAGATGCACTGCAGTACTTCAAGCAGCTTGTAGCCACACCAGATACTGACTGGTACTTTTGATTTTGAGCCTCCCTTCATTCAGGGACACATTGTGAAACATTTTTAGTTCATGTCTTATGGTGTTGACTCTTTTAGTGTTCATACAAATATTTACACATTAACTTTACTGAAAGTAAAAACAGTTGAAAGTCAGAGGACGTTTCTTTTCTTGCTGAGTATATAATAAATCTCATCATAGTCACTCTTAGTATTAAACAAATACAACCTCAGATGAATAACAACATCTAACTTTTTTCACCATGGAAGAAAAAAATGTGTGAGCAAGCAGTACTAAATACCCGCATGATTCAATAGCCTGTAGATCCGCAATAACTTGAACTATCGAGTTTCCTGTATGATGTTATCAGTCTCTTACATTATTGTGGAGGAATTTTTGTTCATTCTTCTCCATAACGTTGCTTAAGTTTATTGAGGATTTTGGGAATTCACTTATGCAACCAAGATCCAGTAAGCTGCTGATGGTTTTTATTATGTTTTTACACAAAAACACATTTCATTGTCTAAAAGAGGGGATACTAACCTTTGGACATGACCGTATTTGCTATGTAGGCATTGAGAATGTCCTTGATAACTTATGTCACAATATCATGAGAAACCAACTCATCAGATCGGTGCATAGAGAAGCTCACAATATCTGTTGAATTCATTGCTGCCATTTGCTCCAAATGGGCATTGCAGACTTTTGACGAAACCGTATATTCTATTTACACAACCACCAACACATGCAAGACAAGTTTATTACGTAATAACGTAGTTTCACATTCTTTTTTACCAAAGTGATTGCTAAAAAGTCTCCTTTTAGAGAGACCTAAATTTGGCTTCTTGCATACACTTATAGGGAGGATCTTGAGGAATTCCTTTTCAAAGATGAAATCCCACATTGGGCTTTTAAGGGAATGTGGTAGATGAATGAGTGTTGATTCAGGCTGTGACACATGTGCACATGTTTTGGAGTTTCAAGAGCACAAAGACCAAGACTCCTGCACTTGGAGCTCTTGCAGTGTGTCTTAGACTTTTGGTTCACAGTACTCCTCATGTTCAGTCCAGGAGGCCAAAATTACACATGTACATGGCCTAACTGATGGTGTCAAGTAATTTTTTCTTATTTGGTATAACACACTTACAGTGACTTGCAAAAGTATTCGGCCCCCTTGAACTTTTCCACATTTTGTCACATTACAGCCACAAACATGAATCAATTTTATTGGAATTCCACGTGAAAGACCAATACAAAGTGGTGTACACGTGAGAAGAGGAACGAAAATCATACATGATTCCAAACATTTTTTACAAATAAATAGCTGAAAAGTGGGGTGTGCGTAAGAATTCAGCCCCCCTTTTGCTACAATTACACCTGCCAGTCTTTTAGGGTATGTCTCTACCAGCTTTACACATCTAGAGACCGAAATCCTAGAAATGCAGACTGAAATCCTTGCCCATTCTTCTTTGCAAAACAGCTCCAGCTCAGTCAGATTAGATGGATAGCGTTTGTGAACAGCAGTTTTCAGATCTTGCCACAGATTCTCGATTGGATTTAGATCTGGACTTTGACTGGGCCATTCTAACACATGGATATGTTTTGTTTTAAACCATTCCATTGTTGCCCTGGCTTTATGTTTAGGATCGTTGTCCTGCTGGAAGGTGATCCTCCGCCCCTGTCTCAAGTCTTTTGCAGACTCCAAGAGGTTTTCTTCCAAGATTGCTCTGTATTTGGCTCCATCCATCTTCTCATCAACTCTGACCAGCTTCCCTGTCCCTGCTGAAGAGAAGCTCCCCCAGAGCATGATGTTGCCACCACCATATTTCCATTTTCCATTTCCACGTTCCATTTTGGTCTCATCTGGCCAGAGCACCTTCTTCCACATGTTTGCTGTGTCCCCCACATGGCTTGTGGCAAACTGCAAAGTGGGATTTCTTATGGTTTTCTGTTAACAATGGCTTTCTTCTTGCCACTCTTCCATAAAGTTGTGCAGTGCACAACTAATAGTTGTCCTATGGACAGATTCCCTCACCTGAGCTGTAGATCTCTGCAGCTCGTCCAGAGTCACCATGGGCCTCTTGGCTGCATTTCTGATCAGCGCTCTCCTTGTTCGGCCTGTGAGTTTAGGTGGACGGCCTTGTCTTGGTAGGTTTACAGTTGTGCCATACTCCTTCCATTTCTGAATGATCGCTTGAACAGTGCTCCATGGGATGTTCAAGGCTTTGGAAATCTTTTTGTAGCCTAGGCCTGCTTTAAATTTCTCAATAACTTTATCCCTGACCTGTCTGGTGTGTTCTTTGGACTTCATGGTGTTGTTGCTCCCAATATTCTCTTAGACAACCTCTGAGGCCGTCACAGAGCAGCTGTATTTGTACTGACATTAGATTACACACAGGTGCACTCTATTTAGTCATTAGCACTCATCAGGCAATGTCTATGGGCAACTGACTGCATTCAGACCAAAGGAGGCTGAATAATTAAGCACACCCCACTTTGCAGTTATTTATTTGTAAAAAATGTTTGGTATCATGTATGATTTTCGTTCCACTTCTCACGTGTACACCACTTTGTCTTGGTCTTTCACGTGGAATTCCAATGAAATTGATTCATGTTTGTGGCTGTAATGTGACAAAATGTGGAAAAGTTCCAGGGGGCCGAATACTTTTGCAAGTCACTGTATTTATGGAAAAAGATGACAAATGCATTCTGTCCCCTGTTAAGATCACCAATGCAAAAGGAAGCCATTAGGCAAACATAAGCAGCCTTGTGCAATGGGACCGGAATCAGCAGGAGAGGCAGAAATGCCCATAGTGAACAGTGTGGCCAATCATGAGCTAGTGCATTCTGACCTAGTGGATTTTGCCCAGGAAGTTGTTTAATCGACAGTGGGGAAATTTGACATCAGAAGATTAGGTCCACTTATGGTGTTTGAAAACCAGCAAATAATATTTGGGGGCTAAATAGACCAACATTCTGGGAATTCTGGGTAGCAGACATTCTCAGTAAATCTAGCTTAAAATCAGAAAAATCTTGTGGCTATTACCCCAAGACTAAGTGCAGTAAAATATGCAAAAAGGGATAAGGTGTCATGGGTGACTTGCTCCATGGTTGGGACACAAATACTGTAAGCTAGTTGTATAAATAAGGCACTATCCTTAGTAGGCTTTGATGGGCTAGATAGAATGCAAAAGATAAAGAAACATCTGCTCTAGCCTGCTGAGACACGGATGTGCCCATATGAGGACATGTAATTTTCTCCCAACTACTGTATATATTCTTGTGCAATCCATATATAAGAAAAATTGGGTATCATTCTTTTGCCAAACTTCTTTCTGTTTAAAGGCATCGATTCATTTAATAATTCTCAGGGGCTAGTTAAAAGAAACAGTGAGGAGAAAATGCAATGTACAACAACAGAGTCTGGGTCTCAGGAGGCTAGGGTAATGGGACCAGGAAAATATGCATCATGCACTTCCACTGATGTGAACCAGCTTTGTGGTGGCACAGCATGAAGAACATCTGATTACCTTGGAACGGGCTATGTCATCATTCTGCAAATTGTAGTTAAACAGACAGTTTGTGTCTAGAAAGACTGGGAAGGTAAAACAGGACTTATGTAGCAGGTTAATGCAGGAAATAAAATCATTATACTATATGAAGAAGAAACTACTGGCAGATATAAGCAAATGTAATGCATTTTATTTCATTACATTTATTATGTGCATGTGTTGATAGAAATTTGAATGTGTTGCATACAATTTGTTATTTTAAACCAAATACTGTATGTTGTAATGCAGTGGTCCCCGACCTAGCACTTAATTAACCAGCTAATAAACACTCCTTTCAATGAATATAAGGGAGTGTGGTAGAACTGGAATAAATGAATAAACACTAATGCAGTGGGGTCTGCTAGGAGGAGAGTTAAGAAAAGTGTTGTTGTTGATGACTGTTTTATACGTCACTGTTGCAAGAAACCTTAAACAAACCAACAAGCAAACAAACAAACAAAAACAAATATCTCAACTATCAATGACTTGCTCCCAAGAAATACTTGGGAAATAGTATTTCCCATACAGTCATGAATTGTGGGTGCATCTGGGAACACTCGCCAGCTTCCCTGCTGTTCTTCGATTAAGCTTTACAAATTGCATATGTGTTGTTACTATTTATTTATTAATTATTTATTTATTTATGTTTTAAAATAGAGAATGGTTGTGGTGCCTAAGACTTTTGAATAGCATAGTACTGTCATGGTGCTGGATGGGTTGTGCAAATGCACTTGACAATCCTGTTAATGCAAGAACTCTTCCAGAACAGCTGACCTTTGTGTCAATAACGGATTGTTATTGTTGTTGTTACTTAATTACCTAATGTCCTATGTCTTCTTTTTGGAAAAAATCCAGCATTGTTCTAGAATGTCAAAAATAAATCCAAACTTGTGTCCAAACTTTTGACAGATCTCTCTCTTTCTATCTTAGCACTGTTGCCCTGCACCTCCAGGGTTAAGGGTTCAATTCCTGCATCAGGCTGTGTGCATGGAGTTTGCATGTTCTCCCTATGCTTGGTGGGTTACCACTGGGTAATCTGGTTTCCTCCCACAGTCCAAAGACATGCAGCTTGGGTTAATACAGTGTTCAGTACTGTCTGTGTGTGTGTTAAAAGTGAACTCTCTCCCTCTCTCTCTATAGCCTCAGCTCTGCCAGGTTGCCGCTGTTGGGCCCTGAGCAAGGCCCATAACCCTGCCTGCTCCGGGGTGCCATATCATGCCTAACCCTGTGCTCTGATCTCAGCTTAATAACAAGGTAACAGGGATAACCACAGCCTTGTGAGGTTTGTGAAATGAAGCCTGTTAAAGAATTTAGGTGAGATTCACAGCTGGGGTCAGTGCTGCAAGAGCCACCATGCAAGGACGTATCCAGGACATGTGCTACAACTGTCACATTCCTTGTGTCAAGCCACTCTTGAACCAGACACAACATCAGAGGCATCTTACCTGGGCTAAGGAAAAAAAGGACAGGACTGTTGATCAGTGGGTCAAATTCCTCTTTTCTGATGAAAGTAAATTCCCAGAGTCTGGAAGAGGAGTATCAGGAGTATAGAGAATCTATGGGGTATAGTGAAGAGGAAGATACGAGACACCAGACGCAACAACACAGAAGAACTAAAGGCTGCTATCAAAGCAATCTGGACTTCCACAACACCTCAGCAGTGCCACAGACATTTTGGGTTTTCATTAGCTGTAAGCCATAATCATGAAAACGATAAACACTTGAAATATATCAGTCTGTGTTTAAATAGTATCTATAAAATGAATTGCTGAAATAATAATAACAAAATAATTTAAAAAAAACTTTTTGACAATATACTGTGTATAAAATGGTGTAAAGGAAATTTTGTGCACATAACTATTATCTCTAAATCTGCCTAAAGACTGCATTATAGAAATTTATTACAGTAATTCCTAAATTCCTTCAAAATGTTGCTATATATTCCTACTCTTTTTTGTGGATCCATTCAAAATAATAGCTGAATAGCCAATGTCGTGCTACTAGGCCCGCACAGTATGCTGATTGGCCACGTCAGTGGTGATGTCATTGTTCACGTCGCATTCACGGAGACGGTACAGGCCTTTATTTGGACCCGCCCCTTTCTGCCCCACCATAAGCTTCGCAGTCATAAGTAAGAAGACTAAAGTGAGCTACAGAAGATAAAACGGGTAACAGGAAATCTGACAGTTTTCGTCAGCAAATATTTTTGGGACGTGACTAGCATGTACAAAGTTGAATACGTCGACTTTTTATTTCCTTTTGCTACGAGTTAACGTGTTCTTTCGACCGAGCTAACTTGTACTGCGAGGTTTTCTAAGTCGCCGTGTGAGCAGTGAATGTGGTGAGTACCCCCACTCCAGCTCTCTCACAACTGCCTAACCTGACTCGGGCTCGTTCTAGCCAACGTGGCTGGTCAGAGTAACTGAGACCCAGCCTGGTCTCGTGCTCTTCGCACATCCATATTTATTTCCGTGTTCAGTTAGCTCAGCGAGTTTGTGTTGATGTGCGTGATCAGTTGCGTTAGCTGGCTGTCAGTGGAAAAGTTCAGTGCTTGCATGCATTTTGCTTGCGGCAGTGTAAAAACAAAAACATTGTTCAACCTGACTTAAATCCCTTTAAACTTGCTAAAACACGTGTACAATCCGAAATAAATCTCTCATTTAGCATTTTGTTTTAGAGCCAGCACCATTTAGCTTCCTGCTAAAGACAGGAAATCGACTTGAGTTACCTGGCGGGCTAACGCTAGCTAGCGTAGAAATGAGTGTAAAATGAGCGGAAGTTATATCGCACAGGTTATGAGTACTTTAAAAAGCAACATTACGCTCTAAAGTGAGACTTTTTCAAAAGTAGTTAAAAGTCAGTCGATGCGTCCTGCTTCTGTCAGTCATTTGGACTTGGTGTGTTGATCAATAGCTGTCAGGCATCATTTTGTTTGTCTAATAGCCTAGCCAGTTCAGCTAACTACCCCTGACTCGGTTAGAGAGCGCGACACCAGGGCGACTCACTATCATCACCTCATGAGCTTTAGCAGGATTCATGTGGACGTCTCAGAAATGCCATGAAGTGTAATTTCATAACATTCACACTACATGCATGAACGTCCTATAAACTATTAGTGCAATTAAACACCAATAATTGAAAATCTTAACTTTTTTTTTAATTAAAACTGTAATTTAACACACTTTGTATTTTTTGTTCTAACTTTGTATGGAAGTGTTTAAAAAAGATTTTTCACCTTTAAAATCGCACGCTGTGAGACCCCCTAGTTTAATAAGTGAAATGTCCGCCCGTTTTTGTTCACTGTTCATAGTGATTGTGTTTGTACTGTACACCTAAAGAAGTCAGCATTGTTGCTTTTGAGGGTAAAGAATGCTAAAAATGTAGACTGGTGACTTTAAGGATTTTTAAGGAAATGGGCAAATCGTACACAGATCAGCCATAACTTTAAAACCACTAGCATTATAACTGTTTAAGTTTTGGGTACCCCTTTGTGCCAACCCTCAGGGCATGATGTCATCAGACCTTTTAGAGGAGTGCACTGAGAGTGTGTGGCACTAGGATGTTGGTACTGGATCCTTCTGGTGTTGTGAATTGCCGGTTGGTGTCTTCCTATCACCATTAACCTTTTCTGCAGTTTGTGTTGCGTTGGTTTTTCTGTGTCATCGGACCTGTCGTGGTGGCCATTAGTCCACGCAGACATGGGTGAGACTTGGGTGTTTATGATCCTGACACCAGTTTAGTGGTGTAGAGTTGGTCAGTGTCCTTCAGATCAACTGGTGGTGGTGTTAATGTTATGGCTGCTTGGTGTAAATCATTGTATATAGTTCTAAAACATAACAAATGTCCCCAAGGACCAAGTAAATACTTGTGATTGCAGCAGTCTCTCGACTCCTGTCAAGTAAAACATCAGTTCAGATTTGGGTAAAAAAACGTAGGTTCAGTGACATGGTGCAAACTGTACATTATTTGGACTGTACTCATCCTGCTATCAGGACAAGGAGACGTCTCTACTTGCCTGTCTGCTCCCTTCTGTGTTCTACATTCGCATGTTCTTGCTCATATAGCCCACGTCTGTGTGTTTTGGAGGTGCGGTTTTGAGTAAAGACAGTAGACTGAGCTTTATCTGACATGGCAGATCACTAGAGACAAGTTGCTGTGTGAAATATGAATGGGTCTGTGTGTAATGGGGCAGTGTCTGAATTATGGGAAATCCTGCCCATCAACTTATCAGTATAAGTATATTCATAATAAAGCCTGTCTTATCAGATTCTTGCATTGCAGATATCTAGCTATAATAGTTTCTGCAACAGTCCTGACTTCTCATAAAAGTTATGAGAAGGCTTATAATAGATTTTGCATTGAATTCATTTGAAATCAACAGCCAGACCTCATAACTGACTTGTTCGCACAGTATTTGTAATGGTTTGTCTGTTAAAAACAAAAGCGCAACTAAATTTCAGCTCTGTATTTCATGACATGCTGTCTGTTTAAATAGTAAAATATTTTGGGATTAAATTGACTGAATATTAAGGAGGCCTGTTAAGAGAAGTGAGAGTTGACAAGATTAACACAGAAAAGGCTGCTGGCTCTTAGGCTAGAAAGGTGTCCTGTACTTGACTGGTAAGTTCATAAGCATGTACAAAGTCAAACACTGAGTTAATAATTTTAAATCACCGACCTAATTAGTAATTAAATGGAAGTGCTCCATTTTTGCTCATTTTGGTCTTTTAAGTAAAAGGCGACAATGCAATAGGTGGGTTGTGAATGTAAATTAATACATAATTTAAGTTATAAAGCACTTCCATGGCAAAGACAGTTAGTCTACATTTACTTGCATCTAACTGTAGTATTACTGGCAGTAATGCCTCAGTTAGTGAGTCCTCCCCACCCACCTATAGCAAACATGTGTCTGTAGAAACTTAATGTAGGTTTTAAATGCAGTCAGATATAATACACTGCCTGGCCCCAAAAAAGTTGCTGTTTCAGAAGGGTCATATTATTGGACTGCGTCAAGTTAAAAAAACATTAAAATGACTGGACCTGGGTTTATGACCGATATATAACACAATATTAAAACCTGGAAGGATGGTGCTGTACAGTCAGCATTGTGGAAGAAACGTGATTATGATCAGATATCACTTAAATGTTTGAATATTCATTGTAAAAAAATTAACTGTGGAAATTACAGCGATTATTAATAGTGAAAGTAAGAGCATTTCCACTGTGTGATGCAATGAGAGCTCACAGGATGGAGAAGACACTTGTTAGTGAAACTTATAAAAAAAATAAATAAAAAGAAAAGGATTGAGTTTGCTAGGAAGCATGAAGATTAGACTCGAGCAAATTGGAAAAGGTCATGTGATCCGATGAGTCCAGATTGACTCTATTCCAGAGTGTTGAGCCTGTCAGGGTCAGAAGGGAATTGCATGAAGTGCCCGTCATGCATGTACAAGCCTATGGAGTGCGTGTTATGATCTGGGGTTGCTACAGTTGGTCAGGTCTTGGCTTGGTAATGTTATGTGGCGGAAAAAATAAAGTCTGATGACGACTATAGTTATATGGTCATTATACTGTCTTCCCTGGCGGCATAAGCCAGGACAAAGAGTGGTTCTAGAAGCATGAGAAATATTTTTTTATACATGGATTGTGCAACACTTTTTACAGGTTTTTTTTTTTTTTTTTTGGTCTGACAGGTACAGTATATAAATGTAAAAGAAAAATGCACCAGCCAGTTGTTCCTAAGAAAATTAAATGTACTACCTGCTGAGCACCTCGCAAAAAAAAGAAAAAGTGAAAAGTCCTATGAAATGGTCCATATAAATTTATTTATATACTATAATTATAACTTATTTATAACTATAGTTATTTTCTACTAACTATTAATCAAGATATTAAATTAAAACTCTCAAGTATTAATTATTAAAAAATTTTCTGTTTGCATATTACAGTGATTTCTGTAATTGAACCATGCAACATCTTTTTTTTTTTTTTATTCTTTTTTTATACATTTAAATATTTATTTATGTATAATAAAACGTCCATATAAGGAGCTTGTTTTTATTTCTATTTTTGTCTTTGCCCTGAGATTTAAATTTCTACTTGTTTTGCTGCTTAAGGAAGGAAATTCGCTTGGTTAACTCTGATGTGGCTTATGTTTGAGAGACTGCCAGATTTTGAAATTAAAATGTAGCCGCCTATTTTCAGTGAAGCTAAAGAACACCTTTTTGCCATCATTTGTGACGTACTTTGTTATGTCTGCGAACAAAAAGTTGCTAACTTTGAAAGGCAAATCAATGATTGAGAGAGGCTTTGACAGTCAAAGGGAAAAAAAATCCTGGCATGTGATGGTAGCCTGCATCACCTTTCAAGTTTCTATTGCTCCACCCTCTACACGGCACAAATTTAATTAATTTTTTTCTGATCTTTTGACCATCAGTTTAAATGTCTCCGTTTAAATAGGTCATTTACCATTTAACTGTGACTGACTGGACAAACCCATATACATTTTAAAATGTATAATAAATTGCAATAAAGGATGTTACTTTATGGGGCATCTGGTAGATTTATAATAACTAATATCTAATTGATGATAGTCAGTAACCATTCCATAATCGAACATCTGTTTGAATAAACCAATCGATGATCAAGTTGTGGTCGGTTTCATCTGTACGTTGCAACGCATTTTGCACGCTTTGTGTTTCCTGAAAATCAATCCCACCATGATTTACTATGAATGCACCCAAAGTGCATTACACATACAGTACATACATCAACTAGGATTACTCGCATAAATACATTAACATTACAAACACGACACAGCTGTCAAAGCAGAAGTACACTGTCATTGTAAGCCAACTAGTGTTTAGCATTGTACACACACTCCTTGTGACAGATTTTGCATATCATGTACTTCATGTTAGGATTTTCCTTTGTTGCTGGTTTGCCTGTATAATTTCTCCTGAAACAAGTTTACACCCATACCTGGGAGCATTTATTTTTCCCCCCAGGAAAATTGTGTAACAGGTTACTGTGAAAAACCGTTTCCACCATTTTACACAACAGTGTTGTGAACATGCGGAGTCACCATGTTTCCCCTACACCAGGTGCGCAGAAAAACCATTCAACATGGTGCGTTTTAGGAATTTTTATTCAATTAAAATCAGTTGCTGTTGTTCATAATTGTTGATTCATAAGGTGACTGATCATTGACTGATTAATGGTCTTCCATCAATAATAACTGTCTCTAATGTATTGCTTTCCGCATTATGGGCCTACATTGTTCAGAAATACATGCTAATGTTTTGTATACATGTGTTCACTAGTGTATTAGACCCTCCCCACCTGTTTGGTCCTCTTTGTAGATTAACATTTGAGATTACTAGCGTTATGACCAACCGTTAAACGGTAAAGAGTTTGTAGAAATAGTTAAAAGGTTAAAGCTAAAAATAAGTTGATCATCTGCCACATAACTGCTCATAACTTCCCTTCTACTCAGCATTTTGATTTTATACACACACCACCCATGGTTGTACATTTATGTTGTGGTTTTACACACAGCATCGCTGACAAATTGTACATGGCTAGTAGTATACCCGCAAAGTTCACCTATATGGTAGACATAACTGTCCAAATTTAGCTACAAAGTAGTTACATAGAACTTTGTTTTTGTACTCGCTGAATCTGAATACTTAATCTGAAGGCATGTGTTAACAGTTGTGCTGTAATTGTTGGCTCAAATATCCTAGATATTTTTTTTTTTTCTATCATATCACAGAAGATTTTGTATTTTTGTTCTTCAGAAGGTGAAAGGTTTCTTGCTTCATCCAAAGTCAAGCACACCATTTAAACAACATGCCATTCCCATTTGGGAAGTCACAGAAGAGTCCAGCAGAGATTGTGAAGAATCTCAAGGAGAACGTGGCATGCTTAGAGAAGCTGGAATCAGCTGACAATAAGAAGAGTGAAAAGGTAAACCACAGCGACGTCCGTGCCTGTGTTTGCATGTTGTACAGCGATCATTGTATTTAAGACAATGATGTAAGCTTTTGGGCTTGAAATCTTATCAGTGCATGCGAAGGCAGTAGTGATGTGGGTGGTAAGCTGACAGGTTTTTTTTTTTTCCTTTTTCCACCAGGTTGCTGAGGAAGTTTCAAAGAATTTAGCCTCATTGAAAGAGGTGTTGTGTGGTACTGGAGACAAGGAGCCTCAAACAGAAGCAGTGGCTCAACTAGCACAGGAGCTTTACAACACCAACCTCTTCATCGCCCTCATAGCCAACCTGCAGAGGATCGACTTCGAGGTGGTTTTTCAGTTTGGATTTTTTCTCCCCATTTTAAATTATTTCTTTCTTTCTTTATTTTATTTAGTGCATTGAATGTTTTTGTGTGCAGTTTAAAAATCTAGTTGCTACTAGTGTTTTTGTGCATACAGATCATCCTATAAATTCAGACTTGATATTAAGGCAAAATTTTTTTTTTTTTTTTTAACTTGTGAATGGCTGATTTTATGTGGTTATTCTTCACTAACCCTGGTTTAACTTTGTTCATGTGTATCGTTTTGTCGTATTCGTCATTTGCACGTAATTTGATTTAATTTTGCTCCCTAAAGGGAAAGAAGGATGTGGTTCATCTGTTCAGCAACATAGTGCGGCGTCAGATTGGCACCCGCACACCCACAGTCGAGTACATTTCCTCCCACTCTCAGATCCTCTTTATGCTGCTGAAAGGGTGAGTTTTCCAGGCCTCAGGGCACAGTCATGATCAGCGCTTTCTCCAAAAACCATTGATTATGCTGTCAGTTCCAGTTGCCATTACTGATGTGCTGTTCTACTATGTTATGGCTACAGAGTGTACATTTCACTAGTTCTGGTATTGGAGCTGCAAGCACTCCGCAGCTTTTCGTGCGTGTAATTAGTGGTGAACACATTTATTGTCTGGTTTATTTCTTAATCCTGTTTCATCACCGACCCTTCATGAGTGCTTATTTGATTCCTTTCAGTTGTTTTAGTGTTGCCTGTGAATACCTTGCTGGTTAAGTACTATGCTAGTCATTCATAGGTGTATTGGTGAGGTTATTCACACAGAATTTTGCATTTGGCATTATACTCTAGCCAAATTCAGATGTGCTATGACCTACATTTGTGGCACCTCAAACTAATGTACTGGCTTTATTTTCAAATTGAAAATGTAGCTAATGTTTGGGAAGTGTGTGGGAACTGACTGGTGATCACCAGGGAATAAAAACTTTCTATATGGTCAAACTACGGAGTTGATTCCCGAAAATTGCATAATTTGGTTAATTACTAAGTCACTGATCAGAATTCTATTTGCTATATATTTTATGTAGACAGTGCAGCTTAGTATATGTTCAATATAATATTATATGCCATTAAAATAGATCTACTGACTCGGCTTGTGCACAGTTCATACAATGTATAGTTTACTTGGTCGTGGTAAAGATATGTAGGTCTTGTCCTTTATTCCGACCGGATTCGCTGGTGAGGTAGAATACCGTATTATTGCCTTTGTATCTCCGGAGTTTTAAACCCACCTGGGCCTGTAGTTATGTTGAGGGCCTAGTAAAGCCTAAATACATGTTATGGCAAGAGGAAAAACTGCCTGCATGCACCAGTTGAGTCTGCGACTATCTTTGTGGTCAAGAGAAACATGAGATGAAGTGTGAACTTTATTTACAACAGCATTACTTAACCCGCAGACATCAGGAAATGCTGTCCCACCTTAATAGTGCCTTAGGTTTTTGGCTAATACCTGATATTAAATCAGTTAATATGGGGCTCCCCCCCCCTCCCTTCAATATGAGAGAATTTTGTTGCTGCCTTCAGTCTATAATCTAGTTCTTTTTTTTATTTTTTCTCGTCTACAGTCTATATTGTTGAATGAAATGTCACAACTGCTAAAATAAATAAAAAGATTTCATCTGTGAACCTAGGTTTTTTACTTTTTACTGGATAGTAATTACTTATTCTTCAGAGGTGATCTTCAGCAGTGGCCATGTATTCTCTGATAATTGCAGTTATGAGACTCCAGAAGTGGCTCTGAATTGCGGCATGATGTTGAGGGAGTGTCTGCGTCATGAGCCCTTGGCCCGCACCGTTCTCTTCTCTGAGGACTTCTACCGCTTCTTCCACTATGTGGAACTTTCCACTTTCGACATTGCCTCAGATGCCTTTGCTTCTTTTAAAGTGAGTTGTTTATTTATTTATTTTTCCCTCCTTCTATAATTGTTTACATGAGTTCAGGTAAAAACTGTTTAACTGACACATGTTTTGCATGGTTTTCTTATTTTTAGGATCTCCTAACGAGACACAAAATCATGTGTGCAGATTTCTTGGAGACAAATTATGACCGGGTAAGTATCACTTTCGTTAGATTTCTTTAATCATCTACTTTTATTAATATTATAATTCAATCGTATGGTAAAAAGGTAATCTACAAGGTTTTTTGAAGCTTCACAGAAACACATCTTTTGACATTTGTTAAAACTGAAATATTGTGTAAATTTTCCAGGTATTTACAGAGTACGAAAAGCTGCTGCATTCTGATAATTATGTCACCAAACGTCAGTCTCTAAAGGTGGGGATACTTTTTAAACGCTTGTTGTCACATGTTAACCACGCCATTAAGACAGATGCTTATCTGTTTAGAAGAGAACACAACAGCTTTGTTGGAATCTCGGGTTGCATTTCGTTTCTTCTTTGTGACCGGAATATCCACATATTTGGAGAATTTTGCTTTCAAATGGAATGTCCTATTCTTTATGTATTTATCATTAAATGTTCTAAATATAATTATGTTGAAAATGTTGCTGTCCATATTTTAGCAGTTCTGTGTTTAGAGGTTGTTGCATGGGTGTCTTAATCTGCACACAGTAGCGCTAAATTAGATAATGCTCTAAATTTGGGTAAGCCAATTTAAGCATCAAGTTAGATGAACAACATGTCCTTATAGCATGGACATATGAGGTTAGCATTGACTTTCAGGAAATCACATTTTGTGCATCTGCTTGAAATAGCTTTCTTGAAGACTCTTTCTTTTGTATTTCACACACAGCTCTTGGGAGAACTCTTGCTGGACAGACACAACTTTACAGTCATGACCAAATATATCAGTCGAGCCGAAAACCTGAAACTGATGATGAACATGCTGAGAGACAACAGCCGCAACATCCAATTTGAAGCTTTTCATGTCTTTAAGGTATGTTCCTGTTAGCACCGTGCTGTCTCTCATGAGAAGAACACTTCTACTGTCTAAAATACAGATTTTCAGCCATTTATGACAATTAATTGGATAATTCGAACATAGTTTAATTTTAACATATTGTGACATCACTTGTTGGTGGCATGTAGCAAAATTTTCCAGTCAGCAAACAAGGAGGCTGTTGCTGTCTTCTTATTCTGCCATGATGGGCAAGCAAAAGGGCTGTTGTACTGAATATCAGCATGGCTGATTACTGTTCAGCTGTAGACATGAGGCCACAAGAGTGGCACAGTTGATTACAGCCACATCTCTACTCTTACTCTCTTACTGATAGCCCATCTGACTGACATTCACTTTAAAGCTGCATCTGGATTTCTTCATCATTGTCTTCTTCTAAGCATTTATGTGCTGCCTGGCCAAAAAACAAGTCATGTACTAATACTTCCATTAGCTTTGATCATGGTGCACAATGTGGTGGACTATTCATGTGTGAAAATGATTCCTCGTGCTCCCAGAACTACTCTTTCACGGTATGAGTCCTGGAATATGCCTGTCATCAAGGAAGAATAAGGGGGGCATTGCTTGATGCGCTCTTCTTACCCTGATCTCACACTCATCAGACCACATGGCCTTTTTTTTTTTTATTGCTCCAAAGTCCAATCTGTATGGTTCTTAGAAAACATAAGCCTTTTTTTAAGTAGCTCCACTAACAAGTAGTTTTCTTATAGTCACACAGCTGCTTAACCCCAATTTGTGTGTACAAAAAAAAGAATCTTCCATAAGCAGTTTAGCACTATCCTTCAATATCCTTGTTTTACTGCAAATCATGCTGATCAATATTTGTTTGTTGCAAAATTTGACCCTTCTAAAACAGTGACACTTTATTTAGCCAGGCAGTGCATTTAAAGTTATATCCATTGGAAATGTATCGCTTCTTACATCCACTGATGTCATTAAATGATTTAATTTTTTAAATCCTTTTAAATTTTTTAAATTCATGATTTTTTTTTTTTTTTTAATAAGATGAAAAATATGCCGGAGTCTCACTCTTTTTGAGCTTGTCTTTTTAACAGGTTGAGACAGCAGGGTTTTGTTTGTTTGTTTTTTCCACATGCGGCTGTAACCGCAGATTTTGCACATCTGAATTTAAATTAACATACTCGGCTGAATTAACTTGAAGGGAGATCACAACACTTACAGGCTTATATGTGCCATGCTGTAGTGTTGAGAAATAATGTTATGAGAGATGCATACGGGTACTCAATCAAGATACAAATGTTCTTGTTAATGTTCAGTCGAGAAAAAAGTCGACTGTATTTGACGTTTTTTCCCCTCCCTCTCTCTCGATCAATTACTGAACAACTGCTTTTCATCCTCACCTTTAACACTGACGATTCCTTATAATTTGAAAATTCATATGTTACTTCACTTGAGTGGCTATTTATATCCCAAGGACAGGAGGGTTAGACTGTGCTTGCACATGCCAGCAGGAACAACCGATTTGAAATGACTCCTTGGTACCATTTACTTGCTACAGTCTGTATCTATCTATTATGTTGCTGTTACTGGTGTCCTCTAGGGTCAATTAACAAAACTTACATGAACTTGTAATGTTCTGGCCCTTAAACATGGTGACAAGGATTGTTCTACACTGAAATGACCAATTTCGTAAAGGCACATTTAAAAATCAATATTGGAATGTAGGATTGTAATGTTATCTTCATTTACACCACTGTGTTGCTACAGGTTAAATAGCCTCCACTTAAACAAGCTTTTTTTTGTCTGGTGTGTTCACCAGGTGTTTGTTGCAAACCCAAATAAGACTCAACCTGTTTTGGACATCCTGCTGAAGAACCAATCAAAACTGGTGGAGTTCCTGAGCCAATTCCAAACAGACCGTTCGGAGGATGAGCAATTCTGTGATGAAAAGAACTATCTCATCAAGCAGATACGAGATCTCAGGAGGCCCGCACCACCGGAGGAAGCATAAAGAAGAACAGGACTGAACGGTTGCGGTGGTGACATGTTTTATGCAGTTAAGGAAATAACAATGAAAGTATGACAACAGGCCTCTCTCGGATCACGTTTCTTTGCAGCTGTCCTCCAAAATGTACAATATTATAGTCAATATTCACAAACTGTTTTTTGTTTTCTGTTTGCTTAGGAAAGAGTGAATTTGCATGAGGGACACAAGCACTCTGTTGAAACCCTAGAGCATTTCTCCCTTATGTGTGAAACATTTATTTGATTTAGTTTTTTTGAACCTTCTGCTTTTTTGACATCAGTCTATCTGCAGCTTCTAACTGTGAATAGTTTTTTTTTTTTTTTTTTTTTTAAGAAGCAGGAAGTGAAGGAATCATTTCATGCAGTCATTTCTACTACATTTCAAGACTTAAGTAAGCTCTCAAAGCTGTTTTAGGGGTGTATTAAAAGAAAATGTTAAAACGTTTGAAGCAGAAGGTGTGTCACAGGTATGTCATGAATTTAGAAAGTAAAGCAAATGTTTTAAAACAAGGCTATTCAAAATCATTAATTAATTTCTATTCTCTCCAAAACCAATTGGAATTTTATTTATCGTTCATAGGAGAATTTCACGCAACCCTGAATATAAATCATGACTTGCAGACTTATAGATTTGCTGTCATTTATGATTATGTGCTCACTTGGCAGAGTGCTTCCATTATTTACAAATCATTGATTGTTTAAATCTCACAATGCATCGTCTTTATACTATTATTCTGATTTAGTTAGGTCAGCATGTTTAAACTGGATGCGAGACTATATATGATATAGATTTAAAAACTGGGTGTTGGATTTCTTAGCTGGGAAACTAAATCTGGTTTGCTTATTTCACTGATAGATGCATAACATGTAGAAGCATAACCTCTTCACAATCTCTGTGTAAAATGGTAAAAATGTTTGATGCTCCTTAGGTGCTGTGTTTTGAATTTCAGCTTACGCACATGAACCTAGAGACTGCTGAAGCCTTTAACAGATGACTCCAAATGCACACAAAAGCAAACGCCACATTTAACACAATTTCCATACCATTATCTGTACTGTCAACCTTGAATTAATCAAAACTGTGGAAATATGTTCTCTCAAGACTGTATTTTTAGGTTCAAATTTATTTTTGCACTTTTCCATAAATCTTGGTTATTGGAATGTCTCTTTGCAAAACAGGAATCTACAGAAAAGCCTTCTTAGGATTAGCAAGTGTATTTTAACTTCAACCTTCTATTCAATGTACAATGTTTGCACAAAGTCTACTTTATATACCTCATAGGATTTGAGTTGCTCAAGTGCCATGTACTTAAGTGTCCTTTTCCCCCCTCTTGACCAGTTTTAGGTTAGATTACCTTGGTGGTCAATTATGCAAAATAATGTTAAATCTTATAACAAATTTTGCCCTTCGGTTGCTGAATAGGATCCACAAGGGAAGATGTTAACTGTGATCTGTGCTGATATGGTACTCTTGAATGTAAGTGTGCTGATATTTTTCTCAGTGTATGTGAATATTTTAGCGATATCAGTTCATAGAGTAAAATCCCTTTTTAATAGAGAACGATGGTGCCAAAACAAGATGTGAACATCAAGTAGAGTTTAATAATATCAATATACTGCCTTTTTGTCTTTTTACAAATGAGTGTGACTGTGAACCTTCATCATACAAAGAATAGTCCTATACAGTCAGCACATGCTTCTATTAGTTTATGTAAAGTTTAAATCTATACAATAGTCCACTACATGAACAATGGGTCAAAATTTGTTTAATTGTTTAGCTAAGTAGTTTATATTAAGGGTGGGCAGTTTTGGACAGGTTGCAAACGCCAGCCTTTGTCACAAAGTTTTAATAGTGAACGTTTAACAAGAAGTTATTGAGAATTACAATGTCCAATGCTTGCTAAATTACTTTTTGGGGTTACTGGCTTCAGAATTGGGCTTAAATATGAAGTGCGTTTTACTCCACTTTCAGTTTCCTGTAGGTTTTCTGTTGGGATTGTATATTTACTTAAAGGTTTATTTTAAGAAATGAATGTGAAAACATATTGGAAATAAAATAAACAACTGTGCATGGCTCAATATCATTAAAAAGGGTCAATTGGAAAAACAACTACCTGTCAGTTTTAAGCGCCACCAGAGATCTGGTTAAGCTGTTAACTTGTACTGTATCTCTTTGTCAAGCAAAGAAAAAAAACTATTTGTAGAGGACATGAAACTAATGCTGGATTGAGTATGCACACACTGTCTCGGTGTTCTTTGCACTCAGTGACTGAGCAGGCGAAGCATATGCTACAGTGATGTGGCTTAAAATTAAAAGGTTTTCATTTTCCTTTGGCAAGTCACTGGTTATTTAAATGCTTGCATAGGTGCTGTGGAGCTGAAACTTCTGCCCCAACATGCCACCTTCTTTGACCACAAATAAATGTAGTCAAAGTTACAGCAAATGTTGTAACTTTGGAAAGGAAGTCAGTTTTCTTATGGTACTATAACAAATAGCAAAATATCTTCCTGTTAAAAATGCCACTTAACTCATTATGCAGACATGCAGTAAACATTGAGTCTTAAATTTCCTGCAAACCTGATTTTTTTTTTTTTTTTTTTTAGAAGTAGCAGTTTCACCATCTCATCTCTGATGTGCTCACATTCCCTATAGACATGTTTTTATAGAGCTTGGCAGTTTTTTTTTTTTTTCAATAACCATACATTTAATTGACGTGCAATGCTAATATCTACATATATTGATGCACCTCAATATGTTGCAGTTAAAATCACAAAAAGGCACTCTCAACTTTACACCGTCACTTGTGGTGTATATGCTCTGTGAGTTTCTGTGCATGGTTCTCCTTCTCTGCCCTGAGTTGTGCTCGAGTCTCATCCAGTTCTATCTGCAGCCTCACCACAGCAGCCTCATGCTCTATCCTGGCTGCCTGCACTTCCATTGCACACATAATCTTCTGTTGCTCCTTCACTCTCTTCAATTCTTCAGTTAAATCTGAGCACTCCTGTCTCACTTGACGATATGCAGCATTGGATTTTCTTAAATCAGCCCTCAACCTGTTTGCCTCCATGTCCTTTTCTTGGCTCTGCTCAGCAAGCTCCTTTAACTGAACACTCATTTTGTGAATTTCCATCTTCAGAGTCTTCACTACCAAGGTTTGACGTGCTGACTCTTTTCTTGAGTCCTTCAGCTGCTCATCAAGTTCCTCCAGCAGGCCATGCAGCTGAATCTTCTCCCCTCGCTTTTTGCTCAGGAGTTCCTCAGAAGTTTTGAGCTCCTCCCTCAGCCTCCATCTATCTGTTGCTATTTGATTCAAGGTCTCTTGGAGTGTTGAAATGTCCTCCTGGTTCCATATTGTGGTATTTGCTTTCTCACAAAAATGCTTATCCAGTCCATCAGTTTGAGGACCATGTCTATCCACTGGACTGTCAGTTCTGATCATTCTCTGTACCAGGTTTCTTCTCTTGATCGTCTCTTCCTGTTGTACGCTTTTTAATACATTTTGATAGATTTGCTTCTTAGATTCTGCCCTATCAGAGATCAGGTTTAAAGGTAAACAGTCGATTTGTTGTTCTTCAGCATTGTAAACTTTGCCTTCTAGCAAGTCTTGAAAAGTGAAGCGAGGAGGAAACAGCTTTTCCACCCAGTGCAGACTGGAGCCAAGTTCTCCGTGTGCACCTGCAGTGCCCTCGGTCATTTTTTCCTCCCTCCGAACACGTTAATAAAGACTACTTCAAGAAAATTAACGGCAGATCTGGACAGAAACAGCTAGTTGTTCGAGAGCGAGAAATGGCAAGGTGTGTGTGTGTGTGTTTACATTAGTAACCATGGAGGACTGGGTGACGTATATTCAACGCATATGTAACGGTGATGACTAAACTCGTTTTGTTAGTTATATTTATACTGTTAATTACACTTGTATTGAAGAAGAAAACAAACACGGAAGCAACGGCAACATTTTGCACATTCTATGAAACCTTCCCGTTTGTAAAATATCGCCATCTAGTGGTGAAGCTGCTAATACACACCAGCGCTTTCTATAACAACAAAATATAGTTGATGTACAGTACATGTTGTTCTCTGTGTTCACACTGCTCCCTACTGGCCTGAACTAGGAATAGTTCCAAATATTGAAACAATAGTCAGCAGGTCTAGAAAGAGACCAAAAAGCAGATTTATAGATGTAGTGAGAGAAAAGGATGCAGATGATGGGGATAGATGGAGGAAGATGATTCGCTGTGGCGATCCCTGAAAGGGAACAGCCTAAAGACAAAGAAGAAGAAGACAGAGGGGCTGTCAGTATAAATGTCCTTTAGGATAGCTTATATATTAGTGCCCCCCCCCCCCCATTTTTAAATATAAATATATATATATATAAATCATATACAATTTTTCTAATTATACGTATCTTATATTTTATAAGAATATATAATTAACTAAACTTAGTATGACATCTAATATAGCATCTAGATTACCTTTAGCACCTTTTGTGCATGTACAATGGTGTATGGCTAATACTATGACAATAATACACTTTTATTATTATTATTATTATTACTTACCAAATAAACCAAATGATCCACCATATTTATCAATACTGTTCCGATAAGATGTACTAGCACCACAGAATAACCAGTATCTGGTATCCAGTATCTACATATAAGTAGGAATGCATACTGTAATTTTTCAGGCTACTTGTGACAAATAAACAAAACACCACTAGCAGTAAATAAGTGACGGTAGTTGGTGGGGCTGGTGACTATAGAGGAAAATCCACACGGGAATGTTTAGGCAAAACTCTGCCTTTGATGCACAGCACAATGGCCCTATAGAGTTGTGGGGGGTTTACACAGGGCAGAGGTCATTTCAGCCTTCCTGTGGATATCCAGCTATTCGATAAGGCGCCTAAACCAAAAGGAAATACTTCAGCAACACACAGAGTTGTTTAGTCAACTCTACAACTAAGAGACATTTTCTTACGCAGTGGTGCTCATTTAGGATTTAACCCTCGATTTGATTTCATGTTTAAATTATTACTTTTTGGTGCATGGTCTCGCTTCTTTTTGCTCTTGCCCAACCCCCAGGAAAAAAAGATGCTCTTCAATTACATGCTTGACATAACTTTTTGTGGTCAACCGAGAACAGGCGACATGGCTTCAACATGAAACATCTGCGCACTAGCTCTCTGCAAAGAGTCTCACGGTTAGGCTTTGTGTATGAAATCCCGGCACAACACGATGATTTTTTAAGGCTATAACTTCAAGTGAGACAACAACACTACGAATAATAATAATAATAACAAAAGACTATTTGAGATTTACTGCTTTATGATCCCAACTATTTTTGGTTTCATTGTTCCTTTATTATTATTTTTTAAACAAACCTTTAAGATCAAACGATCAAAGTGGATTTGTAGTGTTTAATGTTAGTTATCAGGATCTTAAGTAGTTGTTTAAAAAATAAATATTGTTTAAATATTCAAGTTTATTATGATGATGGAAGTTATTTTAGACTATTAAAATGCGTAACGTGGTGAAGCATATCAGATTGTGTTCATTTGGTTTAATAAGCAGGAATCAAAGACAGAGAAGCCGCAACAATTATGCAAATTGTATTGTAGCGGATGTTGTCGTGCCCTGGGTGCAGGGAATTTTGTGTGTGTGTGTGTGTGTGTGAGGGAGAAAGAGCACATTGGGGAGGCGCTCAAACCCGACACATGACCAGACGTTCGCGCCTCTTTTGGATTCTCGAAGATTCAAAACAAGTTTTCGAAGAGGTAACTGATACATTTAACTTTTATAAATGTTGTATAAAATTGTTCTTTCGTTTGATTTCATTTAATTCAGTTTGACACACTTTCTGCTACATTTATATTTTGTTTGTGATTGCCCGGCTTTAGTATGTGTCTAAAAACTCAGTGTTTTCGTTGGAGAGGCTTTTGTGCGTCAAACCACAGCTTCCATTATAGATAACTTCACCTAGTTAACATGTAGCCGAAAATGTAGTTAATATATTGCTCAAATGTTTTCACTGTGTTAATGATTTAAAAAGACGAGAAAATTCTTCAGTTTTATTTTGACTCCTATTTCAAAAAAGAAAAAGTAGTAGTAGTAGTAGTAATAATAATAATAATAATAATAAATTATAAAAAAAAATCACAATTATCACCTGTTTGATTTAACACCTAAAGCCTGAATTAACCGCTAGATATTAGAAAGGAGAAACAGCAGTGTGGGGTATGACCAGACAGTAAGATTTAAATCAAGTTAGCCCTTCATAACCTATTTGTATTTTATTAACTTTTTTTATGTAAATAAATTGAGATGAAACGTATTTTATCGTCCATGTTTTCCCAGTTTTGTTATTCACACGTATCGGATCTAATGCAATATCTTTGACTGTGTGGATCTCATCTCACTGTGTTTCATAGGTGAAACCCAACACTTCAAAATCTGGAGTTCCTTCTATCCAGATAGACCTATTAGGGACCCAAAGTGGATTTACAGCAACATTTCTTAACTTTGAACAAATTCATCAGTCAAATTGGTTATTTCATGAAGCTTCTTTAAAATTGAGTTATTAAATATTTTAACTGTATACCCTGCTTAAACGCCCTGAGTGTAGAATATATGTGGATATTTGAACATTCTGTTTAGTGTGTGTGTTTAGTCCACTTTTATATCTTTCTAAATTTTACACCAGCAGTTCTGGTGGTAATTCTAACTCCCCTTCCCCCTGTAAACGTGTTTGCTTTTAGGTTGCAGGTGGCCTAAAACACATCTCAGTCTCGCACAACTTTAGGCTTACCGGTTGTGCTGGTTTATCAGCTTTTTGTGTTCATTTCTAATAGTTGTAACGTATGAGGCCCAACCACGAAATCCTGCCGGAGTTTCTGAGAAGCTGATCATCCTCCACGAGTTCTTCATCTACAACAATGAGGAGGCCTGCCTTATTTATTTATTACACGAGGGAAATGTCATGTTTATAATTTTATAGATGCAAGTTTGAAAATAACAAACCAGATCCTATTTTTAAGATTGGTTTAGATTTTCGGTTTGATTGTACTTTGTATTGGTTTTTGATTGGTTGTTCTACTCAGTGGAGATCCTCCATTTTGATGATGAATGGCGCGTGGACAACACGCTGCTGAGGAACTCAGATAATTCGCTTAAAATTCGGTCTGCTAAATTTAACTTCACATTTCAAGCACAAAACTAGTAAAAAAAAAAATAAGTTCCGACACGTAACCTAAAATTTCATATTATGTTTATAATAAATCTTTAATAGTATCCACTAGGGCTTGGGAAGGCCACGTGACTTACCATCAAATTCCTCCCACATTGAAGTGTAACCCAGGTTTGGACAAGAGCTTATGATGAAGCAATTTTACGAATTGATCATGTGCATTAAGAAAGTTTGATTTATAAATGAATTTATACAAAACATCAGACGTGCTTGTGCTTGGTTCCCGCATTGTAGTCCGCCATTAATCTGCTGCTCCAACATTATACTTCATTAGGTGATTACGACCACGTGATCGGTCATCAGACTCTGTTGTTCAAGTTGCGTTGTAGGTTATATTTGATATTTTGTATGTTTTGTACTAAATTTTATGAATTACTTATTAACCCTTTGGATTATGAAATTTATGTTGGAAATTTTAAATTCACCTGGTAACATGCTTTCAATTAATCTACTAAAGTGATTTAATCCCTCGAATTTGAAATAATGTGCGTTTATAATTGTTGCAAGTTTCCCCCCCGTGTCTAGTTAATCAACTTAATCGGTTTGTTTTGGGGCTTACTTTTAACATTTCTCAAATGATAGACCACGTGTTTAATTCATCATTAATTCTGGGATTATTGTAATTTGATATGATGTTTTTGTTGTACAGGGTGCTGGAAAATTACTGATAATCCTGCCTCCTATAAAAGCACCTTAAAGCCAATTCACACTTTTCTTGCTAAGGTGCATCTTGTGTAGTCAGTGAATTAGTGTAGTATCTACTGCGCTAGATGCTCCTTCCGGCAGGAAACAGTGTATATTAAACGACTGGAAGCCTTGTCCTGTAGCATGTGTAAACCTTATTGAATTATTAACCATGCTTTCCTATTTGTTAACACACTCTCCAGTGGCACTTCGCGCGTGTGGCTTGTCGTCCTGGCAGTTCCAAAGTGCTCACAGTGCAGGTAGTGGCCGCAGATCTACTGCAGTGTGTGCACTTCATGTATTGCCGGTCATCTGCATCAGGATATTTGGAGCAGCTCTGGGAATGCTCTGGTGCACGGCGAGTTTTGCAGGTTTGCATCCAGCCTTAATATAATGTGCTGTGCAAATCCATGCAAAACTGGCGGTTACAGAGGAAAGCTTCACAAAAAAAGGCTAAAACTAAAATTAGTCACCACAAAGGCAGTTTTTGGGTTATAATTACCCTGCAAACGCTTATGCATGTACCTTTTTGGGAAAGGGTGTGTTCATTAATTTGTTTCACTAGCTGATTTAGGCCACACGAACCTGGCTTATTGTATATATGTGTATGTATGTCACTCTTGTTCTAGCTGCATGTAAATTGTCTTGCTGTTTCCGGGTGGATGACTTTGCAATTTTAGCAATACTTGTTTTTTTTCCTATGAAAAATTGCACGGTATCCATCTGTAATCCGCTAGATCACGTGACTCCCACAGACTTTTAAAAAATATGCTTGTTGCGATTACTTACGCTAGTTTTAAGTATTATTATCCTCTTTATGTAAATATTAAATCAACATGCTGCTGTATCTGGTGTTAAATAATTCCTTTTCCCGCTCATTAACACGTACACTAAGACCACAAGATGGCAGTGTAGAGTCGCGTGAATAAAATAAAATTTAGATTCTACTGATCTAAAGTTATCTCGGCTAAACGTGCAATTAGTTTTGTTCGAAAGGTGAAACTAAATGAATGTTTTAAATGTTATGTGTAATTACTATTTTTTGGCTACATTGCATACAGTTTTCCCCTGACGTTTTAAATGTCTGTTAAACAATAAACGTATTTTAAAAAGATAAATGCATTTTTATTTGGTTGTCTTTTCGTGCACAACTTTCAAGAGATGGTTATTTTTGTGATAAGTGACATGGGTCTTACACATTAAGCAAGGATAGCGTAACATTTTAATAAATAGGGGGTAGACAGACGTAGTATAAATTATTTGCGTTGTTTGTATTAAAACGTTGCTGTTTTAGTGTTTACTGGTTTTACAAAAAAAAAACATGCATAATGATATAGTAGATTTTTACTACTACTCTACTTGTGTGGTCGGTTTATTTGTAATGCTTAAAGGTGTTTGCTTATTTTACCAAAAATAATTTAAACAAAATAACATTTTAAATATGTTAACATATACATGATAAAGTGCACACTTTGTACAACATAAGCCATATCTTTACAATAAATGCATTAAAAACTGGAAGTTTTTCAATCTTGCGAAATATCTCAAGAACTTTCCCGAACGATGTGGAAAGGCAAGCTTAATCACGTGACTATGGGTTATAATAATATTTAAGAAGGGATAATGACTGATTATTATAATGAATAGGAATAATATATGCTGCCCAGATACAGAAAGTGTCACCAAACACTTTTTTTAATCAGAGGAAAGTTCACAATGTAAATAATTTAAGGGGGTTGGCTGTGCATCGCCTAAATCTACATAAAAGAATCTTTACTTCTCAATAGTTCTGGTTTGTGCAATAAAGTCAGCATGATATTTATTTTCTACCTTTTACTATGCCAAAAACAATCTTTGTCGTAATGTATACGCGAAAATCTTAATGGGTCAAAAATGATGCGATAATATGTCTTTAAATCTGAGGTATTGCCTGAGCTGGTGTCTGATCCCGAGTGCACACTGGAGGGCGATATTCTAGCGCACATGTGCGCGCCTCTGTACAGACCTGGCAACCCTTCAGCTGTGGACGCCGCCAATGGAAGAAGAGTTTCTAAAAGAACACATCGGCAGCATGAAGGCTGATCATGTCAACTGCAGATCTGCTGTATAACTACTCGTGGTAACAAGGACCCTTGCTGAGCAGGAGGAGGATCTCCAGGAGAACAGTTTATGGGCTGCTGTGTCCTAAGAAGCGGATGCTTTAGATTAGGGTTGACTTGGCGGAATCAGAAACAGGACGCGGTTCACGAAGATCTGCTTTAATTAAGTACAGCGATCTTTAATTATCACATGAGCCTTTTGTCAGTGACCATGTGCGGAGTGAACTTTATCGGGTCGTGGGTTTTATGCGCTTTGTTTTTGCCGCTTTCTGAGCCGAGCACTCAGCTCCTAAAGTGCCACGAAGTGCGCTCATCCTTCCAGCTCCTGCACCCTGGCACCAAGTGGACTCCGGAAAGCCCTGTCTCAGGTAAAGTGGGCAAAGACATCTTTATTCTTAGCATTATTATGTCTATTATTGGATAACTACACATCTAAACAGCTGTCATAAATGTTTCTTCTTAAAGAGTGAAAAAAAGTCGAAACAGTCTGCAAACATGAATTTGCAGACCCACATTATTATTATTATTATTATTATTGATAAGTCAACTGACAAGTCATTATCAAAGTGTTCACTTTCTTCTTTCTGAAAATTTATGTATTTCCCCATCCTTTTCATATTGTGTGTGTGTGTGTGTGTGTGTGTAGGGATTTCCAGTATTGCCTGGGGAGAACTCTAAGTGTATTCCTGTCTAGTAGAGACACTCTGCAGTAGTAGTAAATTTACTTGGGCAGCCACATTTCCCACTAGAGAAAATTGAGAAGTTTAGATAAACTAACGGACATTGTGGTTGGGTGACCCCTCTGTTTGACATCTCTCTCCTTGCTTTGTTTTTTTTTGGGGGGGGGGGGGGGGAATTGTAGTTTGCTTTAATATAAAAAACAGTTTCCGAAAACTTAAATGAAACAGAATAGTTGAAGTATCAGCAGTTAAGGATTTGCACCATTTGATGATAGTCTGATTTTAACCCTTTCTTTTTAATAGGCCACATATTACATTGGTCTGTTATGGTGAGGATTCTTCTGTTTCACAGTTGATAAGAAGAGCTGTTTCTTCTTCAGGAACTAACACACACTTTCTGATAGTGGCATTTGATCAACATAATGTTCTTCTGAATTAAAAAAAAATCTTTTTATTTGCAATTTAAATCAGGTCCGGCAAATGGGACAAAATGCTTTCATAGCCCAGCATACTCCATTACCCTATTACCTCAGAGGAATGAATATTAACATATGACCCTCACCGGGGTTAGCCTGGAATGAAATGGAATAACTTACAGGAACAGGAAACGAGTATCAGAGTGGTCCTACATGCTTGTCCTAAAAGCTTGTCATGTATTATGCATCATCTTGTTCGAGTGGATCCATCAAATATAAAACCTGATGTCTCAATGCACCTGCAGTACAAACTGATGTTTGACTTGTTACCACAGGGGATCGAATAACTTATGGCACTAATGCGATGACTTCAAAGTTTAAAATATGTCAATACATTTGAGATTGATTTTGATTTCAAAGTTGTGGCTGCAGTTAACTTTCTGTTTATTATTTGCTTTTATTAAGTATTTTACAATCATTGTTCATTAAATTTTGTACATAACATCTTTACAACATCACTTGTTTTTGGGTCCAGTATTGTATTAACTGTAGTAGCTATTTTAGCTCCACAATGCCTTTATTACTTTCCACTAAGGGGACTAACCAAATGCAAGCTTTGGAGAGTTATGTGCCACAGGCAATATAAAATAGTACTATTTCTCATGAAGCAAAGTCACAGACTCAGAGTAGTTATTATTTGTCCTTTTACTTGGCTTTGATGTCAGACTCTGTAACAGTGTGAAACTAATATCACTGCCCATGTCAATTACGAGTGCAATGAAGCTATAATATAATACACAAAGTACAAGCTACAGAACTGATAAATAAATAAATAAAGGTATAATTTTTCCAACTCAACTCCAAGCTCTTATCACTCATACTACCGGGTTTGTGAAATACTAATGGCTGTGTTCATGGTTTAGTGAAACAATTCATTGCCTCCCACACATAACTGAGAAGCACGGGTCAGAGTGTTTCAGCAGAATTAACCGCCATCGCCAATGAAACATTATGGATGTCTGGCATTGGAGTAGTAAATGACTGCTGTTGCGGACTTCGTAGCGGAAATGTCGCCATCGTAGTCTTCCATTTATTCCTAACACACATCAAGCGTTTGTCAGGGGTTCATGCATATGTGTCGATTCTTCACTATTTATAATAATTTATTAGCAAAGTATGTTAACAATCCCATAAAAAAAGAACACAAAAATGAAAGTAATGTTCAACATGGACCTACTCTTTCCGAGATTGTGTTTCTGATTTTGCTGTTGTGTTTTTGTCTTGATTTCTTGTCTTGGTTTTTACTGATACGCCCCAGGATTTTTTTGGTTTGATAATGTGGTTTGTATTCACACTACTACAAATCTCCTTTATCCAAAAGTACCCAAGCTTGACTCTGTTAACATTGCATTTGCATCTTGTCTCAGCCCTTGAAATACTGACTGGAAGCTATGTAATCATGATCTCACGCTGTTCTTACATGTCTCTCTGGAATATATTCTAACTAACTCCATAGCTATTGTTCCGGTAAACCTGAACCCATGTGGAGCACATGTTGCTATGTGGGAAGATTAGTCATGGGTATAGACTCACTACTTTGTCAGTACTTTTGCCAGCTGCTGCCTCCAGTGGTGTTTGTGAGCAGAATGATATGTAGTAGTTTACGAATACAGGCATTTAACTCTTCTGGTGGTCATGTTTGAGAGCTCTGTGTGCATGCACAAGATAGAGATATGATGGCTCAGTGCTTGGGTTGTGCAAGAAGAAGAAGGAGGAGGCTGTTGCATAGACACAGCAAGATTGAGCTGAATTTTAATGATGCTGCATCTGGTGCCAAGGGGCACAAAACCCAAAAAGCCAATGTGGATTTTTTTAACCTTTCCTCTGCGTTACGGAAGCTTCACGCGTTCCAGCCTCCCTGCCCATGAGGAGAGGTTTGCACATATTAATGAGAGTTGGATGTCAGAGCATAAAGGACAAATTGCTGTCCTTTTAGGCTTAACGCCTTGCACCCACACAAACACACATTGGCTTAACAACAGTCACCTTCCTGTCATTTCCTTGCCGGGAGGCCTTGAGACAGTATATAATTTTCCTACAAACAGTGATCATGGCTGAAACCAAGTTCCCTTACAGGCATCTCGGACTAGGTTGCATTGCTTTTTTTTTTTTTTTTTTTTTTAATGATGTGGCCTTCTAAAAGAAAAATGCTGTACTACTGTACCAAGGTCCTTTCAGTCTTTAGTAATTAATTTGTAATTGAGTAATTAGTAGCAGAGGAGAGGAGGTCAACTCCAGCTGGAGTCCAGCTGTCCTGGGATCTATACAGACATACAGAGAAAAAAGAGAAGACGAATCATTTAGCTTAGAGTCGTACTGCACTCTCAGAGCAGGCTGTGTCATAAAAAAAAAATGGTGCGTTATTATCCATCTGCACAAATTGATCGAACCATTAGGACAGAACTGACCTCAAACAAGCGGATGTTTTTGTGTTAATGGCTTTAATTGTGGATGGAATTACTAGAGCTCATGTTGCCCTCTAATGTAGAAAGTATTCATCATATTTGGAGAAACAGTGTTGTTTTCTAGGACATTGTAGCAACAGTGATGATGCTTTAATATATTTTATGCATGTATTGGATAATTAATTCCCCACTGAGGTTAGCTTCACACAACAGACAGAAAGAAAACGCTTTATGTCATTGGATGAAAAAGAGAAGAAAAATTGGAGCAAATTGTCATTCTTGTGACGGGGTGCTGGAAACAGCCCCGTGAGTAGTGCAGTAGTGTCAGATCATGCTAAATGTCCCTGGAGGTTCTGTAATTACGTCGTAATGATTTGGGCCAGGCTTTCAGAGAAATCGTTTAGAGATGCCCATGTGAAGGTGATAGATCATAAGCCCTGGCCTGGCTGTTTTTTTTTTTTTTCCTAGTAATGTTTGAAACCAGACTTTCAATTAAACTATAGATCGATATCGATTTTCAGGGCTTAATCTGATTATGGTGAGGACTGAAAGAAGAAAAATGTCTAGTCTGCCTCCTGTGTCCTGATGCTTACTCACCGCCTGTTCAGACTGAGGTACCTGAACATGAAAGACTTAGGAAAAACAACACTCACAGCTTAGAATTTAAAGTTAGTTTTTGTTCTAAAAAATCTGGAATTAAAATTTTAGTTTTTGTCCTTTAGAAATGCATTGTATTTTTTTTGACATAACAATCCCCTCATTCCTGCTCATTTTCATTTGTATTTTATGGCTTTAATGTTAGCTTTGGAAGGATTGTATACATTTTTATAACATAAAAAAACGCAACTGCAAATAGTTTTCTCATCAATTTTGCTTATGAAGCTTAAACCAGAATGAGATTTATTTTTGCACTGTAACTTTGATTGAGTCCAGTGGGTTTCATTTTTTTTAACGAAATTTCAACCAGAGTAAATGTGGTGAGTGTTTTCTTGATTGGTCTAAAATCTTTTATGGTAATTTGATATTTCTAAATTTCCCATATTGGTTTGTTAAACTGTGAAAGTCCACCAAGTGCATTTTCATTATAGAAAAGATCCACTAGCGTATTATTGTTGATCACCATTTAACAGTGTGCCAATTCTGCCGAAAGCTTAATTTCAAGAAAACTGGTGCAGAGGGGTGTAAATATACAAGTGTGCAAAGTCAGTCAGCTTGCAGTTATTAAGCCACTGATGGGCAAAAGTGTACAGAAGCATCAGACATTTTGTCAGCTGTGAACACAGCATCTGAAACTGAGACAGCAAAATGAGATAAATCAGTTTTACAATTTTAAGAAAGACTTGCTTTTTTACTTTTTTTTCAGATGAAGCAAGAAGAATTGCAACCAGGGAAGAGAATATTTACAAAGAGAATATTTGGTGCATTTTTTTCTTTGAGTCACTTTAAGGCTGTAACGACAGAAATTCCAAAATATTAAGTCAAAATTGTTTGTGGTTCTTGTGTGGATTTTTTTATGCTATAAACCCACCTCCCACAGTTTTAGCACAACAGATAGATCAGTCTGCAGTTGTGTTTTGATTAAATTAGTGATTAAGTTTGCAATTTAATAGCAGTAATATGTTTTCATAAACTATTGCAAACTCATGCCTTGACTGTAATTGTGTAATGATTCAGACAGCGAGTAGTAGCAGCAAATTAAATAGAGGAAAAAGTGTTGAGTTTTATTGTAGACAAAACCTTTTTAATTACAAGATCAAGGTGAAGTTTATAAGCAATACCAAAACTGCAGTTTACAGCATCATCATTCTTCTCCTTTAACTGGGCTAGTTTCATTTCAGTGCTTTACACTACAGTATCCTACATATCTTTGTACTGTATATAACATGGTGTTCAAACCATATCCAAATTGCATCACAGACATTGAGTGACGTACACCTGTCTATATCTATACTTAATATCTGCAAAATGTTCAGTGAATTAGGACATCATGCAATTTGGATGTTGTTTGGACACCATGTTATATACTTTACAAAGCTATGTGCTATGTTGGATACTACAGCATCAGAAAAGAGCATAAAAATTCTTTTACTTGCCTTTAACATTCTCTAACAAACCACTGAACACATTATTCGTCATTACACTATGGCTTTTGCTCAAAACACTGACGACTTGTGTGATGGTTTGCTCAAAATGTGGAAGTTTCAAGATTCAATAATAAGGGTATACAGAAAGTCCCCTAAATATGAACAAGTTCCGTTCCAACAGCTCGTTGTTAGCCCAATTTGTTTGTATGTTCAACAAATATTGTCTAGGTACTAGGATACTAACACAATTGACTATACACAGTATAAAACTAACACTTTCCATGATTTTGTCCTTGTTCTTTAGAACAGATGGTTGACGCACATTAAAAGAATATGCAATATCTGGGATTTTTTCACCTTGCTCCATTCTCTCGATGATGTTCACTTTTTCCACTATTATGTTTACTTTTGTCTCCATCGTTATTGCTTGTCATTTCTTAGCAGTACCAGCTTCATCACCGCTGCTTTTATACTTCCTGACATCTTGGGATGCACGCTGCATGCACATGACAATGTACACCAGACATGTGATCTAACTTCCGTGATTGAACATGTTCCCATACCCAGTTCCCTACTAGGCTACTACTACCAGTCAGACAGGGAGGGCCAAAGACTATCATGTGTTTCCTCGTGACGCCAGCCGCGATGCCAGCCACACCGCCCCAAATGATGCAAATAATGGCACTATCTGCTCCTTTCACTTGCATGAGCTCACAGACAGCCATGATTGGCTGTAGAGTGCCTCCCATCCCATCCTGCTGGGAGAGAGCTCAGCCGATCAGCTCTGTGTAGACCTCCGGCTGCGAGAGGTTACAGCACCACCGGGGAATCGAACTCGCAACCGCCGGATGATAGGGTGAGCAATTTAACACTGAAAAAAATATGTTTGTTCGTATCTTTGAAAGTTTGCAACTCGAATGTTCACATGTAGGGGACGTACTGTATAGTTGTTTTCAAATTAAAGGTTTTGTTATATAAAACAACTGTCAGTATCAGTAAAATCCCCAAATCATTTATTATCATGTTATGCTGTCAAACTGGTCACATACTGCCAGCCTGTGTTTCCCCTTACGCCTTTAATAGTAGTTATATTTTAAAGGTCTCAATGCGTTTCAAGCATGTTAATAGTAATGAGCTAGATAAGCAAACACTTGGCTCACAGCCTTATCAGTTTGAGCCCCTTGCTGAGGAAGCAGCTGCAGCTCTTGGAGATTTATATGGAGATTGAAGAGAAGTTTTTAGTCTGTGAATTTTATAATAAATTATAATATGTGCTCTTTAATAGCAGTTTAGAGTATTTATTACTTTGCCTATAGAAGCTACACCGATAAATGTCCAAGCATGAAATATAAATCGACTAATAGCATAGGTTCATTTTTTCCCCCTCATTAGCAGCCTAACACAGATAATTATAGCTATAGCACTATTAATATTGCCTTGATGTTCAAAATATTATCCTGTCTTACTTTACTGTTCATTAGTATTCATAATGCTGTGACTCAGTTTTCACATAGCTCTTATCCCAGGTAATTATTAATAATTTTTTTAGGTTTTGTTATTACTCCATGCTGAGAGTTGCCGAAGAAATTGGTTATGGATATAGTTTGGTGGTCTTCCATATCTCCCAGCTGGAAGGGAGGAGTCGCTGGATGAGATGTGTGCACTAGCCTCAGGAACTGGAAGTGCTGTGCTCATCTGGGCTTCGCCGAGGTATTTACTGAGGAGAAGATTGCAGATCGCACAGCAGGAGGAAAGGCCACGGAGGATAGAAGTGTGTCTTTTACAGGGAGTGGAAATCATTGGTCAGAAGGAGTTGTAGTGAACTTTGTTAATTAACTTTGACAGCTAGGTTTGCTGATTTGCCAAGGTGGCTTTCTTTCATAATGCATCCACATGCACATTAAGCTGTTTTTATGCAGTGTAGAGACAGTGAGTGCTCACGGGGACAAGTCGCTCACTGTGAAGAAACAGAAGGTGGAGGGTGATTAAAATAAAACAGGAGAAGAGTGCTGTGTCACTTGCACACAGGCTGCTACCTGACTGTGTTGGTGTCCGTAGATGGAGGAATGGAATACTGTACTGTAAAGAGAAAGTATAAAAGCTTGTATAACATTGTATACAGTGAACAGCGAGACAGTATGATTTATCTATAAGGCTGACGTTTTCTCCTTGCTGTCTACGTGAAGTTTCATCCTTTACCATCAGTCCCCACGAGCAGGCTTTATTTAGACAGTATGATACAGTCTTTGTTCATGTGTCTCTGTGGGGAATAATCTATCCCCATAGGCCTTCACTTTTCCTCTCTGCTCCAAACTTTTCTAATGAAATACATTTATCATCTCCACACGAAAGACAGGGGAAATTGTCTGTTTTGCTGCAGATAATTACAGAATCTGCCTGCTTTCTTCATCCTCTCATACCTGTGCTTTCCCCGCTTGCGATTTGTTATTGACGGCTTAATAAATTTGCACTGGGATCTGAAATTAACTTGATCGTATCTGTCACCAATCTTTTGCAAGTATTGATTTAGGATATTAAGCCTGTCAGTGTGAGAACAAAACTCAGTAGCTGGCAGCTTCTCCTTTGCTCTGTGTGTGTGTGTGTGTGTGTGTGTGTTTCCAAATATATATCAATAATTTAAAGGTGGGTTTGTAAAGAATTTTGATGGTAATAAATTTATTCACACATTTTGTTAGAAGTTATTTTTGTTAGATCTTTTTTTTTCTTACGATTTTAACCAGGTCACTTTTGGCAGCCGCCTGTTCTACACTTAGAACCAGACCTAACCTTTGTTGGGCCCTAACCTGCTAAGGGGCCCTCCTGCCTGTACCATAAGCCCTTTTCTATTGACAAACAGTAGCACCTGACACTCGGTGCTGCCTCTACAATCCCCCCTCCTGTAGGACATTAAATAGACCAATACAGCATTAACAACCTTTAAAAGTTCTGTGTGTCTGCACACTCTTATGAGCTTAAATGATGCTCTTGCCTAGTGATGATATGACGCTAGAAATAGAGTATTTATTGTATTTCACCACAGCATGGTTCAATCAGTAAACTGAAGGAAGCCTTAGTCGTCCTTTTTTAAAGTTTCCATTATGCTACATAACTAAACCTTTAATTTAGAGAATCATTTTTCTTTTTTCTTTCTTTCTAATCATTGTTTTATTTCAAAATTGAGTTGTTGCTGAAAAGCACATTTTCGGTGCACACATATATACAGTATGTGACGGATTATGTGGTTATAAATCTCAACACTGTTGATAGTTGGCGTTTATCAAACATAGTGAATAATTGTGCTTCACCCTAACATTTGCCAAGCACTATGTCTGGGTAAGGCCAACACGCTACCTAGCAATACTGTATGTACAGTAGGCAGGCCAAGAGGCAACTACCCAGCTAGGTTAGCATCTGAGAGAGATGCACACGCCAATTCAACATCTGTTATATCTGACATTAAATTGAAAAATACTGCTTTTACCAGACAGCTGTTCCTTTAGTTCACTCTTATGGAGTTCCTTTTCTCTTTTTTTCATGTCCCAGATAATAATTACGCTTCATCCTCTCGAAATTTGTCCACTGATAGTGGCTTTGACACCAGGCGGACGGACTTACTTTTTCTCTTTTTTAAATCCAGTGTCCTATGCAACTATGTGTCGGAAGGTCCGGTATGTATAAAGTCACCAATAGCGCTTAAAGCTGGAGGTCATCTACTCTACAGTATATTTGAAGCACATGGCAAAGAGTGTTTGCTTTTTTACAGTGGGGTCTTACATTATTACATGTGTAAAATGTTCTTTTTTTGTTACTTCTTACTCAAAATTATTCTGTTATAAATGGTAAGGATAAAAGAAAAAGAAAGGCATGGGCTGAGAATGGCGTGTGCTGAAAGCAAACGCTTTGCCATTGTTCTATATTCCATATGAACAGTCTCACCGCAGACTGTAGGATTCTGGAAGTCCTTTGGGTTTTCTTTTGGAGTCTAGAGCCTGGAGCTGCTTCTGCTACTCTAAAGCCCCATTCAATAACTGATAAATTAGTCCCGCAAAATTAAGCAAATTAACTTCCCCATCTAAATGAAGTAATTTGCCTGATAGATTGGTGCTGGTAATTTTTTTTTCTTTAGAATGTCCTCTTTTGTTTAGCTCTTAATCCTTTCTTTCAACTAGTATGTGAATAAACAGATAACTCAGTATAAAGTTGTATAATAAGTGTTTAGCAAATCTGTTTATTCCTTTATTCTCCCTTCCATTGGTTTCACTGTTTTTATGATATATAAAATGTATGTCAACTTGAATAACTATCCAATAAGCACGAATTCAAGCTGTTAAAGGTCATTATACCAGACTAAATTGTATTCTGTAGCAGGACACTGAAATACCCATTTTCATCACTTAGACCTGTCCATCCATCATTCTTACACTTGTCCATCCATCATCATGCTGCCTGTTGGCATCTGTCAGCATCAGTCACTTACGGTGATAATCTCATGTCAATGTGGCCCCGTGTGATCTAACTCTATATTTAGTTACCTGTGGTGGTTTTCCACATTTCTTCATACAGACTCATGCATAGCAGCTTGTTTATTGTTTGTCTCTCCCTAAACTGTGTCAATGCCCCCCCCCCCCATCCCAATCCCTCCAACCAAATGTCTCCTTTCATACCCCTTCTTCATATCGCTATCTTCTTCACCCCCTGTGTACACTGTGACAAATTTTGACACATCTTATGGTTGTTTATAGCACCATTAATCAGTCTAGTTCCATTCCCATAGCAGCTCAAAGACACAAAAGTCACCTATCTGCAGTTCAACTCTGTGGAAGAAATATATGCTGTGCAAACATTCAAACGTTTATCAGGATCATAAACATTTTATCATTATACAGTGAAGATTTTATTCATTTACCCATTCAGAATTTAAATTCACATTTTGTTATTTGTTCCTGTTTGACCAGAACATGGTCTTAAATTCATCTTAATTGACATTTGAAATAAAATGGGAGAATTTGAATGAAATAAAAATCTGGGAGGCTCCTCACCTTTTGGATGGGTATAACATAAGCAACAAAGCTTTTGTTAATGTGTTGTCTCGTTCTCAGGAACTTTGTGAATCCAATTATGATATTTAAGTAGATATGGTCACTATAATGGCTTCCAATAAATCAGCTATCACTGCTATCAGTGAGGTAATCCATCTGCATTAGATGTTCCTTTCCTGGCTCTCCACTTTCTTTTACTAAGCAGAAGTCAATAGTTTTATTTTGTAGGTTCGTTTGCTTTTTGACAAGTACATGACATTGTTGCTTTTTGTGGATTTGTAACTGACATAATACATTGGGGCAGCCTTCAAGCAATCCTCAGGTTTACAGCGTGTGTATCAGGAACAATACAGCAGTGTGTACTGTTCCTTCTGGTCTCACTGAGCTTAGAAAATTTCTCATTTATTTTAGAACAGGTTTGATAATTAATTGACTAGTGGTTATAAAACAAATGGTGAGAAAGCAGTTCTAATAGGGAAAACACAAAGCTCTGAGCGGGATCACAGCATTTAAAGCTGAAAATCTTGGAAACAAGCCTGGTAAGAAAGTAATTCAGTTAATTTATTTTAACTGGGTGTGGTTCGGGCACAGACCACAATTCTTCTGTAGAAGTGCTCTACACACTGATTATTTAGGAACAATGCTGTAAAACTAGGCAGTGCTGCATATAGAATTAATGGTCTGTAACTTCCAGCTAGAAGGAAATTAACCGACTAAAAGGTAATTAAAACATTTAAATTCTGCCCATTTTCACTGGGTCTGAGCCATGCAATTACCCGAACTGAAGAAAGAATAAAGCATGACTGGCCCATGTGTTTTATTTCTAATACTGCTGTTTGTCATGATTTCTGACTCACTCACTCATCGTCTATACTGCTTCATCCTGTATTCAGGGTCGCGGGGGCCTGGAGCCTATCGGAGGAGACTTAGGGCACGAGGCAGGGTACACCCTGGACAGGGTGCCAATCCATCGCAGGGCACACACACACTCACACACTTATTCACACACTACGGGCAATTTGTTAACGCCAATCAACCTAACCTACATGTCTTCGGACTGTGGGAGGAAACCGGAGTACCCGGAGAAATCAAGCTGAGCTGGGAATCGAACCCGGCACCTGGAGGTGCAAGGCGACAGTGCTAACCACCACATCACTGTGACACTACAGGCAATTTTTATTTATACATTTAAGATATCATATACATATCTCATCTACAGACGAAGCACAAAGCGGATGCTGACTGGATACATGAGCGTGGTTTGTCTGCTTTTCTCTCCATAGCTCCAAGTTCCTTAACCTCATTACTGGTAACAAACTCTTACAGCCTTACAGGATATCTTTCATGTCTGAGAAAGGCTTACAAAATCATCAAGGACCGCAATCATCCGGCACACAGACTGTTTACCAGACTGCCATTAGGCAGACGGCACCTCGGCATTCAATCCAGAACCAACAGACTGAGGAACAGTTTCTACCTGCAGGCCATCAGGATTCTGAATAAACCGTAATCCAGTCATTACTCCTTCTCTCACACATTCACTCACGCCTCAAATACCTCCTACACACACTGGTCAGCTCACTGTCAGCTCTGAGACACTCATGCACATCTCATCACATGTTTCTGTGACTTTTGGACTTGTAGCACTTTTTCCACATAATTGGCGCTAAGGATTTAGCCATATGTGCAATTTATTTATATATTGATTGTATTTATTTTATTAAAAATCTATCTACACAAACCACTACTTCTAATTTGATTGTTTAATTTTAAGTTTTAAGGTAACTGCAGAGAGCTGTTATTGTTGTTTATTATAATTTTTTTCCACATACTGTTTGACATCATTTACAGTTAGGACCTTCCCCTTGCTTACATACATCCTAACTAGACATATGACTAGATGTTTTGTACTGTATGTACAGGGGTATATTGTATTGTAAATAATCTCTTTCCTCCTTTTTCCTCTCTCTCCACTCTTTATTTTCTGATGTATATCATTTTGTGCTGCACATCTGTAGATTACCTGACCTTTGAAACCAGCATTTCAGTGTAAGCAATGACATTTTGTGTATGTGATGAAAAACATTTAAGCATGGGCCTCAAATAGTGTACTACTCAGCACATACATTATAAAACACTAGAATTGACCTCTTTGTGACCCCTATTCCTATTTATTTAAATGTTAGTATTTTTTTTACTGTATATTTTATAATTCCTTGAAGCATTACAATATCCAAACCACAGTGATTGATCCAGATTGTCCAACTGAGAACAAAAATAGAATGTTAATTGTAAGCCAGTTTTTAAAATCTAGATCCAGAGGTCACACAATCATTTCATGACATTAATTTATGCCTTGTTTTGCTTTTATGCATAGTAGATTTGCAACTTTAACTGCCTCTCCTCAATTTCCACAGTAAAATTGTGCTTTTTTTCATAAGTTATTGTGGATCTCATGAGACTATCTGCCTACCAGGCATGCATGATTTGGTTTACAATTAGACCTTAGTGGGTTAATGCAAATGATATACAGTGCTATTTTTTAGAAGTTGCATATGGATTGAGCATGGATGGGTACTTGGGTGTTTCTGTATCAGTGAAGCTAATGAAGAGACAGTGGTTTAAGCTATATGTGATGCTGTGGTTGGACCATTTGCAGAAAGAAAACAAGAGAAATGACCTGCATACTTAGACTGCCCATTAATGTAATGCAAAATACAGACACTGTACTGTACATAGTCTATTCTTTCAGGAAACTCATAACACATCTCCTGTTATACTGAACTGGCAGCCTCCTAACACACAGTATGACTGCAGTCCGATCCCTGCTATCCGTTATCACACAGTTGTTGAGTTTTTCCTCGTCACTGTCGCCCTCGGCTTTCTCATCAGGGACAATCTTTAATTTTGATTCATACACATTCACATTTCATACAAACTTCCATAATTCTTTTGCGTGTGTATTGAATTGAATTGAATATGCATAATTTGTATATGATATAGGTGTGACATGTGTGAATGTGCTAATGGTATACAGTGTAGAATAAAAGTCTGATTTCATATCTGATACATTATGAAATGTTTCATGTTTTTGCATTCAGCATACAGTATACTCAAGTGCTGCAAAGTCAGAGGCAGACTCTTGAGCATTTGTAAAAAGTTTTTCTCATGGATCCAGCTTGTATAATTATGTATATGGTTTAGTTGATGAACTAACATTTAAAATGTTTTTTTTTTTATTTGTTTTTCTGTGCTTTAACATATACCTTTAAGCATTTGGTTCTTTAAAACAACCTATTTGCTGTTGCTCTTCTGTTCGCCGATCTCATTAGACAAACCCATTCTCAGGAGGATTGTACAGAACACTACAGCAGGAGCAGCGTCTATTTACTTTTTTCGGATGATGAAATGCAAACACCAAACATCTCTCTCCCTCTCCCTCTCTGTCTATAACAGGCTCAGACCTGCAAGTGTGTCAGTCGAAAGGCCTCACTTGCTGCTCTCGCAAAATGGAAGAGCGTTACCTCCTCAGCGCCAAACAGAACTTGGAGTCGAATCTGCAGGCCAGCAGCGCTCAGCTCAAACTCCTCATCATCCAGAATGCGGCCCTCTTTCAAGGTCAGTCAGTTCGGTACACAATACAAGCAGCAAGGGATTGCAGAATAGGTTTTCTTACAGGTTAATGCACACAAGAACACCTATAATGGATCCAATGACCTGTCACTTAAACAAATTGTCTTGTTTAGTATGAGTCGGTAGCCTCAGGTAATTGCTTTATACTAACAGTGTTAGAGGCACTGGTGGTGGCTGGACCCATGTCTTCTTAGGAATGTGGTTCAATGCAAATTGGTTCAGTGACAGGCCTGGAAATAGATTCCCAAGCAGGCTAGGGGAATCTCTAAAACAGCTTCTTATCTCTTCTTTTTCGCCCCAGCACTATCCTTTGGGGAATAGCAAGTGAGCCTCGCTTGCAATCTTCTCTTCTCTCCCTATTGCTTTTTATCTTTTTGTAGTTTTTGCTGTTGAGACAGATCAAAGGGCTTCCCCTTTCCTCCTCAGCATCTTCCTTACTCTCTCGTCCTTCACTCCCATGAGCCCCTGCTGCCCCTCCCCAAGCCAACCTGGCTTTTTTCATGCCGCCGCAAAACATGGCTAAAGGTTTATTCCATTGAAGTCAACTTTGTCAAACTATCATAAAAGTTAAGAGGATCTGTCACTGGGACCTTCCCATGGATCTGATGACAAGTTGCTTGCATCATGGCGCACTTCTGAGCACGGCTAGTTTTCTTAGCTCTTCTCTTTTTCCTCTTGTTGGATTCAGTAACACGGTGTCCTTTATTGTGGATACAACATATAACCCTCAATTCAAGAGACAGTTTGGTTTGCATTTTCTATTCTCTTTGTATGGCTTAGCGGTTAGCACTGTCGCCTTGCACCTCCAGGTCCTGGGTTCGATTCACGTATCGGGTCTGTATGCATGGAGTTTGCATGTTCTCATTGTGGTTGTTGGGTTTCCTTCAGGTTCTTCGGTTTCCTCCACAGTCCAAAAACATGCAGATTAGGCTAATTGGCATTCCCAAATTGCCCGTAGTATGTGAATGTGCATGTTGACTGGAGGTGACAGTGGCCTCCGCGCTCCCTAGTTGGACTACAGAAGTACCGTGATGGATGCATTCTTTTTATACAGACATAATACAATCAATAAAGAAAAAAAAGGGCTGAGGATGTAGTCAGACTGCGTTCAAAGTAAGTCTTAGCAAATATTTTCTTTTGCTAATTGCATAGTTGTACACATAACACGGTGATTAAACTTTTATAATCAGACTCAAATACTGATAACTGTCTCTGATGGTTTCTACATGCATACCACTGTTATAGTGCCCTTAGGCAAGGTTTCAGACTTCAATTGGCCTACTTAATTAGGAGGACCTGGAAAAAGGGAGCTATGCACAGAGCTCGTAGAAGCTCAACAAGGACACGCTTTCACAGGATTTTCTGTTTTTTTGTACTTTATCTTCTTGGGCATATTCAGAGCAAGAGTAAGTATGAGGAAATGGTGCAGTCTATCATATAAGCTGCCTGTTGTGTTCTTACCATTGAATTCCTAATTGTATTGAATTCCTAATTTCCTAAATGATATTTTCTTGACATTTCTAGGTGAAAGGTGTTTGTTCACTTACTGGGTTTATGAACGAAAACATACAGGTTCTTTCAAATCCTACATAGAAAGAAAAACACTTTTTTGTTATATGTTAAACTTGCAACATGTTCATTAAAATAAGTGACCTGGAAAGAATCTTTACTGGCGAATTTGTCGTAACAGAATTACTCCAATACTGAAGATCAAAATCCTACTCAGTTTTTTTGTAACCTACATGTCATTAATAGTGACTGACAGCTTACTTAATGTGACTGAGTCTGGGAGGATTTTTTAAAGCTCCTCCAGGCTTTGTTTAGCTGCTTAAAGACAGGACTAATTAACACCGTCTCTTTTTCATTAAAAGAAATAACAAATTAGCATGCAATTCCCATATAAAGGACAGTAATATAAAGCAAAAGTCGTATTTTTTGTCTGCTGTTAAATGTTCTGTGTTTGCCCTGTTTATGCTGAGAATACTTTATTAATACTAGATTTGTCTAGTATTTGTGAATTTAAATACATTGGGTGTTCAAGTGAAACCGGGACTTGTGTTAAAATTTCTCATGAATGAAGGCGTAAAAGCAAATGATGTTTACAGATTTCTTCGAGCACAGGACAGTGAAGAGACTATTAACTGCAGGAAAACATTTAAATGGTGCAACTGTTTTAAAGCAGGCTGTATGTCCATGAATGACCATCACATGCAAGGTAGCTAGGAGCCCACTGCAGTCGTTCCAGTGAACACTTAGCGAGTGAAACGCCTCATCCTTGAAAATAAACATGCAAACTGTGGAAGAGACACATCTATCTTTCGGAACTGCACACACAATCATTCACGGACACCACTTCCACATTTACAGGAACTCAGCTAGGAGTTACTGCAACATCCCCTGTACAGTCCTGACCTCACTCTAAGTGATATTCCCAAACATGTCCATGTCCTCAAACATGGGGACATCACTTGGATTGAGGTCGGGACAGTACAGGGGACATCACTTGGAGTGATCTCCCCATGTTTGGGCCATTAAAAGACTTCCTGGGAGGCCATAATTTTAGAGATGTAGCAGGCAGTCTGATCATGGCACCAGCGTACTGAGAAAACTTTCTACTTTAATGGTATCTGAGCATTAGTGAAACGCTGAGATAAGTGCATTGGCGTAGCAGGGGATCATGTACCGTAATAAAGGTAGTTTTTACTCTTGTAATTGTGTTATTTGGCACAATCAAAAGTCACGGTTTAAAAATGGTGTGCCAGATGTGTTCACTCACAGCAGGACTCAAACTAAGAGCCATGTTAGTGGATCACAGTTCCAACAATTACACCATTTGCTCCCAGTTCATTTTTTCACATCTCTTAATTAACTTTAAAGGTGTGAGAAAGACTATATATTGAACAAATTATTACAGGCCAGAGTGAAAAAGCAAAGAACTGAATACAACTCATTTTAGGGTATTCTTCAAACATCCTAGCTTAAGTTAAGCTTTGTATTAAGGATTCAATTAAATTGTAATACATTTTGAAATTCCCATTTCATTACCTAAAACTGTGTGTTAATTACTTACAGACTACTCTGTATGACAAAAAGTTTCTAGACACCTGACCATCACACACATATGTCATGTTTGAAACTTTCCAGGTTTATTCCATCCTCTGCTCTTTTAAGAACAGTCACTCTTCTGGGAAGGCTTCGTGCTAGAATTCGTAACATAGCTGCCCCTAGGCGATTTGCCCATTCATCCACAAGGGCATTAGTGAGTCAGACAGTGATTTTGGGAGAGGAGGCGGTCTGTTGCGTGGAGGTCAGGGCTCTGTGTATGCAATTCAGGTTCTTTCGTTTCCAACTTTGGCAAACCTTGTTTTCATGGACCTCCAGATGTTCACAGTGGCATTGCCAAGCTAGACCAGGCTTGAGCATCTTAGTTCCAGTGGGGGGAATTTGTAATTCTACAGCATATATATATATATATATATATATATAAAATTTATTTTTTTAATAGACATTTTATACAATAGTGTGCTTCTAACAGTTTGGCATAGAATATATGTTATCTGAACTTAAAGATCCAGGCAAACGTTTTGAACCTAAAGAACTAGTAAACTTTCAGATAAGAATCATGTAAGAACAAATAAGAATGCTCTCAAATTATATGAGCTACTGCTTGTCTGCTATGACAAAATGCAGGAAATAATTAAGTGAATTAATTTAGCAAGTACATAAGGTTAACCCAGGCCCGAGGCAGAATGGTACCCCATGTGGCGTGTATACTTATTGTGCCTCTCACCCAGTGTTAGATACTGGATCCACTCACACCATGCAAATGTTACTACAGTAAATGCATGAACTACGTTATGAGATGTGAGCAGGTTGCAAATATGGCGTAAACAAACCTGCCCATTTCAGAAAACCTTACATTTAAAAAATTTAGATAGATGGATAGATAGATAGATGGATAGATAGATAGATGGATAGATAGACAGATACTTTATTGATCCAGAAGGAAATATCCCGCAGCAAGGATAGTAACACAATAGACATCTAGTTTCAAGTGGTTCATACTTGAACAGAAGTAAGTAATAGAAAAACAGAATATAGTATATACAGTAACATGATATACAGACGTATATAAATGAAGGTAAAGAAGCAGTATTGCAGTATACATACAGTACGACATACTGGGTGGCTAAACAGCAGGGCTGGAAGAAGGAGTACGTATTTGAATAATAGGGACGTGATGAGAATTCTATAACTCCATTTAGAAAACCTTTAGACTCTGCAGAGGGTATTAGAGTATATTGAGTAACCCCTGTGGATATTATTTTATATTGATCTCATTAAAAATTCGCATAACCAGCTAACACCGATGACCCTATGCCCTCCCGTCTGAATAGGCTTTAATTACTAGAAGCATTTACTTCATGCGCTCAACATGTAGGCATAGTAAAGCACACATCTTACAATTAGACATCAACGTTAATGAGTTAGTAATGATCGGAACCCCAATGCACAGAATGTTCTATCCTCATTTGTACATGTCCATAAGAATAGTCTTTTCCTCCTTTTTTGGAATTGTTGCTCTTTAGCAGCTACGTCATGTTTGATACTGCCTGTCTCACTCAATCACTGGAGTAATTTACTTCTCTGTGGAAGTTTTGCCATAACCTAATAACAGCCAGACATGCAGCGGTTTCTATGTTGTTGTCTCTTCGCCTGGGGCAAATTTAATCGCTTAATGATGGTAAGAGAGGCAGTGTCATCTCACAAACAAGCCCTCTGTGCATCATTTGCCTGATGAGCATGAATAGACTGGTCATTATCGCATCTTTTGCAATCAACTTATAATTAGTTTTCTAACTCTGTCGCTTTATGGTTGTTTTTGTGGCTGGAGACACCTCGACCAGGCTGAAATGTTATCTATATTGCAAGAAGCCAAGCTACTTAATACACATAAAACTGTATCGTGATACTTTTAGGCAGGTTCCACCTAGGATTCTAAAGGTTCTTCAGTCTGTCCCTCAGGAAACAGCTTTTCTTTTTCAGAAAAAAAGTTCTAAATGGAACATTAATGGAGATGTAGAACTTTTGATCATCTAGAGAACCAGTGAGAACCCTTTGTTTCTTAGAGTATAGTTTACTTTAGTTTTTGGAGGGATTCTATTTGACATTGCTGATGGGGAGAAAACATCAACAGAACTTGTCCTGGTTGGGGGCAGTGGTGGCTCAGTATGTTAAGGCTCTGAGTTATGGATCGGAAGATCGGTGGTTCAAGCCCCAGCTCCGCCAGGTTGCCGCTGTGGGGCCCTTGAGCAAGGCCCTTAACCCTGTCTGCTCCAGGGGCGCCGTAAAATGGGTGACCCTGGGCTCTGACCCCTGCCTAATAACAAGAAGCTGGGATATGCGAAAAATTAAACATTTCACTGCGTATGTGACAAATAAAATTTGAATTTAAATAATTTTTTTTAGAAAAATCTGCATTTTTCTTACTTCACAATAGATACACAAGGAATAAAGTCCTCTTAGATTTTATCCAGATCCAGTTGTAATATACAGATATTTATTAACATACAGATATATTCATGCATTTATTAATCTTCAGTGACATCTTTGTTTTAGTTATGGATGCCGTGGATCTTAGGAACACTGGCTACAAAGACAAAATATACCCTGGATGGGATGCCAATGCATATCAGAATATCAGAGCCATATTTCCTGTACAGTATATGTTCATTACAATGTTTAATATACACTTTACAGTATATACTACTAAGCCTTGAGCACGATACACAACTCAAAATCGCGGACCTGCTGCATGACTTTAATTACTTGCTATCAGTTTTTGAGGACGTGCAGTAGGTATGAAGGTAAAACAGTAGCAAAACCCGAGAGCTTGCAAATTTGAATGTGAGAACTTGTAAAATTAATAGTTGTATTTGTAAGTTGAAATTTATACCCACAGCTCTGATGTGTACACCTGTGTTTTGAATTCGAAGTTGCAGATTAATAGTGACAAATGTGTAAAGTGTCACTCACATGAACAAAATGACAGGCACAATTGTGTACTACACATTTACCTTTGCGCTTTACTTCAGTTTCGCGGTACAACCACAAGTCGGCGCTCACAACCTCTCAGATCTGGCAGTACAACCTCAAATCCCAGCGCTCTGACTTTTGCTACTCATATTGCGATATTCCTGTAGCAAAACTCACTTGTGCACTTGTAAACGCGAACTTGAGAGAGCAGAGTCGGGGGCGGGGCTGGGGCGGGAATGAAGTCATTTTATTGGTCGATGCCTCACCAATGAACTACACCACCGAAACGGCGCGAGCTGCTCTGCGTAATCTGTGACGTCATCGCGCATAAAACGTCCCACTTCATTGGCTGGCGTTGTTCGTTGGTGAGGCATCGACCAATAAAATGACTTCATTCCCGCCCCAGCCCCGCCCCCGACTCTGCTCTCTCAAGTTCGCGTTTACAAGTGCACAAGTGAGTTTTGCTACAGGAATATCGCAAAATGAGTAGCAAAAGTCAGAGCGCTGGGATTTGAGGTTGTACTGCCAGATCTGAGAGGTTGTGAGCGCCAACTTGTGGTTGTACAGCGAAACTGAAGTAAAGCGCAAAGATAAATGTGTAGTACACAATTGTGCCTGTCATTTTGTTCATGTGAGTGACACTTTACACATTTGTCACTATTAATCTGCAACTTCGAATTCAAAACACAGGTGTACACATCAGAGCTGTGGGTATAAATTTCAACTTACAAATACAACTATTAATTTTACAAGTTCTCACATTCAAATTTGCAAGCTCTCGGGTTTTGCTACTGTTTTACCTTCATAAGTAGGGGTGTGTATGCTTCAAAGTTGCTCACAGATGGACTGACACATTAGATGAGTTTTGATCACACATGAGCTCTACAGTATACTATATTACTTTGTGCCACTAACAAAAAAACGAGAAGAAATAAAAGCAAAATATGAAGAATAATTGGTTTTGGGGGGAGAATGTTTTGCAATGAGAAGTGGACGTATAGTCATCAGGAAGCATTTATCGTTGCTGTCCCTAATGACCTTTTAATTATGATGTATAAAGGATGGTGCTTCCATTTTGCCCTCACTCCATGCGAATAGATGGATAATAAACTGGATTCAGGGATCTGCTGTGCATTTCAGCAAATGAGTTTGATTTTCTTTTCGTTTCTCACTGGGTGTTTCCCTGCACCGTTCTTTTGCAGAGGGGGCATGATTTATTGCCAGTGTCTGAAAAGATTCCAGCTTCAGCACTAGCTCATACACTGATAAGTTCACACCTAAGTGGCTGCTACAGGTGCATGCAGCAAGTACAGTGGTGTGAAAAACTATTTGCACCCATCCTGATTTCTTATTCTTTTGCATGTTTGTCACACTTAAATGTTTCTGCTCATCAAAAACCGTTAACTATTAGTCAAAGATAACATAATTGAACCCAAAATGCAGTTTTTAAATGAAGGTTTACGTTATTAAGGGAGAAAAAAAACTCCAAATCTACATGGCCCTGTGTGAAAAAGTGATTGCCCCCCTTGTTAAAAAAAAACTTAACTGTGGTTTATCATACCTGAGTTCAATTTCTGTAGTCACCCCCAGGCCTGATTACTGCCACACCTGTTTCAATTAAGAAATCACTTAAATAGGAGCTACCTGACACAGAGAAGTAGACCAAAAGCACCTCAAAAGCTAGACATCATGCCAAGATCCAAAGAAATTCAGGAACAAATGAGAACAAAAGTAATTGAGATCTATCAGTCTGGTAAAGGTTATAAAGCCATTTCTAAAGCTTTGGGACTCCAGCGAACCACAGTGAGAGCCATTATCCACAAATGGTAAAAACATGGAACAGTGGTGAACCTTCCCAGGAGTGGCCGGCCGACCAAAATTACCCCAAGAGCGCAGAGACAACTCATCCGAGAGGCCACAAAAGACCCCAGGACAACATCTAAAGAACTGCAGGCCTCACTTGCCTCAATTAAGGTCAGTGTTCACGACTCCACCATAAGAAAGAGACTGGGCAAAAACGGCCTGCATGGCAGATTTCCAAGGCGCAAACCACTTTTAAGCAAAAAGAACATTAAGGCTCGTCTCAATTTTGCTAAAAAACATCTCAATGATTGCCAAGACTTTTGGGAAAATACCTTGTGGACCGACGAGACAAAAGTTGAACTTTATGGAAGGTGCGTGTCCCGTTACATCTGGCGTAAAAGTAACACAGCATTTCAGAAAAAGAACGTCATACCAACAGTAAAATATGGTGGTGGTAGTGTGATGGTCTGGGGTTGTTTTGCTGCTTCAGGACCTGGAAGGCTTGCTGTGATAGATGGAACCATGAATTCTACTGTCTACCAAAAAAATCCTGAAGGAGAATGTCCGGCCATCTGTTCGTCAACTCAAGCTGAAGCGATCTTGGGTGCTGCAGCAGGACAATGACCCAAAACACACCAGCAAATCCACCTCTGAATAGCTGAAGAAAAACAAAATGAAGACTTTGGAGTGGCCTAGTCAAAGTCCTGACCTGAATCCTATTGAGATGTTGTGGCATGACCTTAAAAAGGCGGTTCATGCCAGAAAACCCTCAAATAAAGCTGAATTACAACAATTCTGCAAAGATGAGTGGGCCAAAATTCCTCCAGAGCGCTGTAAAAGACTCGTTGCAAGTTATCGCAAACGCTTGATTGCAGTTATTGCTGCTAAGGGTGGCCCAACCAGTTATTAGGTTCAGGGGGCAATTACTTTTTCACACAGGGCCATGTAGGTTTGGATTTTTTTTCTCCCTAAATAATAAAACCCGTCATTTAAAAACTGCATTTTGTGTTTACTTGTGTTATCTTTGACTAATGGTTAAATGTGTTTGATGATCAGAAACATTTTGTGTGACAAACATGCAAAAGAATAAGAAATCAGGAGGGGGGCAAATAGTTTTTCACACCACTGTAGTTGTTAAACAGAGGGCATACACTGAGCCCCAAAATGAGTCTGTGACGGGGAAATCGTGGCTAAATTTGTGCTGTGTGCACCAGGCTTAAGAGTTCTTCAGGGGTTCTTTTGATTAGGTACAAATTACAGCCGAGCCGAGCCGAGTTGAAGGGTTAAGGATCTTGCTCAAGCACCCAACAGTGGATTGTTGGGAACGATGAAATATGAACCCTTTACCATCATGTAGCCCCAGTTGCTTAATCAATGAGCTATCACTGCCACCTGTTTTCTGACTTGATTTTAAATAATTTATACCGGGATGGTTGCAACATAGAAGATTTAAGTGTTTTTCCAGACATCCAATAACTGAATGATTCTCAGGGTGTCTAGATTGTTAGTGCTTGTACAGTACATGCTTGGGGAAATTCCTTTTTTCAGTACAACCTAGGCAACATGATGAATTGAATCTTATTTCAGTTCCTATATAAACATGAGGACTTTTGTTTTCAGCTGTTTCTATGACTAATTATAATAATAATAATAATAATAATAATAATAATAGAAATAAGAATTTGGCATTTTTGCAACATATGTTAAAACGCAAATGCTGAGTTTGATGCCTGACGCTTCCCCTGTCAACACACACCAGTATAAGCAGTTACTTTCTGTATACTGTAAGCAGGTCATTCATGAACAATTCGTTCTTTTTGAACAAATCTTTAACGTGACTCAGAAGAACGAGTATTCTCGGAGTGTGATTCGTTCATTTTCTACTGGACACGCATTCGCAAATTATCGCGAAACCTCCGTAGGTTATGTAGAGGAGACAGAATTGAGCCATTCTTTCTCAATGACTCTTCTAGTCCGAGTCGTTCGTTCTTTTGTCACGTGACTCCCATAGACGCTATGCGGTGCAATAGATTCAAAAGAACGAACAAATCAGACTAGAAGATATGAGAAGTGAGCTACTCATTCTGTTTATTATAATATGCTTTTAGTTGCATTGTAATATTTTCATTACTGGAACTGTAGCTAAAATTTCTGTATGTACACGTATTGGGGATCTTTGTATTGAAAATGCAACATTTGTTCAAAAGAACAAAATGAACTAAATGACTCCAAAAAAGATTTGTTCATTTTGATGAACGAGATTCAAAGAACAGAGTCACTAAAGTGATTCAAACTTCCCATCACTAATTTTAGATCAGTCACTGACCAATGCTTTGTTGTCAGCATGGATGCAGGTAGCTTGAGGTAACCTTTTATGAAGTCATTTTACAATACATATCTATATTTGAAGTGTTCACAAGACAAAAAGTGGGACACTTTAATTGTTCTAATTTTATAGGTAAAATAATAAATTTTGGAACGAATAAAGCATGAGCTAAATTTCAGTTTTTTTAATGCTGGCTTGAAAGTTAATACGGGCGTAAAGGTGCTGGTATACCTCATCCTTCAGTCATGCTGCTCGTCTGTCAGAATAGAGTGCTGTTTGAATGTTTGCGGCTTGTGAATGAGAGGGAGCAGTGGAGCAGAGGATTGGAGTCCCGATGAAGCAGATGGTGAGAGTGAGCGATGGAGTAAACCTCAGAGACACAGCCGAGAAATCCTGCAAAGCTGAGGGCAAATGTCCCATGATACAGGAAAATGCTCATTGCTCCTGACTTTATGTAGATTAGCTCCGATACACACCTCTGCTTCAAGGACGGCACGGGGAATCTTCACATGGAAACTACCTTACCACGTTTCTGTTGTTCAGTACTGTATGTCCCAGTTCTGTCACTGGATCATGTAGTGGTGGCCATGTTACTAATCCTATAGCAACACTTGTAAATTTTCCATTAACACTATCTGCTCCTTCCTTCTTAGCTTATCTCACCTGGCTATCATCACATGCTTTATGATGCGTAATATTGCCGCTTGCAAAAAAAAGAAAGAAAAAAAGAAAAGAAAAAAAAACATACCCACTGTTCTGTGCATTTTGTGTGTTCGTGTGTGTAATTGTCCGTCTGTCATTCGATTTGGTCCATTCTCTCTAACTTCAGCAGCTGGCTCTCTGTTGATAGTGCAGCGAGCACTGCATGCGGTACATTAGCATTTTTATTTAAACTGTAGCTCGGGAAAGGTACACCAGCAGCCAAATTATCACACACCAGAAAGGCGAAAGCTGAGCTCCTGACTACAACAATGAAATGGTTTATACTGATGTCTGAGCTAGTGGAGGGAAAAAAAAAAATCAGACAGGAAAGGGCAAACAGGACACATTAGCTGATGTAGCATGGTACTGTATATGCACCGAATTCACAACAGACTCACAGCTACTGTACACTATACAGCGTTGCAATGTATGTACTGTAACTGGCTTATCATGTTTCTGAATGTTGAAACGAAAGGAAATGTGATGCTAATTATTATTATTAACATTTCTTGAGGCATTTATTTTTAATCCTGCTTGTGTATGCTTTATCCCACCGATTTTAAGGAAAAACTGTTTATATAATGGCGTTGTTTATTAGACTGTAGATGCACTGGATATTGGCTTGTAATCTTGTTTAATCCAAAATCCTTTTCATCTTAATTAAACACACTCTGTATTAAAGCTTTTCACTAAAATCTTTTCCGTTAGTTTTAAAAATCAGTTTTCCAGTATTATCATGGTTTAAACGTTTAATTCTATTATTGAAGTTTAAGGCTATAAAAGTCGTGGGTGTAAGTGGTCTTACTCATACAGTATACTGGACGTTATTGCTTTTTCACACCATAGGTATTTCTCTTTGCCACCTTTAATAGTGGATGTTTGTGCTTGTCGTCTTAACCTTGGCACTTCTCTTGCCCCTGAACAGCCCATGTATTTAAAATCTTGTCGATGTATTTTTCATTCCGTGCCTTACATTATTGAGCAGCTTATGCAACAAACATGTAAAGGCAGCCAGTGGCCTGAGACTCCAGTGGAAGGGAATCTCTTTCCTCTTTTTCATTCGGTTTGAAAAGACAGTCAGGCTGTTTAATATGTGCTTGTCAGTTTTCCTGCCCACTCTGACACTGAACTAAACCTCAGAACTAACTGGCATGATGAAGGCAGCCGATCGCCATGCCCGATCAACCTCTGTCTTCATGATCCTAGCCCCTGACAGCAGCAGACAGACACCTTCACTGATGGATGAATACCGATGTGTGTATAAATGGGATTTATAAGAGGATGAATAGTCTGCTGCCTTTTCTGTCCTTGTTTGTGAACGCCTGCATTGTATTCATGAGATCGAGTCTCATTGAAAAGCAGGCGTCCAGCTGTTTGTGACACTGAAAAGGCCGGATAACTGCTTGGGTCTTATAGCTAAAGATGATGATGTGTGTGCGATGTATGTGTGTGTCTGTGTTTGTGTGCATGTGTGTGGTGAAGCGAGATGGCAGACAAACAGGGTCCCCTGTGCTGGAGCAGTTAACTTGAACCATGTTAGTATTGATTTTGTCCAGATTGAGTGTCCTGTCATTTATAATGCATTCCCTGCTTGACGAACAGAGATTTTTTTGTTAAATATGTATATACAGTAATATATACACGTCAAGTATATCTTTGTATAGTATATATTTGCCTTTTGATGTTTTTGATGCATTCTTTGATTCACTATCCTTGCCAAAGCAAGGTTTTATTTGAGAATTCTATGATTTAATGATTGGGGCATACACCAAGCAACCATAACACCAACACCACCGGTAGGCGAACTGAACATCACTGGTGCCATCCTGGTGCCAGACACCACAGCACACCCCTAGATGCCCTGCAGGGCCACGTCCCCAAGGAATCAGGTGGCAATAGTGAAACAAAGCCTAGGTGGTTTTAATGTTATGGGTGATCAGTGTAGATTCAAAGCAATGTTCAATATTTGTATCTTTTTTTAATAATTAGGAAATAAACATATGTTTGCTTTTTGATTTCAAGGTGCGCTACTAAGTTAGTTAAAAATGCATATTCTGTACTGTAGTATACTGAATCTGATTGTTTATGCTCATCACTCAGTGAGTGGGTTGAGCTTGAATGAATAAATGAATGAGATAATAAATAAAATAATTGCTGTGGTGTAACAAGAATAAAACACTTTGTGCTGTAATTGGTAAATAAACACCCTTAGGATATCACAACCTTGCCTTTGATCATTTTCCCATAGCTACACAATATATTATGTGACATAAACCCTAAGATAAGCATTTAACATGTTCTCATCATGAAACCTCATCATTAAATCAACTCTTTAAAAGTATGCTTCACATTCTCACTTCAGGTTAATGGTTACTGAAGGCTGTTTACAATAAGGGTGGTCTGAAGGAAGTGTTGATGGTGTTGACTGTGGTCGGAGCTCTGGCCAGCTCGGGGAATCTTCCTTCATTTATTATTAAGGATCTCTGGCCACTCTAGCTGTTTACTGAGGCTGAATGTGCTTCTGGGCTCCCCTGAAGAGCTGGGAATGCCGGTGTTCACAGGATCATCCCGTCACTCATTCTCACACGTTCACACACTGGGGAGATGGGGGTGATTGTGTCACTCCGGAGGTCAAGTGAAGTCAGATTTTTAAGGTATTACTTGACAGACCAGTGTTAATGCAGTTGATGGTGAATAGTGGTTACTGTGGTGTATAGGGTATGGTGTCAAGCAGTTACCCGCACCCACTTTGCTTTAATATTCGATCCGTTACTATCTTAGCAGTGCTTAGCTTGCAAAATGTGGCAAGATTAGATATCAGCAGATTTTGTGGATTTTCCTTCGTTTTTTTTTGTGATGAGACAAAACAGGACAAATCCTTACTACATAGTTCACTCTGGAAACAACTGTAGATGTATTTATGATTCTAGTTAATTTAACATCCTAGTCGTGTCTGTTTGAGCCACTTTTACCATATCTGCGCATTTTTATTATACAGTATGAGGAGTCGCATAAAGGTCACAGGTTCATGTAGTTTTAATGACGCGTTAAGATTTTTTAAAGATGAGCGAGTCACATGGGAAACGGAGAGACTGAACTCCAAACTAGACACTTGCACTCTTAACCTGCTGGCTGAATTATTCAAGGCTACGTTGGAGAATGAAATGGCGCTGTGCATTGACTATGACATGCCCCTTTTTCTCTTTTTTTCTTGACATGCTCTTCTATTCCTATCCTAATGTCTTTTTTTATTTTTCTCCCCCTTTACTCATCCGAATTTCCATTCTTCCTCACACTCTCTGCGTCATGTTGAGAGCAGACCTGTTAAAACATTGCCCCATACATCCCCCCACTCTATTTCATTTCTGTTAGTAGCTTTGCGATTGGTTGAGAGAGGCCATGGTTCCTGTAGCTGTGAGAAGAAGCTCAACGTCCTGCCGAGTGGCTTCTGCTCTGTTGTGTCCATGCTGCTCGAGGCTGACTGGCCATCCTGTTACTCATCATGCTGCTTGGTCTGTGCTGGTTTCCACTTCACCATCTGTCACCTACTCCATTTTCACATGTTATACACTACACTACACACACACACGTCTCACACACACACACACACACACACACACACACACACACACACACACACACACACACACACACACACACACACACACGTCTCACACATACTCCACATTTTCACCTGAGCCCTCTAAGGGAATGAAGTTGTTTGAAGGTGTGATGTGTGTAAGTGCCATCTGCACATCATCTTACCTTGATCACCAGACAAAGGCAGTGAGTCATGTCATTATGTACTTGCTTAACACAATTCAGTGTGTGTGTGTGTGTGTGTGTGTGTGATTTAGGGTATTGGATCTCAAATAAAAGCCCCTAGAGAGCACCATACTGCATTTTTTCAGTGGGTTTGTTTGCACCAACCCTCACACTTTTCATTTCTTTCTATTACTTCATTGTTTTAGTGATATCTCCCACGCGGACAGCTCCAGTGCTTAGCTTTGCCTTTTTGGCCTTTGTTTGTAAAAGCAAGACAACAGCAGGGGGAATTCGGTGCGAAAGCTTGAGTTTTCTGTAAAGATGGAGAGATGTTGACTAAACCCTCTGGCTGTACAAGATGAGTGGTGTTGGTAGAAATATTTTTTTTCCCACTGTTTCTCGCCTCATTAAGGGCAGACCAAACATCTGAGGCCATTTGGCAGAGCAGCCTCAATCGCCACTCTGATACTTTAGTAAGGTGGAAAGGGAAGCCTCGATTGAGAACCTTAAACACAAGGAGCCACAATACGGAAAACTTTCAAAAGAAGGAAGTGTACAGTATGCAGCAATGGGGGCTTGTTTACAATCCAATACTATCATTTTTGAGTTTGCTGTGACTACCCCTGAGAAGGCTCTGAGAAGCATGCAGAGTCTCAGAGAGTCTGGGAAAGTGTTAGGAGCATACACACTCCTAAGAGCGCATTGTTAATGAAAACCAAAAAAATGCCTCTCAGCATTATTTTTCTCTGAGTGTTTCTCGGAGAAAAATCTATTAGCATGGCTTATCCGGTGCATGGAGTGAAAAAGGGTTTTTAAATGTAGATTAACAATTAAAAGTAGAGCAAGGAGTAATTCTGCAGCTATATTTCAAATTAGCATTAAACAGAATGGTTAGCAGAAAATTTGTTGGAAGTAGTAATGAGGTTTTCTAACGGCTTTGGCTGAAGACCAGTGGAAGAGCAAATTAATTGTCTACACGAGTACATTTATGTTGCAGTTAATGCCGTTAATGTATAAGATGGTCCCGAATGAGCTTCAGCATTTAAAAGAAACAGGAATGTTTAGACTGAACAGATAAATGAAAAGAGAAAGCGAGTGTTGCAAGAGGGACAACTGATTTCCTCTTCATCACTGGTGCCGCTCACTGACTGCCAGGCCATGAGCCGGTTCCTCCGTTGTTGCTCCTTCATTGGCTACAGGCTGTGTTTTGACTGTATGCTGCACTGTCCGACACGCTCAACCTTCCTCTCAACACTTATCTCGCTGTCCAGCAGCTTCACATCTCTTCAAGCATGACGGTATCTTAATGAAACCTCTGCCTTTTCCCAGCTTTATTTTGCTCACGTTTTACCTCACTCACACTCTTGCTGTCACTCACTATCTATCTGGTTTTTTTTCCTTTCTTTCTTTCATCACTATTTTTTCACATATCTCAGCCATTACACTGCACAACTTTATTATGGTCGGGTTACGTAGAGCCTGGCGCCTATCCCAGAGAACTTTGGGAGCAAGGCAGGGTACACCGTGGACACAGGACACAAACATACACACCCACTATGGGTAGGACTGGGCGATATGACCTCATCACGATTAATTGAGTTACCTTGATTATGATTAATTAATGATTATTATTGGATCACCCCCCCACACCCCCCACCACCACCACCTTATATTGATAAGGTTTGCACTACTGGCATACTCAACTATCATAATTCTCTCAAACGAAACAGTTCTCCTCCATGTTGTTTCTATGTTTCTGACTGTATGGGATCATAACATGTGACACACCCAGTTCATGAACACACATGCATGCTCAGTCACATTGATAAGGCAACTACATCAGACTTCCACATGTCACATCCATCACAACATCTGCTATGGCTCTCCTCTTTCTCCTCTTCCTCTTTTTCCTTTATTAAAATTCCTTTTGGGTGGAAGACCATGGTTGTCATGGTAAGCTAAAGGAATATTCAAAGACTTGAGATTTGTGTGACTTCCAGTGTGACATAAATTTGAGTATTGGGCAGCACTGGGTAGCCTTGCTGCCTCACTGCCCAAGAGTCTGAGATTGAATCCTGAGGTTTCCTGCTTTCATGTGGGTTTCCTCCAGGTTCTTTCCACTGTCCAAAAAACATGCATCTAGACAGATAAGCTGTGGTGTGAACGAGTGTGTGGATGGTCCCATGTACTGTAAGCGGTTGTAAAGTCCCATCGAGGGGTTGAATTCTCATACATCACGACCAGGGAATAACCAGAGCACTTATGGTCAATGATACTTCTGATACTGACAGAGTCTCCTAAATGCATCGCATTCACACATAACTTAAGCAGAAGTCTCCCAGTGTTTAAGCGAATGATTCAGCTTTACTGCTGTGTTGAGGAGGTGAGTTAGTGCCAGACTCCAGCTGATCATTAGACAGCTGGGAGTTCACTCCTCTGATTAATCTGCCACTGCCAGACTGAGCAGGTGCTGCTGGGCCAGATTTCTCTCAGTACATGACTATGTGCTTGTGTGATGATGGAGTACTGGGATAGAGTCTTATGACTGTTTGAGTGTGTCTTTTTGTTAGTTGGTGACTAACACAGGATCTGTTTACTATCCTAGACAGTTCCATCTTGTCTAATTAACCTGCCTCAGACAGCTCTGTGTGCCAACAGGTGGTCCGATCAGGGAAGCCGACTGACTGGATCACAGCCATGCCTAATTACACAAGCTATGTTTTTTCGTCTTGCTTCTTTACATGACATACTGTACATCTTCTCAGTTCGCACACCACAACAACAGCTAATTCTTATGACTAAGCATTTGCAACAAAGAAACATCTCATAAACCTACTCAGTTCTGCAATTGGTGCTCAGAATGACACTGGGTTGTAAGTAAATGATTGCTGAGCTGAGGTAGCGCATTAGGTTGGAGTATCGATCTGTTTCATCGATGTGCTGCTCTCTCGATTACTCTATGTGTGTGCACCGTGGTTGAGTGAAATGTCCAGCAGGAGGGATCCGGGGGATTTTGACTTTGATCGTGTTCTGTCTGGGCCAGAGTTGCTTGCTGAGATTAACATTTCTCTGTCCTTATTAGTGCCCGGCTGTGAAGGAGGAACAGGGACAAATAAAATGAAGCTCTACAAAAAGCTGGTGCTCATTGCCTGTGTATGAATACTGCAGGTAATTTGGAACTGAAGTCTTTTGATTTGTGAAATGTGTCAAATTAGATGTTTACTTGCTGCCCACATCACATCACACCACAGTAAACAATATAACCCTGATTATATTAACTATTTGTATATTATATAGATTTATACCTCACTGGTGATGCACTTTCATGGTGGTGCTACTTTTATTTGCTCAAGCAGCATACACTTTATTTTCGCTTTGATAGAACGACAAGCTTTAAAACAGTTAAAGGGTATTATTTGTGATATAAACTCCTCTATCAGGTGTTCTACAGAAATAAAGACAGAGGAAGAGTATCAGATTTATGTTTGGAAATGGATACAAATGTCCTACTAGGCACTGCTGGAAGCAGGAATCATCATTGCAGGATTTATCTATTACCCAGAAATGCGTTCTCTCCTGTTCTTGGCACTCAGTTATTTATTTTATTTTTTTTACCCCAGTTCTCTGTATTTCAGCTGCTCTGATTGAGACCCACTGCAGCAGATATTCTCCACCTTGATGTCTGTCAGCAGTACCTTCAAACTGATTTTAATCTCCAACTTTTTTCTTATGATTGCGATTTTGGCCTGCTGCTTAAAAGGATTGTTTTAGGTCTCCTATTCTACCTGGTGGCTTAGATCACAGTTATGTGCGTGTACAAGTACAACCAGATCCCCACATGCGGGTAGAAACTAACAAGACAAGTTTGTTAACAAGTCTGTTAGATTAAGCCAGGCATGGGCATATTTTCTCTATCTGTCTCTCCGTTGCTTTGGAAATCCCCTTGCAGCTGTCTAATGGTTCACCATGACACACTGCGATTGAACTGACAGCAAAGGAACAAATTACTTCCAAAATGAGGCTTGTGGATAGAACTGTGGTCATGGAGAGTGCCTGGGAGGTATCCTTGCATAGTTTGCCGGACCTCCTACTGATTGCTGGACTTGGTTGTGGAAGACATGGTGTTTTAATGTAGTGTTCCATCCTATCTGTGGCATCTGGTTGATTTGTGTGTGTATAGCTTTCATGGCTGGCTATGGCTTCAAATACATCCTGGCATCCTTGGGGTTTTCAGCTTTAGGTTGCTGCTGTTCAATCTTTGTCTGAGCGACAGGGAGACTGGCAAGTTGTTGCTATGCATGCATACACACACACACACACACACACACACACACACACACACACACACACACACACACACACACACACACACACACACACACCTACCCACCACCCCAACCCACCCCCACTCACACAAACATACACACACTCATTTGTCAGTAAAGTATTTCAGCACTATGGACAGTTCCAGATGTGGTACCCAAGGTCTATCATTTCTGCCTTTCTCCTTTCTCGTTGCTTCTTTCAGTTTTTAAACTTTCTCTCCCACGTCCTTTTCATCTGCCAAAGATGATACTTTATAGGTGCCTTTGAATTCCTTTGACTTTTACTTTTATATCAGCAGATCAGAGCTTCACACCCTCCACCTCTCAGTAACATCAGTGCATTTATATGCGCCACTTTAACTTTTCCTCTCTTTTCATCAGCTTCCCTCTTTTTTTTAAAGGCATAATATGTACTACGACTTTGCAAGAGAACCTCTCTGAAATTTTATTTCATATATTTAAAGTTTGTTTTCCCCAAAAGATAAATCCAAAGAATATATGGGATAAAAGTTAAGGCTTTCCTCTTTTGTTACAGTGCAATGGTCGTATGGCAGTCTACATGAAGAAGTTAATCTCCATTGTTTCAATGAATGAATCCCTATAATCTGTGAATACAAAATACAAAATGTATGTGATATGAAGTAAAAAAGCTGATTTGTTTCTATTTGGAATCAGTATTAAGTACAACAAGTCTGAAAACGGTGCTGGTTCTTAGACCTAGGCTTCTGGTTCACAGTGTGTAGTTTATCTGTAAATATTCAGCAGTCCAGGGTCTCAGGTGAACTTGTCACCAGAGCCACTGCTAATGAAACTAAGTAAGTGTCCAAAGGTTGATACTGAGAAAACAGGAACCAAATCAATGGAGCATTAAGTCGAGGGAAGAGCGGCAAAGAAACCCACAAGGCCTTTGGGCAAGCTTATACCAGTTCTGTCTAGTGTTCTGTTGCTCTATATTTAGCCAATAGAGATGATTGTATTTCCTGTGCTGCAGGAGCCAGGAAACCCGTGGGAAGCTTTTGAGTGTTCTGTTTCAACACCTTCTGGATGAGTTGCGAAGGTTCTGTCGAAGTTCTTTTGTAGAAATGGGTCAGGCTGCTACATGCAGGCTTTGCTCTTTAATCAGAACGAATGAAAGTATTCAAAGAGTAGATCTTAGCATTGGCCTTTGTGATTTTTTTTCTTTTTTTTCCCTCGTAAAATGGATTTGTTGAACATTTTTGTGGTTCGTGAGTAGCAGATCTAAATCGGTACATAGTTGAAGACAGTGTTAAGGTCAGTGAGGCACAATGCTACGGTGTGAAAAGAGAAATGTCAACGGTCCTCGTAGTTAGAAAGTAAATTATAATTTGAAATCTGTTCCTTTTTTATTTATTTATTTTTTTTGCTTTTGAATCTCACCTCATCTGAAAACTTATAGTGTAGACTTTTATTTTACAGTATATGTTTTGTTTGTTTACATTATAAGAGAAAAGTTATATCTGGTGGCACACTTTGGCACTTTGCCTGTCAGGTTTTTGAAACCTGTAATAAAAATTCTCTTTTGCTCTTAGTCTTTCTCATTCTCTCTTCAGCACTGTGGGTTGATGGCACCAGGAAAGAGTTGCAAAAGTGCATTTGTTAGATTATAAAGAGTGGAATACTGGGCTACTTCTCCTGCAGAAGGACACAATGACCTTTCTCCTCCTTTCTTCTCTTCTGTTATTATTCTCTGCTTCTATATAGCTTGGGGTGCTATTCTGCTCAACTCCACCGAAGGAGATGACGGATATAAATGTCGCCGTAAAAGAACGGAAATCTGCTGTGAAAAAGCAGGAAAATAATAGGATAATAACGTCCATTCATCCAATAACAGGATAATAATGTGCATTGACTGTGTTGGTGTCTGACATGGTCCATTCAGTGAAGTATGTATTTTCTCTCTGATGTTTAAAATTAAGGTGTTATCAGTAGAAGGCTACAAAAGTTTGTGGAATATTTCGGATTGAGGCACGGTCTCATGTGGTTTATCAACAGGAAATTGATGTAGATTAAGGGGATGTCAGAATTAAGTCAATATTTTTCCATGTTGATGCTGTTTAGCATAAAAAAGTACAATGTGTTCACACACTCTTGAGGTTGATACATATCCTCAATGCCTTCCAGGTTTTTTCTTCCTTGTACTCAGGCTTGAAATGCATGCGCCTTATTCTTGCAGATACTGTCTAAAAGATACTGCATGAGGGGCTTAACTTTAAGAAAAGTAAAAAATATCTTTACAACAACCCTATTCTCTCTGACTCATACCTCCATCTCTGTTGTTTCCCAACCCTGTTGCTATTCCAGTCTGCTCTATGTGGGTCACTGCACTTGTCTGCTGGGACGGGAGACAAATGGGAATATCCCAGCATCTTTCTTTTGTGTGTGTGTGTATGTGTGTGTTATTTTCGCAAGGTCTTTGCCAAGATTGGCTCAATTTCCTGTATGTCCAGCAATGTCTTCAGTCTTGTAAATGCAATGCTTGATTTTACTGCCTAGTTTGTAGTGTGTGTATGTATACTGTACATAATTGATGAAAATTCTTCCTAAGGAAGACCGAAACAAGCTCAGTTGCCAGTCTTCCTTTAAACCACACATTCCACTCTTTCACATTTAGAGGAAGACTGTTTTTTAAAGAAGGTTGCAGTTGTCATTTTAAAACAAATGACTCTGAGGGAGGTGAACAAAAAGAAGATGTAAAACCAGGACGGTGATTTATTTTTATTTTTTCCAGGCACAGGACTACCATTGAGCATGGATAGATGATTTGAGCCCCAGAGTTCCCCTCCATGTAGCAGGATGGGGCTGGGAAGGGCATATTCGGCAGGTCTGAAGGACACGGTGGTTGCGAGGGCAGACGGATCACTTACCGTTTCATCACAGTATTACGATGCTGTACTGATGAAGAGAGTAATGCCGTGCCGCGTGTTTAAGAATAGCCCTCTGAACGTTACCCTCCCCCTTCATTGGGAAAAGCTGATGTTGAGATTTGTGTGTATGTGCTCGGAGGTCAAGGACAAACTGTTATGCCTCGCCTCTGGCTGCTCTTCTGTGTACCTTTGTGGCGTTTATTTAAAGACCTCATCAACCTCATTCCTCACACACATACCAGTATACCCAGAGTCTCCTGCCTCCCAGTCTGCTGGATTAATTAATCTCTTTTTCCGTCCAGATCGAGGAGAGCGGCTGAAAACGGCTTCACGTTTTTTGCCGGTGGGCGTCCAGATGCCAGCTCTCACACATTCATCATTATGACTTTGGGGAGCGCACGAGAGAGAGAAGGAGATACGATGTAAAAGACGATGAGGGAAAAAAAATTGCAACCCAGAAAGGGTTACGGAGGCTCTGTCCCTCCTGACTGCTGCTATGATTAAAAGGAGAGATGTAGTTATTGTTTGTGCTGAGAGGTTTCATGAAATCATGTGTATAGTGCTGACATGAGCACATGAACCAAAGATGTACAGGCAATGTAATAAGAAGCAGCGTGCTTTTAATTAAAGGTATTTTATGTATTCAGATTGATACCTACTATGACTGACTACTTTTGCTTTTACATATGTTTGTACAGTATGTTGAAGTTCTCATGTTCCATTCAAAATTTGCCACAATATTATAAAGAAGATACACGTATAATATGAGTACGTATTGCTGTGTAGTTCATATAAATAAGAAGAAATGAGATGTTTGCATGGAAATGAGTAGAGTGTGTTGTGGATCTTTGATCAGAATGACAGCTTAAGAGTTTTAGGGGTGAAGCCATGCGTGGAGCGTCTGCGCTAATGCTATTCCTATCAACCTAACAAGAGGCAACAAACTAACAGAGAGGTCTGCTACACCAGTGATTTCACAGCTGTGTGGGTGGATCAGATTTTTCTTATTCTTCTCTCTCTCTCTCTCTCTCTCTCTCTCTCTCTCTCTCTCTCTCTCTCTGTGATTCTGTGCACTTTTTTTTACCAGCTACCTTGCAAGTCAGTATTACACACGCATACACACATTTCGCCTACAACCTCGCAGCCAATATTCCCCTTTTTTGGATATTCATTCAGGCGCACACGAATTACAAAGACCTGCCCAGCTTGAGCATTTTTAATCAGACGTGGTGGAAATCAGTTTCCTGGAGGGATATGGGCAAAATAACTGTAAACACTTCTCCAGTTGTGCCTGTAAATAAGTGTGACTCAGAGGGGGAATTTTTCATGACTATGAAGAGCTTGCCAACCGCTAGGTGAAAATTATTCTCCGCTCCTACAGAGCCATTGGCATTCTCTCATGTATGAATGCACAGTAAGTTTAAAAACATGCCCGGCTCGAGCAAAAAATACCTATTTTAAAGGATCACCTCGTAAAAAAAACTTGGTTTAAAGCACGAGTGGCCTCACAGAGGTACTTAAAAGTGACGGCAAACTTTTAATCACACCGAGCAGCTGTCTTTGCCAGGATGTAGAGCCTTTAGCAGTTTTATTGTCCCTCTTCATCACCTCCTTCCACACCTGCACTGACCAATTTTGATGACCAAACCCGAGCTCTGCTAACGAGGATCCGTGGTCGGATTGCTGCTCTGCGCTTACAGCTCAAAGTTGTTGTTATTTAGGCAGGAAATTTGGGTCTTTTGATCTAGCCCTACACCCACAGCGCTTTCTACGCATGCTGCATTTATCACAGCTGACAGTGAGACCTGTCAGAGCGGCGCTGAGATATGGATCTTACCTGACTGGCCATTCGCACTTGAGCAGTGCTCTGCGGCGCGGAACTAATGTCCTAGTCAGCCGGGGGATCAGCTCCCTCCAGGAGCCGGAGGGGCCGCGGATCAGAGCTAATAACGGCAACGCCTGCCTTCCAACTAGACAGAATCTTTCAAAACTGCTGCCCGCTCCATCATCTGAGGCAGGCAGTGGAGCTAAGTCTGATGACAATCTGATTTAAATGTCTACCCCAAGGCACCGTTGTGACTTTTTCCACATTTGATTTTAATGCCGTCTGTTTGTGTAGCGCTGAATATGGCATTTAGAAATCTGATTAAATTTAAAAGGCTTCGCTTTTACTTTTGAATGTCCTGTTTGATGATGTTTCAACCAGTGCAAGCACCAAAGACAAAGAAGAAATCAAATATAACGTGCACCATAGTGAGCCATTTAAAGTGTACTTAATAATACTGAAGAACATTCTACATTGTGAAGCTTTTATGGATAGTAAAAGTAGATGGCGTGGCCTCTCCTGAGCGCATGTGGAATATAATACATGTCAAAGATGCGGCCCATTATCGTCTGTGCACAAGATAATGGGCAGCATTTCCTCATGTATCATATTGCACATGTACATGCATGTTTATGGTTCACAACTATGACTTTTGCTTTCTTTCTTTTGCTGAGATGATAAATCATTGAATCCTACATGGTTTACATTGCACACCTACATCCAGCAACTGTTTGCTAATGAAGGAATTGTAATTAGGATCACACCAGACTTAAAGCTGATATGTAGTCACGCTTCCTTCCACATGGTTGATATTGATTATCTTGCAGGTAAATCTGTCCTAGTTGAGTTACATCGCCTCAAACTCATGACTCTGGAAATTGAGGCTAATCATATACAGTACAGTGAAACCTGAAAAAGTGAACAGTGATATATATATATAAATATATATATTTTTAAAATTATTATTATTATTATTTAATTAATTAATTTATTTATAAATTTTTGTTTTTACTGTTGTTCACACTATAGCCAAATAAGTGTTAATGCAGGCAATACATTTTCACTAAAGCATTAAACTTAAAAAAATAAACTCATTAATAAATTACAATATTTTACAGAATAAAATATATATTATATATTTACATTATAGCAATATAAGGCACATGTGCAGCATTGTGTGATCATCATGGACAAGAATTTGAGTTAGTTATGCTGCATGGATAAAATATCCACCATAAACACTAAAATCTCACTTACATTGAAACTCTAACGACAAATGATATCAATAAACATTTTGGTGACATAATTTCACTGAAAACGTTGACAAATTCAGGATTGTAGTGTGGGTCAGCAGCTTCAGCAGCACTGCCACAGTGCTCACATGGGTCTCCTTGAGGTTCTTTGGCTTCCTTCCTCTGTCCAAAAACACGCAGCTAGGCAGTTTGGCTCGGCTCGATTGGCTCTAGGTGTGAATGTCTGTGTGTGTGTGTGTGTGTGTGTGTGTGTGTGTGTGTGTGTGTGTGTTTGTGTGTGTGTGTGTGTGTGTGTGTGTGTGTGCTTGTTGGTCTGGAAATGGACTGGCGTCCCATCTGGCATAAATTCTCCTGCCTTGCGCCTTGTGTTACCGAAACTGCCTGTATTAGAATAGACAGGAACCCTGATCCGGATAAAGAGGTTACTGATGATAAATGAATTTTTGAGTCAAAGATATTTGCACAGGATTTGCTCAAGTATTAATCCCCAGAAGTACATAATCTGTCCCTTCACAGACAAAACTATAAGAACATTGAAGACAGACCTTAAAAAAAGAAGGTCAGATATCAGTGAATGACAATCCCAGCCGAGGTGGCTCAGAGCTCATGAACATTCATCAAATGGAACACTTGAAAATCAATGGATAACTTGTCGCCAACTTGCAGAAGTCTGTGGGAACAATGTCAAAACTTGCCCAAAATATGTCCCCAGAAACGAATATGTTCATGAACTGCCTCGTTTCTTCAGCGGTATAGTTCTGCAAGCATCGTGAAATGCCCACGAAGGGGGATTTGCCATCTTCATGACAACGTGACAGACCTTTCATCTCAAGAAATGGAGAACCTTGCGGGGATGAAATTCTGCCTCACCTGCCCCACTCCCCCGACCTTGCACCCAGTGATTCTTCCTCTTCCATCACTTAAAGAAACCAATTTGTGGCAGGCATTTGATGACAACGAGGTGGAAGTTTTCCTCAAGAGCCATAAAGGAAGGCTGCTTCAAAGGTGGTCTCCACCAGCTCGTCCATCGTTTGGAGAAGTGTGTCGCATTATGTGGAGGATGTGAAGGACCAAGCTCATGACCAGTGTTCGTTTTCATCACAGTATTTTTTCTGAGCAATAATAACAATTTTATAACCGGCCTTCATACTGTATATAGAGAATTAAAGGAAGTTTTTGCTCTCATAACCGTGTTTTCTGCATAAACAAAAGTCTTGGTTTGAATTGAACACCTTCGTGTGTGTGAAGAATGAAAAAAACTATGCAAGAACAATTGTAAGAACATTACAATTGTAATTTAGTTTCATCTTAAAGCATTTTGCTAGAATGTAAAGTTTGTCATTTTGAATTCACATAATAGTTTGTAGACTCTATTTGCAAAATTTTACAACTGCCCTTAGAATCGAGTGTTTGAGAGAGAGAGCGAGAGAGAGAGAGAGCCGGAGAGAGAATATGATCTAAGGAAAATGCAGTTAGAGATTAAAGTGTGAAAATCTAATTTATTAAATACTAGACTGCATAAAAAAAGCCTTATGGATTGACAAGTTGAAAATAAACTTAACAAGATTAAGGGTAAAAAAAAAGAAATAAAAAATCTGTGCTATAAGCGATAAGAAAACCAAACCCATTGTTTGAGTAAAATGCCAGCATGTTGTTCTGGTATAATTGTATTGACCGTCTCATTGAGGTTGTTAATTTCTGTGATTAACTGTATAATATTGACAATACTGTAAAGAAGCCTGATGATAAAAAATTGTAAGAATCCCAGCTCTACTGTATGATGTACTGGTCAGATATATCAGAATACAGAAATAAAAAGCATAAATATTCTGAGCTCTCCCCGTCCACATGGACGGACTGAACACCACAAGTGCCTTTTTCTTTCTCTTCCTTCTTCACACTTTCTCTCCCACTGTCTCTCTCTCAGTGCACTTACATCTGGCACAAACACTTCAAAACCAGTCTCCATCCCTTTACTGCTCTGCTTTTAAATTCAACACCATGCTCTTTAATCTGCCTTAAAAGATCTGCTTCAGAAAGGAGGCAAGTTTTCATTCATTATCACTTCATTACTCATACTCAAAGCTCTCCATTAATATTAATACACAACACACACTATCCTAATATGTGTGTTGTAGTACTAAATAAGACTCGACCCAAAAATAAGATACGGTACTGTATGTGGAGAGAGTAAGTGGATGGATGGGAATGATCTTTAGGAATAGCAGAACCAGGAAGAAAGATGAAAGAGGTCTAGGAGATGTGTAGGGTGAGCGTTTCTATTTATTTTATAACAAATGCCATCCTTCGAAAGGTAGGTCAGAGAGCAGATTCAAGTCTTTCTGTCATCTAGTTTCCTTTGTGGCGATATTTCTTTTTGACTGACTCTCTCGCCTTTGTGTGTTCTTTCCAGCGGTGCCGTCTAGCACTGTGTAAAAGCGTGAACAAAACACAATGCCATTGAACTTCTGCATGTGTTCATCAGACGCATACAGCATGAAACATGGAAGGCATTCATAGGAAAGGACTTTGAAGAAATGGCTGCGACTCAAGTTTTATTGAGTGTTTCATGTGACTGTGAGATTACTATCGCTTGGCTCTGGCTGCCTTTGATTAGGGTTTCAAAGGCTCTTTGGGCAGGTCCTGGCATGTTTTTGAACCAACATGTCTGGCACGTTTTGAGCCTCCTGGGTGCATTGTAATAATAAAATGCATATGTGAATAAAATGGAATGGGAACAGCTATAAATACATTTAAATATACAGTACATATACAGATATACACGTACACACAGCCTACATCTTTACACACTGATATCCACATTCATGTATACAAAAAAAGTCAATTAAAATCTTAACACTACCCTTGGAGGATAGTTCTGTATAGTTAAAGTACCTGTCAGGTGGTAGAAGACCAAAGAAAGTGAGGCTGTGATGAGCTTAATAACACTGTCCCAAAAATGTCCCAGATAGAAGGGAATTTGCTGGCGTGTTTGGACTGAATTGCACACTACTGTATACGTACCTCATGGGCACTATGCTTTACTTATGCGTTAATTTGCGCTTCACTGTTTTGCTTGGAGAGAAATACAGTACCATATGAAGAAGTATGAAGAATCTGCTGCTGTGTTCAGGTCAGCAATCCATCTGTTTATAGCAGCCCATTTGTCTGAGTGTGATAGCAGCCGGCAGAGATGAGCGATTGCTTGGGTAAGTGAGTAACTTAATGCCCTCATCTGATGATCCGTCGCAGCGTCGGCCTCTGGCCTGAACGATGGTATTGCGCCCTTACCAGAACTCTGTCTCCTTCCTTACTGGAAGCACCAACCCCCTCTCATTGTGAGCTGTGTTCCCGCACAAATCTCTGCAGCACCCTGGTGGTCAGATGCAATTCACCTCACGCTGAACCCGCAGACGGTCTTCCACAGGTGTGTCCGATGTCTTCTCGGGTTACTCTCAAGCTCTAAGTGATTATAAGCCTTCCGTCATGCTCTCTGCTTTGCATAAGCTCCTTGCTTCTAATCAATAGAACCAGTGGAAATGAACAGAACGTTTAGGTGATATATGAAGCGTGGCTCTCATCTGGCAGGTAGTGACTGTATTAGTGGCGATGGCCAGGTGGCGCCGCTCCTCTTCATCGCTCTCCCTGGCGGCTAGAGGTGACACTCCATCAGGGAAATTGATTGTGCTCGTTGCACGGCTAATTTATTGATGATCCGCCCCTAGCGGGGATAATGAGTTCATGGGCTGCTGATTGATGTCCGAAGGGTCTGTGTAGCAGCGCTGGGATTGCCAACGCATGTCTGTCAGCTGGGACAAGAACCTTTTTTAGATGAGCAGCAAGTACATGGGCATATCGATCTAAATTAATATTCCTGTTCAGGTGTTTATCAAGGCAAAATGAGGTGACTAATAATGAGACAGAAAAAAACTGAAATGTCTATCTAGCTAAGGTATGTTATTTTCAGTGCCTGCAAATGATCATATTTTTCAAACAACATGAAAGTATCAGAGTAGTTGCCACAGAAAGATCATCAACTTGGATGCATGGATATTTAACAGGATAGTAGCGGAACACAGTGAACTTATGACCACAACTTGGTAGAAAGTCGTCATATCAGCGCTGTCTGTATATCATATCAGCTTTATCCTGTATACAGGGTCGTGGGGAGGTCTATACCAGGCAGGGTACACCCTGGACGGGGTGCAAATCCATTGCAGGGCACACACACACAGACGCTTACTTACACTATTTGGGAACAGTAATTAACTCCATGCACACAGAGGCGAGGTGGGAATCGAACCCAGAACCTGGAGGTGCAAGGGGACAAGTAGGTGCTGACTCCTACGCCACCATCAAAATAATCATGTATCGGTTAACACAAAAAGAGCAACTGGAACACGAAAACAAAGCTCAGAGTTAGAATAACAAATGCATGATAATGCTTTTTGTGATGAGACAAAGAAATAGCAGGGTATAAATAGGTAACCTAATTAAGGACTAAACACGGAACAGCAAAGCAGATTCGGATGGCACGCTTATGACAGACGACTGGACTGGAACAGAAACAAAAGCACATGGGATTGTAAACAAAAGTACATCATGTTAACGTGAATCAAAAAAGCAGGGTTCATCGCACATTGAACTTTGCACATGGAAATCTGCGACAAATCTGACCCACCTTCCATTAAAGAATGCTGTGACAGCAAGGTCTAAAATCGGTCCTGGACCACTGGGCAGAACATGTACAATTGGCATTGCAACTCAAGGCTGATACTGGTTGGGGAAAAATTTGTGATGCATAATAATGACTTCATACAAACATGTAAATGTGGATTTGTCAAAGTGTGTTTCATCTCATGATGTAAACAACCATAAAACATGCAGAGGGATAAGTAGATTTTCTTTCTAAAGAATATTACTTTAATGTTCCTTTATTGTATGGTAGCATAGCTTGATCCTATTCCTTATTACTCATCTTGAGCCTACTCCTATTTCTTAATCTTACTCCTTATTAGTCTAGATACTAACTAATATATACTCAGCAAAAAAAGAAACGCCTTTTTCAGGACTGTGTATTTCAACAATAATGTTGTAAAAATCCAAATAACTTTACAGATCTTCATTGTAAAGGGTTTAAACAATGTTTTTCATGCATGTTCAATTAACCATAATCAATTAATTAAAATGCACCTGTGGAATGGTCGTTAAGACCTTAACAGCTTACAGAAAGTAGACATTTAAGGTCACAGTTCTAAAAACGCAGGACACTAAAGAGACTTGTCTACCGACTGTGAAACACACCCAAATAAAGATGCCCAGGGTCCCTGCTCATCTGCGTGAACGTGCATTAGGCATGCTGCAGGGAGGCATGAGGACTGCTGATGTGGCTAGGGCAATAAATTGCCATGTCTGCACTGTGAGACGTCTAAGACAGCGCTACAGGGAGACAGGAAGGACAGCTGATCATCCTCGCAGTGGAAGACCACGTGTAACAACACCTGCACAGGATGCGTACATCCGAATATCACACCTGCGTGACAGGTACAGGATGGCCACAACAACTGCCCGAGTCACACCAGGAACACACAATCCCTCCATCTCACAGCAAGAACTGACAAATCTGGTCCAGTCCATGAGGAGGAGATGCACTGCAGTACTTCAAGCAGCTGGTGGCCACACCAGATACTGACTGGTACTTTTGATTTTGAGCCTCCCTTCATTCAGGGACACATTGTGAAACATTTTTAGTTCATGTCTTATGGTGTTGACTCTTTTAAATATTTACACATTAAGTTTACTGAAAGTAAAAACAGTTGAAAAAAAACAGTTTCTTTTTTTGCTGAGTATATTACTTTATGAATCATTTCCGAGACACAACAACAGTAGTAGATTTAGATATAGGCAACATGGGCAACTACCCAAGGTGGCATCTTGCTGGGGGACGGCACAGAGCATGCGGGGGGAAAAGATGTTCAGAATGATAACATCAGTTTTCTATTGCTCGATTGCAAGTCACATTTTTCATCTTGTGGGTCAATTAATGTTGCTGGTGCTGTGAGCAAGGCGGGGTACTGACTGGGACGGTCTCCCACTCAGTTGTATGAGATGGGGAGGGAGGCGATGAGGTAGACATCATCACGGCTCTCCCTACTGGAAGCTTGACTGTGGGGGGCAGGGAAAAAGGCTCACATTTAACCTTTTACAGCAATGCAAGTAATAAAATCAATCACACTACCAAATAAACTGCTGTTATAATGTGAATATACAGGCTCTACTCTCGACCTCTGCAGGTATATTAAATTCTTCGGGTTTTGTGTGCAAAATCATTTAGTGTAATATACTGTTTAACACGTCTACAGACCCCCAAGGTGAAATGATTTAGTCTTGACTCTTAATTGAAGGTGGGTAATGTCATGATGCTTGTTACAGAAAAAAAGAAGAAGAAGAAAAGGTTAAAGCCATTAGGTGCCCCGTTTCGAAAAAGAGAAAAGAAAAAAAAACTGGGGGAAAAAAGACAAACCATGCAGCCATGTCCTGTTCCTGTATACCATTGGAATTTCTTTAATAGTAATAAGTGTTATGATTGGTGTTCAAGTCATGTTATGAGTTCTCAAGTCTAATGGGGCATTTCATTGTGCAGAATAACAGAACACAGTTACGAGAGTTAAAAACGACCTTTATTTCTCAATTTCTCTCAAAGCGCTCCAGCAAAATTTTGGCCCCCTGTGGGTTTTGCCTCGTAGAAAAAAGTTTATATTGATATTCATTGATGGTAAAATCACTGAGCTCAAAAGGTGTTATACTGTAGCTCCTGACTGCAAAATAATTTAAAAATAATTGTACTGTATTTAAACAGTTGTTATAATATCTCACAGTATATAATATATACCAGTGTTTCGCTAGTGCTTGGATATCATTCACGTCTGAAATGCTGGCCTCCCAGGAATCCCTTTAATGGCCCAAACATGCACAGTAAAAATGGCTTGGAGCAAGACCAGGACTGTATGGGTGATGTTAATATAACTCCCAACTTAATTTCTGTGATGTACAAGTGATGTTCTTGAATGATAATGTGCACAGTTACCACAATGGATGCATCTCTTTCACAAACTTGTCGACAAGTTATTAGTCGGTTTTAAGCGTCAGACGTCCCTCTTACTGAATGACTGAATGACTGCAGTGGGCTCCGAGCCACCGCGGCTGGGATGGTCATTCACGGATGCGCGGCCTTTTTTAAAACATACAAATGTTTTACTGTTTCTAAGAGTCTCATCACCACACTCTGCTTCAAGCTTTACGCCTTCATTCATAAGAAATTTCATCACACGTCCTGATTTGACTCGAACGCCCCTAGTATAATGCCAGTGTTTTGGTTAATTTGCTGTGCTCTCCTATAAAGCACATGCTCAAAGTTTAAAGGTCAAGCTGACCAAGCTTTTATCTGGTATGCTACCAGTTAACTTTAAGTGTAACCATTTTGTCCATAAAATATTGATCGTTGAGGTTTGCAGTATCACTGAATGAAATGAAGAAGAAGATTTGGATAAGCTGCTCTCCTTCAGTACATTGTCTCTTGCACGTGTTTTAAGAGCCATGTTTCCCTCTCAATGTAAATCCTCCCAGATCAATTCGACTGTATATCCTCCGTCCTGCATATAACAGATTTTTCTATTTCTACAAAGAGCATTATCAGACAGAAGCTTTCTGTTCGATGAGGTCAGGCCATAGCAATGCCCTGGTAAAGGGGATGTGTAATCCATTAGAAAAGATAAGAGTTCTCTGCTCGCTACATGCCCGTGCTGTGTCAGGCAACTTTGCTTTCTCCATTAGCAGATACCTGATATGGGACCTGCAGGTGGATGCAGACCCCCCGATCTGAGAAACGATAGGAAAGCGCAGAACATTTCACAATTCCCCTGACCCTTTGTGACCCTGTGTGACCCTTTTAATAAAATAAAACATTAAATCAAAAGCGACTCTCTTTCTCTCCTCTTTCTGTCCCTCCTCCTCTTCTATTGCTCATCTCTAAGTGATTCAAACACATCATTAGCTTTTAGGTTTCAGACGCATATGTGTGCATGAGTGTAGATGAATTGAGAAATCTTTTTTTGTAATACTCCTGTATCCTGGAAAAGAACTAAATATAAACAGGGCTTCGTGATGTGACTTTTGTCTGTCTTACTGAAATGAAAGTGTGATGCGAAAAAGATGCATCAAGATGTATTGGCACATAATTAACACTGCCAAGTATGAAGTGATCAAAATGGTCTGAAAATCATCACAACTGAAAAACTATGGCTATCAAAAAAAGATTTAAAATGTGGAAAATTGAAATGGAGACCAGTACTGGTGATTTGATTAGCAGCACTTCATTTGGTAAGGGAACTATAGTGGCTCTGAAATGCCAAAGATATATAGTGGCTTGCAAACGTATTCGGCCTCCTGGAACTTTTCCACATTTTGTCACATTACAGCCACAAACATGAATCAATTTTATTGGAATTCCACGTGAAATACCAATACAAGGTGGTGTATATGTGAGAAGTGGAACGAAATTCATACATGATTCCAAAATTTTTTTTACAAATAAATAACTGCAAAGTGGGGTGTGAATAATTATTCAGCCCCCTTTGGTCTGAGTGCAGTCAGTTGCCCATAGACATTGCCTGATGAGTGCTAATGACTAAATAGAGTGCACCTGTGTGTAATCTAATGTCAGTACAAATACAGCTGCTCTGTGACGGCCTCAGAGGTTGTCTAAGAGAATATTGGGAGCAACAACACCATGAAGTCCAAAGAACACACCAGACAGGTCAGGGATAAAGTTATTGAGAAATTTAAAGCAGGCTTAGGCTACAAAAAGATTTGAACATCCCACGGAGCACTGTTCAAGCGATCATTCAGAAATGGAAGGAGTATGGCACAACTGTAAACCTACCAAGACAAGGCCGTCCACCTAAACTCACAGGCCGAACAAGGAGAGCGCTGATCAGAAACGCAGCCAAGAGGCCCATGGTGACTCTGGACGAGCTGCAGAGATCTACAGCTCAGGTGGGGGAATCTGTCCATAGGACAACTATTAGTCGTGCACTGCACAAAGTTGGCCTTTATGGAAGAGTGGCAAGAAGAAAGCCATTGTTAACAGAAAACCATAAGAAGTCCCGTTTGCAGTTTGCCACAAGCCATGTGGGGGACACAGCAAACATGTGGAAGAAGGTGCTCTGGCCAGATGAGAGCAAAATGGAACTTTTTGGCCAAAATGCAAAACGCTATGTGTGGCGAAAACTAACACTGCACATCACTCTGAACACACGATCCCCACTGTCAAATATGGTGGTGGCAGCATCATGCTCTGGGGGTGCTTCTCTTCAGCAGGGAAAGGGAAGCTGGTCAGAGTTGATGGGAAGATGGATGGAGCCAAATACAGGCCAATCTTGGAAGAAAACCTCTTGGAGTCTGCAAAAGACTTGAGACTGAGGCGGAGGTTCACCTTCCAGCAGGACAACGACCCTAAACATAAAGCCAGGGCAACAATGGAATGGTTTAAAACAAAACATATCCATGTGTTAGAATGGCCCAGTCAAAGTCCAGATCTAAATCCAATCGAGAATCTGTGGCAAGATCTGAAAACTGCTGTTCACAAACGCTGTCCATCTAATCTGACTGAGCTGGAGCTGTTTTGCAAAGAAGAATGGACAAGGATTTCAGTCTCTAGATGTGCAAAGCTGGTAGAGACATACCCTAAAAGACTGGCAGCTGTAATTGCAGAAAAAGGTGGTTCTACAAAGTATTGACTCAGAGGGCTGAATAATTACACACACCCCACTTTTCAGTTATTATTTGGAATCATGTATGATTTTCGTTCCACTTCTCACGTGTACACCACTTTGTATTGGTCTTTCACGTGGAATTCCAATAAAATTGATTCATGTTTGTGGCTGTAATGTGACAAAATGTGGAAAAGTTCAAGGGGGCCGAATACTTTTGCAAGCCACTGTAAACAAAACACAACAGCAAAAGTGAAAACATAACTAACTTTAAAATAGCAACAGATGCAAAACAGCAACAGAGAAAATAAGAAACAAATGTTAAAACACTAAAGTTAAAACGCAACAGCGAATTTGAAAACAACAGGAAAAACAAATGATGACAACAAAAGAAAAAACAACAACAGGAAAACAACTAAACATTGCAGCAATTTTAAAATCATAACAGCACAAAGTCAGACACAAAAACAAAAGTGAAAACACAACAGCAAAAGCAAACAACAAAACATTTACTCACATGGAAATGGAAAAGGTAAATTCTTATTACACATTTCATGCCGGTTGCTGATTGGCTATGGCACGGATACGTCCTGGAAACAGGAATTGTTGCAGAAAAGGATAATCAGGTGGAAAAAATTAATTAATTAATTCTTTGTGTTTGTTTTATTCAAGGACGTTTTCAGCACACCTAATTTTAGGTGTTCTGCACACTTCACCCGACATTAATATGAGTTTTCACATCTACACACGTCAAATCTCTCTTTCTCACACACAGACACTCACATGCACATGTGCACGCGCAAACAAACTCATATATCACACACATGCACACACACATCATCAATGTTAACACTTACACACTCACATCTCTCACTTACACATGTGCACACACACACACAAACACAAACACAAACTGACTTAGGGCCCAAACTGACATCAGCCCTATTATGTCATATTGTGTGAAGTGTGCAAGTTGTGCAGTGCACCATGGGTGCCGATGGTGCAGGATGCTTGGGCCCGCTCAATGTTGTTTGCCACTATATTTTGCTGTTGTGTTTTCACTTTTGGTGTTAGTTTTTATTTGTTTGTGTTTTGCACCTCAGGGGCATCGTACTCTGGGTAGTGTGGCAACTCCTTCATCAAAAACACAAATTGCTGTTATGTTTTTGCATTTACTGCTGTGTTTTCACTTTTGCTGCTGTGGTTTTGCTTTTGCATTATGTGTTCACTTTCGCTGTTTTGGTGTCTATTGGTTTCTGTTATGCACTTTAGAGACATCGTAAAGAACCCTTCAGAAACCGCACTCTGTTTTAATGCAGTAAATCAGGAAGGCAAACACTGGTTATAATGGACTGGGTCGAGGGCAAAGATACAGCTGTGAGTTCAGACCCTTTAAGAACAAATCCAAATTGAGTGATAGACAAAAAGTCAGAAACAGGGTTGAAAAAACAACAACGATCATAAAATGGCACAAACTTATCATAAATGGGAAAAACAGACAAAAAGTATGTAAATGTTTGCCTACGACAATCTGCACTCAGATATTCTGCAAATGTTTCATGAATTATCATTTCCATTGTATTCACATGCACATGTTGGTCAACGAGAAATTGCAAAGCGTGTCACCGAAACAGCTCATTCGCCTTTACCGATGCCCACAAAATCTCCATAAAAGGTCAAGCGCTCAGATGGCTGGAAACACGCGATGACTACTAACTGGTGGAAGAAGAGGCAGAAGATGGTGTAATTTTGCAGTGTAACATCACCTGTAAAGGTCGGAACCTAGAGACAAGTTGAACTGGGTGTGAATTTCATAAGAGGTGACAAGAAAATAATGTGAATAAAAAATTGAGAAGAAGAAAAAAGAAAAATAAACAAGTGCTACACTATACCCAGGTGATCTTGGATACCAGGCACTTCACAGAGGGAAACTGCTATTTAAAAAAGTGGAGATGCTGGAAGTGTTGCAGAGCATTAAAAGATGATGAGGTGACAAACAGAAGCGAATTAAAATCCAACCTTCATCCCGATGTGCATTGAATCTTTTTGTTTACATCTTATACCTCTCGAAAGACAGATCAGCCTTTCCTCTGTTTATACAGTGGCATTTTCTCTGTTTTAATTGAATATCTAGTTTACCTTGTCTTTTTTTATTGAAACTATCAAGACACATAAATGCTTTAAAAGTAATTAACATAAGATATTTAAACTTGACAAATATTGAAGTGCAGTAATCCATGCAAACTATGTGATTTGAAGTCGATCGAGTCTACATTCGCTTCTTCTTTTGTACAAATTCACACGCGCGATACTCCGCAGAGTTCCTCAGACTGTCCATGTTTTCTTCTATGCTTAAAATAGCTACAAGATTTAGCTTGCTTGACAGCTAGCGTCTCGATTGTTAACTAGCAGGACGTTTGATGAATAATAAATGACTTGATTGATCATGTGACATCCTTTGAACACTATCCAGTAGGAATGCAGACTTGCTTCAGGTCATCTGTATAAGGTCTTTAAAACTCCAGACCTACAGTATTATTAAGAGGACTTCAGCTCGTCTTCACATAAACAAGGTATTATTAAATACTCTGTAACGATGCCCTAAACATGATTTCAGTACGGAATGAGGATTTAGAGTGAATATAAATCTTGAAGTTAATTTCTAACGCATCTAAGTGGATTGATTCGTCCTGAAGACGTCCCCAAGAGGTCTCTAGTTTGTGGTCCTGCAGTGCTGTCTCTGCATATTCAATATGTTTTTTTTGTTTTTTTTGCAACATGGTCATTAAAAACTTTAACCTGTAAAATTGAGTCAGGCATATGGAAGCAAAAGATGCTGTATTTAATAAGCTTTAGCACTGTATTTAAAAATGTATATACAAAAACACAAAGCATTTAAAGGCAACATAGTATTGTGTATTTCAGATCCACTGGCAAGAATGTGACATATCTATAATTCCAACATTTGAACAGAAGCATTAATTTGGGTGTGTTGTGGGTTTTTTTTAAACATGGAAATATAAAGTGATTTGTACTCATTATATACTGGATTTTTCTAATGTGTACATGTTTTTTCATAACTGGTGTGTATGCATGTGGGTGGATGTGTTGAACATTGTGTGAGTACACTTAATTTTGTGTACAGTATGTATGTGTGGTCCTTATAAAAAGGTCCTTTTGAGCTGTTGCTGCTTTGTGAGCTCGATGTTTGAAGGAAGAGTACAGTAAGTCTGTCTGAGGCTCAACGGGTCGACTGAGGCTGAGTCACAAAAAACTCCAAACAGACTATTATATCCAAACCCTTTAAATCATTCTAACCTTTATCCTTCATGTTTCCTGACAAACATACACAATACAGAGCAACATATTTCCACTCCATTTCCGCAATCATCATGGCATTACACTTTGTGAGCTATTATGAGCCAAAAGCTAGCCTTTGGGGCATTTTAAGAACTATCATGTCTAATGCAGGTTCTTATAATTTCTTTCAGTTTTTTGGAATACATGAATATTTTGATCTATTTTTCTGATTACCTACTTTCGGAATGTCCTCAGGCTACAAAAGAAAATTATGCTACAGTATTGTGTATCTGCTAAGGTGAGCAAAACAGGCTGAAAGTTTTAGGGTCTGACCTGAGGCTTCATGTGCTGTTGTGTTTCAGATGGAACATGTTTCCAATTTTAAAAGTAAGTTTTTAACCAGGTGAGGAACCTTTCCAAAACTTGCACTAGCCTTTATCTTGCAACCACGGCAACAGGTTTTAGCACCGACTTGTACTCCGACAGCATAAATAACACCAACCTGCAAACTGGCTGGATGAAAAGGCGACCAAACTTGTTTTTTGTTTGTCTTAAGTCGGCTTTAAACCTTTCACCCTTCCACGGCTTAGCGATTTCTGTTTCGACTCCATCAGTGAATGTTATAGTTTCATCCAGCTTGTGTTGATTTAGTAACAGCCTTGGCCCCTGACAGCGGCACTCGCTGGTCGAGATGGATGGCGTAGTTAATGATTGCGGCTGAAAACAGTCTGCTTAGCAGCATGCTGATGTCACGGCACTCCAGGAGCGTGGCCTAATTAGAGTCTCCACTCTTTTGGATCACCTTCAGCCTCTCTGACCTGTTCATTAATGATGCCAGACTTTTCATGGATACCTTTCCAGACTTTTCTCTTCTTAGACGTACTCTCCGAATTGTTTCACTCAGTCTAATGCATATTCATTACAAAGCTTCTTTTTTTGAAATAAATACATTTTTGTTGTTTCATTTATTAGTGTTGAGAATTGATTGATTGGTTAATATTGGTACATCAGTAAATAGGAGACAGTTTAAATTGTAACCTTACCATATAATTGCTTTTTGTACAGTTAATGACTTTAGTCCATTAATCCACTAATTATTCATTTTACTAGGCCACCTTAAGGCCCTTGACCAGATGGTTTCCAGCATAGCCATGACACGAACATAGTTTGGTACAATTACCGGGATGTCACTGTCAGGGTTAAGGATAGCCACCCAACCAAAAATATCCAATTAACAGCAGCTCGGTGCCTAGAAACTGTCATGGTGATAGAATAGATCATGATTAACACGCATTGGGCATGGAACTACTCTCAAACCCCCTACAAGGTGGAATAACAGTGAAGGTGTGTCTCATTTACACACAATAAAACCTCGCTCATCAATCTTTTCAGATGATGAGCTCGAGAAATGCTGATTTTCCTTCTGACGCCCACAAACCTCCATAAAAGCTTGCACAGCTAAAATGACTATTAAAGCACAAAAAAGACTAATATATTCGTGCTAATAGGAATATATAGTATATACAGTATTATGTAACAGTGTAACAGCACCTGAGAAAAAGCCTGGAGGCAAGCTAGAGGTTAATTAAAGGAGGTGCACAAGTTTTCACTTAACATAAAAATACAGAAAGACTGTACGCAGGTGAGTTTTGGGCCCCAAGCAAATCAGGATGGGGGAAACTTTTTTCATTCAAAGCATAGCGTCAATGCACACTTTCTGCTGCTGATTTGAAAGAGTAGATTAAAAAGAAGAAGCCCAGTGGTGGCACACTAGAGAGGGTACATAACGTTATTGTTTGAGACACACCAGATTGGTCACTTAGCTCGGAAACCCACCAAGCACAGGCATACACACAGACCCCGAGGAGGGAATCGAACCCCGTACCTGCAGGTGCAAGTCGACAGTGCTAACCACTAAGCCACCGTGCTGCTCTACTTTTCTATATCTACTTTTCGTATAGCTAGCTCCTTGCCTGGACTTATTTTTCTTAATTTATTGATGTATTGTTGCTTGCTTTATTTTATATAGTTAATAGTTAAGGCTAAGCATGGGTATATGTCACGTTGCAAATAAAATTGTCTGTGCATAAAGTAAAGTGGTCTCCTTACGCCTAAATATGTGTATAATATTCTGCTGCTAATAGCACAAACATACAGCTAATAAATGGTGGTGTATGTGTTATACATCTTGAGCAAGAAAAACTGTTGTTTTTGTATGTTTGCTCAAACTTTCTAAAAAAAAAAACTTAAGTTTTGAGAAATATAATTTGCACCTGAACTCAAAAGTGCAATTTATATATAAACGCAGTAACTCCATTTATATTTATTTGAACATGATCAATCAAGGCTGCGTCAGTTTCCTCTGCATTAACGGACACGCACTCGGAAGAAATGTTTTTCTAAAGTCATAAAATTTTCATGAATACATAATTTCTTGTGTGGATGCTCCTGTGAACGATTTATGAATAAATCCGTCTGTGATGGAGAGCTGGTGTTTCGCTGCGAAACTGCTACAGTTGATAAACTCGTACTAACACTGTGCCTGCTGTTTTTTTAAGAGACTTATCCACTCCTTAAATATCATATGATCAGTGCTAGTCCATTTCGTATGGAGTGAGAGCGAGGACGTTTAGGTAGTCTACAGGCCAGGTGGATTTATCTCAATAATAAAGAAGCGACTGAGTGCATGTACGTGATAAAGCATACTGCACATGCAGTTATATACTGAACACCAACAAAATACTGCATACATCTTAATAAGTGACTCGCATGCTTGCAGTGATATGCCTCGCTCATCTAACCCAATCTTATTCCCTCTCTTCATGTTCCTAAATCTCAGCGTCTCCTCTCCACAACCCCCTCTCCCCTGCGCGCTGGTGTGGATTTGGAACGGAGCCCTTCTATGCGCCGGCACTGATAAGAGTCCACTGAGAGCTTTCATATGCATCTGATTACTTCTGAGGCTTACAATTTGTGCCGTTTTCTTCTCTCAGCGTCTTTGAGGCTCAGCATCTCCAGTGTGGATGAATGCTCTCCTTTTAAGTCTTTAAAACTGTTGAAAAGCTGCCTTTGTTGTTCGGGAAGGTCACTTCTGAAAACTGTGGTTTCCAATTGCTGTGGGAATAAGGGATGCTTCGGATTCTTTCTGACATCTGCAGGGCGTGATGGACTTTACTAGATGTTTTCTGATGTGTGATATACTGTTATTAAATCTGTACATCAATGGGGTGTAAACATTCCAAACAGGATTAATGAGGCATATATTATTATATTCATATGACTGTTTCTCTCTCTCTCTCTCTCTCTCTCTCTCTCTCAGAGGCCTTTGACATGGTGTTGCGCTTGGGCCGAAACTCTACTCTCACCCTGCTGAGGGAGGAGTTCCCAGGCCTGGGTAGTGGAGCCAACGGTGCTGTCACTCAGCTTTTCCTGGACATGTCTCTCTACATCCTTGGTTCCGATGCCAATGTGGACGACATGGTGACCTCCTTCTTCTCGCGCCTCTTTCCTCTTGCCTACCGCCGCCTCTTGGGCAATGGGGCAGCGTCAGGAATCTCAGAAGAATGCTTGCACCGGATGTGGCGTGACGCATCAGCATTTGGCTCTCACCCTAAGCTAATGATGACACGCCTCTCACGTTCACTGCTGGCCACGCGCTTCTTCCTTCAGGCGCTGAACCTGGGCATTGAGGTGGTGAACACCACGCAGCACCTTAAGGCGGGACGGGAGTGCGGTCGGGCACTGCTCCGTCTGTGGTACTGTCCACTGTGCCAAGGGCTGCTGGAAGTGCGACCATGTAAGCCGATGTGCCTGGTAACGATGGGCACCTGTCTTGGGGGGGCAGCTGAGGTTCAGCCGCATTGGAGGACCTACGTGGAGGGACTGGGCACTTTGGCAGCTGCCATGAGAGGAGAACAGGACATTGAGGCGGTGGTGCTCAGGCTCCATGTCACCATCCGGATGGCTCTCAGACACATTGTGGGGGCCAAGAGCAGAGTGAACGCCCAGGTCAGTTATAACCAGACACCACTCTTTAGCAGCTGCAATCATGTTCCTTACATTAACTCTTTTTTTCAGTTTCTACTGCTTTCGGGGTGCTTAAGAAATTCCCTGAGCCATCCTCATAGTGTTTCTTCTGTTTTCAGTAAGAAAAGGTGTTAAACATACTGTAGTTATAGCTTTCATAGTTTTAGCTAAATCGCGCCTATGCACGTCTATACTGTAGGTCGTTCAAAGCAAACATAATAAATGCATTAATGGAATTTTACCTGTTTGAACGGGATTTTTCTATCCACCAGTTCTACAGCGCATGTGCAGTTTCCACAGACAATCATTTGAACACATTATTTCTCTGTGCTGAAAAAAGAACTGAAATTGGTTCTCCCCAGTGACTGCCCTTAGACTACAATTATAAGTGAGTAAATTTCCCATTTTCTTCTCAGTGGAAGGAAACAATCAATTCCTCTCAATTCCTGACTGTTACCAGGACACACACACCACTGTAGACAGAGACGAGGTTTGAAAAGCGCTGGATCATAACTTCAGTGAAATGAGTGAAAACTGGTTTACACATATTTTGTATTTTTTTAAAATATATTTAACTGCCTAGAAAGCTTTCGTTTTTGTTTGGTTAACCCATGCACTACACTACACTACACTACATGCTGTGTGACTCTCCAGCTCTGAATTTCTGTATGCAGCACTTTCTACATGTACTGTATAAAGCAGTGCCTGACAAGTGCCCCGAGTGCATCTCATCTCCCTGCACAGTGCTGACCCTTTCAGTGAGGCACAAGGAGTTAAACAGCAATAACACACTCCAGTTGCCCCTGTTGTATGAGGGCAAATGCTCATGAAATATTAAAAAATAAGCCCTGGTTCTGTATCCAGTTTCTCCATGGTGGTGTCTTTAACACTCACATCCCTTTCTCTCTCTCTCTCTCTCTCTCTCATACACACACATACACACACACACACACACACACACACACACACACACACACACACACACTCAACACACACCTATTACTTATATTAAAATCCCTGCTTATCCTCTGCTGTGTGTGTGTGTGTGTGTGTGTGTGTGTGTGTGTGTGTGTGTGTGTGTGTGTGTGTGTGTGTGTGTACAAATATACTCTGAGAAGTGCCTTCTTGGTCCAGGCTTCAGTTTCTAGAGAGCACTAGATGGAGGCATTTCATACTGTATGATTCACTTTATTTCAGCTCCATGTTAAAGTGTGAAATGTCAGCAGGAAGCCACTTGCTGCAACAGCATTTTTGATTTCATCTACAAAGTGGTGAGAAACTTGGATGTCAGACTCGAGACTTGAAAGGGCACACACTGCACATTTTCAGGCTTTTTCTGCTTTAAAACACCTGATTCGACACATCAGGTAATTATCAGGGTCTACATGAGTTGAAGTGGGAGTGATGAAGCGAGGTTTAGCAACCAAGCAGCAAAGTTTGGATTCTTTCTGCTATAATCAATGCAATCTGATCCGGTCAATAGAGAAGGTAATTAAGTTTGCGGTATGAAAAATGAAGTGAACATGGGAATGGCTGGTGTGGTTGGTTTGAATGACCAACGATTATTCATCTAATGCTTTATGTTGGTCATGATGGATCCTGGGAACCCTGGGCAGGAAGAATAATGGGACACCACCCAGATATGAGTGTTATACAATTTCACAATTATACAATCTGTCATCAAAGTCATATGATATGAAGATCAATGTCAAGAAAACAAAAGTCATGAGAGTTTGCAGAAGAGGCAAAGAAAAGGAAGGAGGCAATAAGTTAAACATCATGATAGATGGCAAAGCAGTAGAACAAGTGCATCAATTTTGCTACTTACTGTAGGTTCGCTTATATCAGACGATGGCTCATGTGAAGCGGAAATAAAGAGCAGAATCGCGATGGCCAAAGACGCATTCAACAAGAGAAGAGAACTGTTTACAAAGCGAATGAGCAAAGACCTAAAGAAGAGAGTAATTAAAGCAGTGGTATGGGGTGTAGCATTATACTGTATGGGTCAGAGACATGGACCTTAAAGAAGAAAGAAAGAGATAGGATGGAAGCATTTGAGATGTGGATATGGAGAAATATGGAGAAGATCAGCTGGAAGGATCATAAAACGAATGAATATGTGCTGGAGCTAGTGGGCGAAAGGAGGCAGTTGTTGGATGTGATATGGAAGAAGAAAAAGAAATGGATCGGACACATATTGAGAGGAGAAAGCCTAGTGAAAGACGTTCTAGAAGGAAGGTTCGAAGGACAAAGAAGTAGAGGAAGACCACCTATCATGTTATTAGACGATATTAAGAAAGGTGATTCATACGAAGAGCAATGGACAGAGAGAAATGGAGAGAATGGTTGCCTAGAACCTGCCCTTGGGCAGAACACTGATGATGACAATCTGTATCTGAAAGTTCTAACTGACTTCTAATAGTCTATATCTGTACTCGGATGTAAACAATCCGGTCATGTTCGAAAGTTAGTACCCCTTTTATAATTCTATGTGTTTTTTTTTGTACATACATTATAAAAATCATTGAATTGTATCTAGTCTTAGTATTAGGCAAATACAACCTCAGATGAACAATAACATTTAACTTTTATCACGATGCCATAATTTATTTTAAAAAAGCCAACATGATTCTAAGGCTTGTAGATCCACCTTTAACAGCAATAACTTGAATCATTTCCTGTACGGCTTTATCAGTCTCTCACAGTCAGTCTTTGGCCCATTAATCTTTACAACATTGCTTCGGTTCATTGAGGTTTTTGGGCATTCTCTTTTGCACAGCATTTGAATTCGGTCGAGGTCTGGATTTTGTCTAGGTCATTCCAGAAACATGCGTATTTCCTTTTTCAGACATTCTGATGTAGATTTACTGGTGTGCTTCAGATCTTTGTCCTGTTGCATGACCCAAGCTTTCAGTCAGGACAGAAGACTTCCTACTTAAACCTGGCTACATCTTACCCACTTAAACCCAGTGGAAGCAGTGAGGGGGGCATGTAGTAATGTACACTTTAAAAAATAATAATATTGTGCAATGTTGTTGTTCGTCTGATGTTGTATTTGCCTAATACTCTGACCCGCTATGATCAAATTATTTTCATTACACTAACAGTCAAAAGTGTGTACACACATTCTACTACCAAGGTCTTTCCTGATTTTTATTACTTTCTACATTTTAAAAACAATGCAGCAATACTCCAGCCAAATTGCAGCTGTTATTGTGAAAAGCAGGATTATGCATTTTCCTGTTTGTACACCAGACTCTGAACACAGGGTACGACAGATAATGAAGTGTCTATGAGAAAGCTGATGAAGTACTGCAGGTTTCCTGTGGAAGAAGCAAAATAACTGCAGTTCTGGTTTTAATGAGATTGAAAGTAATTTCCCATTTCGCAGGACTATTTATTTTAATCACGTTCAGTCCAAAGATATTTTATGGCTACTATGAATATGGGAAAGATTGCTTGATAGTAGAATGTGATTTAAATGATAAATACATTTGTGCCATCAATGATTCTACTGATTGGCATTCAGCTTTACAATATAATTGTCCAGTATCCTGTGATTTTGCTTAAGTGTATGTCATCCCTTGCTTAAACCAATTTTTGGCTATACCACTTCTAGTAATATAGCCATGTCCAAAGGCATGGTGTTTTCATGCAATCCAATAAATATCTATAGAATATGTTAGTTTTTAAATAAAGTACAAAAAAGATACCTAACGCCCAAATACACTTTGTCACCTTTAGGGATTAGTAGGCATCAATGTGCCACAGGCTCGGGAACATTGGCATCACAATAGAGTGCAGTTTCATATTGCAGTGTCCTTGCCCTTGACTGCAGTATAGTGCAGATGTGTAACGCAGCCCTACTGTTAAAAGAATCTAAGTGCACGTGTATGTGCGTAACTGTGGTTAGAGAGTTTTGAGTATAAAGATGTGAAGTGTCCCCTATTGATTATGGTGTGTAACCAAAGGAGTGATCCATGATATATATTTAGAAGGTGGAAGACTAAGTGAGCGTGCTCAAACAGGACGCTGATATTTTTTTCACTGGAAGGCAGTCTGAAGCTGTGCGTCCTAATCAGTCCATGAAAGAGAAAAAAAAACTCCACACTTCTCACCACTTTTAAACGTGCCATATTATATCTGAACCCAGATGACATCACCGCTCATCAAATTTGCATTCTTTTCTCTCTATTACAGCTCTGTGTATGAGAAAGAGCGACAAAATGAGGATGCATGATTTATGAAGCACTATTTTTACCAGTTACTAAGGAGAAGTAGAAAAATAATGATGATGAGTGGACGAGAGAGAGCCATGAGAGAGATGTAAGGGAAAGAAGGATTAGGGAGAGTGATTTCAAGAACATGAATGGCTATTGAGGAGTTTGATTTGTGGAGAAGAAGTCTCAGGAGAAGAAAGTACCCATAGCAAAATTTTGTTGCTCAGAATTAGCTTTTTCTCGTCTCACTGAATTGAGCTCTCATATTACAAGCTCGACTTTGTCTTTTCTATTTCACCTAAACCCCACTTAGGAGAAACAAAGAGACATAACTGAGACACAAACCGAGACATACTTTTGAGAAACATTTGAGAAATCTGAGATGTACACGAGAAACAGAACTGCATTTGAAGGAGAAACAAATGAGCCCTATATAAGACCATAATGAGATTAAAGTCAGATATAAATGAGATGCATGAAACACATATAAGAAATATTATAGTTTTGTTGAACATATAAAACAAAATCCTCGATTAACAGCATACAGTGTAATAAATTTACAATTCACACAATACAGTATAAGAGATCTGGCAAATCAAAACACTAAATGTCACCCAACCTGACAAAGATATTAAGTGTCACACTGCTCAACTCAAAGTATGATTTATACAGGAGTTACACAAAGGCCACAGCATTGTGACAATCTTCCAGTGAAAATAATCAGTCAATAAGGAGATGGAAAATTGGTAAGGGCTACGAGAACGGGCCAATGCCAGGAAAAGTTCTCTCACCGGCTACATCAGCCTTCTCTTGTGGTGGATGTCCAACAAGTTTGTCCAAAGTCTGCAACTCCTGGAGTCACTTAGTATCTAATGGAGCAAAATATATATGTATATTAAAACGTTTGAGATTTACGTAAACACCATTCAGCTACTTCATTCCCAACTTTCTGAAGGTTGAGAGATGGGCTTGAGCTTGCTCGTGTTCTGGTGCTTACCTTACTGATGAGGTGGTGCTGATGGAGACTCCGGAACATTCTCCTGCAGTTTCTGTGTTGAGATTCTTTGTCTCCTGAGGTGGAATGCTTCTGAAAAGAACCCAGTTAAAGTAAAATGTACATAATTACCAAGATAACTTTTCCACAAACAAACATGTTGGTTTTTATTCATAGAATATAATTAACCGATGTCTGTAAAGTTACATGTTCTGGTAACTACTGTTAAACACTGAACACTCTATAATAAAACTATTGGTTTTCAAAAACTGATCATGCAGTAACATTAACTTAAAAAAAAAAAGCAACTTAATATGTCAAACCAAACTGCCTAATAAGAAATAAGAATACTGTAACCAGCTGACTGATTTAAGTGTTAGTTACCTAGACATGCTAATTCACATGCTAAACCACACACACAGGTAGCATTTAAATTGCTTTTACAATTTAAAAACAAATGTAAGTTGTGTACATTTCAGCTAAGTATACCACAGTTTTTTTGTTTTTTGTTTTTTTACTCTGTGGTTTTAACTTACATTTTGACTCCTTGTCAATAATAATTAATTTTAAAAATAAATACATTTTAAATAATTAATTTTAAATGCGGCAGGCAAAGTAGGTGGTGCGCTCCCGCCAAGGTCTGGATGAAAGATGAATAAAGTGTTTTTGCATGTTTCTCTAACACACTGGATACTTAAACATTTTTAAAAAAAAATTATGTCTTTATTAGAATCTACATGTACTGTAGGCTTAATTGGGTGGCCATGAAAATGTTGAACATTTAGTCATAAATGTATAATCAAAAATAGGTTTGGCCTTAAATGATAAGTGTATACAGAAATCACTAAACACAAACATTATCTCACTGCTTCACTTTTCGATAAAAATTATATTCTGTATATTGTATTTTAGTTCTTTATTGGTAATGACATTTGTACAGAATGTAAAGTAAGGTTGCTATTTGCCAGTTTAATTTCAATAAATTCATTAAGGTGTACACATTGGTAAAAGGTTAGCCATGTTGATCAACTAGGGACGCCTGGGTGTACTGTACGATAATATAACTGGTGGTTGGATTTAAAAAAAATAAACATGCTAGATTTTGAAATAACATTTATTCATTCATTCATTCATTCATTTTCTATACCGCTTAATCCTGTGTTCAGGGTCGCGGGAGACCTGGAGCCTATCCCAGGAGACTTCGGGCACTAGGCGGGGTACACCCTGGACAGGGTGCCAATCCATCGCAGGGCACACACACATACACACACTCACACACCCAATCACACACTACGGGCAATTTAGGAACGCCAATTAGCCTAATCTGCATATCTTTGGACTGTGGGAGGAAACCGGAGTACCCAGAGGAAACCCACCAAGCACGGGGAGAACATGCAAACTCCATGCACACAGAGACGGGAATCGAGCCTGGCCGGGGAATCGAACCCAGACCCTGGAGGTGCAAGGCGACAGTGCTAACCACTACACCACCGCGCCGCACGAAGTAACATTTATCAACATATAAATAAATAACATTTATCTATTACAAAGCAATTTTATAGTTGACTTTAGTTGTTACCAACCTACATATCTACTACATATCTTCATTTTAGAGATCCAACCCACTAACCTTCCCCTCCGTCTACCCGTATGTTAAGAGTAAGATGTACTGATGTAATAGAAGTATTTAAAAAAAGTACTAAACAATCTTTAGTATAGATGGCACTGTTTGCAGGGAACCCTAGCCCATAAACCCCAAAGCATTTTTAGCCATTCTTTGCATTAAGTTTTAATAAATACTGTATACTGTATATGAGTCAGGCTTGTGCAATAAAGAGTGACATTTTTTCAGCAGAATATATTCTAAAGAACTCAATTTTATTTCATTTTAACGAATATACACATGACTAAGCAAAAATTAAAAAGGATCATATCAGAAAACCCAAATGAACAGTTTACTGTATACTTTATGTGTGGGAAGCACTGCTTTGGGGTAACAAAAAATATCGATTGAATATGTTTTAATATAGTCGCACAGAAGATCTATGTGAACTATCTCTGAGATTTAGAGGTAATATTTGAGACACATTTGAGAAGATTGAGAAAATGCCTAAGTCTCATTCAAGTCTCAAAGAAGGCTCTTTTATGTCTAGGAGACAAAGAAGAGACTAACATGAGATCTCATCTTGGAGTTTCTTTGCTATGGGTAAGAATAAATACAAACACACAGCCAGAACGTTTGCAGTAGATGGAAATAGATGGATGTGGATGGCTAATACTCAAATTGTCCCCTTATCATCATAGAGGAGAATAAAATGTCTGTCAAGTGCACTCTTTGAATTTCCACTATTATTCATTTCTCAGTGGTCCAATTTCATTTAGGAGTTCTTCTGCACCTAAAGATGTCAAAAAGTTTTAACGTGGGCATAAGGGGAACAGTTTGTTAGCTGCATCAATAATTTCCATGAAGCATTTCCATGAGGTCATTAATAACTTATTTTGAAGGCTGCATTCAATAATTTATGCATGAACAATGATTTTTTATTTCGTTGTAATTTTTTTTGCCTGATTTAAATTCACTGCATCTGTAGTGTCAATGTGATTGCATCACCTGTAACATTTGTAACAAACACGTACACACACGGTCCACTTTAACATGCCTACTGTATACACCTGCTCTTTTGGTTACTGCTCAAGCCAGTAACCAAATCTATTACTGTAGCAGCAGCACAGTACATAAAATTATGAAGATACAGGTGGAGACATTTAATGAATATTCACATCAAACATCAGAATGGGTAAAAAATGGGTACACATGATGGGAGGAATCGACTAAAAAGAAGGTTTACAGGTCCCTGAAACACCTCAGTAATGAAAGATTAGAGGAAAGTGACCAGACTTGTCTGATCTGACAGGAAATGTACAGTAACTCAAATAAACTTTATAATTTATAATTGTGGTGAGCAAAAAGTATCTAAAAATGCATAATACCTAAAACCATAAAAGTCCCATATTTTATTATTTTCCTTAACAGGTTAACACAGATCACAGAGGTTCTCTAGAGTGTCTGTTGATGCTCCAGCTGCAATACCCCTCAGATAAGGCTTTTTTATGACTCAAACTCCCTCTGCTTACCAGACCTGCTGTTTCAGTGTCTACTGTATGTAAACAAGTTAGTGTATGAGTTTAATAATGTCTACAAGTTTTCATTAATTTCTAATAAAGACCACATCAGGTTGCACTCTGATAGTCTCAGGCTATCATGGGAACATACTCTCACAATTCACAAAGCTTCTTAGAATTCTCTCAGAGAGCTCCTATCTTAGCTTAAAAAGTCCTAGCAGGGAGTCCTAGACTAAAAGTGATTTGGGAAACTTCTCAGAGCAACTCTGAGTAAGGAAAGTACAAAAACCTTTATCTTAGTTAGTTGTTAGGGATGATGCAGCAATTCAAGGACTGCGATTGGTTGATAAAAAAAGAACCTCTGACCTCTCCACAGGTCTTGAAATGTGCACTTTGTGAAAATATAATATATAATAATAGAACAGACAGTGAAATCATAACGTTTGTATATGAAGAAATTGTATAATCATGACTACAGGCTACTTTATGCAAAGTTTCTGTTATAGGCTAAATATCTTAAAGATAAACAGCCAAATGTTGAAAATGTGTCTACTTTTGAAACAAACAATTTCCACACAGTAGTTACTATATTTAAGTTCTTACATTTATTTACAGTATCATACTGAGTTTATTACTACTGGCTCAGCTTTTACCGGTTTACATGATTACAGGACAGTCTATTTAAGTTGCACTTTTGGATGGTATGTAGCCAACAATCCTAGAGAGATGGAAGGGAGTAAAACAACAAGAGAACCAAATTGGACAGAAGAGCAGTGTTTACTTTTAGCTTTACGTTCAGTATTTGGAGAATATTTCTTCTTTCCGTTATTTTGTCCTCATCTATAGAAACTCTTAAGCCTCTTAAAAGTCCTCTTCTCTATTCTTAACTATTTTTACCTTAGGAGCTGTTCTTAGGGCTAAGATGTTTCGTGAATCATTTTTATCTTTATTAAGATTTAGTCCTAAATTTAAAGGGAAATGTCATAATTCTAAGAATTTTCTTAGCAGTAATAATAATAATAAGTTTATTTTATGTAGTGCCTTTCAAGAGACTCAAGGTCGCTTTACAATAACAAAAATGTTTACACATAGAAAGAGACTGAAAAACATCAAAACAAAATACAGATAAACATGAAAACAGGTGGTATGTATCTAAACACATATTCAAAGAGCGGGAAAATAGGACGAGAAAAGATATGTTTTGAGGTGGGTTTTGAAATCCTGTAGTGAAGAAAGATCACGGATGTGTTTGGGAATAGAATTCCAGAGTGTAGGGGCAGAAATACTAAATGCTCGTCCTCCAAATGATGCTAATCTATGGCGAGAAATTAACAGTAGACCATCATCTGCAGATCGGAGTGTGCGAACAGGGGAGTAAGTATGAATAAGATCCGAGATATATGGGGGGCAAGACCATGGAGTGCCTTGAAGGTGATAAGGAGAATCTTGTATTGAATGCCGGAGCAAACGGGTAGCCAATGAAGTTTGTGTAGGATGGGAGTGATGTGTGAGGATTTCTTTGAATAAGTGAGGACCCTAGCAGCAGAGTTCTGAATGTATTGGAGCTAATTTAATGTTGTATTTGGTAGACCATAAAAAAGAGAATTACAGTAGTCAACTCGAGAAGTAATGAAAGTGTGAACCAGTGTCTCAGCATCCTTGATGTCTAAGAAGGGCCGCAGATGAGCTATATTACGGAGGTGATAGATGGCAGATTTAGTAAGTGAAGAAATGTGAGGTAGAAAGGAAAGATGGCAGTCAAAAGTTATACCCAGATTTTTAATGGTGGTGGAAGGTCTAACCAAGGTCCCGGAAATGTTAACAGTATCAGTACAGAAAGATGCAACGGTTTTAGGAGCACCAACAAGTAAAAAATCTTTTTTATCAGTATTGAGCTTGAGAAGGTTACTGGTCATCCAAGCATTTATGTCATCAACACAATCTGAAACGGAGTTAGTGGGAAAGGGATGTTAGTGTCGAAAACTGATATAGAGTTGAGTGTCGTCTGCATAACAGTGGTAATTGAAACCATGACGGTGGATGATTTTACCTAGAGGAAGCATGTAGATGATGAACAGTAGTGGGGCAAAGAACAGAACCGTGCGGAACACCATGAGAAACAGGAGCGGTAGAAGATTTAGACTGGCGGATAGTAATATAGTGTTGACAGTCAGACAGATAAGAAGTGAACCAAGATAAGGCAGTTCCAGAAATACCAAGAGCAGAGAGTCGTGAAATGAGAATACTGTAGCATCAAATGCAGAAGAAAGATCTAACAGTATCAAAATGCTAGCAGAGCCAGCATCAGAAGCCATAAGAAGGTCATTGACAACCTTAAGAAGCGTTGTCTCGGTACTGTGGTAAGGGCGAAAACCGGATTGGAAACATTCATACAGATTATGAGATGACAGATAGGACTGTAGTTGAACAGCAACAACTTTGTCAAGTATTTTTGAGAGTAGAGGAAGATTTGAAATTGGTCGGTAATTGGCCATATCAGCCGGGTCAAGGCCAGGTTTCTTTAAGACTGGTGTGACAGCTGCAGTTTTTAATTCAAGAGGAACAACACCAGTGTTCAAGATCTTAGAAATGAGAAGTGAAATAGGCCGTGAAATAACCTGTGCAGAGTATTTAAGCAGGTACGTAGGGGCAGGATCAAGGTGACAGAATGAAGGATTGACTTTACTCAGTAACTCAGGAGCAGTAAAGCAGGAGTTGGAGGATCGAAATCAGTAAAAATACCAGTTGCAAAGTCTGTAGGGAAGTCATTTGAGTGAATAGGGGAGTACACTGTTGAAAAGAGAGAATGTATACGAGTTATTTTATTCTGTAAGATAGATCTATAGATTCTGTAAGATCTATAGGGTTGGTCATAACAGGGACAGGAGGGCTAGTGAGTTTGTTAACAACAGAAAACAGTGTTTTAGGACGGGAAGATGCATTTGTGATCAGAGTAGAATAATAGCTGGAGCGTGCGTTATTTAAAGCCAATTTATATAGCTGAGTATGATCCTTGTATGCAAGAAGATGCACGGTCAAGCCAGTTTTCCTATAAAGGCGTTCCAGGCGACGACCAGTGGTTTTCAATTTGCGAAGTGAGGGGGTAAACCAGGGTGATGTGTGTGTAGAAGGTACGATTCTGCATTTGAGTGGGGCATGAATATTAAGGGCGGTAGAAAGAGCGTTAATATATTTGGCAAGAATATCCAAATATAAATATAATTTCGCTTAAAACTTTTAGGCTTAAGAAAATTTGTGAATACAGGCCCTAATGTTTATTGAGGTTTTTGACCTGTATGTGCTTGATTTTACGGATTGAGCTGCTGCTGTGACCGGCTGATTGACTAACTGTATATACATCTTGATTTACAAATAGCTTAGACTGATGAAACATCAAAGCACCTTTTTAAGTCATTCTGGATAAGACCGTAATGTAAATGTTTTTATATATATAATATATATATAATATTTATCTATAGTAAGTGGCACTGCATCTGGAGCTCAGGGTCTCAGGAACGCAAGCCAGGAATACACGCTGGATGGCATCCCAATTCTTTGCAGGGCACCACACACACTCACACACACACACACACACACACACACACACACACACACACACACACACACACACATACATTCATACACTTATTAACACCCAGGAGCACTTACTCATATCTAATCTGCTTACTAGCATGTTTTTGAGAGGTGAGAGGAACCTTGAGAACCCAGAGGAGATCTATTAAAATGCTGCTCCCTTACACTGTCATTGTGTTATTAAATTGTGGAGATAGAAATTTTATTTGTATACCGCTTTTAACAATTGACATTGTCGCACAGCAGCTTTACACAATGAAAATAATAATTAAAGTTTGTATGAGATGTGAACATTTATGAATCAAAATGATAAGACTGTCCCTGATGAGCAAGCTGAGGACGATGGCAAAAGTGGCAAGGAAAAACTCCCTGAGATGGTAATAGGCAGAAACCTTGAGAGGAACTAGACTCATTTGGGTGAAACGGGTAGCCGGGATTGATCTGCATCATACTGTGTGAGACTGGAAGTTCAGTATAACAAATGTTTTTAAGTTAAAATTGAGTCCAGTTTGTTATTGGAGGCTCAGGTAGACTGTAGGAAACTCTAGTCTTGAAGTCACAAGACCTCAGAGAACAGCTGTCTGCATCAGCCAAGGACAGGACCATCTTCGTGGAGAAGTGGAACCGTTCCCACACGCCACCCAGACCACACGGGGCATCCAGGCGACGAGATCTCCAACCAGAAGCAGGACAACAGGACGAATCAGACAGCTCCAGGGGGCAAAGGAAGTCTGGATCACTGGCAGCTCAGGAGCGACATATATAGCTCGACAGAGAGACAGGTAGAGGGAAAGAGTAAGAGGGAGAGAGAAGAGGAGAGAGTAGAAGAATAGGAGAGTTAACAGTGTGTGATCACAGTCAAGCAATGTATAATGTGAATGTATATTTACTGTAGAGTGCAAGCAGGGACTCCGGCAGGACTAATTATGACAGCATAACTAAAAGGGAGAGCCAGAAGGAAACACAGACATGAGGGCTCCCTGAGATGTAAAGCGACCAATCACCTCACCGTCAACAAACCTGAGTGATCAATGACAGTGGGGAAGACAGCGTCTAAACATACCAGTTCACCATAATACTCTACGTCCATGAGTCCCCCAGATCTGCTCCTTTACCTAAGGCAAATCTATTTATAAAAATGCTTGGCTAAATAAATAGGTTTTTAGCCTAGACTTAAACACTGACACTGTTTCTGAGCCTCGAACATTAATTTCAAGACTATTCCATAACTTTGGGGGTTTGTAAGAAAAAGCTCTGCCCCCAGCTGTAGTTTTCATAATACGTGGTACTGACAACCAGCCTGCATCCTTTGATTGGAGTAGGCACGGCAGATCGTAAGACACAAGCAGTTCACTCAAATACTGCTGTGCAAACCATTTAATACTTTATACGTCAATAGTAGTATTTTAAAATCGATGCAAAATTTCACAGGGACCCAATGCAGTATGGATAAGATAGGGGGGATGTGCTCGTATCTTTTGGTTGCTCTCTCTCTTGTATTCTGGACTAACTGAGGCTTGTTTATGCACCTAGTTGAACAACCAGACAGTAAGGCGTTACAATAGTCCAACCTAGCATGAACTAGTTTTTCTGCATCGTTTAATGACAATACTGTATATGTGCTATTTCGGCAATATTTCTTAAGTGAAAGAATGCTATCCTGGTACTGTAATATTATCTACATGTGCTTTAAATGAAAGGCTGGGATCTATAATCACACCGAGGTCTTTCACTGATGGAACAGAAAGGCCATTTAAAGTTTGATCAGAAAACTTGCTTCTAGCTGCTTGTGGTCCTATGACTAGAACTTATGTCTCATCAGGATTAAGCAGAAGTTAATTAACATCCAATGTCTTATGTCCACACATTGCTCAACTTTAGTAAGCTGTTTTTTCTGAGATGTATAACTGTGTGTCATCAGCATAGCAATGAAAACTAATATCATGCTTACAAATTATGTTGCGCAGAGAGAGCATGTACTGTAAAGAGAAAAAAGCAGTGGGCCTAAAACTGAACCCTGTTGAACACCAATTTCCACTTTAGAACATGCAGAACGGTCACCATTTAAATCTAAAAACTGATAACGATCAGTCAAATAGGACCGGAGCCACAAGATGCCTGCTCCCTTAATTCCTACTACATTTTCTAATCTGTGAAGAAGACTACAGTGTACTGTACTATTATCAATAGTGTCAAAAGCTGCACTGAGGTCGAGTAACACAACCCTGATGAGGAGGAGATAATTTACTACTTTAAAGTGTCTCTGTGCTGTGATGAGGCCTAAATCCTGACTGATACAGGAAGTAGATTTTATGCCATTCCTATATAGATATGAACATAGCTGTTGTGCTACTACAGTATCTTTTCCAGAATCTTAGAGATAAAGGGAGGTTTGATATCGGCCTGTAATTGGACAGCTGACAAATATTTATGCTTTTGTTATTGAAAAAGTTCATGAAGTCCTTACTACTGTATGTTATTGTTGTGGAGATTTCAGCAGTGGTCTTGTTTCTAGTCAATTTAGCTACAGTATTAAATAAAAATCTAGGATTATTTTTGGAGTGGAAATACTTGAATCACCATAGTTGTCCTGATGACTGTATTATTTTGTCGATTCAGAGAAACAAATCTAAATGGTATTTCTACAGCTACATTAGGAAAAGATTAAGTTAAACTATGACTTGGATATGTAAAACAAATACTGTATCTATCATTCACAATATACATTACAACGTGTGGTTAAGAGTGTGTGAATAATCATGACAGGATTCTTTTTAACGCTTGTCCTCACTATCCTGCTTTCCTCCCCTCTCCATGTTTGTGGAATACAGATCCAAGATAGCTGGTAGATAGATTTCAGAAGCCTCATTGAAATGGCTCTTATCTCCTTGGCGGTCTTATTCAATAGCAAGGCTACCACTTCTCCATGTTACTAATACTCTGCTAATGAGAGAAACAATCTCACCCACACTCTCCCCTGTGTCACAGGTCCCCAGAGTCCCACATGTGCAGCCGCCAGACTCGGAGTAAAAGCACAAGCCCCACATTAATCAAGGCCAGGGGTGGGAAGGGCCTCTCTACACACACACAAAATTACACTGGAAGAGGCTGGCCACTAATGATTTCCCCAGAGCAAGCAAGAAGGCTGTGCCGTGGCTGTGAATTAGTGTGGGTGTGGGTGTGTTTGGGAGAATGGTGCAAGTGTGTGCGGAGCATGAGTGTTGCAGAGAGAACCTGGACTTGCACAAGTATACAGCCTATTGCATCATGATTCAATATAAATCTAAATTGAAATTGTGTTATGAATAGTGTGATCACCTCCTCCCGCTCTACCTGTCTCTAAATGCACTCCAGCAAGGTTTTAGTCCCCAGTGGGTTTGTCTTGTAGAAAGCGTTTATATTGATCTTCATTGATGGTAAAATCACTGAGTCTAAAAAGGTATGTGTGTGCTCGTGTCCCTGTGTCTTGGGCTGTAGGCAGCCTTGTGTAGTTCTAATAAATATTCTAGTACAGTACATAGTTATGTAATATAATCAGTTATTATATTACATTACATAATATTACTGCGGCACTGATACTGTATGTTCTACAGTATAACTGGACAGAAGGTGTTAATTAATTTTCCTATACTGTAACTTGAGCAATGATAGCAGACCTAACTGCAGATTAACTCACAGGTTTAAATTAATGCTTTATAAGGTTTTTATATCATTATAATATCATTATATGTCAAATTGGGATTTTGGATTTTCCAGAATAACAGAACACAGTTATGAGAGTATTATAAATTCCCTTTATGTATGTATAGAATCTCCATTTTACTAGTGCTTGGAAACCATCAATGGAGAAAGTTCTCTCAGTATGCTCCATGTCTGAAACGCTGGCCTCCCAGGACCTCCAAGGCTAAAAAATGAAAATGGCTTGATCATGATTGTACAGTGAATGTGGTAATAACGCCCAGCCAAGTTCATGTAATGTGCATGTACTATTTGTGTAGGATTGTTTGTACATTTTGCACAAACAGATGTGTCTCTTTTCTGAGTTGGAAACATGTTATTTGTTTTGTTTTTTTTGTAACAAAAGGGAACTACTGCAGTGGGGTCCAAGCCACCTCGGCTGGGTTGGTCATTCACGGCTGTGCGGCTTTCTTTAAAAAACGTTTGTACCATTCAGATATTTCTCATCACCGTACTGTACTTGAGGTGTTCTGTAAATGTCAATAGGTTTTATGCCTTCATTCATGAGAAATTTCATGTAGTCCAGGGTAAATTGAACACCCCTCGTATGTGATGTCTTTAGTGGTATAACATAGTCAGGATCTTGTTTGGTGGACGCTCCATGCGTAATGGCCTTGCTCTTAGAATTTCTAGCTCCAAGAAATTGTTGGCATCTGTGAGCAGAACATGGCAGATAGCCCTTTCCTCCATATATGTTACAATGTCTTTGAGGTCAACAGATGCAGAGGTCTAAGAAAAAGCATTTATTTGCCCCAACTCCCCCGGTTTGTTTTTGTTGTTGTCTTGTGATATATGAGAGTTGGGTAGTTGGTAAGAATTGCCAAGATTAACTTGTAGTGAAAGTGTGGAACGGGAACGGGAGTTATTTGTTTACCGTTTTTAGAAGTCTCCAGTGTCAGCAATTTGTAACAGTAAGCGGTAAAACTGCATCTTTCATTTTGCATATGTGGGAAAGTCTTTAGGACACAGGGCTTTGCACGTTTTTAATATGACAAAAAATGTTATGAACAGAAAGAGAGAGAGAGATAAAAAGGAAAAAAATATTGGCTAGGAAGTGATTGTTTAGAGCTGTTGTAAGCGTCAACAGAAACAAACCTGTTTCAAAGGTAAATCATTTAAGATAATGTTCATCTAATTAAAATAAATGGTTACAGTAATGGTTAGTACATTTTTGCTGTTTTGAGATCTGAGATGGAATGCTGTACATCACCTTTGTTAAATATTTTCCTATAATCCTGAAGTGTTTTATTCCTTGCTTGATTTGCTATAATTCCTATCAGCTATACTACTGGATGCCACATACATGCTAAGATGTACTGTGTGATTTATTAACAATCACTAAAAATTGGATATGATTAAAAAAAGTATGAGACAATAGAAGACAAGACAATCATTCTCATAATCATATTTACAGAAAAGAAATTTAACGCAAATACTAACAACTACATAAAGTGTAGGATGCTTGTGCTTGGAATGATGGATGGCAAGAACAAGAGAGAAATAGCAAGAGAATGCTTAGGTAATTGAAAGGCATGATGAGGATCGGATTCCTTGCAAGAACTGACCCAATAGGTAGAAGAGAAAAACAGCTGAAGAGACATGTAGTGAGATATTTGACGGTTCTTGATAATGATGATGATGATGAAACACAAACAACACTATGAGATTTAAAGTCCTTCTAATGCATTTCATAGTTTAGATACATGACATGTTAAAAAAACTAATGTAAAACCAATGTCCTTAAGATGTATTTGTAATGGTAGCTGAAGGGCATCACAATGAATGTAATCTTTTTGTTTATTGACAGTTGAAGTCACCTTGTTGTAGTGGTTAGCACTGTCGCCTTCTACCTCCAGGGTCCGGGTTCGATTCCCGGCCAGGCTCGATTCCTGGTTCTGTGTGCATGAAGTTTGCATGTTCTCCCCGTGCTTGGTGGGTTTCCTCCGGGTACTCCAAGTTCCTCCCACAGTCCAAAGACATGTAGGCTGATTGGCATTCCCAAATTCCCTGTAGTGTGTGAGTGTACTGTATGTGTGTGGATTGGCACTTGTCCAGGGTGTACCCCGCCCCTACTGCACTAATCCTCTGGGGATAAGGTGGGGGTGGGAGGGTTAGGTGCTGGCTGCTCTTGTAATGGCATGCGAGATGTAACCGAGAGAATAATCAGTTCATTTTTCAAAATATAAGATTTTTCAAATTAAAATATTGTTCAGACTCATTACATACAGGACAATACATAAAACGAAAATATTTTATAATTTTTTCTGCGGCCCGGTATCAATTGCTCTGCGGTCCGGTGGTTTAACCACTACATCTTAGCCACCACTGCTGACGTCACCTTATCCAATTATGCTTAAAATCAGTTTTTCACAATACTTGATGTTTAATCCTAGTAAACACTCCCTGTCTTGGGTCAGTTAGGACCACTGTTTTAGTTTAAATACGTGAAGATTAATATAAGCTTTTATTACTTCATCAAATTCCCAGTGGGTCAAAAGTTTCTGTACACTTAGTTATTATTTGGTTGAGTTGTGTTTAATTTGTTTAACTTTGTATAACCTTTCCGGTAGCCTTCTGCAAACTTCTTACAATAAGTTGCTGGAATTCTAGCCCTTTCCTCCTGACAGAACTGGTGTAACTGAGAGGTTTGTAGGCCTCTTAACTCGCACATGTTTTTTTTTTTTTTTCAGTTTTGCTCATTTTGGAAGTTTGCTTGAGGTCATTGTCCATTTGGAAGACCCATTTGTGACCAAGCTTTAATTTCCTGCCTGATGTATTGAGATGATGCTTCAATATATCCACATTATCTTCCTTTCTCATGATGACATTGTGAACTGCACCAATCCCTCCTACAGAAAAACACCCCCACCACATGATGATTGCACCCCAGTGCCTCACGGTTTAGATGGTGTTCTTCGGCTTCTATTCCTCCCGCTTTTTCCTCCAGGCATAACAAAAGTCATTATGGCCAACAGTTCAATTTTTGTTTCATCAGTCCAGAGACTATTGCTCCAAAAATTAAGATCGTGTCCCTGTGTGCAGCTGCAAACCATAGCCTGGCTTCTTTTTTGTTGGTTTTGAAGCAGTTGCTTCTTCCTTGATTGAACCTTTCAGATTACGTCAGTACTGGTCTCGTTTTTTGGAGATATACATACGTTTGTACCTGTTACAAGGTCCTTTGCTGTTGTTCTCAGATTGATTTGTGATTTTTGTACCAAATCTCTCGGAGACAGAACATACCGTATCTCCTTCCTAAGTGGCATGATGGCTGCGTGGTCCCGTGATGTTTTCCATTTGGAAATTGTTCACAAGTTAGATTCCAGGAATGTTTTTTGGCTTGGTCTGGTCTAATTTCTTTTGATTTTCCCATGATGTCAATCAAAGAGCCGCTGAGTTTGAAGCTAGGCATTAATATACACCGCCAATTGATTCAAATTAGCCTCAGCATCAGAAGTTTCTAAAGCCATGACACTGGAAAAGTAATCCATAAAGTAGATGTCCTATCCTACTTGGCAAACAAATAGTTTTTTAAAATGAAAAGGTGAAGTCATTAAAAAAAAATCTGTTTTAATGACTTGTACTAAAGTTTATGTAAACTTCTCACTTCAACTGTAACATTCGGTCAATTCAAAATGAAGTGTATTAGGTTAGGATGAAAGTAACATGACAAATTGTAGTAGAAATCTGTTTTTTTACAGGACTCTATGCAACGCTTTTATGAAAGCTCTTCTGGAAGTTTTTTTTTTCTGTACAGGCATCACAACACAACTATACTGTGAATACATAACCATAAACTAAATGTAGAATTGAAAGACATAACTGCTGTACAGTTACAGATATGCATATTGACGAAATACAACAAATTTGATTTAGATCTCTATTATCTGAGTTCTGGGAAGCACTTTGTTTTTTTTTCTGGAAGTAAAGAAATGCGTTGAAATAGTTGAAACACATATGCGGCTTGGTGGTTAAGTGGTTAGCACTGTTACCTTGCACCTCCTGGTCCTGGGTTCGATTCCCACGTCAGGTCTGTATGCATAGAGTTTGCATGTTCTCCCCGTACGTTTCCCCCAGGTTCTCCGGTTTCCTCCCACAGTCTAAAGACATGCAGATTAGGCTAATTATCGTTCCCTCGTTAGTGTGTGAATGTGCATGTGAATGCCGACCGGAGATCCTACCACGGTCGTACAAATGTTGAATAAATAAAATGGTCACCATTGGCCTTCATGATCCCTAGTTGGACTACAGAGGTTCCTAGATGGATGGATTGAGTTCACACATATGCTACAGATGTGGCAGGAAGAGGTTAGGTTGGATTGTGCTGTGTTGTGCTGTGTGATGTGTGTGTTTATTTTTACACATTGCTATTGCTAGTATAGATGTGTGTGTGTGTGTGTGTGTTTTACCCCCCACCTTTCGATAAAGATGTCTATACAATGCTTGGTCCCATTGGTATTCTACAGCTGGTGCACTGCACATATTCACTTATAGCCAGCCGGGCACAATTAGCCGCTAACATTACACCGCAGAATTCAGTCCAGAATTAAGAATTAAGTTCCCGACCCCCCTGGGAAATTAATCCAGCAGCAATTCATTAAAGCACGAGCTAAACAGTAACATGCATTTGCATTTTTATTGCACCTGAATACAATAGACACTTTCTATTATCATCCCGGCACAGAGAAGAGCTTCTGTGTTTAATATGATGATGTTGTTCCATATAAAAACAATGGCGTTTATCAGAGAGAACAAGAGGCTGCGCACGGATGATGATTAGGGGAAAGAACAAGGTGCAAGTGGCTGACTAGCTTGACAGTGTTGTAGCTTTGTTATGTAAATCCTATTGTCATAAGTCGCCCAAATAAACAAACTGGAGAAGGAGGCTGTGCGGCAAGCCAAGTGATTAGCTGAATAAGGGGAAAAAAGTTTCAGGGCGTTCTGGCTCATTAATGTCTTCCCTCTTGCCCTGCATTCCAGAGCTGTTTGCACCAAGCACTTGTACACTCGGAACGCCCTTAAGATGCCAACGGGAATTCCCCCAAGGGAAACTGCAAGTTGACAGGAGCAATTTAAAAGGTTTTTTCGAGAGCCTTGTCTCGGAATTAAATGCTTAGGCACTGTTCAAAGCTGCACAAAACAATGTATTAAATAGCAATTTATGTTTTTCAGGTGAGCAGCATGTGTTCTCACACACCCCAGCGCAAGGCTCGTGCAGTGATATCACCGGTGGAGCAGGCGCTAGTCATTCAGCCCGTCAACTTTGATCCAGACGAGACTCTCTCTGGACAGCGCAGGTAATGGATGAACGAATAAGTGTGTGTGTTTATAATACAAAAGTAGCCAAGTGTTTGATACAGTAGTGCGGAGGTGTTGTCCTGCACTCGAGCCGTAACACTGCAGAGTTTTGTGTTCTAACCATATTAAAGTATTAAACCATATTGTAGTGTTTTTCAATTGCAGAATTGTTGAAGATCATAAGAAACAGTACATGCAACACAAAAACGTCATCATCATCATATATATATAGTATTCGCTCACCTGCCTTGCATAGAAACTTGAATAACATCCAATTCTTAATCTATGGGGTTTAATATGATGTTGGCCCACCCATTGCAGATATAACAGCTGTCAAGTCTTTCCATAAGGTTTAGGAATGTGTTTATGGGAATTTTTGACAATTCTTTCAGAAACACGTGTGTAAGGTCAGTCAGTGATGTTGGACGAGAAGGCCTGGCTTGTAGTCTCCACTCTAATTCATCCCAAAGGTGTTTTATCAGATTGAGGTCTGGACTGTCAAGTTCTATTCAAGTGCTTTGTATCAAGTGCTTTGTGCACTGGTGCGCAGTCATGTTGGAACAGGAATGGGCCATCCCCAAACTGTTCCCACAAAGTTGGTAGCATGGAGTTATCCAAAATGTTTTGGTATGCTGAAGCATTAAGACTTCCTTTCACTGGAACTAAGGGGCCGAGTCCAACTCCTGAAAAACAACCCCACATCATATTTCCCCCTCCACCGAACTTTACACTTGCACAATGCAGTCGCGTCAAACCCAATCGCTTTCACTTCTTTGTTAGTTACCACTAACAGTTGACCGTCGAATATTTAGTAGCGCGGAAATCCTATCATGGTACCATGCTGGAATTTACTAAACTCCTGAGGGTGACCTATTCTTTCACAAATGTTTGTTCAAGCAGTCTGCCTAGGTGCTACTGTAGATTTTATACACCTGCTACCATGGAATGATTTAATGATTTAATAGTGTATATATATAAAATGTAATTAATTAATAGATTTTTTTTAACATAAAACATTATGTTCATAAAACCTGTTTTTTTTTTACATTTATTGAACATAAAACATTATCCAACACCAACCGGCCCTATGTGTAAATGTATTGGTCTCGTTAGTTTCTCAATCATCCAATTAAAGGAGGAGTCAGTCACATGGGAGAAAGGTTGTTGATATTTAAACACATCAGTAAAACAGACTCCTCCCTGCATCTATTGCTCTGTCAGAACGTCTGGCCCCCAAATATATGGCCCAGGCTAGCTCACCAATATAAGTATAAAATGTCACCGAGCACGAATGCACCCTTTTCCTGATTGGCTAGGGCAGTGTTGTGTAGAGAAGTTAGTGCCACTTTTTGATTTTTCCATTTATAGACTCAGGTCCAAGCTTGAATTCTTTTTCAGCACACACACACACACACACACACACACACACACACACACACACACACACACACAGAATGAAGATCTCTCGGTCAATAAGGAGGCATATCTACTAAATTTGATGAAAGTGTATTGACCAACTATAAATGATAATTGGGTTCAATTAGGCTAGACAGATCCAGATGATTTCAGCTCTATTAAGTTACAACATTGCATAAATAGAACATTTCCGCCTATATACAGTATAGTGTGCTGAGAGGTCGCAAAAAGCTGAAATGCTGGAAAAAGATAGTGAAAATATCAGTTTAAAAAGAGGTAAAAAACCAATTATGGAAGAATAGACAGTTAAATGAGAGACATTATTCAGTGAGAGAAAACTTAATTCACAGTAGTGAATCTTTTCAGACATAGCAGACTTCCTAAGAATGCTTGGTTCTTAGGTTCCACATTTAGAAAGAGACTGGGGAAGGTTGTTATCTGTGGAGGAGTTGGAAGGCTAAAACTTCTGCTGACCAAAATAAACAATGGCATGTCTCATGTTTTCCCCGCAAGGACCATAACAGTCCCAAAACCCACTGAATCTGTCATGAAGTTAACCCATCATCCACTATAAAAAAAAAAAAAACATCATGCCAACAGCATTGTGGGTGATAGTTTGATGTGTGGGTAAGATTCGCTGCTTCAGGGCCTGTCCATAATTGATGGAAACATACATTCTGAAAAATCCTGAAGGAGTATGTCCATTCATCAGGCTGTGACGTGAAGCTCGATAGTTGAGTTATGCAGCAAGACGGCAATCTGAAAAAAGTTAGGGTTTTAAAATAGGTTTGGCCTTGACCTGATTTAAACTCCACTGAGATGCAGTGGCAGGACCTTAAACAGGCGGTTCATGCCCAAAGCCTCCCAGTGTGACTAAAATAAAGCAACTCTGCAAAGAAGAATTGGCCAGAATTCCACATTGATTGACAAAGACAGATCTCTAGTTATCTAAAGCATTCCGTTGCAGTTGTTTTGTCCTTTAATAAATGATCAACATTTTCTAGACTCTGTATCTCCCACGACCCTGTCCAAGATAAAACATTTCCCGAAAGTGCATGAGTGCCTGACTGACTGAGTGAGACAGGAAAAATGCAGAGAGCAAAGCAGCTGAGAGCCAAATATTTCATTTAATTACAGTACTTTTAAAAAACGTCTTTGCTTTCTACAATTACTTTGTATGTTCCATGTGAAGTACAAAACGTTAAAACGCCTAGGCTAGTTGCCATCAAATATATTTGGGACATTATAAATTAATTAAAAGATGATATTAAAGTAAATGTGCAGGAAACTAGATTATTGATTTAAACATAATTTGTAATAACAAATCACCAGACTAAAGTAAAGTAAGGGTGGTTATTTGTACTTGTACTTCTGGATATCTAACAGAATGCTTTGTTAAAAGATGTGTAAAATAAAAGATTTACTGTGCACAGTCTGACTTCTTGAGATAGCTGTAGTACATCACATTGTTGAATGACTTATTGGTCCACTTTGGAAAAAAATAAAAGCAAAAATGACAGGAAGTCAATAGTGTATCTAATTGCTGAATAATGATTGGAGCTACTCACGGTGCATTTGTGTCTTATCTACAACTCAAACAATCCGCTGGTGTCTCGTACAGCGGCAGTCTCGAGAGCTGGCTGGCGTGCTGTAATAGATAGCTCTCCAGCACAGCACTCCACACACACTTTCAGTGCGCTCTCAGCAAGTATAATGTTCAGGACTGTCCTCTGATGCTGCCCTTAACCTTCACCTGGATGTCCAGAGGACTTGTGTTCAGCTCTGACTCGAGTCACCTCTTAATGATGGCTTTAGCAATCCTGGCCTGTGTGTATGTGTGTGTGTGTGTGTGTGTGTGTGTGTGTGTATATGTATGTGTATATGTGTGTGTGTAATAGTGTGTGTGTGTAGTGTGTGTGTGTGTGTGTGTATATGTGTGTGTATATGTGTGTGTGTGTGTGTGTGTGTGTGTGTATACTGTATGTGTGTGGGTGTGTGTATATGTGTGTACTGTAATAGTGTGTGTATGTGTCTAAGTGTGTCTGTGTGTGTGTATGTGTGTGTCGTACTGTGTTACTGTGCACTTCTGTAAGAGAAGAATATGACCAAAAATACATCTAAATTCAACACTACAATGCAAGTTTTTATGCGTGTGTGTAATCCATAATATTGATACATAAAATACTTAACAGACAGACAGACAGATAGATAGATAGATAGATAGATAGATAGATAGATAGATAGATAGATAGATACTTATTGATCCTGAATTAAACTTTAAACTTCTATTTTCTATTAAATGAAAACATTTGACATTTTATTTTGTTTACAGATAAAATGAAATAGTTATTCTCTATGTATTTCAGTAATGAAATGGGGTATTTGATCTTTACAGGTGTGTCTGCAGGTCAGAATGTACTGTGTGTGTGTGTGTGTGTGTGTGTGTGTGTGTGTGTGTGTGAGTGTGAGTGTGTGTGTGTGTGTTTGTGTGTGTTTGTGTATGTGTGTGTGTGTTTGTGTAGGTGTGTGTGTGTGTGTGTGTGTGTGTGTGTAGGTGTGTGAGTGTGTGTGTGTGTGTGTGTGTGTTTGTGTGTGTTTGTGTAGGTGTGTGTGTGTGTTTGTGTAGGTGTGTGTGTGTGTGTGTGTGTGTGTGTGTGTGTGTGTGTTTGTGTAGGTGTGTGTGTGTGTGTGTGTGTGTGTGTGTGTGTGTGTGTGTGTGTGTGTGTGTGTGTGTAGGTGTGTGTAGGTGTGTGTGTGTGTGTGTGTGTGTGTATGTGAGGTGATGCTGACGGAGAGCGGCTCATTAACACTGGCTTTGTCTCCTGCCGTGACAGTGACATTGAGCTGCCTTCTGCCTTTTCCATCTTGCGAGCTTCCTCCCTCCTGCTCACTGATGAACAGATGAGTGCATGTGGGCCGGCGCAGCAGGCTGTGAAGTCTGATCCTCAATGTCCATTTACTATCAAAACACTGCAAATTACTTATTTTTACACCCCGAGCACGAGGAAATGGAGGGAATCCGAGTCCCCCCCCTTCAGTTCCTTTATATATTTTTATGTTTTAATCTATAGTGTTATTTTTCCTGAAATCTCTCAACTAATCCATATTTCTTTTTCAAACATGACCCTTTTCATACAGTATGTCTGCTCTTTTTTCTTTGTATTTATAGAGAGTTTATTCAGAGTCTGAGGGGCTTCAGTCTCTTCTATGGCAATCTTGGGGAGACGCTTTGCAGCCGAGAGCCAGCGGCACTCCCCAACGGCTCCCTCTGCTGGAATGGGCAGGAGATGACAGACAAGTGAGTAAACAACAGCAGTGCCACAATACACATGGCCTCTATTGTATATGAATGCCCTATTCATTTTAGTATACGTTTTCATGCATCATTTCTCTCATGTAGAACTATAAAGCAGAATGTTATGCATTTATCTTCCCACATTCCTTCCTAGGATATTAGCATTTCATAATCTCCCAAGGAAACATATTATACACTGCCGTTTGTAATGTAATGCTGAGGAATATTTTGTATGGGAGGCAATTGACTTTAGTTGTGTGGTGTGCCTGAGGCAGAGAGAGCGGAGGTAGGTGAACTGAAGGTTGTGTTTGTCGAGAAGTGATGAGCTCTGCACACTCCATCCCTCGACTGACAGGCGTTGAGGTGTAAATCTTGACTCAGGCTGCGTGAAGGGTTATTAATGTCGTCGAAGCTGTTGCTTCTCTCCGCTTGCTTAATTGCTCCTTCGAACGCGTTCACCGCCTCTGTGTGGCTCTCCACTCACCCAGTGGAACCCAATTTGGAGTTTGCTGTATTTCACTTTGCCTTGTGTCTCTGCACCTCCACCTTGCAGAACCTTCTCTCACTTTTGATCTGAGCCTGGATAACACAGGCATGAAAGGCAATGCAGTCTACATTTGTGCATCTGTGCAATTACAAAATGAGCAAACTCTATCTGTAATGAGTTCAAATGACATTGCACTCAATAGCATTAGGTCATTATAATTTTATAATTATAACAATTTGTTTGGAATATATTTATTTCTCCGTGTTTATCTACATCATTGCGACTAGGTTCATGCGGATGTCTGCTGTACTCGTGATGGACGTGGTGTATATATATATATATATATATATATATGTCACTGTTGTATATTTTTTTGCGTGTCAGCATATTGGAGCTAAGCTGCTCACTCAGGTGCTTTAGATTTGAGACATGACAGTGAGGAGAATAGAAAGCAGCAGCTAAGCTCAATCACTGTAAGCTGATGGGCAGTGAGCTTTAGGAATGTCAGTGGCCACTCTCCCACCTTCCAGAGATAATGAGAACCAGACATGGGGAGAGACAAATAGCGCAGAGCTGAAGACAATGTGCAGATACAAGGAAATAACCTTTAGTGATGAGATTATAGTTTGCCTGGAATATAGTGAAATTATATACAGAATTATAGAGCAAAGCATCATATTTAGTTTTACATTACTTCTTTAAGGGGCCTTTTTAGTGCCAGTTGATCTACCCTCCTACAATTCCTTAGAGCATATTTAACTTTCCTCTAACAACAGTAATTCTCATAAGACTGCCACTGAATAGTATTTTTTTCTTAAAAATTGTGAAAAAAGTATATTGGCACCACTAAGAAATATATAGAATACATTTTATATCAGATTATCTAAAGTGCTCAGTTTTCAGGATTTGCATTTGTCCAAATATGACTTTACACAGCTTACATTATGGAGAAAACGTACATAAGTGTAATGTACATAAAATACCAAAATGCTGAAACAACACATGTTTTGAGACATGACTCTTAGTCTTTAGATTTTAATTCTGTTGAATAAATTATACAAATATATTTTTATTATTTTGCATGGGAATGTGTATAAGATACACTATAACTATCTATAACTATCTGCTAGGCTCAGTGCAGAGTGTAGACCCGGTATGTTGATGAATGATTCATAAGTCTCTGTGTGGCTTAAAAAAAAAAACATTCAGCTGAAAGTGATCATCACGGATAAGAGCCAAAAAAGTCCTTTGCTTCGGGGAGTCTGGAGAGCTACTCCTCAAGACTATATTAAAACTACAAGAAAGTCTTTTGTGTGTGTGTTTGTTAGATTGTTGAAACTTTTGCAAAATGCAAACCATGGGAAAGAAATGTCTTACTTTCATGCAAGAATTTTAATTCATATTAAAGGGAGAGTGCAGTCTGAAAGTACCCTATAAACATGCGTTCTCTTCACTTGCAGGTCATCGCAGAGCATCTTTTGCACAGCACTGTCTGGGGAAATATAGGAGAAAGAAAGAAACACATTGAGCTTTTGTGTTTCTCATTCCTGGTTTCTTATCTACGCATCTCTGCACAAATTCTGACAAATCCTATTTTCTGTACTACTTTGGCTAGTAATCTGAGCAACCCCCTACTCCATTCTCCCATACTGTACATCTAAGTCCAAAATATAGGTTTGGAATTTAGACTGGAAACTGATGTACATTTAAGGGTCTGGATGGTTTGGCTTCTGGCAAGAATCTGTGAACGTCGCTTTCTTTAGAAGAGTGGTAAAGAGGCTGCCATCATACTGAAATTACTGATGAAGCAAAGGTAGGTATTTACAAAACCCAAACAGTGCTGTAGATCCTTTGGGAAAGCAGATCAAATTTATTTGGCAGTGGTTTTGTTTAGCCCCAGATAATTAATGCAGGGCCTGAATCCACTCTTCTTTTTTCATACAAAAAAATAACACAGCCAATGCTGGTGAGTGGGTTGACCAACATAACAAATATCTTGCTGTCTGGCCGGCGAGATTTGTGGATCATGGTCTTGCCTACACGGAAATCCCAGGATGATTGGGAACTGCATAGTGACAATGATTAGTAGTGAGATCTCTTCAAAGTGCAGTGCTCCAATTTGCAAGTTCTTTGCAGTCTGTGAGAATGCGGCTGCTGATAGGAACAAGCAATAAAGATCGTTGCAGCTCCGCGATCAATTAATGCTTTAAAGACAAAATTCTTAGTTGAGTGTAAAGTATGTTCTGCACATGAATGGTAAGATAGTGATGAGTAACTACGGGGAACTTGAGCGGCTTGCTGAGATTTGACCTAACAGCATGCTGCAATATACTGAGGGATGCAACGGTAGAAGGACAGCTGTTTACACCATTGTTGCAGACGATCGCTCTTCCTTGCCGTTCTTACATAGATCATACTTCATTGGCTCTGTAGGAAAACTTCTTGGTTAGACGGATAGAGGTCTTCTTTCAGCAAGGCATGGAGGGGAATGGACATGTCAATCAATTCATCCACTGATACCATGTAGGCCAGGTCCATCAGCAGACCTGCCTTGAGCCACTAATAAAATGCTGCATTGAGGGCAGGCTCATTCCTTCCACTGCCATGGTACAGAAGCTCGGTGCATATTGTTCAGTGCCTTTGGTTACTCTGCTTAAAGATGAGTAGGCGTTCGCCTACCTCCTTTCTTTCAGGAGGGAAGACGCACAGGAATCTCTCTAGGAAATAATCGTAGGAGGTAATGCTTTCTCCACCTTGATTCTAGACCTCTGTAGCCCACCGAGAGCCTTTCCGGTCAGGAGGCAGATGAATTGGGCAATCTTGGTCTGCTCACTGACCCCCTCTTGGCTAGTAGAGAAAAGTGAGCACCAGAGCTCCCCAGCTCCCCATGCACCCCCAGGGCTCCCCAGCAAATTTCTCTGTTCAAGCAGTGAGTGAGCTGCACAATTTGTTCATGTACTTGCTCAAGCTCTAAGTTCAGCTTGTTGGTGTACTGCCCTAGGTTCTACAATAGATGAAGATGGCGTGGTATTCTCTCATGCAATGATGGACAAACACAATTGCAGGTCAAGCAAACTTTACTGAAAATTAAAAAAAAAAACATATGAATATCAAACCCAAAATGGTTAGCAATCTCAGAATTAATTAAACAGGCAAAGGCCATTGGATCAGCAAACCCTGTTACCTGGAACAGGCCAACATATGAAAAGTAGGACTGGCATAGGATCATAAACTGTCACATAACGACTAGAATTAAGACCTATATCGGTTCAGTACTGCAATTCCTAGATTTCATGGTGAACTTCTAACGTCAACGCCCATCACAGCTCTCCACCTGCAAGCTGTTGCTCCCTGGAAATCTGCCTAGACTTTTGCTCACTTGCTTGTATCCAACCACCTCCTATTTAAACAAGTCTTCTGTTTGTTTTTTTGACCACATTCTTACTTTCTGTTTTGGATTGTTTGCCCTGGTCTTTGCTCATTTAAGTTCCAACTGCATTTGCTTATTTCAGAGAAGACTTAGTGTAATCCTTGTGGACGCAGTAGAGGAGGCTCACTGTATGCTGTTTTGGCTGCTTCGGGAAGCTTAATGGCAGACGACGCTTAACATATAACCAAGTCACATATAACTCTCTCCAAGTTACACACTTATCACCGACACCGAGAAATGCACAGGTGATGCAGAAACTGCCAAGGGCTGCTGCTTCAATGCTGCCTTTCTACAATGTCCTCTAACATTGTATAGTGGGAGCGGATGGACTGAGCAACACAAAAAAAGTCACCAGTTTTATCTGGCTACTTCCCAGTACACTTGGCTACGATGGTCTGGAAATAAGGTTCTATGTTCAGTGTCTTTCTCTGAACACTTTGTCAAGCTCTTTAAAGTTGGCTTCGTTTTCAACACAGCTTCTAGGAAAAAGAGGCACCTCTGATATGTTCTGGAATTCTTGGTGCTCGCTGCGGGCAGTGGATGGAATGAGACAGTGATGAAAGCTGCATTCCGGCAGTTCCTGAATCAGGAAGTGCTCATTGAAATGGCATGTTTATTTCTCCACTGATGGATAATCTGTATAACAGACATAAACAGGGATAACACAGAGTAATAAAAACAGCTTGGCAAGAACCTTGCAGAGAAAACACAGGATATTACTTTGCAGTTTGGTGAGTGAATTGAGAGCCCCTATATATGGTGTGCTTAGTGGTTCCTGCCTCGGGTCTGTGTGTATGGAGTTGTTCTCTGCTTTCCTCCCACAGTCCAAAGACATGCAGATTAGACAAGTTGGCGTTCCAATGATGACCATTGGCCTTCACAGTCCCTAAGTAGACTACAGAGGTTCCAAGATGGGTAGAAGTGTGTGTGTGCTAGAAGGTGTGTTCTGAGTAGTGTAGTCTGGCACTAGTTCTAGCACATTTGTGATACATCCGCTTTATCCTTACAATCATACAGTATATTTATTTGTAAGATGTGTCTGGTGTGGACTGGTGGATTTGACTATTTCTCAAAACTAAACCGTACCATTTTCAGCTGTATTACTTCTTCCTCCTTTTTCTGGTATTTACACTCCTCAACAAATCAAAACAACTACTTCAAATACTACATCTTTAGAAGATTTTAGGCATGTTGTAAAGTTTAATTTGGTAAACTACAAGTCATTGTGGAGGTTTCGAAACAGTTTTGTTAATCCTGCTTTGCTGATTGGCATGGTAATAAATATTTAGTGTCAACTTATATTACTTTTTCCCACTTCTGTACTATGTGTAATGTTGAAACATAACGGACTTGAACAATTACAGAGAAGTTACTTGAATTGATATATTTCATGTTATGTGTACCAACACAAAAGCTAACCAGAATAAAGATTTAAAGCTAAATTTAACTTGCAATACAAATATTAACACTGTACTTATTATAGTAATTATATAGTTAATAGAGAGTTAATATATAGCTATTAAACAAATGAAACAAAATGATATGAGTTTAATACATATTTTAATACATTTACTTTGGGACCTTAAAGAGTCAGCAGTTCAATGCAAGATTTTTTATTAAGTAATTAAGTAAAGGTTAAGTACAGTACAGTAAATAGCATTCTGTGTTTCCGTCTCTGTCTTTGTTCTGCTTTAGTTAACACACAGTTAGCAGAAATAAATGCAGATATCCTGCCAACAAATATTCGCCTGCAAAGTGATTGTGAGCTTTCGAAATTTACTTCCAAAAAGATGTCCAAAGATGTGTCATCAGCAGGGTTTCCCAGTGTGCACAGCAAAATCCCCAGTGTTGAAGTAACACAGAGAGTGATGTTTCACCACTTTCAGGGTTTATTTTTGTCAAATTGGACATTTAAAATTAATCAAAGATGCCTGGATGCTAGAATTTGACAGCCATATGTTCATACTGTATACTGAAGAGGCGCTTCATAATTAATCTTTACATAAATGTCATATTCAGGCAATTAAAATTGATTAATCTTGAGATCATATACATTCAGCTTTGCCATTGAAATAGTAGTTTAGGTACTCATACTCTCTCTCTCCATCTCTTTCTCTTCATCTCTCATTTCTGTTCATCTTTTCTAAGTTCATATCTCTTTGTTCTGAAATATGTGTATGTATTATTAATGTAATAATTAAGGCCGGAAGGTGGCCTGTCATCAAGGCTAACAAGGAGTATAAATAAGTATGCAAATGTAATTTGGTTTAATGAAGAAACTCGGCATAGGGTCGATGAGACTGTGAATAATGATGGGTTATTTCATTGCTAAGAATGGCCCATGATCTCACATCCTTGTTTCTCCCCCTCTCTATCTCTCTCTCTCTCTTCTTTCTCTCTCTGTTATTTTTTTAATGAGTCGTTTATTTTGGTGTGATGTGATAGTACGTCTCATTTACCTTCTTTGTGGCTGGTGCTGATGAAAAGTCACATTTTATGGGTAATGCTCACACTCTACCACAACCAAACAGGTTATGAACCGTTTTATTGACTGTAGTGGAGTTGTGAGTTTGACAGTGGAGTGTGAGTGCAAGTGGAAGTTGTGTGTCAGCGTAGGATTTGTGGCAGTTGCGCTGTGCTTCTGTGTCCCTCAGTCTCTGACCGAGTAAGTCTCTAGTACACTAATTACATTTTAACAGGAGTAATGTACTGGAACATGAGTTTCATTGGTCTTCTGAGAAAGAGGGAGAGCTAGTGAGAAGCAAATATTAAACACATATGAACACACACATGCACACAGAAATAAGATTTGAAGCATGTCCTATGCAAAGAAAATTCTGAACTATTTATAGACTGTACTGTGTAAAAGTTTTGAGACACTCCTCCTTTCTTAATATCAAATTTTATTAAATTAGATTAAATTAACGAAAGAAGAACTAATGTTTTACTGTGTCAAAGTGCCTATATGGGTATTATATACAGTATATATCTGTGTGTGTGTATATATATATATATATATATATATATATATATATATATATATATATATATATATATATATATATATATATATCTGTATATATATATGGTTCATGCCTTAAGTTAGATGTTTTTTTATGTTTTAATGATACATGCATTACTGTGGTGGCTTAACAAACTAGAATATTAATCTGAAACTGCTCAGGTATAGGAACTGGACTGAAAATCAAATCCAAAAACTTAGAGCCAAAAAAGAAGCATGAAGAACTATTCTTTAAGACTGCATTAAAAATAGAAGAAATTTCGTCACCTTGGAAGCAAAATATGAAAAAAATGAGGGGATGCTCAAGGCGTTTGTACAGTCCTGTATACTGTGCAGAGTTTATGATTCGTGTGTAAATGGATGTGATAGTCAATTGACGATTTATGGAGCTTCACTGCAAAACTCTAATCTTTTTCATTTGTGAAGTAGATAATATAAAATTTTATCTCCACATAAAGTGCATCCATTCTCTTAGGAGAGCTGTAACTTCCTGTCTGAATTTTTTTTTAATAGTACTTAAATATAATTATGTATTAAATTCATGGAGCCTATTTGTTCCATTCACCTCTAGATGGCACTATAGTCCACATTTACTCTCATAACTCAGTTTCAATTGAGGCTCTTACCAGACTTCAGTTCTACTGTATATTTTGTAATTTGAGAAATAAAATAACTGGAGAGCACGGCCTATGATTTTGATGGCATAGCTTAATGTCTTTGTTGTGTTTGAATAGGTTTTCAGGGCCGGGCCCGAGGAAGAGCCACCCTCATGGATCAGATACCAAACACAAGCACCCTGAGCCAGTTGTCAGCCAGATCATTGACAAACTCAAACACATCAACCAGGTGAGTTTGAATCTGTACATGCACTCACGAACACACACACGCACACCCACACACAGATTCTCTCTGTTTTACTATTTTCACAACTCAACACACACATTGGGCTTTGTAGAAGTGCTTTATCAGGAGGAACCCAGTCATGAGGGCTGCAGGTATCTTCAAAATAGACCAGTGCTGGAGACACAGCAAAATCCTGCCTTGATCCCATGACAATACAGCAGGTGATCAACAAATCAGCTTTTCTCTCTCCATGTGTACAGATGTGAGTTTTTAAATCACTTGGGCTTATTAAAATTTGTACAGTTTAAATACAACTCAGGCTCACACAGATCACCAATTGCCATCTTTAAATCTGATATCCTGAGTAAACTCTGCTTTGATTAAAAATGTCTGGTGCCACTTTTCAGAATATATTACTGTTTGCTCACGTTTATTGTGTTTCAGCCATATTTCCTCCTCAAATATTATGATCCATAGTCACATGACTAAATACAGTGTTCATAAATGTTCGTGAAAAATGTCAACATTAAATTTTTCAGTCATTATAAATAAAAAGGGATTTACCATGCTTTAACAAAATGTTATTGTTTTTTAATAACTATTTAAACTTTCAGGATTTAAAATGATCAGTGGTGTCAAAAGTATTCACATTCATTACTTGAGTAGAAGTATAGATACTAGGGTTCAAAAATACTTCAAGTATCAACCCAAGCTTTTTATTCATTCATTCATTCATTTTCTATACCGCTTAATCCTGTGTTCAGGGTCGCGGGGGGCCTGGAGCCTATCCCAGGAGACTTCGGGCACTAGGCGGGGTACACCCTGGACAGGGTGCCAATCCATCGCAGGGCACACACACACATACACACACTCACACCCAATCACACACTACGGGCAATTTAGGAACGCCAATTAGCCTAACCTGCATGTCTTTGGACTGTGGGAGGAAACCGGAGTACCCGGAGGAAACCCACCAAGCACGGGGAGAACATGCAAACTCCATGCACACAGAGCCTGGAATCGAACCCAGACCCTGGAGGTGCAAGGCGACAGTGCTAACCACTACACCACCGCGCCGCCCTCAAGCTTTTTACTTAAGTAAAAGTTTAAAAGTACTGGTTTCAAAACTACTTAAAGTGTAAAAGTACCGTGAGGGGCGACAAGAGCATTAAGGTCTCACTTTCTGATCATGCGACGGGGGGGGGGGATGGGATGGGGGGGGTTGCGTTATGCGCGTTCTTATCATGCGGGCGGGGGGGGGGGGGGGTGGGGGGGTTAGTTGCGCGTTCTGATCATAAAAATAGAGTAACGAGGCTATTTTTAAAATGGAAGGAGTAGAAGTAAAAAGTCGGCTGAAAAATAATTACTCCAGTAAAGTATAGATAGCAAAAATTTCTACTTAAGTAAGGTAACGAAGTATTTGTACTTCGTTACTTGACACCTCTGAAAATGATTATACATTTAATGTGTATAAAAGATATACATTGTTGCAAAAATGACATCTTTGCTTTCCTGAATCGTCCCTACACAGAACACAATGCATAATTTTAAAAATGTTTGAGCTTTAGATTGGGATGTGATAAACATATTAGTATGGTATAATCTAAATGACTGATTTCTTTGTATTATAATTGTATTGTAGTACAATCAATGAGTACAGTTTAATATTAAATATTTGGCATGTAAACATAGTAAAGATTGAAATTCAGGATGAAACAATAAGGTCTATAGATTTAATGCATGTTTGATGCACCAATAATAAGCATTTTCAGAAGGGATGACTTTCAGTTGATTAAACATTCAAGATGATAAAAGTAAGATAATAGAAACTTAATAGTGATGTAAAACATAAGCAGTTGACTTTCTGTCCAGTAATGATGAGTGGGTTAGGGTTATCAGCAGTGCTGTGTAAGCTTTCTAATTTAGCATCCTAATTTACTCTCCAGATAACAAATTATCACTAAAGTAGCCAGACTAGAACTACCAGAGTGCATATTAATCTTTAGAAGCATATAACTTTCCAGAATATGGTCATGTTCATGACTTATATACAAAGATTTAACAGATGAGTTGTAGTTTCACATTTATTAATTTGTGGTGGAAACATTTAGTCAAGACCTATTTAGTCTACATACTTGGATTGTTTATCAGGTAGATACACAGTAAACGTCTGGCCATTCCACAGGAGGCAATCCTGTCACATCCTCCATCACTTGAGTGAGAGTTTAGGGGTCAGCAAATCTGGAGAGAGAGAGAGAAAGAATACATATTCAGATTAATTTGTATGTTCTTGAGTCATTTTTCCTTTTTTTAAGTAGAAATTTAATTGTCTTGCAGTGTTTTCACACACTTGCACGTGTACCACGTGTGCACTTTATGTTGCAGTATAATTTATTTATAACTTGTTATATACACATTGTGTTGTCTTATTAAGCAGTACATTCCTGAAGGCTTATTGTGTCATCACTCTATGTACCGTATTTACTCAACTTATACAAGCCAACAACACTTGTTCAGGGAATCATTTTGTTTTCTTCTACACTTCACCCACAAAAAGTCACAAACCCACAAAAAAGTCTATTATCCGCACAGGACGCTGTCACAAATATTTGAGATTTATTATTTGTTGCATATACAGAGTATTAAGAAAAAGAAAAAGGTTTGTAAGCACTAGTAAGCACTAGGTTTGCGTATCTGAACATAGCCTGACTTTATTTTGAGATGTTGGTAACTAGGGACCCAGAAGGTGTTTTATGTAGGTTGGGGTGCTGGAATTTTAAGCAGCATCTTTGATGTCATACTTTGATTTATCATCAAATAATTTAGCTGTTAAAACAGAATACCTGTGCACAATGATAGTAGTGTAGGTATAATTTCTATATGAAATTATAAATCATATATGTTTTGACATGTTTCTATAATAACAGCTTTTTTCACAGATAGATTGTATGGGAGGTGCATCCCACAATTTACACTTAATAACACATGAATTAAAAGTGCAAAAGAAAGCATATTACTGTATATATATATATATATATATATATATATATATATATATATATATATATATATATATATATATATATATTTACATTACAGGCCAAAAGTTTGGACATACCTTCTCATCTATCTGTCAATGTGTTTTCTTTATTTTCATGACCATTTACATTTGGTCGATTCTCACTGAAGGCATCAAAGCTATGAATGAACACATGTGGAGTTATGTACTTAACAAAAAAGATCTCCACAGTCACCGGACCTGAACCCGATCGAGATGGTTTGGGGTGAGCTGGACCGCAGAGTGAAGGCAAAGGGGCCAACAAATACTAAACACCTCTGGGAACTCCTTCAAGAATGTTGGAAACCATTTCAGGTGACGACCTCTTGAAGCTCATCGAGAGAATGTCAAGAGTGTGCAAAGCAGTAATCAGAACAAAGGGTGGCTATTTTGAAGAAATATAAAACATGTTTTCAGTTATTTCACCTTTTTTTGTTAAGTACAGTACGTAACTCCACATGTGTTCATTCATAGTTTTGACGCCTTCAGTGAGAATCTACCAATGTAAATGGTCATGAAGTTTGGGGTATATATACAGTATATATATATGTACTCTATTTAGATAAGAAAATGACACAAAAGTTGTTCCTGCTTTACTTCACCATTCCTCTTTATTCAAGCTAAGAAGCTCTAGAGCACAGCTTGTGAGTGTTACTGAGAAACCGAACTGCATCAACTTCGAGTATTGTGGACATTCTGTAGCATTTAACCGGCCTAAAGCACATTATTAAAACATTATTAAAACATTTGAAACATTTGCAATATTCGAGTCATCGTCATACAAAAGCGATTCAGAATTCTCTGTCTCACTCCAAGTTTGTTTAGTGTAAATTACAGTATCTTAGCAGAGTCTCAGTGTAGCAGAAAGCTGCGGTTTTTGACTCAGTTCCACTTGGTTGTGTCTTGTTCATCGCGAAAATTATGTGGTGTTGAAACCTTGGTGTGCAGAGCCATAAGTCAGGATTACCCCTGCTTCCTTTTGTGTGTGTGTGTGTGTGTGTGTGTGTGTGTGTGTGTGTGTGTGTGTGTGTGTGTGTGTGTGTGTGTGTGTGTGTGTGTGAACTGAAGTTTATGGACATGTTATATGTATGTTGCGCTGTGTGTGTACACTGTGTGTATATGTGCATGAGAATTTATGTATGTTTGTGTGTGTTAACAAGAGAAGAGAGAGAGAGAGAGAGAGAGAGAGAGAACCCATTGCGGCGTGGCGCTCACCAGGCATGTCTGAGTGGATTAACATGGTGCTCTTGTTTAAACAGGATGGAGCGGCAGATCTGAGCAGGAGGTGGGGGAAGTCCAGGGGTCTGGGCTAGGTTCAGTCGTCCTCTGGGACAAGGCGTCATTTTCTCAATTACTCCACTGCATTACCTCATGCCAGCAGGCTTCTTCTTTCCAGCACTCTATGTGGAGCGGAGAGCCTGGGTTTGGCTTGAGAACGCGTGCTTGATAAATGTAGATAGACATTCCAGATATGCTGGTATGACCACAAATTGCCAAGCAAACACACACGCGCGTACACACACACACACGCACACACACACACACAGCGATCACATGATCATGGATCAGGTCTATGGAGGCTGTGAGGGCAGATCAGCATTGCTGACATCCTTAAGGAACACTGAGATGAGTTTCTGTATGCGAAGGACAAACACATCTGTTATTCGTATAAACACACACACACACACACACACAGGAAGTTTGTAAAAAGTTTAGAGGTGCTGGTTAGGAGTTTCGCGATTATATATGTGTATGCATGAGGATGTAGTACAGGCAGCTCCATCACAAACACCAACAAGCATGAAAGACTCCATCAGCTATCATACTACATGTACCACAAACTTACCCTCATTATACACCATGCCAAGAGAGGCAGATTCGAACAAGTTGCAACAGCAACCAAATAAACGCTGCAGAATCAATCGAAATGTCTTTATTCTGTTTTCCTAAGACGAACAATACAAATGATTTAACTAGATTACAGCATTGCCGTTTAAACAGCTCAGGCACTGAATTAACATCCGGTGAGTCTGTTGCGTAGGGTTTATCTGAGTTTAATCTGTCACAGTTTGTTTCTGGTTAGGCCTGCATGCTATTTTTGTTTTTTCAAATAAACCAGATCTCTGTTCGTTTTCTACAGGCAGGAAATCAGGAGATAATTTTTTTTGTTTGGGAAACTTAATCTGATTTCTTCAGACCCCCCAGCTGTGTATATGAAGACCAAACTGGCTTTATAGTCTTTTCAAGCACAATATATAGAGAAAAGAAACAACGTTACCATAGTGCTACATTAAACAACACGGCACGACACGTCACTACACATATCTAATGTCTTTTCTGTATCAAGTGCTTCCCACACATTTAGTTCTCTAAGCCCACAGAAACCACATTTATCCAAAACATTAGGATTCAAACAACTGCACATCCATTCCCAGCCACAGCACCATGCAGAATTCGTTCCCCAGAGATCACTATGATGTATTCTCAATGGCGGTTTTCTAGAAAGTCCTCTAAACTAGTGTGCTATCTTATTTTGGTATCGAAAAAGATCCGATCATTGTGACCCTGCTCTTAACAGGCATGTCTAAGTGGATTAACATTGGGCTTTGTTTAAACCAGACAGAGAGACGGATCTAAACAACAAGGTGTGGGAAGCCCAGGGGTCTGGGTTAGGTTCACTCCTTCCCTGGGACAGGTCGACACATGGGTCAATGGGTCAATCATTTTAAATCACCTTATAATCGAATAAGAACTGATACGTACATGACCTGGATCCGACAGCACGGCTGAGAAAGACTAAGTAGAATGGCAGTAAAATGTCTCTCTGAACAAAAAGAGGCTGAAACACACAAAGTTAGCAAAACAGATGCCATCTTAAAATGCCGAGTGTTAAACTATTCAGCATGACTCCGAGTGTAGGCACTTTCCCTACTTTATTGGCATTTGATTGCAAGCTACTAACCTTAAATCTAAAAAAAAAAAAAAAAAAAGCAGACAAATTGCAATAGCAGAGCACATGATCACATAACAAAGAGGACAGACTTCTTTAATGAAGTAATGTTGCTCATAAAACAGTAATATGGACAAATGGACAAGAGTTTCGGTGAACAAGTTAATAGATAACACATCATGCTGCACCAGTCGATCACTTACAATCTGCTTTAATGTAGCCAGGTCGCATCTCTTTTTTTAGCAGAAAGTGATTTGTGAAAACACTTTTAACTCTCTGTTAAGCGCATTGCAGTGCTTGTTACATACGCCCCTCTTCAAAATGACAAATTCATCCTTAATATTGTAGATCTGTCAGATTTGATTCTTTTTTACTCTTGCATGAGATGCATGATTTCTTACAGTGATGTGCATTTATTTTTTATATTTCATCTAGTTTTAGGAGGCCTGCAGGATTTTCCTTCAGTTTGCATCCATGCAACAACATCAGTAAATTAAACTAAATTAAAAAATCTTACTCAAAAGAGACAGATTACACCGATTCAAGATGCTGGTAAGCGAGAGAGAGAGAGAGAGAGAGAGATGAAAGAGAGTGGGGTGAAGCAGAGAGAGAGAGAGAGAGAGAGAGCATGAGAAAAAGAGATTAAAGATAGAGCGAGTGTGTTAGTTTTTTATTTCTAATATCTGTCATGTCATTCAGTCCTATAAATTATACATGAAGTATCTGTTTAAATATATATTAAACCTACTAGTACATGACAGCCCAGCCTCCGGTCCCCTAACCCAAGTATATTTCAGAACTGTGGGAAACACTGATACGCCTCTATATCTATAAAACAACTCTGGGTGTTGACCGAGTCGTTTTTATGGAACAGTTAAATAGCGGCCCAACTTTAGAGACATTGTTTCAGACGCCTAGCGTGACTGGCTTTTCTCTAATGGCTTATGGGTGTCTAGCACTGGTGGAGCTCAATGGTTCAGTGAAGAAGTATTTGGTTTTAGATTAACTACCTCTCCTGACACCATAACAGCAGGGACTGTGCTAAACACCCAGAAACAGTTTATGGAATTGGAAACTAAGGAAACCTTAGCCTGCTTCGATGCTTCAGGATCGGCTTTCTCACGCCCAAACGTGGCTGATGTAATGCCCGAGTCGGGTCAAGTTCAAAGCAAACACACTTCCATAAACTGAGGGAATGAAATGACTGTGTGCTGAAGTTATTTAATGTCCGCAATCATTCAAAGTACATACAGTTTGAGATCTTATCTGCGTGCCGAACTATAGTTTCTCTACATTTATATAAAAGTTTGCTGTGAATTCCTCGGGCTGTAAATATTGTTGGAAAGTATCGGTGCATGCCCTGTATGAAAGTAATTATCAGCTGTTTAATAGCTATTGCTTAGGAATTAGAAAGACCTGTTTATGGACATAATGTCACACACATGTTTATATGGCTCACAGCATATGCATGTGTGATGGTTGAGTTGTTGTATAGCTGTAAATGGGTACATTGATGAGTTGTTAACTATATATATCTATGTGTCTAGGTCAGGCGGCACGATGGTGTAGTGGTTAATACTGTCGCCTTGCATCTCCAGGGTGGATTCCCGTCTCTGTGCGCATGGAGTTTGCATGTTCTCCTCGTGCGTGGTGGGTTTCCTCCTGGTTATTCCTACAGATTAGGCTAATTGCCATTCCCAAATTGCCTGGTGTGTGTGTGTGTGTGTGTGTGTGTGTTTGTGTGTGTGTGTGTGTGTGTGTGTGTGTGTACGTGTGTGTGCCCTGCAATGAATTGGCACCCTATCCAGGGTGTAGGGGATAGGATCCAGGCCAGCCGTGACCCTGAATGCAGGAAAAGGTTGTATAGATGAGTGACTGAGTGACTGAGAGTGTCAGAAACGTATTAAACGTGTTTACAGGCAGTGAACAGGCAAATAAGCAATCAAATGCAAGATTTTTTTAGGGCCATAATTGTAATCACGTGATTTGGATCTTCGACATCAAGGCAGATTTCCGCAATATGGGCTGTCTACTGTGATTATGTCTCATTTACTCAAAATAGTACAAATCAGATTTGGTCAGGATGAGAACACACAAAGCAAACAAACAGTCTGTCGGTGCTTTCCATTACATGCTGTCACAATCACATACTGTATATTCAGAGTATTCAAAAATTCATTTTTAAAGATACTGTATGTGAATATTTATGTATTAAAAGCTATTCATATTTGGCTCCTTAGATGAAAAAAAAAAGTTCTTTAATTTCAGAAAATTCATAGTTATTTGTTTGTCTTTAATAGATGTTTTATTGCGGTCAGAGCTGTGCTATTCCAGTATCCATGCTGGGACCACTAGGTGCAAGGCAAGAAAACACCCCAGGGATGCTGTTGATAGCGAGTCCATTTCGTTCATACTTTTAAAGTGATGCATGACCAACATTTCTGAGGTTGACAGATGTTTATTGAGCTTTTTAGATAGAAGAGTTTTTCCAGTAGTGCATACTGTAGACCATTGGCTTTAAAAATAGGCACTTTTCTTAAATGGGATAGTTTGGATTTTTCTGTCTTAAATCAAAATTGAGATGCCAATAAGGATCTTGCAATAGATCTTTGTTGATGTAATTCTTCCTGTTTTGACCACGCAATTCGTGTAGTTTCATTCCATGCAAAAATGTGTTCTGAAGTTCAGCTGAGACTCATTTGAGGCTAGTTTTGGTTATATTTACATTTCGGGATTTGGCAGATGCTCATGTCCAGAGCCACTTAAAAACAAAAATGTTTTGACGTCTCCATCATTGGAAATTACCCTAAATTGGGTTACTAGGTTACTAGCTAGGAGTTCCAGCAGTCACATGCTTTTGGGAAGTCATGGTGGTGAGGGGAGCTAACCCATACGGCTAGTTCCAGTGAAAGAAAAGAGTTACGTTTATACTAAATACACCAACTGTGAACGATACAGTACCAACTCAGGTTATCTCAGTGGGACTGCACAGGCTGCATACTGTATGAGTCTCAGCTGAACTCTGATTACTTACATTGGACAAACTTCACAGTCTGTTTTCAGAGCAGGAAATTTTACAACGACCATGACCCTGTTGAATGTACTTATATGCACATCAATTTTGATTTAAGATGGACTTGAAAAAAACCAAACTATCCCTTTAAGGCCTATAGGACAGCGGGATAGAAAAAGCAGACTGAGGAAGCAGATTGATGTCAAATATAATATGAGGTAAGAAAAAAAAAGATTTATATCAAATGTCATATCCGTACACCAGCACTGTCTAACTACAAGTTTGAAGAAAAGACATTGCAGCCTAAAACATGTTCACCAAGGACTTATACCGTAACTATTTGGAGGCTTGTAAAATAGAACTATAAGCCCATAAGCATAGTCAAGGCAAAAAACGCTAAAAATTATTATATACATTTTATATTTATAAGCATTGGGTAAAGAAGGGTGCTTTCACCTTTTCCCTTTTTCCTCAACTATGACCTTGAACTTTTGTACTCTAAATGCAGCGAAAAAATATTAAACATTTTAAGAAAACATATATTATACAAATATACGGACGCTCGGGAACCGGTAATGGTGATGGTATGCTACAACACAAACGGCCTTACATGATGTGGTCATGAATGAAGCTCAGTGTTGCACTTTGTTTTGGAAAAGGAAGAGTGCTGGACAAGGATTTTCTTCTCATTTGTAGAAGACTAATCCTTGTGTTTTTTGTTTATATAAGCATGTTGCTTGCAAGCACTCTGGGGAGAGACGGGAGAAAGACTCGTGGATTGTCGTCATGCTCGCATGTGATCTGTGATCTCTGTGGCAATGCGTGTAGTTTCACTTACACTGATTGTTGAATTAGATTTTGATATTTGTGTAACATGTCTTGCTGTCTCTACCTTCATTGAAACCATCTGTTGAAATTCCCAGAGTATTGGATTACTGCAGAGGGCAGCGTCTCTCCCAGCGAGCACTGCAGTGCGAATTAAAATGCTGCAATTATCTGATTGGCCTTTGATTCTAGGGCCAAACTCTGAGAAGCGTTTGAGCACGGCTGGAGAGGTGCGGAGGCGAACGGAGTGTCAATAAGATGTTCTTACTTTTTTTTTTTTTTTTGGGGTGAAAGATGAAAATAAAACAGATTTTGTCTATACATATTTGCAGCTTGTATTCTCTGATTGCATCATTCAGTAACCAACCCTGCATTTCTGTTTCTTTTCACTCTCTCTTCATCAGGACTTCATGACTTCTTAATTTGTCCTGTGGTGCCATTTTCCTTTATTACGGCTCTGTGTCTGCAATTCTGTTCACTCCCTTTTCTTTTTTCACGCTCCATTCTTTTCTCGTTCCCTCCCAAGAGTTTTTCTGCTCTCACCTCTTTTGTTATATGACACACTACAGTCCTGTTCCTGATCTCTTTCCTTTACTATTTCTCTTTAAAACACACACACATACATACACGTACACATGCACACACAAAGCATGCTCATTGTTAGCAGTCTATGCTGCTAGTCAGTAATCCTCTTTATGTTATGCTTCTAGATGGAGAATATACCATTTACTTCTCACATGGAAAAGTCAGGGATCAACTGACCGGAAATGTAGGAAGTCCAACTGACTCAAGGTTCTTGAAGCTAATCAAGTTAGATAAGTGAATTGTTTTAGTACGGAATTTTAGGTGCTGAAGATATGCCAGTGGTACAGTATATGCATATTACATCCATATTGCATAGCATAAGGCTTTAAACAAAAAAAAATCTCAAAATCTAATGAAAAAATTTTTTTTTCATGTAATTATGCGTTTCTACTCAGACAAGTAATGTTTGTGTATTTGGCCTACTGCAGTTGAAATAAGAAAACATAGGTATGATAATATAAAAGTAGTTCCTAAATGGCTTCTTTATTATCATTTTCTTCAATAATTGAAAAGTGTTTAAAGTATTCTCCTAAAATGTATAAATTGATTGTCTTTTGGGAATTAACACAAGCAGATATATTATGTAGTGTAGAACATTTCAGCCATTCTTTGTTTTTCATTCATTCATTCATTTTCTATACCGCTTAATCCTGTGTTCAGGGTCGCGGGGGATCTGGAGCCTATCCCAGGAGACTTCGGGCACTAGGCGGGGTACACCCTGGACAGGGTGCCAATCCATCGCAGGGCACACACACATACACACACTCACACACCCAATCACACACTATGGGCAATTTAGGAACGCCAATTAGCCTAACCTGCATATCTTTGGACTGTGGGAGGAAACCGGAGTACCCGGAGGAAACCCACCACGCACGGGGAGAACATGCAAACTCCATGCACACAGAGATGGCAATCGAGCCTGGCCGGGAATCGAACCCGGACCCTGGAGGTGCAAGGCGACAGTGCTAACCACTACACCACCGCGCCGCCTCTCCATTCTTTGTTTTGCATTTTTTTAAATAAATATATATAGGGCTCAGGATTATGCAGTACAGAGTGATACATATATTGACTCGGCAAAAAATTTTTAAATAGGTTACATAGGCAAAGAAATAGCACGAATAGACATGATCACGAGTTTTTATGGTTGCTTTAGGTTGTTTCTATGTCTAAAAATATTTTTTTGCAACTTCATTCCCATATTCTGGTAGTGGTAAAATTGGCTCTTTATAAAAGTAATGATAACTTTTGTTCTTCTTCACATATCCAAGAACCTAAATACATATTTAATGTCAGAGGCCCCCCATGCAATGCTTCCATATAAGCACTTTTTTTTTTTAAACATCCTTGACCTATTCCAGGGCCTTATGGCCCTGTGTGGCTTGAGTTTAATTGTTTTAATATGCAAAGCCAGTACTCATCCATACAGGGTACAATGATATTCTGATAAATAGTAATTCCATGAAAGATGACATGTACAAGTTTTTTTGTGGTTGTTGTAGTTATTTATTCCGACCGCTTAAAGGAAGTTATGCATTAAATAAGTAATACATTAGCATTAGTGACTTAGTTTAGTTTAGTTCCAGTAAAACAGCTGTTTTTGCTTCTCTGACCACTGATTCATTTCCCCTGTTTAACTTTAGTTCTTTATTTCAGTAATAACCTTCAAAATCCCTATTATTGAAACCTTATTTTGATACCTGGAGGACATGCTGGTTCAGCGATTACCAGTTTCACACCTCCAGGGTTGGGGGTTTGAATCTCATCTCTATTCTGTTTATATGGAGTTTGCATGTTTTTCCTGTGCTTTGTGGATTTCCTCTTGGCACTCCGGTTTCCTCCCACAGTCCAAAGATATGCGTTGTAGGCAGATTCGTGTTTCTAAATTGGCCATAGAGTATGATGTGGTGTGTGTGTGTGTGTGTGTATGTGTATGTGTGTGTGTGTGTGTGTGTGTGTGTGTGTGTGTGTGTGTGTGTGTGTGTGTGTGTGTGTGTGTGTGTGTGCTTGTGCCCTGAAACGAGTTGGCCATCCACATCTAGGGTGTACCTCCACCTTGTGTTATCTGGGATAGGCTCCTGGTCCCACGCCCCTACACAGGTTATGTGATAAAGAAAAATTACAAAATACAGTTAATAGATGGTCATGGTGATAACTTAATTCTGAGCCAATGTGATTGATATTTATTTATTTTACGGTATAAGGGCATTTTCCAAATTTCTTCCCATAGGCTGATTGCGATGAAACAAAGCCTATATGTTACCTCAAGCTCGCCAGATACACCTGTGAAAAGCTCATTAAAATTTGTCCAGTAGCTTTTATGTGATGCAGGCACAAACAAACAGACAACTAGATTTGATTTGCTCTGTTACTCATCTTACATCCATCATGTTTTTGCTAATATTTTCATTGTACAGACATGCCAACTTTCCAGTTTTATTATATGTATAGATATTCTATATACTTCATACAGAACCGGCAAATTCACACATGATAAAGCTAATGCTTTTCTGTTGCACCACTTTTTGTAAAGAGAACTTTGTTGTATCAGAAACATTTGTCCACAAAATCAACTTCAATATATTATTCAAAAGAAAACACAGTTCTATTTGCTAGCAAGTACATTCTGAAACAGCAGTTGAACATGTGTTCCCACAGAAAACTGGATAGAAGAAACACTTTAGAGGCAACATGGCGGCAAAGTGGTTAGCACTTTGGCCTCGCACCTCCAGGTTCGATTCTCACCTCGGAGTCTGTGTGCGTGGAGTTTGGATGTTCTCCTGTGCTTAATAGGTTTCCTCTGGGTACTCTAGTTTTCTCCTACTGTCCAGTGACATGCAGATTACATTAACAGGTCTTTCCAAATTCTCTGCAATGTGTGAGTATGTGTTTGCTTGTATGCCCTGCGATGGACTGGCACCCTTGTCCATGGTCAGTCAAGGCCCAGGTACCCTGTCTCACCCCACAATTCCACAGTGAGTGAGAAACTTTATTGCTTTCATGTAATTCGGATCATAGGGAATGGTTTTGGTTTGATGCCAGTGTAAACCAGTACACCTAAACATAAAATGCAGCAACATCAACTGAGAGTGCACCACGGGAACAACGCAGCAGGATCTGACAGGTCAATAGACACCATTTTTACAATGAATAGACTGAGGAAAATAGCCGTTGCAACAGCCTTTATGATTACCCAGAGACTTGACATTAGACAAGAGACATGAGGCAAGAGTTTCAGCGTGTGCAAAGCGCAATGCAAAAAACCTGAGGCGGTTCAGTAAGATGGCTATGGAGAGGGGCGGATAGTGTGTGGTTTGGGTGGTGGTGGATCCGTAGCACCTCTGTGATGGCAGCTTGACAAACAAGTGGTTGCTTGTATGTTTGGTGTCAGCAGCAATTTTCACTGCGGTTCTCTTTCGCCCTGATGGTGTCGAGGTGCTTGTTTTGGTGACCTCACAGTCTATGAACTTCTCAGCTGAGTGGATCACTTGCTGGTGCTACAGATGGAAGAGACACTTTTATCAACCTGTATAACATGATCCAGTATATAATAGGATACAAGTGTGAGAGTTCCTCCAGTAAAGGGTGTCACTTGACAGAGGACAATTTGACATTTCACAACATCGCACTGCCTCATTGCAGCCCCTTTCTGTCTTTAATCATTCACTCACCTCTCTGTATAGCTATCTTTTTATATTCAGTAGGTGGAACCCAGTATGTTTCCCACAGTGTTCTCCCTAATGCTAACCTAGCTTTTTTTCCCCTTCAGCTCTTTACTATCTGTCTCTCATGAATTATGTCTAACTTTTTTTTTCACTTTCTACCCCTGAAGTCTCTGCTTTGTTTTACCAATCTGCCTCACTTCCTCTCCATACATCTGCTGTACAACTCAAGCTTGCATTCTTGTTCTCCCTTATTCATCTTCCTCTCATACTGCTTCTATCATTCACTCTCTCCCCTGCTGGCTGGGAGGTTAGGTGGAGAATGTAAGAGGTCTTTTCCTTCCAATTAGTTGGCTGCTAATGAGGCTGAACCTCTTCTTTCCTCCCTCTCTTGCTCCATATCTGCCCCCTTAGCCCGGAAGCCCGAGGTTGATCTACCCCTCCTCTTCCACCCTTTACCTCCCATCTTCTACTTAATCCCCCCGGCACACTGCAATTACCCCACTGTAGGTCGACAACAGCCTCCCGGCAAGGATGCAGTAGGAGAGCTGACTCAAAGTAAATTATAATACGTTCATAGACGTCAAGGTCGGAGCACCATTCTCATTCCCACAGGCGTCGTAAAGCCGAGATCAGCATAATTGTTACAAATAGCATTTAATACGTATGTTTATTTACTTACGATAATTTTAAGACCTATATTAAGTAAGAAGTCAATTAATGCCAGTGAAAAGATGATATTATAGTCAAGTCCATGTAGCTCAGCATATTATTGTAGATCCTGCAGCTTTTAAGGTAACTGGAGCAAATGGTGTCATGTTTAAAAATGGTAAAAAATCCAAAAGAGCTTTGATTAGTCTTCTTCTTCTTCATGCATAAATAGTTCACTATACATGCAGCTCAGGTCATTTCTGCTTCCCAAGCCTGTAGTTCCTGAGGAAGAAAGAGGCCTACAGGTGGCAGCGTTCTTGCATTCTTTCTCACACTGCAGTTGTAATCAGAGCCTCCCCCGGGTTGCATGGGAGAGTTCGGCCGCGCCGGTCCGTTCTCATGGCTCAGTACTGCGGCGCTCACGCGGACCTCCGTCAGCAATTTTCACTCCAGGAAGCACAAAGGGAGCCTCTCGTAAAGGTCAGAGGTCACACTTCCTGTTTCCTGTCTGCGCCAGGTCACCAGAGGGTCTACTTGCGAGGGTCGTGGACCCCTCCGCCTCTCTTCCCTTTTGTTATGGGGGCCTCTCGACCCTGGCCTGCATTTTTACAATGAGAGAGAAGGCGAGGGAGTACGGTCTCACACATAGCGAGTGTGAAAGGACTGTTGAGTGTCACTGGCTATTGGTGATAAGCCTGAAGTTAGGAATGAGGTGGCAAAATACACCTCTTACAAATGGTCATGTCATATAGTAAACAAAAAAATAAAAGTTATAAAAAAAACTTAAAATACATACCGATTTCACATGGAATACAGGATGTAAGGCATAACACACAACAGGGGATGATGGTATCAGTGGTATGATGTGATGAAGGCTGATGTGTTATTTTCCTATAACACATCATGTTTTGAAGTGTTTTATTTCTCTTACAACACAGTGATTCGCCAGTGATTCGCTTGCTTTTTCTATTTATTAATGAATAGCACATTTAGCTTTTTAACCATTTAAATTTACCCATAATGTCGAGGAACATCTGTGAGGCAAGTTTGTTTCTGTTATCACTTCCAGACATTCCTTTATCCCCCTCCTTTTTTCCCTCTGTATTGAAGTTAATAAGACAAAAAAATGTAGCTTGTCATCTTATCAAGAAACCACAAAGTGTAAGTTTCTCTTTCTCACGGTGGAAAACGTCATGCTTTTACAGTGGTCCAAGTCAATGATATCATGTTTTTCCTTGTTAAATAACTTATTATTTATAACATATTTTTATTATTTACAGAATAGATCACATCAATTCTCTAAATGAGCTATTAATGTATGGACAAATATTTGACCAATCACAGCATATTGATATGTTGAGCATTTTGAAATTCATACAGTCAATATACTAAGTTTACATGATTAATATTTTCAATGGTCAAATTAGACTTCAGCTTAACTGTTTACTTGGACACGATGGACAAGATGTGGGTTTACATACTCCATGTTTTTTGACATGGACACAATAGTTCTTTCTGGAAAATTTTTATAGCAGAAGAAGAATAGCTTCCCATGTTTTCTGACAAAAATCCTGTTTTCTGTATTATGACTGGCTGCAAGAATACAGTATCATGTCTGGTTGGTTAGATGCTTCTCCACGTGTGCTATACAAGCCAATCTGTGTCCCATCCTTCACTAAGGACCAGGAGTCAGTGGTCTGAAGTAAAGACTCACAATATCACCTAATGTTATAGACAGAAAGAACATATATATATATATTTATTTATTTATTTATTTATTTATTTATTTATCCCAATATGGAAGAAACAATCAGATTAAGTTTTTACCTGGCTAATATTTTCCTGCTGAAAGAGTTATCCAAGGGTTACACCACCACTGTCATTTAGATCAGGCCGGATCAGGCAGAATGCTCTGATTGAGGTGGTTTAGTGATGCATTTTTTATTCTGATTATTCTGATTAGGTTATGATTATTAGTGGTGTAGATGCGGACATATTATTTCACTAGTTTTGACGCGTAGCTTTGGTTTGAAGTTTCACTCACACGACAGAAGTCCGATTTCTTTGTCTCTTGTAGTTTATTTTGTCAGCATCAAAGAATCAACACTTCATACAGTCGTCTTGAGTAAATCCACTGTGATTACAACACCAGTTGGTGTATCTTATAAATTTCTTACGCATTTAACAACACTTTTGTTGTATATCTGCTTACGGGTAGCTTACGGTCAAAAGCTTGTGTTTCCGTAGCCTTCTGCATCTAAACTGACTTTTCTATCATGCGATAGTCATACAAATACATGTAATAGTGGAATGACATCACAGACCAACTTACAATTGTCAAAATGGATGCTTAACTAACACATTCAGAGCTTATGGCTTATGTAATAAACTTAATGCTTAATTCTTAACTAATGAATAGAAAAAGGTAGAATGAAATGAATTAAAACAAATAAAATAAAATAAACACAACAACAAATTCTGCTGATCCATCTTACATAACAAATGTGATATGGCTCTTACAAGTGGAATATTATGATCCATGTAGTGTATATACACCTACAGTAGTGTGTCTGTTATCATTGTTAGTGCTATAAAACCGGAATATAGAAAAACTAATTCACTTTACCAAGTATTGCGTAACCTTCCCTTGTGCTGCCTGGACCTTTGCGTGCTGTGGGATGCGGGATGGGTCCTGTGTGGATCGGGCTCGGTTGTCTGGGGAATTCCATGTGTGCTTGATACGATTAGGATCTGGAGAGTTTGGAGGCAGGATCAGCAACATTGGGCCCTTTGCCGCTAAGCCCCATTCACGGCGGGCTACATTGCACTAGGTGTTCTGATGCCTTTCTATCACAGACTTTTTTCAGCGAGTTGGGCTGCTTTGACTGGAGGAGCTAGTCATTGCTGCTATATAATTGATAATCAATGTTATGTGGTCTTAATGTTATGGCTGATCGGTGTATAATCGTATTATATTATATTACAATAGGGTATAGTTTAATACTAATATAGAACCATATACTATACTGCATTGTAATGTAGTATAATAGTATATACTTCTTCTGTTAAGCTGATTAATGACAGTTAATAAAAAATCATAATGGGAGCAGTGATTCAGTTCTGCATGGCAAATCTTCTCCTGAACAAGGGATCTTATGACTTTCAGTATTATAGTGATTATATTTTGAAGCCAGAGCTGATCTCAGATCAGTGTAAGTATTACATATGATGTTTTTTTTTTTCTCCAAAGCATATGTATTTACAGAACATAAATGTATAATCGAGTTCTTTTGTTGGAAATGCATCATTAGTTGAGGCCAGAGGTGGAGCCAGGAGAAATATTAGGATCGTGAAAACATGTTTTAGATTTGAACATGACCTAGAAAGAGAATAGTAATTCATTGTAAAAGTGGCACACACCCAGTTTTAAATGCCCAGTGGAGCAGACGTTCTCTCTCAGTGTCTCATTCTGTCTCTCCCTCCCTCCCTCTCTCTCTCTGTCTCTCTCCCTGTCTCTCTCACTCAAGCACAGATTACTGATATTGAAAAATTAATTTACCTGTAGGTTCTTCTACTCCACGTGATTGCTCTCAATACAGATTGTAAAACCGTGAACTTGTGGCAAGAGTTAAATATATAGAGCAACGTTGTAGTCTAAACCCTTTTTTCACTTTTCAAGTAACATGTAAAGGTTGTTTGTATGTATAATTCCTGGTTATTCATCTGTGAACGTGTGCCATGAGTCACACCTTGGCTCATTTCCCTTCATCTGCGCTCTGGTGGTAGATCTGAGCCTCCAGATATCCTTAACCTCCTTAAACACTTTGCAGACACTAATCCTGTGTTTGTGTGTTGGGGGGGTATGCTCTCTTGTTGGCGACCAAATATTGCCACAAGGACAGGAATAACTGACTGTTTATTATTTTTTTTGTTAGTTTTTTTAAATAAGACCTACAGCTTTCTTATCAGAAAAGATGTCAGGACATGTTTACTGAGGTTATTATGAAGGTTATATGTAAGTAATTGCATTAATGATTATGTCAATGTAAGGTCCTCCGAAGGATAGTTATACAAATGTGTGTCTGTGTGTGTGTAAGATTTAGAGAGAGATTCCCTGTAGATCCTAGTTAATAATTTAACAATGTGAAGAATGCAGGAAATTGAGATTAAAATGAAATCAAATACGTATTTAAGCCCTAAGCTTATTTGGATATTCGGCCCCTTTAACTTTAATAAAATATGCCAGGTTTACCCTGACTTTCCCTGAAACGATCTGAGCGCTCATACCGCTCTTAATTAAAGCATACAGTGGTATAGTATGTAGGCTTTTTAGTCGCGGATCCTGGCCCTAGTCACAACGTTACTGTATCTAAGCTCCAGTCCACAGGCTGTACAAGACTTTACACGTCTCTGCATGTCCACGCTCGTCCAAAGAGAGGATGTGCGCAGCCTGATGCTTATCAAAAAAGTGTGTTAGAGGAAACCCACTTTCTTCGGTCCCACATCTATAACCGTACACAAAGGTCATGTTTTTATGAACCCGAGGATGCCGCCACTTTATGCTGGATACACACCGAATAACGTGCTGCTGTATGACTCATAAGACCAAACCACAGGCATTATCTGGGCTCCCTCTGGGGTCCATCACCCCTGGCCCTTAACAACGTTCTGTCTCTCACTCACCACCTCCATGCTGTGTGTGTTGTGGTTACAAAAGACGGCAGGACAAAAAAGCATGTCTGCTCTTGCTAGCGAACAAGGAGTCTGCTAGGCTCCCGCTGCAGATGTTACTGTAAACAGGAGTTACGGTTGAGGTGGAGACACTTGAGTTATTAGCCGAAGAGGGGAAAAGATCTGTAAATCTGGGAGTGGTTACGTTTACCGATGGAAGAGTGATAACGTCAAAGAGGAAATCAGGTGGATATTAGGACAGGGAGTTTCTGCAAATAGTGCTGACTTTTTCAGTGGTTAGATTTATCAATGCACACCATCAGGATATCACAACATCAGTCATAAGCTCATTAGGAAATACCTGCGAGTGCAAGCTGGGGTCAAATTCCTGGGAAGACTAATGCAGTAGTTCAGTATTTGAGCAATTACTAAATCGGTTTCCTATTATACTAAAACCAATTCTTAACAGAAAAGATGAGTCACTTATCTATTTGATCTCTTTCGCATACCTTTCTTTTGACAAACTACTGGTGATCTATTTCTAACTTTGAGAAATGTCTGGAAAATAACAGCGGCAGTAACACAAAGCCTGACACTACAGATGAAGGTATGTCGATCATTTAAAACACACTATTAGACAGGACGGTGCTGCAGTTCAATGCCATCCTGTGGTCCTGTGTCTCTCTCCATAGTGCGTTGAACAATCCGCCATATGCCGGCCCTCGAGCGGACCTGTTCCCTTTCTGTTTTCCATTGAGACTCGCTGCTATGGGAGAGGAGGCTCGCAGACATTTTGATTGCATGTTTCGTGTTGTTCGGCTCTGCAACATTCCAGAGGATCTGTGCGCCTCTTGCCTGCAAACCACAAAGGGGAAGGGGGGAAGGGGGCTTGATTTGGTTCCTAATATACAAGGCATGTTCTTGATTTTTTCAGATGTTTTCATTTGTTTTCTTCGATGATTCCTTTTTGCGTCGTGTGTTTGCGTCGTGTGCGCGAGTGTTAGCGAATGTTTTTAATAAATTCTGAATTCGAGGATGCTTTTTCCTCTTGTGGTGTTCCCTGAGACCCAGCTGCCTAGAGCGAAACGTCACTTTCTGTGCAACCATTCTGTGCCACCGCAGCAGGGTGCGGTATGTTTGTGTGTACACGCATATGTGTGTGCGCACGTGTTAGTGGGTGAGGGGAAGTTCACGGGCTCTGTCGGCGTATCCAGTTCTCCGCAAACCTCACGTCAAACAAGGCACCGAGCGAGCAGAGCTTTTTTCGTCCTAGTTCCACCTCAGGCTACTTTATTAGGGGTTTGTTTTGAAATCCCCTCAACCGCCACTCATGCTCCCTCTTTATGACTGTTTGCTTTTAGTTTCATTTGTTCTGCGGGACAGCGTGGCTCCCGCTGTTTCCAGGCAACCATTTTTGGGAAGGAATTCCGAGCAACTTGCATTGAGGCCTCTGGCACATGCGGCACACGCAAACCCGCTGCTTAAAGAAGAGAGAACCGGATGCATTTAAAAAAAAAAAAAAAAAAAACAGTTGGTGCCAAAAATCAAACATAGTGAAAGAGAGGAACATGTGTGGTATACTTGCTTACTGGAAAAGCCCCAAGAGAAGACAGGGCCAGATGCATTAACATCTCATTCGTTACTGAAAGTCGAGGGTAGGGAGAAAAAGAGCGCACTTGTGTTAGGTTCGCTTACACTCATTGGAACAGTTTGTACCCAGTGGAAAGGAGTTTCAGCAGCTGGCATTCAGTAAAGCCCCTTTGCTGCTGGATTTCACTCTGCTTGGGCCTTCATCATACAGAACGATGCTGTTTCAGTGTGAGGGAGCTCTGGTGAGCAGTCTGTTTAAAGGAATCTGTGTTTACCACAAGTTCCTTTGGCCAAAAGCAGTAGCAGTGCTTTTAGAGAGAGAGAGAGTGTGTGTGTGAGAGAGAGAGAGAAACCCATGTATGCCTCCAGTATCTGACCCTGAATGGAGGCTTGTTTGGTACTCTGGTGGAAAATGTTGTATGTGCGTCCTCGCTGACCTCCAGAATTAAGCCAGCATTAAAATCGCAGATGTGTGGTGCGCAGGATAAGTTGCTGCGGCTGTTCGCCCCCTGTTTGATTCAATTTGATGATTATCGCACTCGCCTTATTAAGGTCCCTGTCATGGACCATGGTTTGCAGATTTGTTTTTTAGAGAAACGCAGTCCGGAGCATGACCCACCTGATCTCAATTTTCTCTGGTGGAAAAGGAAAAAAAAAAAAAAAAAAAAGTCACAAAAACAACAACAAGCACATGCTTGCGTCTGCACATCGGAAGGAAATCAATAAAAAAAAAAGAAAGAGTTAGAAGACAGAAGGCAAAGATGAAAGGAAAAGGCAGAAGGCGTGGAACGTAGTGTAATTTACTTTGGCAAACCATTGAACTTGTTTGTTGTGGAAAACTTATTGAACATCCTTGTTGTTTCCGTTGATGTTTTGCCACATTAGATTCTACATACATTTAAAATAAACCTTTCATTTTGTTTTGGCATGACTTTAAAGCTTTTTGTGTAATACATTAAGCATTACAGTAATTCTACATGTATTATACATTTGATATCAGATATCAATTCTAATGTTTTTATTGGAAATTGTCACGGGTGAACTAACCTGAAGGACCAGAAGACGCAGCTTTAGCGGTTAGCCCAATGTAGCGTGGATGGTGAACCCAAACGCGGAAAGAAGCGAGTAGGTAGGATATCCCCGCGATTTAGTATAAGGACTCTCACAAAGGGTGAGTGAGGGAAAAACACAAATTTAACCCGCGTCCTATAAATGCACACACAAATAGCAGAAAGCAATAACCCAAAAGATTGGTGAGTACTCACGGTTTGGAAGATCGCAACACGAACCAACATGGGCCGAACTCAATGACTGAGCGCTCTGCTATGGTTTATTTACTCCTTTTATACTTCCTGATTTACGACCGCTCTACTTCCGGGTCCTAGTGCTGGTCGTGGATTGAGTGTGCATGACAGTACCCCCCCGTCCAGGACCGACTCCAGACGGTCCTGGGATGGAGGATACCCTGTGACGGTAATCCCGAATTAGTTCTGGGTCGAGGATGAAACGTGCAGGAACCCACGACCGCTCCTCGGGGCCATAGCCCTCCCAGTCGACCAGGTACTGAGTACCTCTGCCCCGAGGGCGCGAGTCGAGGATCCGTCGCACGGTGTAAGCGGGACCGCCGTCAATGATACGGGGAGGAGGAGCAGGGGGGGTGGGTGGAACCATGGGTGAAGTGATGAAGGGTTTTAGTTGGGATGTGTGGAATACTGGGTGGATTCGGAGCGCCGCAGGCAGCTGGAGCCGGTAGGTGACAGGGTTAATTTTGAGGTGGATGCGATATGGTCCAATGAACCTGGGTGATAGTTTTCTTGATTCGGTGTGTAGATGGAGGTTTTTCGTAGACAGCCATACCCTGTCACCTACATTATACAAACGTCCCGGAGGGTGTCGACGGCGATGTTGAGCGGCGTAGCGTGTGTTGGCTCGTTGGATGGCTTGGTTCGTCAATGTCCAGAGCCGCCGACACCTGCGGACCAACTGTTGGGCTGATGGTACATCAACCTCCGGTTCTTGGTGTTCGAACATCGGAGGTTGGAAACCATGGCATACCTCGAATGGACTGAGGTTGGTTGCAGACGAGACGTGTAGGTTGTGTGACAACTCAGCCCATAGGAGGTAGCGAGCCCAGGAGCGCTGACGGTCCGCCACAAAACACCTCAGATAGCGCTCCAGTTGTTGGTTGGTCCGCTCCGTCTGACCATTGGTCTGGGGATGGTACCCAGAAGATAGGCTGCAGGTGGAATGGATCAGACGGCAGAAGGCCTTCCAGAATCGGGCAGTGAACTGGGGCCCCCTATCCGAGACGATGTCTTTGGGGAACCCATGCAGGCGGACTACGTGCTCTAATATCAGCGTTGCGGTGTCCTTGGCTGACGGGAGTCCGGTTAGGGCCACCAGGTGCACGGCTTTGGAGAAACGATCGACGATGGTTAAAATGGTATTCTTCCCTTCGGATTCCGGCAGGCCCGTGATGAAATCGACGGCAATGTGCGACCAGGGCCGACGGGGAATTGGAAGTGGTTGAAGTTCCCCTGGTGTCGGCTGGTTGGAGTCCTTTGCCCTGGCGCACACTGGGCACGCCTGAACGTATTCGTCGATGTCCCTGGTCATTGATGGCCACCAGAAGGCGCGCTGGACAAACTGGGTTGTACGCCTGCTACCCGGGTGCCCGGAGAGGAGTGAGGTGTGGCCCCACTGGATGACCTCCGATCTCATGGAGTGAGGAACGTAGAGACGTCCAGGCGGCGCACCTGCCGGTTCGTTCTCCGTGACCTGTGCCTGGCGGACCCTGGTTTCCAGTTCCCAGCGGAGGGGTGCGATGATTCTGGATGGTGGGAGAACAGGCGCGGGCTCCGCCCGGGCGACATCCTCTTCATGCTGACGGGAGAGGGCATCAGCCTTGGTGTTTTTCGAGCCCGGGCGGTATGATAGATGGAAATCATAGTGTTCGAAAAATAGTGCCCATCGCGCCTGCCTCGGGTTCAGCTGCTTTAGATTGCGGATGGTGATGAGATTTTGATGATCGGTCCAGACGATGAATGGCTCTCTGGTGCCCTGGAGCCAGTGACGCCATTCCTCCAAAGCCCACTTTATGGCCAGCAGCTCGCGGTCCCCTACCCCGTATCGCTGCTGAGTGGTGTCAAATTTTTTGGAGAAGAAACTACAAGGGTGTAGTTTTTGGTCTGGACCTCGCTGGGAGAGAACAGCCCCAGCGCCCACATCTGAGGCGTCCACCTCCACAACGAATGGTTGACTTGAATCTGGGTGAAGAAGAATCGGTGCAGTGGTGAAACGTTGGCAAAGCCTTTGGAAGGCTGAGATGGCGGCGGAGTCTAGAGTGAAGGGTGACGGTGAGGGTCGGGTCAGGGCGGTTAGGGGGGCGGCAACCGTACTGTAGTCCCGGATAAAGCGACGATAGAAGTTCGCAAACCCGAGAAACCGTTGAAGCTGCTTAAGGGTCTTGGGTAGGGGCCAATGACGCACAACTTCGAGTTTCTGCGGGTCCATGGCCACACCCTGGGGCGAGATGACAAAACCCAGGAACGTGGTGGAGCGCTCGTGAAAAGCGCACTTTTCCAACTTACAGTACAGTTGATGGGCGTGTAATCTCTTTAAAACCGCTCTGACGTGCTGAGTGTGTTCTTCAGGAGTTCGTGAATAGATTAGAATATCGTCCAAGTATGCAAATGCCCACCGCCCTAGCATGTCTCGGAGAACGTCATTGATGAAATGTTGGAAAGCGGCGGGGGCATTGCAAAGTCCAAACGGGATTACCAGGCTTTCATAGTGTCCCGTGGGTGTGATGAAGGCCGTCTTCCACTCATCGCCCTCTCTGATACGTACCAAGTTGTAGGCGCTCCGCAGGTCCAACTTTGTGAAGATGGTAGCGCCAGAGAGGGCGTCCAGGGCAGAGTTGGTAAGAGGCAACGGGTGTCGGTTCTTTATGGTGATGTTATTTAGCCCCCGATAGTCGACACATGGCCGAAGTTCTCCTCCTTTTTTCTTCACGAAGAAGAACCCCGCGGCAGCAGGCGATGAGGAGGGCCGGATGGTACCTTGGCGGAGGGCATTGGTCACGTAGTCTTCCATCGCCTGCGTCTCGGTGGTGGAGAGAGAGTAGAGGTGGCCGCGGGGTGGTATAGAGCCCGGCTGGAGGTCGATTGCCAGGTCATAGGGGCGATGCGGTGGAAGGTGTGTGGCGCGTCTTTTACAGAAGACCTCTGCCAGGTCTCGGTACGCAGTGGGAATGGCGTTGGTGTCGACGTCGGGGGCCTCGGACTCCCTAGAGCACGTCCCAGCCGTGGCCCGCAGGCAAAGTTCAGTGCAGGTCGCGCCCCATTGTAGAATTCGATTCTGAGTCCAGGAGATGAGGGGGTCGTGCTGGATGAGCCACGGGTGACCCAGGATGATGGGTGGTGATGAGACGGAGGTGAGGTGAAACCGGAGCTGTTCTGTGTGTTGGTCGATGACTAAGGTGATGGGTTGGGTTTGGGCGATGATCGGGCTAGATGAGAGGGGGCGACCGTCAACTGAAGTGATCCGAATGGGCTGGGATAACGTCTCAATTTTTACCCCCAATTTTTTGGCATAAGATGAGTCAATGAAGTTACCCGCTGCCCCGGAGTCGATGAATGCGGTACTTCGAACTCGTTTGTGGCCAATTTGGAGGGATACCTGAACCGTAAGGCGCGCGTTAGGGTTGTCGACGGTGGCGGAGATCTGAAGGGGACCCGGTGAATCTCTCCCTCTGTTCACCGGGGCTGGGCGTTTCCCGGACGTAGAGGACAGATCGCCCGGTGATGGTCCGCGGAACCACAGTATGCACACAGACCCTCTTTGAAGCGGCGTGCGCGTTCCGATACGGTCAGGGAGGCGCGCCCTAATTGCATGGGTTCCCCGGCTCCTGTGTCAACCACGGCAGGAGGTGGAGAACCGACATGTCCAGGTGGGGCGTAGGAGGTGAAAGAAGGTGGTCGTGGTGGGTTGAAGGTGAAGGTCGATGATGGCGGCAGGGTTCTAGGAGCTGGCTTCGGACGAGAGACGAGGCGTTGGTCGATCCGCAGGGCCAGTTGGATTAGCCCCTCCAGTGTAGCGGGGAGCTCTCGCCCGGCTAGTTCATCTTTTATCCTAGAAGCCAACCCCTCGTAGTATGATGTCCGGAGCGCTGCATCTCCCCAGGTGGTCTGAACGGCGAGCGTGCGGAACTCAGCCGTATAGCGACTCACGGACAGTGCTCCCTGCCGCAGATGATAGAGTTTTGAGTCGGTCTCCACCTCGCCCGCAGGGTGTTCAAAAGTGAGTTTGAGCTGACGGGTGAATTCATTGTATGAGTGAGCGACGTCCGTGTCAGCGCGGATAACTGCCGTGGCCCACTCTGCTGCCTGCCCTGTTAGCAACGAAACGAGTAGTGCAATGCGTAGTCGGTCGGTGGAGTACCTGGTGGAATTAAACTCAAACACCAACTCAAGTGCTGTTAAAAACACACTGCATTTCCCGTCCGTGCCATTCCATTTCTCTGGTAGAGAAAGAAAAACATCAGAAGAAGGGGGGGGGGAGGGGTGATGAGGCGGCGCCGCGGCCTCTGCGGCGTGCGATCGAGCAGTGACGCCATCAACAGCCGCGCGGAGATCCGCGTTCTCCCGCCGGAGCTCAGCGACCTCGCGGCGGAGAGAAGCAAGATCCCCGGTTAGCTGATTGATTAGCGCGGCATGCTGATCCACAACGTCGCAAAGGCTCGCGTAATCCGCTGGGTTCACCGCGGAAGGCTCAGTCATTCTGTCACGGGTGAACTAACCTGAAGGACCAGAAGACGCAGCTTTAGCGGTTAGCCCAATGTAGCGTGGATGGTGAACCCAAACGCGGAAAGAAGCGAGTAGGTAGGATATCCCCGCGATTTAGTATAAGGACTCTCACAAAGGGTGAGTGAGGGAAAAACACAAATTTAACCCGCGTCCTATAAATGCACACACAAATAGCAGAAAGCAATAACCCAAAAGATTGGTGAGTACTCACGGTTTGGAAGATCGCAACACGAACCAACATGGGCCGAACTCAATGACTGAGCGCTCTGCTATGGTTTATTTACTCCTTTTATACTTCCTGATTTACGACCGCTCTACTTCCGGGTCCTAGTGCTGGTCGTGGATTGAGTGTGCATGACAGAAATGTTGGTTTGTGACGGGGAAATATCAGGTGAAAGGCTTTTCGATTTGTGTTTTTTTGTGTGTTCAGTAGAGCAATCATCTATAAATGAACAGAAAGGTTTGCACTCTTTCAATTTTTTGATATCACTGATGTTTTATACATTGGCGGTCCGGAAACCAGTCTGTTGTCTGTCTGTCTGTATGTGTGTATGTCTGTCCGGCTTGATTTTGTCACAACATCACTCAAAACTGTCTGGACAGAATTTAATGAAACTTCGCCCGTCCTTTGGTATTTGCCAGAAGTGGAACCTGTACCATAATTGAAAAATCTAAATACTTTCATTACAAGGAACGTTATGTCCTAAGTCGATTGCTGGACAGAATTTAATGAAACTTTTGCAGTACATATCTGCATGACGTTTACCCTGCACCATACTGTAAGTGAAATCTCAAATTCAAATTCAAATTTTATTAGTCACATACACAATCATACACAGTATAATATGCAGTGAAATGCTTTTATACGACCGCCAGTGACCTTAAAAAAAAAAAAGAAAATAAGAAAATAAAATCTTGTACGTAAAATAAATAATCAATAAAAAGGAAATACTAAAGAAATAATTTTAACTAGTAAAATTTGTAAAATTAACTGTGCATAAGGGCATAATAAAATACTGCAAAAATATAGAAATATGGTATTAAAGTGTCAGTGGTTGTGCAAATATGCATGAAAGGTGACATGTGCAATTGTCCAGATGTATGAGTATTTAGTGCAAGTGTGTATGAATGTGTCCATGATTGTCCAGTCAGTGTTGTGAGCTTAAAAGATGTTATTAGTCCTGTGTGGAGGTGTGATTGAGAGACCTTATCGCCTGCGGGAAGAAGCTCCTCCTCAGTCTCTCTGTGTTGGCCTTTAGGGAGCGGAATCTCTTCCCAGACCGCAACAAAGGGAACAGTCCATTACTGGGGTGACTGAGGTCCTTCATGATCTTCCTGGCCTTAGTCCAGCACCGCTTGCTGTAGATGGAGTGCAGGTCAGGGAGCTCAGTGCGGATGATGCGTTCGGCTGATCGCACTACCCTCTGTAGAGCTCGTCTGTCCTGCATGGTGCTGTTCCCGAACCAGGTCGTGATGTTTCCCGTCAGGATGCTCTCTATGGTGCAGGAGTAGAAGTTCCTGAGCACCTTGGAGGGCAGGCTAAAGTCTCTCAAGCGTCTGAGGTGGTAGAGACGCTGCCGGGCTTTTTTCACCACGGTGTTGATGTGACAGGACCATGATAGGTCCTGCGTGATGTGAACACCGAGGTATCTGAAGCTGTCCACTCTCTCCACTGGGCTCCTGTTGATGACGGGGGTCTGGTAGTTCCTCTCCTGCTTTGTACTAAAGTCCACTATCAGCTCCTTTGTCTTACTGACGTTCAGGAGGAGATTGTTCCTCTGGCACCAGTTCTCCAGATTTCCAATCTCCTCTAGGTAGTCCGACTCATCATTGTTGGTGATCAGTCCGACCACGACGGTGTCGTCAGCAAACTTGATGATGGAGGTGGGGTTGGTAGTGGCCACGCAGTCGTGGGTGTACAAAGAGTATAGCAGGGGGCTCAGAACACAACCCTGGGGGGCTCCAGTGCTGAGAGTGAGTGTAGCTGAGACATGTCCGCCCATCCTTACTGCCTGTGGTCTGCCAGTCAGAAAATTGGAGATCCACTGACATATAGATGAGCTCAGTCCCAGGTGCTCCAGCTTGGTGGTGAGTGTGGAAGGAATTATTGTGTTAAAAGCAGAGCTGTAGTCGATGAAGAGCATTTTAACATAATTCCCTTTCCTAGTGTCCAGGTGAGTGAGTGATGTGTGGAGGAGATGAGAGATTGCATCGTCTGTGGAGCGGTTCTGACGGTATGCAAACTGTAGTGGGTCCAGTGTGTCGGGTAGTGAAGAAATGATGAAGTCTCTGATAAGGCGTTCAAAGCACTTCATCACTACTGAGGTGAGAGCTACAGGGCGATAGTCATTGAGAGAAGCAGGATGTGGTTTCTTTGGAACAGGAACAATAATGGACTCTTTGAAGCATGTGGGGATCACCGACTGAGATAAAGAGATGTTGAATATCTCAGTGAACACAGGTGCTAGCTGGTCTGCGCAGGCTCTGAGAATACGACCTGAGATGCCGTCTGGTCCTGCTGCTTTCCTGGTGTTCACTCTCTTGAAGGCTCTCCTCACGTCGTGCTCGGAGATGATGAGCGCGTTCCTGGTGCTGACTGTGTCTTCCTGTCTGCAGCCGTTAGCGCCGCTAGCATTAGCGCCGTTAGCATTAGCGCCGTTAGCATTAGCATTGCTAGCGTCTTTAGCTGCAGCCTCGAAGCGAGCGTAAAATGTGTTCAGCTCGTCTGCCAGAGTCGCGTCCGCGTTCGTCATACCGGATGTTGGTGCTTTGTAGTCCGTTATTGTTCTCAGTCCCTGCCACAGGCTCCTAGAGTCACTCTGTTGAAGCTGTGACTCTAGTTTTCTCCCGTAGCGCTGCTTCGCCTCTTTCACCGCCTTCCGGACGTTATATGACGCAGCCTTGTACGGTTCCATGTCCCCCGACGCAAGTCCCGTGTTGTAGGCAGCTGTGCGAGATCTCAGAGCGTCGCGGATGGTTTTATCCACCCACGGCTTCTGGTTGGGAAACGTTCTGATAGTCTTTTTCTCTACCGTATCGTCTGCCAGCTTTTCAATAAATCCCACAACCGCTTCCGTAAACACGCTGACGTCATCATCGGAGCTGTTTCTAAACATGTCCCAGTCTGCGTCATCGAGTGCGTCCTGTAACGCGGCCACCGATTGGTCCATCCAGCGCGCGACCTCCCTCAGGACCGGAACTTCCTGTTTCAGCCTTTGTTTATATTTTGGCATGAGGAAAATGGCGGCGTGGTCGGATTTACCAAACGCTGGACGAGATTGTGCCTTGTAACCGTCTTTGACCGTGGTATAACAATGGTCCAGTGTCCTTTCGCCCCTGGTGGGGCAGGTGATGTGCTGATAAAAGTTCGGCGCTGCGCGTTTGAGGTTGGCACTATTAAAATCCCCCGCCACAATGAGCGCAGCGTCCCGGTGTTGTGTCTGGTGCTGTGTGAGCGCCTCATGCAGCTCGCATAAGGCAGTTTCAGTGTCCGCTTGTGGAGGAATGTAAACGGCGCTGATTATGACCGATGTGAACTCCCGTGGAAGATAAAATGGACGACACATGATGGACAGTAGTTCCAGGTTTGGTGTGCAGGAGCGTGTAAGAGGAACAACGCTCGCGCTGTTGCACCAGCTGTTGTTCACCATTAAGCACACGCCGCCTCCCCTTGACTTCCCCGAGTCCCGCGTCCTATCCATGCGGTGAACCAAGAAGAACTCGGCCGGCTGTATGGCGTGGTCTGGCACCGCTGGGTTCAGCCATGTCTCGGTGAAGCAGAGGAGATTGCAGTCCCGAATGTCTCTCTGGAACTTTATCCTGGCCCTGAGGTCATCCAGTTTGTTCTCCAGTGACTGGACGTTGGCGAGCAGGATGCTAGGCAGAGGTGTGCGGTGTGCACGGGCTCGGAGCCGGTTCCTCACGCCAGCTCGTTTCCCTCGGGTCCGTCGCTTCGCGTCGCGTCCATTGTTCTCCCTCAGGATCTCACTCGGCCAGCTCGGATCCGGAGTTAAAACCGTCGAATTGTGAGTACATTGTATACCAATAGAAACAAGAGTGTCTCTATCATACCTAATGTACTCAGTGGTGGTGATTTTGCCGATTTTAAAACACTGAAAACTAACTTAAAAAACAAAAACAAAGAAAAGGTGGTCGGAGCAGTCGTGACGGCAGCCGACCTCACCGGCGCCATCTTGTGAATCTTGAGTAAAAGTGGCGCCATCTTGTAAATCTCTGAGTAAAAGTGATGTTATGAACAGTTATGTGCCAGATTTAATAATTTACTTTAAATAAGCTATCAATGAGCTATATGCTCAATGTAAACAAACACTTACAGTAATAGATATTAATTAGGAAATATAAACGGAATATTTTTACCAGGATTACTTAATATGTTTACCGCTAAAATAACAGCGCTGAAATTGTATAGGTGAATTTTAACGTGCTGGAATAGTTTTAAGACAAATCTTAAATTGATCTTTTTTTTATTCTTAGAATTCTTTTCCCATCAACGATGGGTATTAATATTAGATCTAGTGAATGACAAAAAAAAACATTTAATAAGGTGCATTTATCTTTAAAAGTATAATTCCCAAAGGGTGTTTGAATCTATTTAAATAAACAATTATAACATCTTTTGCTTCTCTTTGACTGATGTACAGATGAGCATTTTAAGTCAGAATAGATCCTGGTATCCCCAAGTACTTACTGATGATTTTAGTAAGACGGTAGTGTGTAGGAGTTGCTAGTGGGTCTGTATTTCCTCATCAGGACACAAAGTGCATCTGATTTGACAAATTCAGAATAGAAGTAGGAAATGGAAAAAAACAAAACAGTCCTGAGCACATATTAGGATCTCATAACTGGTTCCATCTAATAGGCCCTGATTCTAGAACTGTACCACTTCTGGGTGTAGAATTTGTTCAGTCAAATGAAGTCACCCTGAGTCACATTTAAGAAGTTTAAAGGAATTTGAGTTTATTTGCGTTACATGATTTTAATGTGTTAAGAATTTTACATCCGTTAAGTTCAGCCTTTATTTGTCGCATATACATCACTGCACAGTACAAGACAAGAACATCTTCTTTATTCTTCACATATCCCAGCTGTGTTAGTAGGCTGAGGTCAGAGCACAGGCTCAGCCATTATACAGCACCCCGGTAGCAGACAGGGTTAGGGGTCTTCCTCAAGGGCCCAACGGCAGGAACCTGCTGGAGGCTGGGGTTCGAACCAGTGACCTTCCGACCAATAATTCAAAGCCTTAACACACTGATCCACCTTCGCCCCAATGCGTTAATGTGCTAATACCGACAGCCCTACTTTAGATTTATCTCCTTTTAAATTCTATGATGCGTATGTGCTTAGTTGCACAGACACCATCAGCAATGTAACTGGGACAACACACGTTTGGGCACACAACAAATTACATATCCTCTCTAATGGCACCTAAATTATAGTTATTTCTCACCAGTGAATATATAATGTAGAGAAATAAAATACTTGGTTTCTTAATAACAGCTCTATGGTGCTATGATTCCTCAGGTTGATTTGTTTGTTTATTTCTTTATTTTTAACGAAAGTCCTTTTGGAAGGCTCATTAGAAAAATTTATTTAGATGGATCTAGTGTCGGCTAGATCTATCTAGGTTGGTACTTGCTACAGTATAACTTTCAGCAGTTCATCACAGTATAAACACACCAATTAAGGAACGGCATATCCGGATCACACTGCAGCCCTTGTTACCTCTTCTTTGTCTCCTCAGCTGTTACGCATGGTGACATCGCCAGAGAAGCGATGGAGGGCTCGCCCAGGAGGGGGCGCATCACGGAGAGATCCAGATCGACTGAACCAAGAGTTGGAGGATGACGAAGGTCTGGAAAGCGGCGATTGTGACGATGAAGACGAATGCACTGGCGTTTCAGGACTCGGGCCACCGACACGACGTAAACGTTTACGCGTTTTCGCTGGTCAGTTGAACTTCTTCTACTGCTTCAGATTAAGACGTTTAAATGTGACTTACGTAAATGATGTTTAAATACAGCTTCAGTGCTAACCCAACCCTTCACATTTTCACAGAATGATTAGAGAAATCACCCAAGGTAAACGTTAAACACACATATCCTTTGCAGGGCAGACAGTCTTTTCACTCGTTTAGCATTTCATTAACTGTCACGTCCTCTTTCCTATTCATGGATATCCAGACACCTTTTATTGTGGTGGCGCAGGAGTTAAACAGGTAATGCGTCTTTTTTGGTTTAATCAGTTACTTCTTGATCTTATTGCTGATAAAGAGCACAGAACGGTGGAAAACACAAGCGGTTTCTGTTGATGCAAAGCAAAGCTTTAAAGAGCCAACAAACCATACAAATGTAAAGAAACCCAACACAAGCAAAGAATAACAGGAGAGAGGTAGGAACAAGGAGTTTGATACCGGTTGACAAAACTCGCCCAGCTGAACAAACACGGCCTGGCCATGTTGTTGTAGCACTTTGTGTAGCACCTTCAGAAGCCTAGACATGAGGCTAAAAATCTGCTGTGTCCACTACATGTGAAATGGTTGGATAAAGCTGATAATTAACACTCACACCGAGTTCACACGCAGTACATTCAGTCAGATTCATGTTACAGTCCAATGCTTGAAAAGTTCGCTGAAACTGAGAATGTACAAGTGGATTTACTGCTTTAATTACTGAGAATGAAAGGAATTCGGCCAATTGTTAGAAGAGTGTTATAGGTGTCCTTGCATGGGCCTGTGTTAAATACATCAAGACCTTGTGTTTGTGTGTGTGTTTGTGTGTGTGTCTGTGTGTGTGTGTGAGACTGTTTGTGCTCCGATCCTGTTTGAAGTCCTTGTGGGTGTCTCTGTGAGCCAGGCATACAGATAGCAGCTGATAACTTGGTAGCTGCTGATGACCTAGTAAAATATGGTTGACCTCTGAGTTTCTTCATCCCGTTTTGGACGAATGGGCCTGAGGGAGTGAGAGGTCAGTGTGCCAAAGGTCATCGGCAGGCAGATTCTGTAATGGGAGGCCTGTCTGTGCCTGGTGCCAGGAGATAGACGACGTGGATCTGGTTTCACAAAGCACTGCGAGGGGGAGATAGCACAAGGAGTGGAGCCTATAGCAAGTCAGCAACAAGGTGCAGACAGCTTAAGGCCAGGACTCAGACGCTGCTAAGTCAAACCTGTCAGTCACCTGACCACATTAGGGATGGACTGAAGTGATTGATCGATGGTGTTTAACTCTGGCATGGGATTCCAGCCATCTTAACCCCCCCCCCCCCCTTCTAGCTCTCCCTATTCTCTCTCTCTCTGGCCATGGAATTAACCCCGATGCATTCTGTGAAGCATTCCAGGGCAACAGAGCTATTCCAGGCCAGGCAGTCTGTGTGTGTGTGTGTGTGTGTGTGTGTGTCCAGTCCAGACAGCCAGAGTTAAGACTAGTGTCCCCTGATAACTTGACTCTACAATGTCAGGTGCATTTTTGTTCTCCAATATACAGTCGATATAAGACACAATTAACCCAGTGTACAAGTGGGTATCTCTTTATTTCTGAATTATGAGTGGTATGTACTGCTGCTTCTTGTTGGACTTGGATATCGGTCATCCAGTAATGCATGTTTGAGCCATAATATATCACTGGCAACAGGAGAAAACCTCTCCATATTATTTGCCTCTGTGTGCTAACTTGTCAATGTGCAACTTGGGTTAGCTTTGATTAGTTTCAAATTGATCAGGCTCAGTGTCTCATTATGTTCCATACAGACAAATGCAGTCTCACTCAAAACAGTCACCTCTGTAATGAGCTCGCAGTTGGTGTTGATTGAATGGCTGGGAGGTTTAAAGCTCATATGTTTTACAATTTTTCAGTAACAGATCCCATAAAGCCTGTTAACACTCCATTGACAAACCCCTCACATAATTAGGGCACAAGCACTATAGGGTGCGCAGGACCCTCTTGCTTTCCTAAGGATTTTTTCCACCATTTTGGGCTTTTGGGGGGTCTTAACATGCTCAAAAACTTGATCCTAGACACGTTGGAATCTTCTGCCATTAGGGTACCTGAGAGTCTGGGCCCCGGGTGTGGCATGGGCCACACACAAGATTTTGCTGCATAGCTCATCATATGCACGCAACCCGGTACACATTTAGAGCTCATTGAGCTGAATTTCGCACTGCATGTCATGGGTTCATTTTGGGTTGTTCACATTTGTTCGCATTCATACGATCGCCAACATTGTACAGGTATTGTGTTGCGCCCTGGTGGCACCTGGTGGCAGTGCTTGTGCCTGCTCCTTGTTGCTTGCAACTATATTGTTTTTTGTATCTCAAATTCCCTCTCTTTCACTGCTTGTCAGAATGGTGGAGTCTATGTAAATGAGCTACTGTCGAACCATGCACTGTTACCACCATGCTAGAGCCCACTACTGCTGAATGATGCCCAGTAACAAGCCAAGTTAGAACCCACTACTGCCAAACCGTGCCCAGTAACTGTTGAGCCAGAACACACTACTGCTGGACCACACCCCGTTACCGACAAGAGAGAACCCACTAATGCTGATCCACACCCTGTTACTGCCAAGCCAGACCCCACTACTGCCAAACCACAACCAGTCACTGCCGAGCCAGAATCCACTACTGCCGAACCACGCCCTGTCGCTGCCAAGCTGGATCCCACTGCTGCCGAACCATGTCCTGTTACAACCGAGCCAGACACTACTACTGTGGAACCATTGCCCGTTACCTCCAAGTTTTTTTTATTATTTTTTTTATCTAATAAATCTCTTGGTTTGGGGGGTTTGAACTGCATAAAATCAGGAATAGAAGATGTATGAAAGTAATTGCTTTGTCATGATAATTAGATGCATCTATCAACAGATTGACAAATCAGACTATTAGGGTTGGGTGAGGCAGTATATTCCAAGGTCTAATAACAAAGCATAATAGCAATGATTTGGGCTAAATAATCAATTACATAGGCTCACACATACACTTAAAAGCAGATACACACAGGTATTTATTTATTTACATGATTTATTTGTATTTATTTTAAGTCTGTACTTAATTTTAACATAGTTCTGGAAGTCACAACAGTGTCTGTCTCTCTCTTTGCATGCTAAAGATGTGTTACAAATGTGTGGAAACACATCGAGGACACAAAATGTGTAATTATCTGACAGGTTTGTCACTGATAAACTGAATTAAACTACATTGTGTTAGAAAGAATCAGCACTAAAGTCGCTTCTTCGACTATAAATGGTGGTGCAGTTGTACTTGGCTGCGCCTGGGGGCTTCGACCTTCTAGTCCATTAACACCAGATGCCTTTGTATGAAATATTAATTTGCAGTTTGTCAATGCAATGGTAATTTTTTTTTCTCTTGAACCTAAAGATCAATGATGCTAATGAAACAGTAGAGCATAAAGACGATAGTGATAATGACTTTTATGCATGACAACTGCTAGATATTAAACTTAAGGAAATCTGTTCTGCCTTTAAAGGTCTTGGTGTGTTTTATTGAATCTCTGTCCTATACCGCCTCTCATGTTTAACCTGGATGCTTCCTTCCCAGCATTCTCTCCAGCTTTCTCTCTCTCTCTCTCTCTCTCTCTCTCTCTCTCTCTCTCTCTCTCTCATCTCTTCTCATTTCTTCCCTTTGCTCCATTTATATTATTTATGAGATTTCTCATGGTTTGGAAAAGTCTGCAATGTGTTGTGCCTCATCTTTGTATACTTTAAAGAAGTCTTTGCTTTGCATTCCATACCCCCATTTAATTATCATTACAGCAACGAAACACAGGAAAAGTTGACAAATGTAGCTGTCACTATAGGCCCTGAGCCATGTAGTAGAGGCTTCCCCGCAGGACTGGAAGTGCCTTAGCTCTGCGCCACACAGTGAGCTCTGTGTCAGATGAGCTCTTGTTATTTTCCAGCGCTCAGCAGACACTCAGTCACTGTACGTGCGGTGAAGCGCGCTCTTTTTTTTTTCCTTCAGTGATCTTTGGCCCTTTATCAGCAGGCAGAGGTTAGCAAAATAGAGTGTGGAAATATGCCTGCAATGTGAAACACGCAGCTCGCCACAAGAGTCTGGGCCTTTCCCGAACCTTAGGTCTGCTACAAATTTACTCAAACACGGTAAGTGGCAAGTAGAGGGATGGAGTGGAGCTCCAGAGACAGTGATAGACACCAGAAGTATGTTTCACTCACACTAATGAAGGTGCACACACACACACACACACATATACACACATGCACAGTTCCCTCTTTCCAAAATACACAGACTTCATCCCATGCTTTCTCCATTTTGAAGGCTGGAATGCTAATTAGCTCCATCTGGCACCTTTGACCCGTAAGCACCTGATAGGTGAGGAGCAAAGAACCCGGTTTCTATTAAAGCCAACAAACCCCATGACTATTGCTTTACCTATGCCAAAAGGAGTTTTCTAGCCTGTAACTAAAAGTAATTCTAAGGTCATATCAGTTTATTATTCATGTATTTAGCTTAAAGCGTATTATTCAGTAACCATTATAATTATTTAGTAACTACAATGAAACTAAATCCCTCTCGAGGGCTTGTGAGGTTATGTTCTTACTAATCTTTCACTTGATTAGATGTTCTGCTCTGTTAAGTAGATTAAATAAACTGAAGTTGTTTTTTCAATCTACAATAAGAATCATGTTTTTTTATTAGATTGGCTTACTTTTCATAGAGCTTGTAAAATGACTAAATATATATATATGCAAAACAACACTGAGTATTTTAAACATTAAACTGCATTTTAAATGAAAAGGATAAGTTTGGGTTTTTTCTCATTACATTTTGATAAAGTTGAGCATTTATGCAAGGGATTTAAATGTACAGCTTAAATTAGATTTGTCTTTGAAAACCGTTAACCCTTTATGTAGTACACTGCATGGCAACCACCTGGATTTATTAAACTATCTAAATTGGTAGTTGGATAATAATGGCAGTGATTATTGGCGACTAGTTATTTAACTCTAACTGATGAAATGAGTAGCTTATCATTTCTTCACAACCATGTTAGGAGACATATCCTCTCATCATGGATGGAAAGATGTTACTCTGGTTCAGAAGGGTCAAATTATTGGCCTTCATCAAGCTAAAACAACAACTAAGGAGATTGCTGCAAATACAGTGGAACCTTGGATTACGAGCATAATTCGTTTCGGAAGTGTCATACACACTCAATCTGCGCCCGGCACTAGGACCCGGAAGTAAGACGGGCGCAAAACCAGGAAGTATAAAAGAGGTAAACAAACGATGGCTTACCGCTCAGTCATTGAGTTCGGCCCATGTCAGCTCCAGCTGTCGTTTCAGCAAACCGTGAGTACTCACATGTTGGTTCCGTTGTCTTTGCTATTGTGTGTGTATTTTTAGGACGTGGGTTAAATTTGTGTTTTTCCCTTGCTCCGTTTTTGTGAGAGTCCTTAAACTAAATCGCGTGGTTATCCTGCCTGCTCGCTTCTTTCCGCGTTTGGGTTTATCCTCCACGCTACATTGGGCTAACCGCTAAAGCTACGTCTTCTGGTCACCTCAGGTTAGTCCATCTTGACAGAATGACTGAGCCCTCCGCGGTAAACCCAGCGGATTATGCGAGTCTATGCGACATTGTAGATCAGCATGCGGCGCTAATCAATCAGCTAACCGGGGATCTCGCTTCTCTCCGCCGCGAGGTCGCTGAGCTCCGGCGGGAGAATACGGATCTCCGCGCAGCTGTTGATGGCATCACTGCTCGATCGCACGCCGCGGAGGCCGCGGTGCCGCATCCCCCCCCCCCCCCCCCTCCTTCTGATGTTTTTCTTTCTCTACCAGAGAAGTGGAACGGCACGGACGGGAAGTGCAGCGTATTTCTGACGGCTCTCGATCTGGTGTTTGAGTTTAATGCCACCAAGTACTCCACCGATCGCCTTCGCATTGCTCTTCTCGTCTCGTTGCTAAAAGGGCAGGCAACAGAGTGGGCCACGGTTCTACAGGCAGACACAGACACCGCCCACTCTTACAATGAGTTTACCCACCAACTCAAACTCACTTTTGAACATCCAGCGGGCGAGGTGGAGACCGACACCAGACTTTATCACCTGAGGCAGGGAGGACTGCCCGTGAGCCGCTATACGGCCGAGTTTCGCACTCTCGCCGTTCAAACAACGTGGGGCGATGCAGCGCTCCGGACATCCTACTACGAGGGACTGGCTTCTCGAATTAAGGACGAACTAGCCGGGCGAGAGCTTCCTGCGACCCTAGAGGGCCTGATCCAACTCACTCTCCGGATCGACCAGCGCCTCCTCTCTCGCCCGAGGCCAGCCCCTCGCACCCTGCCACCTGCACCCACCTTCGCCGTCACCACTTCACGACCCGCACCCGCCTTCACAGTCACCACTCCACGTCCCGCAGACTCCGCCACCTACGCAACCCCGGGATATGTCGGTTCTCCACCTCCTGCCGTGGTTGACACCGGAGCCGGGGAACCCATGCAACTAGGACGCGCCTCCTTGACCGCTGCAGAACGGGAGAGACGCTTCCGTGAAGGGCTCTGTGCCTATTGCGGGTCAGCTACACATCACAGGGCAACCTGTCCTTTCAGACCGGAAAACGCCCAGGCCCGGTGAGAGGAGAGAGATACTCGCCGGGTCACCTTCGTCTCTCCGCCATCACCACCAACTCCTCCCGTCTCACGGTTCAGGTACACCTCCAGGTTGGCCACAAACGGGTCCGAAGTGCTGCATTCATCGACTCCGGGGCAGCAGGTAACTTCATAGACTCCGCATATGCCAAAACCCTGGGGGTAAAACTCGAGGCGTTATCCCAGCCCGTTCGCATCACCTCTGTCGACGTTCGCCCCCTCTCCACCAGCCCAATCAGCACCCGAACCGAACCCATCACCGTCTCCATCAACCAACACCATGAACAGCTAAAATTCTTCGTCACCTCCATCTCGTCACCACCCATCATCCTTGGTCATCCCTGGCTGCTCCAGCATGACCCTTTAATCTCCTGGACCCAGAACCGGATCCTTCAGTGGGGCGCGACCTGCAACGAACTATGCCTACGGGCAGCGGCTGGGACGTGCTCTAGGGAGTCCGAGGCCCCCGACGTCGACACCAACTCCATCCCCGAGCCGTATCGAGACCTATCGGAGGTTTTCTGCAGGCGACGAGCCACCCATCTTCCTCCTCATCGCCCATACGACCTCGCCATAGACCTCCAACCCGGTACGATCCCCCCTCGCGGCCATCTCTACTCACTCACACCCACCGAGACCCAGGTGATGGAGGAATATGTAAACAACGCCCTGCGCCAAGGCACCATCAGGCCCTCCTCCTCACCTGCCGCCGCGGGGTTCTTCTTCATGAAGAAGAGAGGCAGTGAACTTCGCCCTTGTGTCGACTATTGGGGGCTCAACCATCTCACCATCAAAAACAGACATCCTCTGCCTCTTACCAACTCAGCCCTGGACGCCCTCTCTGGCGCCACCGTCTTTACGAAGTTGGACCTCCGGAGCGCCTACAACTTGGTGCGCATCAGAGAGGGCGATGAGTGGAAGACGGCGTTCATCACCCCCACCGGACATTATGAAACCCTCGTCATCCCATTCGGACTGTGCAATGCCCCCGCCGCATTCCAACACTTCATTAATGACGTCCTTCGGGACATGCTCGGTCGGTGGGCATTCGCTTACCTGGACGATATTTTAATTTATTCACACACCATGGAAGAACACACCCAGCACGTCAGGGCGGTTCTAAAGAGATTACTCGCCCACCAATTGTACTGTAAGTTGGAAAAGTGCGCTTTTCACGAGCGCTCCACCACGTTCCTGGGTTTTGTCATCTCGCCCCAGGGTGTGGCCATGGACCCGCAGAAGCTAGAGGTTGTGCGTCATTGGCCCCTACCCAAGACCCTCAAACAGCTTCAACGGTTTCTTGGGTTTGCGAACTTCTATCGTCGCTTTATCCGGGACTACAGTACAGTTGCCGCCCCCCTAACCGCTCTGACCCGTCCCTCCTCTCTCCCTTTTCACCTCAACCCGGCAGCTGTCTCCGCTTTCCGATCACTTTGTCACCGCTTCACCACTGCACCGATTCTCCACCACCCAGATGTCAGTAAACCATTCGTTGTAGAGGTGGATGCTTCAGATGTGGGCGCTGGAGCTATCCTCTCACAGCAAGGTCCAGACCAAAAACTACACCCATGTGGTTTTTTCTCCAGAAAATTTGACTCCACTCAGCAGTGATACGGGGTAGGGGACCGCGAACTGCTGGCCATAAAGTGGGCTCTGGAGGAGTGGCGTCACTGGCTCCAGGGCGTCAGTGAGCCATTCATAGTCTGGACGGACCATCAAAATTTAATCACCATCAGAACCATCAAGCAGTTAAATCCACGACAGGCGCGGTGGGCATTATTCTTTGAGAACTACAACTTTCACCTCTCATACCGCCCGGGGTCCAAGAACACCAAAGCGGACGCCCTCTCCCGACAACTAGAGGTGGACCTCCCCCGGGCGGACCCGCGCCTGTCCTCCCCTCTTCCAAGATCATCGCCCCCCTGCAACTGGACCTGGAAACGAGAGTGCGCCAGGCACGAGGTACAGAGACCGAACCGGCAGGTGTGCCACCTGGACGACTCTTCGTGCCCGAAGGGATGAGACCAGAGGTTCTCCACTGGGGACACTCCTCCCCAATTTCAGGCCATCCAGGCACCCGACGGTCCCTCCAATTCATCCAGCGAGACTTCTGGTGGCCGTCCATGACGAGGGACGTCCAAGAGTTCGTTCAGGCATGCCCAGTGTGCGCCAGGGCAAAGAACACCAATCAACCCTCTCCAGGAGAACTGCAACCACTTCCAGTCCCTCGACGGCCCTGGACGCACATTGCCGTGGACTTCATCACGGGCCTGCCGGCCTCCGAAGGAAAAGACACCATCCTCACGATCGTGGATCGGTTCTCTAAGACCGTGCATCTGGTGGCTCTCGCCGGACTCCCGTCAGCAAAGGAAACAGCAGAGCTGATTTTAGAGCACGTAGTCCGTCTGCATGGGTTCCCCAAGGATATCGTCTTGGACAGAGGGCCCCAGTTCACAGCCCGGTTCTGGAAGGCCTTCTGCCGTCTGATCGACTCCACCTGCAGTCTGTCCTCCGGATACCACCCACAGACTAACGGTCAGACGGAGCGGACCAACCAACAACTGGAGCGCTACCTGAGATGTTTCGTAGCGGACCGCCAGCGCTCCTGGGCACGCTACCTCATCTGGGCGGAACTATCACACAACCTCCACATCTCCTCTGCCACTAACCTAAGCCCATTTGAGGTATGCCACGGTTTCCAACCCTCCGTGTTCAACCACCCAGAGCCGGAGGTTGATGTACCGTCAGCCCAACAGTTGGTCCGCAGATGTCGGCGGCTCTGGATTACGACCAACCAGGCCATCCAACGTGCCAATGCCCGCTACACCCACCAACATCGCCGCCGACATCCTCCGGGACGACTATACCACGTAGGTGACAAGGTATGGCTGTCCACAAAAAACCTCCACCTCCACACCGAGTCAAAGAAGCTTTCCCCCAGATTCATCGGACCATACCACATCACCCACAGAATTAACCCTGTCACCTACCGGCTCCAGCTGCCTGCGGCGCTCCGGATTCACCCAGTATTTCACCTATCCCAGTTCAAGCCCTTCATCACCTCACCCATGATTCCACCCACCCCCCCAGCTCCTCCTCCCCGGATCATCGACGGCGGTCCCGCCTACACCGTGCGCCGAATCCTTGACTCGCGCCCTCGGGGCAAAGGTACGCAATACCTGGTCGACTGGGAGGGCTATGGCCCCGAGGAGCGATCTTGGATCCCGGCCCGGTTCATTCTCGACCCTCAGCTAATTCGGGACTACCGTCACAGGGTATCCTCCACCCCAGGACCGTCAGGAGCCAGTCCTGGACAGGGGGGTACTGTCATACACACTCAATCTGCGCCCGGCACTAGGACCCGGAAGTAAGACGGGCGCAAAACCAGGAAGTATAAAAGAGGTAAACAAACGATGGCTTACCGCTCAGTCATTGAGTTCGGCCCATGTCAGCTCCAGCTGTCGTTTCAGCAAACCGTGAGTACTCACATGTTGGTTCCGTTGTCTTTGCTATTGTGTGTGTATTTTTAGGACGCGGGTTAAATTTGTGTTTTTCCCTTGCTCCGTTTTTGTGAGAGTCCTTAAACTAAATCGCGTGGTTATCCTGCTTGCTCGCTTCTTTCCGCGTTTGGGTTTATCCTCCACGCTACATTGGGCTAACCGCTAAAGCTACGTCTTCTGGTCACCTCAGGTTAGTCCATCTTGACAGGAAGTGGGCTCGTATTTCAAAGCATTCGTAAAACAAATAGAATTTTCCCATAAGAAATAATGGAAAATAATTCGTTCCACAGCCCAAAAAATATATACATAAAAATAATTAACACAAAATATTATGTAAAAATAAAACAAATTAACCTGCACTTTACCTTTAAAAAAAGTAAAAATAAATACAGACAGATAAGTGTTTCCTTTTGTGCGCACAACGCTGTGTGTGTGTGTGTGTGTGTGTGTGTGAAGCTAAGTAAGGAGCCCCCCCCCCTTCTTGTCTTACACAGTTACCCTTCCTCCACTCTTTTCACACACATGCAAAACACCCGGAAACATTGTTTTATCAGAAAAATAAACAAGAAATCTATGACACTCAAATGAGCAACACACTAACGGAATCACTGCTGTAAAGTGAAAATAAAACAAATTAACCTGCACTTTACCTTTGAAAATAATCGCAACAGAGCAGTGTTTCTGCGTAGAGCCGAGTGCGTGTGTGTGTGTCTGTGTGTGTCTGTGAAGGCGAAAGTAGGAGGGGTCTGTGTGTGTGTGTGTGTGTGTGTGTGTGTGTGTGTGTGTGTGTGTGTGTGTGGGGCACGGGTGTCCAATGATGCGTACACAGACAAAAAGAGCAGGCTGATACGGAGAGTGAAAATGGATCTTTAACCTCTCTAATGAGACTTGCTTTTGCATTAAAAGCGCGCTGTACACACACGCATACAGACACAAAATCACGTGATGCTCGGCGTCAAAACAAGACGCGCATGCGTGCTACATGATACTTCGTATTCGTAAACCAAGACTTTTGCATGTCAAAATTTATTACAAATCTTTACTTGTCTTGCAGAACACTCGCAATACGAGGTTCCACTTACTTCAATTTTGTTTAGAACGGTCCAACACATTATAAAAACCTGGAAGGATAGTGGTGAACCATCTTTGAGGAAGAAATGTAGAACGTACTAATTTTTTTAATGATTGTGAGTCAGAGATCATAAAAAACTGACAAGTGAATTCACAGCTTTTTTTAACAATGAAAGTAAGAGGATTTCCACATATATACACACACACACACACACACACACAATGTGAAGATAACTTAAAGGATTTGAACTAAAAAGCTGTATAGCTTTAAGGAAACCACATATCAGTGAGGCTAATCTAAAAAAAGGCGGCCTCCGTTTGCTATAGAGCATAAAGAATGGAGTGTAGAGCATTAGAAAAAGGTCATGTATGCTGATGAGTCCAGATTTACCCTGTTCCAAATTAATGGCGCATTAGGGTAAGAAGAGAGGTGGATGGAGTGATGCACATATCATGTCTAGTGCCTTCCGTACAGGCCTGTGGAGACAGTATTATGATCTGCAGTTGCTTCTGCAATGTCTTGTGTCCAAAAAATGAGGTCAGGTGACTATGTGCATATACGGAATGACCAGGTGTTTCCATCAATGGATTCTTTCTTCCCAGACATCACAGGCATATTCCAATATGACAATGACAGGATTCATCAGGCTCAAATTGTGAATGAGTGGTTCATGGAGCATAAAACATCCGGACAGTCCGGACCTTAACCCTATCCAGTATCTTTGGGATGTGCTGGAGAAGACTTTTCTCAGAGGTCCAACTCTCCCATTATCAATACTAGATCTTGGAGGGAAATGAATGCAACACTGGACAGAAATGTATTTTGTGAGAGTGCATAAGCTTATCGACACAATGTCATGGCAAGTGCGTACTGTAATCAAAGCAAAAGGCAGACCAACTAAATATTAGGGTGTGTGGCTTTTTTTTGGCCAGGTAGGTGTATATAAGGAGAACACATGTTAAGCAGAATACACTTCATGTTGTTGCTGATATAACTGTAGTTGACAGTAACATCTGTAACAACTTTGTCATAACTGGCCTTTATACACCTGGCCAAAAAAAAAAAAAAAAAAAATTCTGGAGTTTGTGGATTAGGTGAAGAAAACAACCAAGAATATTGCTAAAACTGGATGACTCAGAGATCACTTAAATGATTGGTGAAGTTGCATCATAAGCAATCAACGGTAGAAATTTACAGGAATTAAGACAAAATAGTTGTGTGGCCATAAGAAAACCATTTGTTAGCGAGACTGCTTCAAAAAGAAAAGACTTCAGTTTGCTAGGGAACAATAAAAAGGTTAACCCTGATTAACCCTATTCCAGAGTGGGCGAGTCAGTGTGAGTTGCTTCTGTTGGTCAGGTCTAAGCTTGGCAATAAATTGAAGTCACATGACTTAAATACTGAAAAACCTGGTTATCACATCAACTGATTTTTTTTATTCCCTGGTGGCATGGCTATATTCCAGGAGTCAATTTAAAAAAGAGTGGTTCTGGGAGTGTGCGGACCCATTTTCATACATGAAACGGCCGCCACATTGTGTTCAGTAATGAACACTAAAAGCAGTTAATATTCGAAAGACAAAATATTTGAGTATGTGCAGTACAGTTTTTTTGGGGGGGTCCAAGAATTACAGCACCTTAACTTGTACATACAAATAATCACACCTTGACCACAGAACTTGAGCAGCAGTGTGTGTCAGCGATTTCCTTTCTTATTCTTCTATATGACTATGTGTCTATAATCATTTTTATCTTCCTGTATGACTCAGAATCGGTTGTTATTCTAGCAAAAGCTTCAGATCTGTCATCTAGGTTATACTCCATTTGCTGTGAATGGAGCCACGCTAATTAGATCTCTGAACCACAACTGAAACATGAGTAGAGCTTTAAATTTACATAATTGTGAAATTAATCTTTTGCAAAGAAGACGCCAAGAGAGCTGACCTGATTCTGATCTTCGGATCAGAATTGAGAATTTTGATCTTAATATAGCTCATGGATTTGTAGAGCTAACTGTGAAAAACTGTTTGGCAAAAAAAATAAAAAATAAAAATGAACGACAGACAACAAAAACAGATGGATGTTTGAGGACAATGGAAATGCTAAAATTCCTTCTTGAATACAATTTACACACATTGGGATTTTAATGGGTAATTTGGCTTTTTTTAATTAAATCTATGAACTCTTTAAATTATATTGAATTATGCCTTTTAGTAACTGAGACTTTATTAATGTTCTTCAAAATCATCATCCTATAGCTCATTAGCACTCACCACACCAGTGGTTAAGTCTTAGGCCATGTCCACATGTAGCCAGGTACAGTATTTTTTAAAAACAGAGATTTTTCTACCTAGTTTTTTAAATTCTGTCCACACGACCTACGTTTTAAAAATATCTATGTCCACATAAAAACGCAAAACGTCCTGCTAACGTACTGAGCGTCCCTAATCAACAGGGGGCCAATAAGAAACCAGAAACCTCTTTACCGGTTGTGCTTTGTAGAAGTCCAAAGTCCAAAACCGCCATCGCTCTCTCTGAGTTTTGTATGTAGCAGCAGTGAGCTTCGTAATACATTCAGGCGCCTATGTTTGTTAACATAATGTGTGAGTAACTGCGCGTGTATGTACACGCATGTAAAAAAGTTCAGTAGCCAACGCTAACACAGTCACTGGTTTACTGTACGCAGGTTCACTATTGCACAAATATTCTCATAAACAAAGTATCAAATCAAGGAGACAAATCAAGGAGACTAGCACAGAGACATTGCCATCATCGGCACACTAGGTGACTTTACAACAAGGCAAAATCTGTTTCCCCTGTTCACACAACACCACTGAAAACTGAGTTTTGGACTGAGTTTTCCAAAAACTCCATTTTCAACAACCTAAACTGCGTTTGCGTGTAGACGAAAGACCAAAACCTTGTAATTGTTTTATACACCAGTTAAATGCGAGTATTGCATCTGCATTAAAAGTAAGAGTAAAAATCTGCATTTTTCCTTTTGCCAGTTGATACTGTAAGAAGTTGGACTTGGATACAAATACAGGGTTGAGGTCAGGGCAAACAAACCAAAAGGGCAGAGCCGTAATCAGAGTCAAGATCATTTAAAGAGTCGGATCAGGATCAAAAGTAAAACCAAAGTCAAGCCAGGATATACAGAATAATAAGCTGGTAACTTCACATGCAGAATGCAGGCATAAGGGTTTAGAAAGATCTCTTGGGACTCTGGGTTGATTAAGATGGGTGTGTATAATTATAAACAGGTGTGCTTGACTAAAATGTAGTGCCTGTTCGTGGATATGTGTCATGTGATTGTTTACATGATGTAAATTGGTGACTAAGGATCCTGGGAAGTGTAGTTTCATGGTTTGAACTACAGGTGTGACACATTCGAGCTGTTCAACCAGTTGGCCAGTAAGATAAAGGGATTTAATTGAAACACTTTCACCCTGTTGGAATAAGCAATGCGGTCATAGAGACGTGATGATCCAGTGCTGGTTCTTGTCTTTGAATGCAACGTGGGAACGCTTTGAGCTCTGATCAGTCAAAGTACAGCGATAAGACTTTGAAGGCAGGCAGCTAAGCAGGAACTTGATCACATTCACATGCAACAAATCTGATAAGGTGGACAGATTAGAGCTATAGTGATCACGGTGCAGCACAGTCTACCTATAGTACCGTTGACTCAGATTTTAATTGGTTAATGGCCGGTTTGGAAAATAAGCTCATTAAACCGAAATGAAGCAGAGGGAAGAAATGTTTCCCTCGCGGGAGGAAGCTGCAGTGGCGGTACCATCTCATCTGCAAATCATCCTGATCGTAGTGAGCGGAAGTTTGCCTAGAGGAACGGAGCAGCAGATCTGGAGGATTGTGCATCATTCCCTCCCCTCTTCCTTGGCTTATAAACACCAGTCCTTCCTCGCTCTCGCACAGCTCACACATAAATGTCCGACTACACACACTCACAAAAATAATGAGACTTAACCACCATCTGTGTAAACAGCATCTGGCCTGATGTGCACACGGTTGTGATGGATGGCCTCTATGGATGTTTTATGGTTCTTGCTGGTTCCCACTATAAGACAATTTGATCAGTGGGAATTTAAACCTGTCACATCGCATTGTTTCATATAATAGAGCACTTGAGGAGGCCGATCATGAAGATGGTGGGAAAATGGCATGAAGTCTGACTTCAACTGTGTGAAGAGAAAATCGTAAAGAAATCCAAACAATATTTACCATAATCTACAGGGAGCCTCGTCCATTCACATGAGTCCTGCCTTTCTCCTTCAAAAAATCGTGCTTGTTTGTTTAAGAGTTTTATTTACACGAGCAAGAGCTTTTGACGTAACAAATTGACTCCAGACGGTTTCTTGTGGCATGTCTGTCAACATGACTGCATTCTCTAGAGACTCAAGCCAGGGGAAAGCATCAGGACTCATCTATTCATGTTTGTGGTGACCATACAGCCCGGAAACTAAGAGGTAATGCTGAAACAAAGTGACTTGAATAACGTACTCTGAAGCTGTACTTTTTATATAATAATAATAATAATAATAATGAATAGTAGAAAAGAGCACAGCATCGATTCATAGCTGAACTGCATGGTTTTGGGAGATCTTAGTACGATCACGCATGATTTCTTCATTCCCTCCTGCTGAAGTTTCCCCAGGCTGAACTCTCATATCTCTCAAACAGATGGTCCCTTGGCTGCTCCAGTGGCGCTTATAATGCATATAATCACCATTATATCCCAAATATTTAACACTATAGGGCTTGAGAATGTTATCTCAGCCCACTGTGACCTGTGGAAAATCCTCTGTATTGTATGAGTATGAACGGTATTCAGCAATTAAATCTAGCTGGCTAGCAGGTCTAAGGCCAGCCAAGCTAGTTACAGTTGCTTTTCACATTAGAAGTTATCAACTAATTGAGGTAAGAGAAATAAAACAAAGCCTGCTGCAGCATTGTGGAAGTTTCAGAAGGATCATACTATGAGTTGAAATGCTTTGCAGATTTAATGAAATACTTTGGTGGTGTGGTGGTGTGGTGGTTAGCACTGTCACCTTGGATCTCCTGGATCCGGGTTCGATTCTACGTACATGGAGTTTGCATCTTCCCTATGCTTGGTGGGTTTCCTCAGGGTACTCCGGTTTCCTCCCACAATCTAAAGACATGTAGGTTAGGTTAATTGGTGTTCCCAAATTGCCTGTAGAGTGTGTATACGTGTGTATGATTGGCTCCCTGTCCAGGGTGTACCTCGCCTCATGCCCTAAGTCTCCTGGGATAGGCTCCAAGCCTCCTGCATCCCTGACTACAGGATTAAGCGGTAATGACGATGGCGTTTATTAGACTTGTATTCTTCATTCGTTTCTGTAATAATGGACGTGTGGAAAGTGTCAATATATAAGATACAATCTTTGCTTCAAGAGTTCATGACATTAATAACAGTGATGATTTTTAATCTTTGCTGCATTCTTCATCTGTGACTACAGCATCTCCTGCCAGTTTTGTAACTACTAGTGCTTTTCCAGACCAACTGTTCAGGCCATGTTCAACTCTCCAAGTTACCCATAATCCTTCACATTGTTAATATTTCCACCTCCATGTGAGCCATGCCATGCTTTATTTATGTATGGAATCTCTACAATAATTTTTCAGTAGGAATCCAGTATAATGACTCTTATTCTATATATATATATATATATATATATATATATATATATATATAGTTTGTTTATTTATTTGGCTTTATCTTTTTCTCGACATTTCCACATACAGTATACGCTACTTGCCTTATTTCTTCTGCCGTTTTCTTCGGCTTCAACATTTGATTTGCCTCTACCAGAAGTTCAGATATATATAACAAGGGCAAATCTAATTGTGCAAATCTTATTGAGAGCGGTATTATGCAGTGTGTTGGTCATCTCTCTGCAGACACCAGTGTGTCTAATTAATAGCTGTTGACTTGGAGTTGACTGAACAAGGGGCCCGTTGGAGAGCAATAGGGAATGTTGGCCATGGGTTGCTGCGGTTCAGCCTTAGGGGAAAGGAATCAGTTATCTCCAAACTTGTAGTCATATTTCCTGCATTAGTCTACTTGAGTCATTAGGAGAGACATAGAGGCTTGGCCTTTTGCACATCTCTTTTGTTTTCCGCCTTCATCCTCCCGGCTGATTTTTTTTAACTGTTATATTCTTTTCCGCACTTTTTTCCAGTTGTCTTTTTTGATCAATGTTTTTACTCCTTCAGGTCATTTGAAATGTTTTGTAGTATTCAAGATGATGACGCAGGCTATAACCTTGAAAACATTTCACCACTTTTTTAAAGATGCTTTGTCAGTTTAAAAGTGATGAAGTCCCTCATATGAACAATTAATTTTGACTCACCGTTATGCCACATATTCACATATTTTTATTTATTACTACAGTACAAGAACCTTCTGTCTGGGAGGCCTGCACTGAGAGAGCAGTGAGCATGAGTGAATGTTGTTTAAGACACTGCTGAGTGCTTTAGGTGGGGTTCAGCCTTCTCAGGGTTGGTGGATTTTTCTTGGCAGGCCTTTTGGATTGACCCTTTGGTCAGAAAGATGGGTGTGGAAGCTGACGTTCACATTCCCTTCGTCACATGTCCACAGTCTGACCTGACCAGGCCACTGATGCTTACAATTCCAGCACAGACTTAATTGGTGTGTTCAAATATGTTTACCTACCTTACTTAAAAGGCACTACTATTTCTCTGAAATAACTGTCAATGAATGATAAACACAAAAAAAATCATTTTCATTTCTCACTTTGTCTAATTGGACTTTGCTTTTTTTTTTTTTTTTACTGCAACAGTCATTGTAAACACCCTACAGTCACGAATAACTTGAGTAAGTTGAGTGACCTCAATTGGGGGGAGGGGGGGGGGTGACCTCAAACATCTGTGCCTATGTATCTATAATGTCTATAATTTTCAGGCTTGTCATATTTTCCTGAATCCCAAAACCCACCAGTTACCCACCCCTAACTTTCACATATTTTTCCTGTGCAATCAGTGTAAAAATGTGTGACAAGGGACCTGGACATTTAGTACATTCAGGTCATCAGCTGACTTAATTTTATTGCCACATGACGTTGCTGAGTCTAGACCTGACCAACTGGTGCAGCCTCAGATTATACCACTGCCTTCAGAGACTTGTACAGTGGACACTATGCATGATGGGTGTGGCACTTCATGTGACCCCCCCTTAACATAATGCACCCATCGCCCTGGAATAGGGTAAATCTAGACTCATCAGACCATAACTTTTTTCCATTGCTGCAAAGCCAAGATATTTTGTGTGAATCTTGTTAGTTTTTGTCAAAATGTGCATGTGAAATTTAATTATTTCACGTTTTTTAATTAATTTCTGATGTTAGTCATAATTTTTTTTGTTATGCAGAGTTGATGGTTCAGCATTATCTTTCCATGTTTTATTTAATGCATTAATTAATGCAGGCCATTCATTTGATTCGTTTATTTAATTTTTTATTTTTTTTGCCCAGGCATATGATCATGATTACTCACATATATACTTACTCTGGATCTTACTAACATCTGTTAAAGTTTGTGTTCACACTTAAGCCTATAAGAGAGCATTGTTGGAAATTTTAATATGTGTGGTCCTAGCCAACTGCAAGATTTTTTTTTCCCTTGTTCACACAAACTTCATATTTGTAAGCTGCTGCAACATTTATTTTACAAATTTACATTCATGGCATTTGGCAGACACCCTTATGCAGAGCGACAGTGGCAACGTGGAAGTGCTGGGGTTCCTCTCGGTAATCCGACACCTTAACCACTGAGCTACCCCTGCCTACACAAAAGAACCTGCATGTTTCAGCTTAAACCTAAATCCTTAATTGATGATCTTGTACAACATGCTGTATTTATCTCCTCATAGAATATATACATAAAAGGATCTCTAGATGCCTGCTTCATTCATCCTTATGTTTTTCTTTTTAATAATGTCAAAAAAATGTGATAAAATTATCTGACTGCCTTTGTACCATTTCTGATCAACTGAAAAGAGGCTAGACTACATGGGGGAAATGTAGTGGGAAACGTGAACGCCATAATTTGATACACGCAAACGTACATAAAAATTCTGCCCTTTATGTCTAAACAGACATACACTGCCAGACTTTATAAAGCTACTTGTTTGCAAGCAATGTTGTAAAAAGCCCAACTAAGCTGGTGGAATACACAATAAAATTGCTACATTCATGTGTATTTTCATAAGCATGAACTCAGCAAATGCAGCTGCAATATGAACTAATTCCTATTTCATGAGAAGCACCTGTGTTTAGAAATTCACATTCCATAGACCATGCAGTTCTGAGGCACACCTGTACAGGACTCAGGCCCGCAGAATAAACACTGTGAATGTACAGGTGGATGTTCATCTTTTGTCTGGAACATCTGAGAAAGGTTTTGAGAATGTATACTGTTCAAGCCTCCCTGGAGAGATTTTATGATTCAAGGAATGTAGTGCAATAAACTGACATATGGGTAACAGTAGAGTCTGCTGGGAGTATAAGGATCTCATAAATTATTAGTTATTTATTTATTTATTTATTTATTATGTGTTCTCACATAAGATAAATATTTAAGTCGAATAGGTTATAGTTTATTAGTATGCAATAATGTTTTTCTTAATATTTAACCTCTTAGGCTGCATTTGGTTAGGTTTAGATTTATGTTTTGTTAATCAGCATCATTTCGTATTGTTAGAATTAACAGCTTTCCTTGAGTGAAAAGATTTACGGGCAAAGATCTTTACAACATTACAAGACAACAATCACAATCATTGAATCATTCTGAAGACTTGCTATAAATCTGGCGACTGTGCACGCAGCGTTTGTATGCATTATAATGCATTACTACAATTGCACCATCTATGTCCCACCATTAACAATCAGTAACTTCCTTTTGACCTTTCACCCTGAGTGGTAACAAGATCCACCGACTTTCTGATACTGCAAGCCAGACCACGGTGGCACAGAACTGACCCCTGGGGCGTTATCCTTTGGGAAAGTGATAGCCATGGTGGGGGATTTCAGGCTGTTCCAGCACCAGGAAGTCCCTGCTATACTGTGTGTCAAAATCCTCCACTCAGGATGCTGGTTATATTAGTATTAGACCTGTTGCATCTATGCATTCTTTTAGTTAACGATTCAATCTTTGCTAGTATACACATGCTTCTTATTGTAGCCTTGAGAAAGGAAGAACATTTACATCTTTTTTTTCTCATGACTGTTTCTCCTTTCACACACACAAACACATATGTTTCTGGCCGATCACAATAGCACATTAGTTCCATTACTAAGGAGAAGGGACGCACTAGTGGACCCAGTGTTTCTATAATACTCAGCCCCTGTTGGCTTGTTCTGGAAATCCTGCATCACATGGCCTTTTTCAAACACCACTTGTGTGGAGTGTATAGTTTCACCAGTTACCCACCCCTTTCGCATTTTTTTCTACACAGTGAATGCCTCTGAAGGCCAAGATTTTTACTAAATGATTCATACCCTTTCGCAGCTCACCATACTTCCCCCTGAACAATGCTCTTACACACTTGTATGCCTGCTGCACTGCTTTATACAATCTTCCCAAGCAGGGTAGAGTGTATATAAAAGCTGTATCAAATTGCATGTCTGCTTTAATAGGAGTGGCTGTACAGTGTGCCGCTGTCATAATGACAAATCAACCTTTCAGGCTAGAGGTGTGCCCTAACCACTGGGCCGGCCATGGAGGCAGGGGAAGAAAAAGTTAATTGTCCTCTGGCAGGGTTTCAAGCTTTGTCGTAATTGCGAAGAAATTTCCAGCAGTTTGCACTACCCAAGCTTTATTTGTTCACCCCCTTCCCCTGTTTTAAAGGTGGCAGCACTGAAATGGGCCCCTTGGCATGTAGACACCTCCCCAAGATTAGGCCTCAATCTCTTTGCCTGTCCCGCACTCGGCCTGGTTCTCGCTGCCAGCCGATTGAGTCCCAGAATTAATTACGTTTCAGACTTTCCTGCCGTTCCCAGCACCACGCAGCCACTCGCGCAAATGGTGGACTTCCTCCCTGTGGAGCAATAGCTGTAAAATAGAAGCAGTGACATTACAGTGCAGAAGTGAGTGACATTAAGGCCTGGGGCCTCATTTATAACGATGTGCAGAGAATTAACTTCAATGCAGACATCTGTTTATTTTCCTGAACGTTCTGATTTATTCAATGCCCTTGGGTGCAATAATGTTTTCTTACCCTGTGTCCTTTTTCCTGTCATACACACAGGAAAAAGCACATCCACTCCTCATTAAGAACATCCTCCAATATCCTTATAAGGCGGGACACAGGCACTGTTGCCAGATGGTTAAAGAGTTAATCATGGCCGTTTTCCTCTCAGCTCCTTAAACTCATTGGATTAGCAGTACTTCCAGCTTTCAGTTGTAAACATTAGTTAGCTTTACTGCTTTATTTATACACTTTATAGTGAATTAATAAATAATGACCTGAGAGGGACACAGAAAGATGCTTAATGTCATTTATTTACCTGTAAAATTTGTATTGAAGTGTGTCGCACATACAGTAACATTCCCGTGTCTCCCATGACAAGCTGATGCTCCTAATTCATTCATTCATTCATTCATCTTCTATACCGCTTTATCCTGTATCGCGGGGACCTGGAGCCTATCCCAGGAGACTCAGGGCACGAGGCAGGGTACACCCTGGACAGCGTGCCAATCCATCACAGAGCACACACACACATTCACACACTATGGTCAATTTGGGAACGCCAATTAGCCTAATCTTCGTGTCTTTGGACTGTGGGAGGAAACCGGAGTACCCGGAGGAAACCCACCAAGCACGGGGAGAACATGCAAACTCCATGCACACAGAGACGGGAATCGAGCCTGGCCGGGAATCGAACCCGGACCCTGCAGGTGCAAGGCGACAGTGCTAACCACTACACCACCGTGCGGCCTTGCTTCTAATTCTTTAATAATAAAATACACTAGTAATGGAACAAAGTCAGAAATAATAAAAATAACAGATAGTGCCATTAACAATCGTTACAGTATTCATGAATTTTGCCAAGCACTAAACTGTTCGGCTTGGGTTGATGGTTTGGCTCTGACGCGGACACAATTAAAAGATTTTAGAAAACACAGCAAGCTAGTTGTATTTATGTACTTTGAATAAAGTTAATATCCTAGTCCTCAGATTCTTGTGATTACATGTGGTTTGTTATGACTCAGCTAAAAAGTTGGACTATGTACAAGCATAGTGAATATGATATGCGGTTTGGTGTGTCGTGTGGTTGTTGTATCTAGGATAATACAGAATGCGTGTATCATAGGAAAGCTATGTTAGAAATGGACTACTTCACTGGGTGCATGTGTGTAGGGTATTGTATGTATGGTGTGTGTCTGCGCACATGTTCTTGTATGTGCGTGTGTCTTTAGGCTTTGAAAGAATGAGGGTCTGCACAGCTGGCCTGATATGAGGCGCTTCCACACATAGCTGAAGTGCCTCTCTTTAGTGGTCTTTTATTACTGATATCCTCTTGCCCGCTTTCATAACTCACTACTAATACTGTATCTACAGTAGTCACTACAGTGTCTCTCTTGTACATTTCTCAGACCATGTGCACCAATAAGAGTTGCTGACATAAATGAAAAGCTTCTTCTTCTTTTTTTTCTCGTTTCCTATTGGGGTGATGATATGCCTGGGGGGCAAGTTGTTGCAGACAGAAACCATTTGCTTTGAATCGTGATAGTAACAGAAATCTTATAGGGTGTACAGTAGAGTCTGACAATGGACTTTACTGGTGGAATGGAATAAACAGTTTCCAATAGAATGTCATGTACTACAGTAATATGATCATAATCAGATTTTCTTACTGTGTTAAAAATGTTATATCAGTATAGCATTTTAAAGTGTTACACCAGGTTACTCTAACATTGAAAGGTGTGATGGAGCTTTTCCAACGTTTAGATCAACTTAAGGTAAGAGGCCGAGCTGATTTTCTTTTTCCTGTTTCTTACTTTTTCTTTCAGATCTGGCAGATAATCTGGCAATGGATGACTTGACCTTTCACGAGTTGCTCCTGACCCCGAGACTCTCCACAGACACGCACGACGGAGCGTCTGTACCCGGAGCAGCAGACGGCCCGTACGTCCCTGCTCGTGTCTTCATTCTGTCCATCCTCCTCCTTCTTTTTGGATTTCAGTGAATCCTCCAGCCTGTTTTACACAAACTCCACTTCAGAATCCCTCTTCATCAACTCCTGACTGTCCTATAAACTGGCCAGTCAATTTGAAAGGACATCACAGCTGACCCTTTGTACATACAGTGAAAGATGATCTAGGCTGAGGACAGAAGACTCTTTCTCCCTTTATGTGTGCTATCTCTGCTTTTACTTAATGAACGTCTTTTTCTTTCTTTCTTTTTTTTGTACTTCCACAAGGACCTGTTCGGTTGCCAAACCATTAAAGAGTTACTCTGGCAGAGCATGATAAATACACAACGTATCCTACAGTAACTGTATTCCTTTGTGCTTTTATCTCACAGTACAGATCTGTTTTATGAGATATTATTTGCTTTCTGGTGTTTTACACATGGCTTTACACAAAGACTAGAGTTTCCAGTAGGTAAAGGACTTAACCCTCCTTTTTTTTCTTTTAGAGGACATGCTTTTGTAATTTATTGGACATTCTAGAAGAGAAAGACTGTGAACTAATGGGGATTTGGGGGGGGGGGAGTGTTGTTCTCTAGTGGACATGGGGTCTGTCTAATTTTTGGACAAGCACACACACATACACACTCACACACACACTCACACCCACTTTGCATCCTAATTCTGCCACTCATTTCCTCTGCAGTAAATGATCCTTGTAGGAGATCAAGGGATTGGTATGTCGTTGTGAAAATCTTCTTGCTGCAGGGTGACACCAGCTCAAATGTATTTGGAGAGATAACTGTTTATTAGAAAAGTAGCTTTTGCTTCAAATTAGTGATGCATATTTCTTTCTCTTTCCCTATTTCCTTCTCTTACTTTCACAGTGACAGGCCATGTCATATTTACAGTAGGTGTCTGAAAGAGCTGTATAATTAAAGATATGACCCATGTTGCCAAGTTGCCATGACAATGGTGTCCAAGAAAGCCGTGCTGTGTTGATGGCTCAAGTGTTTTTTATTCTTATAAAATTGGCAGACAAAAGGATATAAATGTATAGCTGCTTTGCGGCAATAACCATCGTTAAAAGCACTGTACAAATAAAATCGAATATCCTATAGACCACTGTAATAATTCACTGTCTAATTCACTGTCAATTAGTTGCTAGCCTAATGTCTAACCCTCCTCCTTTCTCATCCCAGTTTTGGAATGGCAATGGTGGAGTGATCATGTATAGACATAGGGTTAAGGACCTTGCCCAATAATGGCCCACACGTGGCTGCCCAGTGGTGGCAAGAAGCTCAAACCCTGACCCTCCAATCAGCAGCCCAGAGATTCAACCACAGCCTGTAAATATACAGTATTTCTTATATTTGTCAAGTAATAAATATTACTTATACTTATTTATAATAAGTATAAATAAGTAATAAAAATTCTCATATATGTACTTCTGAGCTGTGTTTGAAGAAGCGAGTCAATATCTACAGTCATGTGTTGCCCAGAAATATAGCAGGCTTGAAGGCTCTGAAGTAAAAGTGTCTCATTCCATTCTCATCTGAAAGCAATAGGCATATAAGTTCAAGTAAACAATCTAGGACTCAGGAATTAACTTACACTTACAATCCAGTGGGTATTAAATTGGTTAATACACATTGGCCTGTAGAGAATTGTGTTAAGAAGTCCTGTAATTAAGCACCAAATTCCCTCATTGCTGTTTATATTAAAGCTGATTGAGTTGGGGAGGAGGGGGGGAGTGTAATCTAAGGCCATTTGGCATCTCTGAAGACTTTTATTCTCACCAGTTACCCTGTTCAACATTCAGTGATGAGTTTCTTCTTGTATTTGCAGCACTTCTCCTCGGTTGACCAGTATTTGTGATTTGTGGAAGCCATTATTGATGCTTTTTGGAGTATGTGTTAACAGGGTGTGTCACAACCAAACCAGATTCAGATGTTTTCTGGCTTTGAGACCGCATTCTGATTTCACAGTTTTCATATTTATTAAAGTCAGTAAACATGTTCACGTTGTGCTGTGAGTTTCCTCTGTGGTTTTATACTTATTGCTTGTGGTTTTCTTTTTAGTTGACGAAACACAATGGATCTGTTGAGAAGTTCGAGTTCTTGCTTTTCAACTCGCAGATGCCTTTTTGATATCCAGTTTCATGAGTGTGTGTCAAAAAGCGCAGACTAATTTAGGTATGAGGAGCCACACAAGGCCAACTACATAAACAAAATGTAATCATCTTATTCATTCATCAAATTCTTTGATCTGTAAAAAAAAAAGTGTCAGACACAGCTATAGAGTTTCACACCAATAGCAGCAAACAAACCTCATTTTGCCTGAGTGTTTACCTTCTAATGCCCCCCACCAATGTATTTAGCAGGCTCTAATTTATTTCCCATTACCCGCCTAATCTGGCCACCTAACTGACCGTGGGGCCACACACCCTGAGGCAGCGTGTTTTGCATTCTCACACTTGCTCCTTTCTCCCTCAAAGCTAGATAAAGCTTGTCCGTCTCTAGCTGTGCCTTTCTCTCAGAACTTGCGAAGAACCTTTAGAATGGTAACGAAAGCCTGGTTATCAGGCCTGGGCCAGTGGGGGCTTGAGAGAGGGAGGCAGCAGCTGAGCTGACCCCAGCTCCTGCCTACACTCTGAATGTTAATTGGGATGGGCGAATGGGCAAACAGACCCATTGAGATGCGTAGGATGAATGTTTTCTTAGGGTAATAAAGTGGCAATACAAGGACGACCCAATTTTAGGGTCAACTGGTCCATATTATGTGGGGGTGAATGGGGCACTAGGGAACTGAGGATAGACTGATTTATCTATTACTGAGAACATCAATTAGGCTAATTTTTTACAGATATTATCAGCTCATTGTTAGATCACTGTGAGATAATGATTCTGCCACAAAACTCATTATGTATAGAGCATTCGAAAAAGTTACATATTGGTTAATTGTGAATTAATCACCCATGTGATATCAAGCTGTAACAAAATGCTTCACTCTAGGCATTTCCTATTGAGATGTTAATGAAACTGATGTTGCTCTAAGAGCCATTCCTGAAACAAACATAATTCTTTTTCTTCTCTTTTTTTTTTATTATATATACTCAATCTTATTCATGTTCTGTGGAATTCCAGGGTCACAAATTTGTCCATTAGTGAGAGTTCTGAGACAAATAGTGCTCACCTTTTGTTGTCCACTGAAAGTAACACCAGCCCACTTTCACATCCATAGTCAACAGATCCCCAGAACTCCTCATTGGCTTTCCATTGGGCATCCGCTTTCCAAGCCACAGTCACACAGAATGAATGGGGCCGGCTAAGGAATGCGGGGCACAATAGTCGGAATGCGATGCTGCTGAAAGCCTCCCCCAAACCATGCAGACACACACATAGCTGCAGTAGTACATACACATGCTTTCACAAATCCAGACATGTTGAGGCCACAAGTGTGCTCTTGATGAAGTTTGGTGTGGGAAAATATACTTTAGGCCAAGAGTGCATAAATACACGATTACCAGTGTGACATTAAGTGATAAATCATGGGGCTAATTTAAAGAAGCTATAAATTGCATTTCTAGCTTTTGCCATTAGTCATAAATTATTCCCTCTCTGTTGGTCACAGAGTGAACCAAATGGCTTGTCAAAACATCAGCATAGGAAATAACATAAATTTTTTAAAACGACATTTGATTTTTAAATTCCTAACCTTAAATGTTTTTATTGTTTTTATTCTTATTTATTAATAGAGATGAAAAATAATGTTTTTTTTAACTATCATATGATTGAATTTATTGTGCTTTTATATAATTATATATTACTCAAAACATATTAATACTGCTCATAAAACATAAAAAATTCAGCACATGACAAATCACATGTTAATTTTTAGGAGTGCTTTGGAAAACAGTGTGTTTCTGACAATCAAAAGCAATTTCTAAAGTTTCAGTGATTTTATTATAAACAAGAATTTACTGTAGGTACTTTCTGCACAGGAATGAAGTACTAAAAGAGGAAACACAAATCAAGTGATTAAGACGGTAATCCATAAGCCTATAGTCTCCTGTTTTGTGAATTATGTTAAAGCTAAGTTGGCAAAATAAAATTGGCATTCTCCATTTGTCCCCCATTCTCACTTGCAAGCTTAACCCCAGGAATCTCACAGCAACCACACACACTCACAAATGTATGTCAGAGACAGCATCAAGAGAATCTCCTTAAAATTTATGATCTGTCACGACTTCTGCAGTATGTTACATTTTACCACAGGGTTGGAGGAAAACATGTTATCACTTAGAGCCATTTGTGTTCAACATTTACCTTTTTTTGTTATCTGACATACACTTATTAAACTCGTGTAGTCCGGTGCAAATTTAATGAGTTGACTCGTTTATAGTGCATTAAGTCGTGCATTGAATGATCTCCATTTGTAGAAAGTGAATGAGAGTAAGAAGCTTTCTGCCATCATGATACAGAAACATGACTTGGATTGCATCGCCTCTAGCAAAGCACTGCTACTCAGCGTGTTCATATGACTGTGTCACATTTCATGACATGCAGACATATCAGAAGGCTGCATGTGCTTGTGGCTCAGGGCCATATAATGTGTTTTACTATTTGTGCTTCACTATAGTATAGAGCAAAATGTTAATGGACACATTTGGTATTGTGTCCATGTTTCTCCAGTGTATTGTTAACTGTTATTGTGCCACTTTATTGTTATCCAATGTCAATTTCAATGTTTATTTTTCAAATAATAGGTTGATAAAGAAATTTTAAAATAATTGGAAAAATCACAAGATAAAAAAATCATGAATAATAATGCCACTGCTGATGAGTGATGTTTCTCTTGACAACAGGAACTGTTTTGGTCTGTCATTATTGCTGCCTTAAGTGTGTTTATAAAGCCTTGACATTTCCCGTCTGATTCACCTCACTCCACCTTGAAGAAAAATTTCCCTTTTCCATCCACTGCTTTTTTTCATTTTGCTGTTTTTTTCCATAGCAAAAAAAAGGAAAAGAAATGCATGTGTCACACATTACCTGAATAATGCTGTTCTACATCATCTAACATCTTAAAGTGACTGTATATATATATATATATATACAGTTATCAGAAAGGGATGGACATGCTCAGGTAAGCTGTGGCATTGAAACAATGCTCAATTGGTATTAAGGGGCCAAATTGTGCCAAGGAAATGTCCCCCAATCATTAATCCACCATAAGTCTGAACCATTTAAACAAGACTGGATGGATCTATGCTTTCATGTTATTTACTCCAAATTCTGACTCTACCATGCAAATGTTGTAGCACAAATCAAGACTCATCAGACCAGGCAATTTTGGTGAGCCTATATGAATTGTTGAATTGTTTTCTGTTCTTAGCTGACAGGAGAGGCACCTGGTGTGGTCTTGTGCTTCCATTTTTGGTATCTTCGGCATACCTCAGTTGTGAGAAGATGATATTTGAGTTACTGCTGCCTTTCTAACAGCTTGAACCAGTCTGGTCAATCTCCTCTGGCCTCTGGCATCAACAAGGCATTTTTGCCCAGAGAACTGCCACTCATTGAATATTTTCTTTTTTCCAGACCATTTTATGTAAACCGTAGAGATGGTTGTGTGTGAAAACCCAGTAGATCAGCAGTTTCAGGAATATTCAGACCAGCCCTTCTGGCACAGACGACCATGCCACATTCAAAGTCACATAAATCACCTTTCCTCCCCATTTCTTCAGCAGATCGTCTTGACCATGTCTACATGCCCAAATGTATTGTGTTGCTGCCATGTGAATGACTGATTAGATATTTTATATTAAGAAGCAATAATATAGTCTAAATATGAAATCCTTATATTATTTTTGCATTTCAACTAATTTAGATCCATGATTATTTGAGAAGGTCATAAAATTTCAAAAAAATCAAGTGTTCCCTGATATTACCTGAATTTATATTATATAATCAAGTACAGAATTACTGGCACTCTTGGTAAAAAAAAAAAAAAAGAAAAAAAGTTTTTATGGGGTTAGAAAGTCCTATGGGGAAAAACATATTTGTGGTTAAGCAGCTTATACATTTAAATACATAAATGTATGAGGAAAAATCCAGTCTTTAACTAAATACAAAGCCCTTACTTTATGTATTTTATTAGGTGATATATTGATAACACAATCATAATTATTAGCACATTTCACATGCACGTTTACTTTATTAAAGCTATAAAGTTTAGGAACTCATCATTAATGGCTTCCTGTTTCAGTAGGATATACTGTACACATGAGGTGAGACAGAGGTCTTTAGTAATTTGTCAATGTGTGAAAGATACACAACGCACAAAAGTCATAAATCAAGCAATGGCTATAAAACTAGATACATGAATCTGAGAATAGAGCAATAATTAAGAATTCTAAAACAACCAGAGCTGTAATAAACCTGTCTGGAGGAGGACACACACATAGAAAGAACATAGTTAGAGAGCCAACTATTTCTCTGTGTAGCATTTCGAGGTCACCAAAGTCTCCAAATATACAATTAGACACCTCAATGCCAACAAACTGTATGGAAGCCATGCCTTTTCATTTGTCTAACCACAAAGACACTAGTGAATTTTAAACTGAAATGCTGTGGTCGGTTCTATGGTCAGATGAGACAAAAATAGAGGCTTTTGGCATCAAGCGCTCAAGGTGGGTATTTACCGTATGGTAGAGAGTCTGTGATGTAATGTTGCAGTGTTTTTTTTTCTTTAAAGGTCAAATATATCAGGGTACATGGCATCATAGATGCAGTAAAGTACCAGAAATGTTTTTTTTATCTGGTTATCAGTGTCAAGCAGCTATGAATGGATCAATTTTATATTTACATGTATGTACAGTATTTAAGTCTCTGCAAAGTTTTAATTGGTGACCATAAACCCAAGTTTTTACATGGTCATCTCAGTCCCCTGATCTACACCCCATTGGAAACTTGGTGTTAGCCAATGAGGAGATTCCATAAAAGAGGACCAAGGATTCTGGAGGATCTGGAGAGATTCTAAATGGAGGAGTGATCTCAAATTAGTTTTTCTGATTTATATAGGCTCATGAAACATCCCAGACTCATTGCGTTTATACTGGCAAAGGGAGGTTGCAAAATATACCATGTGTGGTGGCACCAGTAATTATTATACATTCAATTAAGTTAAAAATTCATTTATAAGAAGGATTATTTAAAACTTTTTTATTGGAATAAATCTAGTTAATTACAGACTATTTTCCTCTTGTATACCGTGTTTGTGTGAGATTACACTATTTAACCACACACATTCTTGAACTAATTGTCTTGTACCTAAAAGTTTATATGGATACGTTAAGTGTAGTTAAACGTGTGCCCTGTAAATAAATCAAAGTTTAATTAATAATTATTATTTTATAGTACAAATATAAACGTGGTGAGTTTGATGATTATAGAGGTTTTCGCTCCAGAAAGAATTATTCTTTCTCTATGGTTTAATTTTTAACTTGTCCTTTACTCTCAATGTTTCCAGATACCTGACTCAGATAGCTCCAGGTGAACGCGTTTTGCGCGTGCACGCTGCTTTGTCTTGAGCTCTGTTCACGTGACCGCGCAAGCCTGCCCGCCGAAGACGTCGTACCGCGCGCGCGCAGGCAACGCTCGAGCACACGGTGAGTTGACTCCAGTCTTAAAGCGTCCCGTCTTGAAAACTACACCGCGCTGGGACGAAGGAACAAACTTTACACAAACTTTCATTCTCTTCAGACGGAATCACAGTGCGAGTGGATATCTTCCAGCGAAAACATCGGCCGAAGCCGTTTTAATACAAGTTGTGTGTTTTTAACGTGTTAACGCGAGGCTCTCCGGCAACTGGCTTTCTTTTTCACGCAAAAGTTTGACCTCGCGAGACTGCCGACAGAAGTCTTTTATAAGACAGAATTTGATATTTTCAGCGTTTTGGGATTTTAAACCAAGTTTTAACCAGAAACGGAGTGTGAAAACTACCGTGTGTGAACAAGTTAATCGAGTCGCTAAAACTTTAAAGTGAAATCTGCGAGACGGCGCATCTCCCTGTGGAACTCCGCGACGCTCTGCTCAGACACATTGTAACCGGGGCGAAAGGCTGTTCTGTGAGCGGTTGTGTGTACTTTTTTTTTAAGCTTTTGGCAGTCGGACACAACGATGAAGGCGGTTGTTGCGCTTGCAGTTTATGTGTCCGTGGTGATTTTTGCCTCTGCCAACCCGAGTGAACAGAAGTCAAAAAACTGCAATGAGGTCCGGACGGCGTACAGCTCGAAGGGCTTCAACAGCAACGACGTCCCCAACAAAGGAGTGTATGGTAAGAGTTACTCTCGGCCTTTCTCATTCAACTTTCCGGCCTCTCAAACAAAACTGACTCTGAACACTTTTATTACTCTTGTTGCCACAGAGCTGTCTGCTCGGACTACAATGAACGGGGGGATATAGAGCTCGAGCTTCTGCTCCATATAACCAGCGCGGCTGGAGTGGAAAAGTTTGCTAAGCTCAAATAGCTTTCCAGTTCAGATTTATGATAACAATGCTAAGTCCATTATATATAGGACAGGCATTAGGCGATGTTGTAGTTTCGTTTAAACCGCTTAGACTAGGCGCCTTGCTGTGATTTCACGTCGGGAAACCGGTGGCTTGTTTCTTTTTGTACGAGGAAGCAAATCAGCAGTGATGTGGAGAGATTCTGTGGTTTCCTTAACTGGGGTTTTGCTCTTAATTTATATTCTTAACGACGCGCACACTTTGGCTGTCCTGCACTTAAAAGCAGAAGTAATTAAAATCTCCAGTTCTAAATCCAACCCTTATCGTAGTAGACCATAATGGCCATGTAAATGTAGTGATTTTTATCTGGTGGCTGAGTGGGGGTGGGGTGGGTCTGAGGACTCTTCTGCGTGGTTCAGGATGAGCAAAGCTGGCTCTAGTATCCACTCTGTTAATATCGTTCCACATGTTCTTCCCTGGAGTAAAGGAAACCTGAAAGGTTTAGCAATAATGTTCAAGATGCATTTCAAGTGTATGTGAGTATTTTTAGCCTGCGATCCAGAGGACTTCATGTTAATCTAACACTGAACACAGATCCACAACACACAAGGATTTGTCTGTCTGAGACCTCTTTCACCTGAAGTAAAATAACAGTTCTAGGGTAACAAGCTGGCCCCTGCATTAATAGTGCACTTTTAGCTCGCTCATACAACTGAGCATTTGAAGGTTACAGGTCATGTCAGATCAAATAAGTTTATTTTTTATCCACTAACATTTATCTCTATGATGGTTGCATCTAGTATCATGAAGATGCTTTTGATGTATAGGGCAACACTTTTTGCTTTACACAAGTAAACATTGTTAGTATGTATAAATTATTTTAAATCCATAGAGTACAAATTCCAAGACAGGGAAAAGGTCCATGGGTTCCATAGCGGGATTTATGGTTTTTTTTTTGTTTTTTTTTGTTTTTTTGGTAAAATGAGCCTACTTGGTTTGTTTCAGTGTGTTTGGGTTTAATGTGTAGTCTATGATAAACAAATATTTTTTGCAGTTACTGAAGCCCTTTTTTTGGTGGAATTATTTTATCTAATGATGTGGTGTAATATAATTATTACAGGAGTACTTTATTACTTTCATCACGATCAAATCCATCATAATTGTTACTTATGAGCAGTACCTTTGCTTTTGCAGATGGTAATATTACATCATTATTTATACTGACTATAAAATACCCTGCGGACATAAGTCTATGTAATGAAATATGTCCTCTCCTTGTCCTAGAGACTTGTTGTATTTTTTCATATCTGCTTCAGCTTATTGATTAATTGATTCGTGTTAAATGATCGGAAGTTAGCAGGTGAAATTATCCAAGTTTGTCACTGTAAGCTCAGCTGTCTTAAATCTTGGACATAATTTGCTTGTAATTTGCCTTGTACTTTACACCAGGCCAATAGCCCATTGTTTTCTTCTGTGTTTCATTGTAATGTAAAATGTGCCAGATTGTCCTCAAGCTCACCTGCATTGATAATCTCTTATTGTAGTGCAACTCTGGTTTTGTCGTGATGGTTAACAGGAACATGTTATAATGGCTTGTTGAACATTCTGGATGCCATGCACATGTGCGTCTCACAAAAGGCCCTGATATGCATCAGACTCTTTTCTTTGTCAATAATAGAGCCTGAGATAATTGATCCAGTGAGAGTAACAAGGTCTACTGTCACTGAAGGGTGGAGGCTTCTTAGAAAGCGGAAAGAGAACACAAAAAGCTCTGCTTTTGGATAACAATGTCTCCTGTGGCTAGGGTGAAAACGGTCCACAGTAGAACGTAATTGAACTGTCAGTGTCCCTTCTGATTTTGGCTTTCAGCTCTGACCCTTTTCACCTGTTAGTCAAAACATCTATTCTCCATATTTCCATGATCCTGAATCCACATTATATCCAGAATTGGGCCAAGTACATCCAACACAGCACTGATGGCCAAAATTATATAATTTCCAAGCCAACATTTCTGCTTTTCTGTGATTAATCAGCAAGGGTATTATTTTTGCCCTCTGCAGTTTTTTTTTTTTTCAGATGGTATGTTCCAGCCAACCTGGCCAAAAAAAAAAGTCAAAATGTTAGTCTTCATTTAAATGTTTTTGGCGTGTTGGTATTGTAAATCATATAATATAATAATACTCATTGTGATCTTGGTGCTATAAAGCTCCGCCATTCCATCTTCACCCAGCCTAGAACCGGAACAAGAAGAGTACATTTTTTATTATTTTTTTTTTATTTTTAGAAGTTTCAAACATGACCAGTGATTCTCCAGCCACAAGGATCTTTTGTTTTCAGTTTGTGGTAGGAAAATTATAGTATTTGTCTGCTGAATCTCTCTTGAGTTAAGACCTAGTACTTGGGGTGTTTTGCACATGATCTAGGGCAAGAGTTTCCTGTCATGTTATAAATGTTTACCTTCATTTTCTTTTTTAACTCCAACATTAACATACGTAACTTTCTATATTCCTGTCATTGCTCTTGTTTCTTTTTTTGTCATTTATGTCAGTTTATGAAGTTAATTGTAAATAAACATGTTTAGGGTTTAACGAGGAGGTTGAACTGAAGGACGTTCCGTGCATATGTCAAAAGCAGTGGAATTAATTTTCCACATTCTGGAGTACATTTTTTTTATTTTATTTTATTTTTTTAAGCTTCTCTTTACTGTTGCAGCTTTAGGTGTTTATTCACCAACCAGTTGGTCTCCTTGGATTCTTTCTGTTTGTGAGACACAAAGGATTATAATATCTTAGGGGACCTCATAGTTACTTAAGCCCTGAAGTACACAGTTCCCCACTAAGGTCTGAAGATTTCACACCATCTTATTTCTAACCAAAGCAGAGAGGGTCTTGGCCTTTTAAAGAAAAGCCCCACTGTTTGTGATGGTTGATGATTGGCCTAGATGTTGTAAAACGTGGGCGTTGAGTTCCTGCTGCGCAATGGCTCTTCAAAAGCAGAGTGGTTAGCACTGACCAGATTGGTATCTCTTTGTGTCAACAGTTTCTTATTGGGAGACAGCGGAACACTCTTTCCTGTGCTAGAGCAGTCTGTTTTGCTTCATATTGGCAGCTGGGTCTTATGTCATGCCTCAGGTATGGACGGTGATGAAGATCAAAAGCTCTTCCCTCTTTACGCTAGAAGGATTATTTCTGTGCTAATTGCTTTAGTGTGTTATAACCAAAGAACCACACGACCACAGTTTCTCGACTTCCTCATATAGTATACATCCATACAGTACATGCTCTTATATGGACATGCTAAATGCTTGAAACATTTTTGACATTTTTATTTGGAGGTCGTACCTTATGTGCACCATATGCCTCACAGTTGCATTATGGTAAATAATTGACTAACATCCATATCACTGGCAAGATAAGACATTGGTCCTGTAAGGGCCCTGCCATGCCATACTACAAAAAAATATATATATATATATATTATATTTACAATTAACACAACTTCATAAACTGACATAAATGATAGATAGATAGATATTATAAATAAATAATTATAATTATTTTAAATTTTTTTGGTGATGTTCTAAGTTGAATTAACATTTCCTGATCAGTGTCGTCTAGAATTTAATCCCAGAAAGCTAATTATTGGATAGCAGAAAAGTTATTTCTGCAGCAGAGCAGCCTCTGGCTTCGTTCATGCTTGCATTTTTTTTTTTTCAGTAGATAAAACCTTGCCTGAAACAAGTGCTGACATTAAAAAGCTATGCTGTGGGTTAGTTGGGTATAATATTTTAATCTTATATTTACACAAATAACGACGTTTTCTTTTTCAACATTAAACCTAGCTATGTTAATAAGGCTGTTTTCATGCATTAGTGCACACAGCAGATTTTAATATTAACATTTTCAGAATGCAGTAATTAACCTGGTCTAAACAAAGCTAAACTTAGGAATTACTATCAAATAGTTTTTGGGGGGCTTTGACAACATATTTAATATTTCGTAGTATATTTGAGAAAACTAGCTTTTTTTTTGGGACATGTAAAATATGCAGTGGCAGTTAAACTTAAACACATGAATGGTGTGAACACAGCCTGGTGTTCTTTGTATGGGTAGATGTGTAAGAGCAAACGCATCAGGAATTATATTTCTCTTTGTCAGTGACCTAAGGATTAACTCTTTTGTCAGGTAACAGGCCACTAGAATATCAACAGTATCAATGAAGAAAATTGATCCTGGCTTAACAGAAACTGTTCCTCCCTGTTGTCAGGAAGTCTAAGCACACATGGTGTTAAAAAAAAAAAAAGAAGTATTTTGCTGTCATTTCTGCTAACCCCCCTGTCCCCTAAAACAGAAGTGTTGTTTAAAGATTTGTAACCTGCTGAAATGTATGAACAGCTATTTCTGATCGCATTCAATTGATGTTTTTTTTGTGTGTGTAGTTCACCATCTTAAAATTGATGTAAGAATCCTAGGAGTTCAACAGTTTCTAAAGTAGTCAAATCCCCCAAATTGTAGTTTTTTTTCCCCCCTGACCTTTGTAAGCATTAACCAACATGTCTTTGCATTACTTTATAAATTGCACTGCTTTTGCATGATTTGCTGTCTGAGTGAATGATATGCTTACACAATTTCAAATGGACATTTTTTTTTATGTTTGAGACAATATATTTTGTCACAACTTTGCTATTTTTGTACAAACATAGATTTAGACTAACTTGGCACCAGTCTGCGAATGGAAACATTCATTTCAATTTAAAAAATATATATAAATCTCTACTTTAGGGCATTGGCAGCATTTTTGAGATACTGTTATTGAGCTGGACGAAGAGATCAGTAAGGGTAATTAAAGAATCCGGCCACGGGCAAGGCTGAAATGACCTTGCTGCAACCTGTTCTGTGTCATGGCCAGGCCCTGTGGCTGGCTGGCTTACTAGCTGGCTGACTATTTTGCTATCAGAAAGAAGATATGTAACACATTGACATACATTATGCAAAGTGTAAGTGGGTGTTTGACGATGTAGAAGTCTTAGAACTGTCAGCTTTGCATTTTTGAAAGTTGTTTAACTTTTTAATGTAGTGGGCTTTCTAGATTTGGTGCACATGTTGAGATCCAGGCAAAAATGTTAGTGCCTTAGGTTCATTCCTACTTTGAAACACATGGCCTAGGTAACGGGGAAATCATGAGTTACTGTTATCTTACATACTTCCTTATGTGTGGACTAATCAGTGACTTTGAGACATAAATATTTTTAGTTGGTTAAATACAGGAAGCTATAAATCAGTTACTAATTCAGCTAGTCAACTTGCTTGGAGCAAAATGCAAAGCCCTTTCAGACATGCTGTCCTTTCCATTAATCTGACAGCATCAGAATGTGTATGTTTCGTGTCTAAAGGATAGCCCTGGTCGGTTGTCCGTAAAAATTGACAATCTTACTAGGTAAGGCCACTAGTATTATTAATGGACTATCCCCTTTAACAAGTCCCAGTTGTGGGAAGTCACATATTAACAGATAGGACAAAGTAACCTTGTGTGTGCCTCACATATAATGTTATATATACTGAACCTTACCATAACAACAATCTAGGAAGTGGTGTTTTAAAAGCTGCAACCTTATTCTAGACATTATATAAGAGCCATGGTTTGACTGTAGGGAAGAACGGTTTTGTAGGACTCTTAGACAATCCACCGGGTGAGGTCGTAGATGTGTCTTATGTCTTTCTGAGGTGCCCAGGTTACTCAAAAACAATGTTTTTGTTTTTGAGAATCACTTTAACAACAATGATGCAAGTGCAACAAATTATCAATAATTTTTGCACCTGTCATGGGAATTCCTGGATAAAACCTTCAGAAACATTACTTTCAGAAGTCACCTAAGTCTGAAAGTGCTGTCACCAGTGTTGCATAGCCCATGTCTGAAATGGACTGCATTAGCATGGTCTATGAATGTAACTCTTGTGTCCTGTTTTGCTCCATTATTTTTCTGGAAACCACAGGAGTTTGTTACCTAGCTGTAACAGTAACATTACTGCTGCGCAAGTTTCTCTACAAGTTTTTGTGGCTCTGCACAGCCTCCAGTGAGTGACAGCCCAGCAGGGGGTGGATTCAGTGTTTAGGAACAATTGGGTGACCACCTCCCCCACCTCCACCACCCACCAATCCGGGTCTCAAAAAAATACATACCACACGAGACCACCAAGACCTGCACATTGGGAGCCCAATGAGAGTCCCAAGCAACAGAAAAGCCTCTGCCAGCTGAAGATTGACTGGCTGCACCAATGAGTGAAGGGGACCCTAGTCTGAGTATGAGAACAAAACTCAGGAATTACAAAAAGGATTTGGCATTGTGATTTAAGCAAGCTTGAGTGTTGCACTTTAGGGGGCTTGCTGGACATCTCTGGAGCCTTGCCCAAGCCCTGATGTGTTTGCTTTTACCCATATACACATAGTCTCCATATGGATGAGGCATATTCTTACTGACCTTTTTTTATCCCCCTACACTCAAACAGCTTTGAAGCTTGTCTCTCTAGTGACATTGTTTAACTCTGTTTGTTCTTCTCTGAGGGAATCAGGCTGTGCAGTACAGTGCAGTGCCACTTCTGATTGACACTTCTGTAAAAACTGCTTGGACATTTGTGCCTTTTCCTCACCACAAGACAGATAGGGGCCGCCACCGAAGCTCCTTGTTAACACTTCCAATTTGCATGTGGAGTTCCCTGGGGCCCATTCACATGGCTCATGCATCCTGCCTTGTCTTAAAGAGCATGCTTTGTAGGAAGTGTTGATGCAGGCATTCCTTTTTATCTGGCCTTAACATCTAGAAGCTTTTCTTTCTTTTGTCCTCATTCTGTTGGGCCATTTTATCCGTTCTGGCTTGCTCCAAGGCCTCATCCAAGGTCTGGTCTCTTCTTATTTATTATCCTGTATTGTTTTTTTCTTTCTGCTCTCCTCTTTTTATAGTTGTATTTAATACCAGAACGCGTTGTTTTGTCTGTTTTCCTTGACACACGTTGTTGTTACGAGGTCATGTTCAATCGTGCTCTTTGGATCTGTTGTAGAGACTAACTGCTCAGGAGAGAAAATCTCGAGAGAGAGAGAAAAAAAGTCTTTTTGAAAGAAGACATTGTGCTGTCATGTTTCATCTGTGCATGTAATAGAGCACTAGCACAAGTCCTCCAGATCCCAGAGTCTCTAGCATGTGTTCCCATATGTTACCCTTCTCTTACCAGGCACCATTCCATATGAAACTCCCTTGGTGTAGAGGCATTGCAAATTAAGCCACGAGACAGTGGACGGCAACTAGTAATGATGTTAATGGGAATAATAGGACTGACAGTGCCAATAACTGTGGTCTTTTTTTATGGTCCCAGAGAAACATTTTGTGGCTGTAGAGACAGAGGAAGGACATGCGCCAGGGATTTGGTGTGGGTTTTGGGCAAAATCCCCAGTTTTGCTAACGTTCCAGAACCTCTGTAATCTTTGCTAATTATTCCCATAAGTTTCATCAAGATTAGCCTTGATGAGCCTAAAACCAGCTCTCAACTCTCACTGGTAATTAACACACACTTTCCTACTACCTATGTGCTTTCCTCATTCTACTTTTACAGACCTTTGGAACATGTCATAAAGTCTTTTGAAAAGGATAAAAAGGCTGATTTGATGTGTGCTGTGGTAAAAGGGAGGGGGAGTTAAATGACTTCTGGTTCTCACAGACCGCTTTTTAATTTAAATAGGCTTTTCTTAAAACTGACCATACAATAGCTGAAATTGACAAGCATTTTGAACAGGCCAGCTTCTTCAAATGTATTTATTTTTGTTCCTGCATACCTTGTACCCAAAACATGGTCCAGATTTTCTGCTCACTCCCAGCTCCCTGAACACCTGTAACCAGTATTCAGTGTCCATCAATGAGCTTTGGTCAGGTGTGTGATGGCTGTCGACTGCCTGGTAGACTTGTGGCATTGTGTGTCTGAGCCCAGTCCATAGGAAATTTGCACAGTAGTCTGATTAAATATTATGGACTAGCATCATATCCAGGGTGATTACTCGCATTTTTTCCAAGGGTAGATTCTATGAAACACTGATCAGGATAAAGCGATTACTGACGATGAACAGACAATGATGATTAGAGCTGAAAATTAGCTGATCTTTTATTGTTCAGTTTTCTATTTAGAATCATCTAATTCTTTTTAAATGTAGGTCTACTTGCAATAAAATAATTGTGTGTATGTATTATCATATCAAATATTTCAATAATACAATATTATATTAAATCCAATAAATTTATATTAAAATATTTATACAAGGTTTTTTTGTGAAGTGTGCATATACTGACATACTAATAGATGCTGTAAAATAACAGGAGCTCCTGAATAATATAGCGTTATGGTATCGCAATACCAAGATGCTAGTTCAATTTGTATTGCAATTCAATTCTGTATCATATTATTTTATAAATGTCACAATTCCAGATTTTTTTTACATTTTGTTACATTTCTGAGCAAGCTTGGCAAATAATTTCCTCCTACCACAGAAGATGCTGTGCTGCCTGCCAATGTGTAAGGAGTTTAGAGCACACCACCTGCAGGATTATAGAGGAATGGCAAAATTGTACCCCTTCAAATGCAATAATGTATAAGTTTAATTGTAGAAATATATTTTATCCATGAAATATGACAATGTTTCACTTGAATAGAATATTTAATTTTGCAAGTTAAATTTATTTTGGCGTCAGTGTGGTAGTACATGCATGGTCACACAAAATGATCACAATATTTACCTGATTTTATTTGTTTATTTTTTCCCCTCCATCTTTAAAAGCTACAAGCAGCTAAGTTCACTACCCACCTTTTCAGTAACTCAGGTTATTACTGTGACCTACTTTACATTGCTTTGTGACTGTCTTCTATTTTAATAGAATCTGATCAGATTCCTTCAAGTTCCTCACATAGGCCAATGATTTATTGACATAGATGTGCGTATCACCTGTATCACATTGGAGATGGTCTAAGGGATGTCCATGACTAAAGCATAGTACCTTGGTGCAAGTTTTCATTTTTTGCACTTGGCTAATAGTGTTGCTCTTCCCACCGACTTCACTGCTATCCAGTTTCCTGAGCCCAAGAGCAATATCAGAATCATTGTGGCTGTGTTGTCGCATTGAGGGCTTGGAAACATGATCATGGGTTTGACCTCATCCTGCCAGTGGGCCCCTCTCGCTTTATTCACACAGTTCTACTGCTTATCCTTCAGTTTTGACATCTGGCAGATTTCATCAAGTCATACCTACACATTTGTCAATGTTTAACTGTTCGTTCTAGGATCTTTTTTAAGATATGTATTTTTCTCCCTTTTGGTACAATGAGTTGCTTTTGTGGTGTTCCTGCAACGCTAAATCACTCTCCGTGCGGGAGGGAAATTTGTTTTTAAGCCGAAAGTCTTAGCTTGTCTCCTTTCATTTAAGCACGATAGAACAGGGTATAGAGACAAGGTCTTTTGGGACAAGGGATGAGCCAGTCTTTTGCTCAGATGTTTTCTTTAAGAAAATGGTGCTGTGACGTTATGTCTGGAGATTCACTCCCTCCCCCCCCCCGCAAATCTTTAACACGAGTTTTAAAGTCTAATGGAATTAGGTATTACAATTTTAATGTACACCCCTCCCAAGGTAACACACTTATTAATCCTAATATTAATTAATACTAATGCACTGCCTGTAAATTTCATGTGGTACATACATGGTTAATGCTCATGTGGCCCCACAAGGTCTTGCATTTCTTTTCTCTACCCCACACAAATTCCACCAAATTTATCCACTTCAAATCCTGGAAGACTGTGCTTTTGTGTGCTCACATGGACACACATACATTTGTTTGTATGTAAACAGTTGTGTACTTTTGCTCTGGGTGGATATACCAAATTAATTCTCCATACCACTGATGTCATCAGCTCAATTAGTTCTTGTTTTTTTAGTTTCCTTAGATTCATGTCTCCTTTTCTGGATTCATGATTTAAAATTTGTGGAATGCGTTTTTACATTATGGCTTTGGATTGTTTCCGAGAACACTTGACCCCGAGGTCTGGTTCTTGCTGTGCCACTGTAAAAGGTGGTCTCCAGAATGATGCAGTGTACTTGGGCACGGATCAAATCAGATATGGAAACCAATAATACCTGAAAATGGGAAATGAATGCAATGTCATCAGTGCCTGCTTGTCTCCTCCGTAATCTCCTCGTGCGTGTAGCACACGTCAACCTCATCCTCTGACTTACACGGCCATGAGTAGGAAGTAGAAAGGAACAGGGAAAAAATGGTCAAGAACAGTGCTCTCGCTTTTGAGAGATATCAATATTAGGGATAGAATGAAGATTGATGTCCTCATTCTCTTTTTCTCCTTGTGTTAATGGCAGCTTGAAAAGCAACTAGGTGCATACTGCTACCTGTTGATGAAAATATGCAAGTGTACCCGCATATGGAGTAAAATTATGTAAATACTGTGCAGTGTCCGAGAGGGATGGTGGGGTAATCATTCATGGGCAGGGTACAAATCAATCGTGCCCAATGTGAAAGTTTCCTAACTGTCTTAGTCGTCATGCTACATTCCAAGTTGGCAGTGTCCTCCACTTATTTGCCAGATAATTAGCTCCATTCTCTCACTCTCTTTGGTTGCATGGTTCTAGAAAATGGAATTGCTAGGCTGCAGGCTCTGCTCGGTTAGACTGTCTGTGTGCTGTACAGTCGGTTTAAGTTCATCGATCACACACAACTCTTGCTGTTTCACTTGTGACCTGATTGTTCTTCCCTTGTTGGAATGAGGCCTTGCATTCCAATGTTCCTACGTACCCCAAATCTCTTAATACATAACAGAAAGCCCCTGCTCCTTCCAGCTAAATGCTCGTTTGTCAGCTGTATGAAAGTGAATTCATAGTTTCTATGACAATTTTGAAACAAGATAAACGTTTTACAATGAGCTGACCTGGGAAGTGGTGTATGCAGGGAGCTTTTGTGTACAGAGACAAAGCAGGAGACGGCACACTGGGGAGGGAGATGGAGCCAGACGAAGAATGAGAGGCCAGATCCATGTTGTAGAATCTTCCCGGGGCTTCTGGGTGAATGTTCATGGATGACAATCTTTTGGAATGTTCACCAGTGGGGAGTTTTAATTGGCCAGACTCTCTGCCTGGTTTTGTAATCAGGGGTGAACTAGAAACAGAAGAGCTGTTTTATTTATTTTATTTTTTTGCCTTGCTGAACACACAATATTAAAACACCTTTCATATAAACAGCTATTAACCAGGATTTCCCACAATGCCTTCTGTTTCATCACAAGTTGTCTAGTTTGTGTTGTCTCGCTGCCATGTGCTCTGATTAATACATTTTGGAACTGTACTATGTGTTAATGAGAAAATGAGAGAAGCTGTAGCCTTTGCTTTGCTACAATATCATCTTGGTTAATGATCACAAGGCTGTCTAGACTGCGAGGTCTGTGATTAAACACATGCTGCTCTAATGCTGACTTTTTGAAAAAGCACTAGATGGACTCTGTTTCTGCTTCTGTATATTCATTTTTTTTTTTCTCTCAACTACGTGCCATCTGAAAAAAAAATCGGGTTGCTTAGTGTTTTGACAGCTGTGTTTGGCAAGAGATTTTAATTCGTGATTTATTTAAGGAAACATTTTACACACATGCTTTCCAAGGACTTGTGGCTGTGTGCTCTACTGTAAAACATATTTTTTTGCAAGTTTAATTCCTGATTCCCAAACCATCTTATAAGTGAATGTTAATGTTTTTTTTTTTTTTTATTATTATTTTTATATATACATTAATCTTCAGTCTCTTATAAACATTCATCCTAGTCTATATTTTACTTAATTTTAAAGTACTAGATGTACTCTATGCACCACCATTAGTTCTACACTTTTTACACTATAAAACACTTGGATTTAAAAAAAAATAAGAGACTTAATGGGAAAGGTTGAAGCCGAATCATGATCATATAATAAATAATGCACTTTCTGACCTTTCTTCTTGTCCATATTGTGAGTGCAGGGGACTTGTTGGTGCCTTTCTGAAAGTGCCTGACCAGTGCAAATGTCAGCTGTATTGTTTGGTTTTTGGAAATCCGTCTTGTTAATTTGCTAAAATTCGCTAAAATAGCACCTGCCCCATGGGGTATTACTGCACCCTTACAAATGCTTTTTTTGATTGGAAGTGGTAATTCTGAGGACGGCCAGAAGCCGAAAATGTACAGCAGTGAAGAGGATTCTGGGTATCCGCAGTGTGCTGTGTGAACCTGTACTTAATGGAGAAGTGACAGATGGGGTGTATGTAAAATTGTGTTGGGAATGGAAGGAGGATTTGGGAAATGGAAGAGCTTTGGTAATAACGCTGCTCTGCTAGAGTTAGGTTCTCAGCTCATTATTTTTTCATGGTGTCAGACTTTAGGAATGTGGCCAGTTCTATTGGAGTTGCTTTTAAGGATTGTATGTTGTTTTTCGCCAGAACAGTTTGTACTCTTTTCCAGTTTCTTATGTTCATTAGCTTCTTCTTAAGATAGCCAATGCTAACCAACGTATCTGTTAAAGTGAAACAACTCTATTTCTTGAGTGGAATTGAGTGAAAATGTTTTGCTTGATGTTATGAACTATTGTAAAATCCAGTCTTTGTCATACTTTTTATTGCAAGCTATTAGTTATTATAGTGTGGGGGAAAATCTTCTAAACTTGATGTTGCTAGTATTTTCAAGATATTGGAGAGAAACAAGGGGAGAAAAAAAACAATGCCCATGCTAATCGGCTCCATATGAGCTCTTGGGCTCTAATATTGGTTTCAGGTTACAATCATCCCTTTTTAATACACTTCTACTGAGGTGGAAAGTCCACATTGAACATGTTGTAAATGTGGTATAGAGCTCTAACAAAAGCATCAGTTTGCTAAGGGAAAAAGTCATTTTTTACCATATCAGGATTTTAAACAAAGGACGCAAATTTGTGTAGAACATAAAGAACCATAACCGATAGAATACAGCACGATAGAATATCTATTTTACTTTATTCCATGTTGTCTTATGATAAAGGTTTTGTACCCTAAATTGCAAACGCTTGTGGACACACAAACATCACACCCATATGTGCACTTTACCCCAAACTTGTGGCATACTTTACGAATCACACAATCATGTATAGAATATCTTTGTATCCTGTAGCATCCCAAAGTTCCTTCACTAGAACGAAGAAGCTCAAACCTGTTCCAGCATGAAACTGCCCCGAGCGCTATAAAGACATGGTTTGCTAAGGTTGGAGTAGAAGACCTGAAGTGGTCTACACAAAGCTCTGACCTCAACCCCACAGAACACTTTTGGGATCATTTGGAATGCCGACTGCTCACCAGGCCACTTCATTCGACATCAGTGCCTGATAGAACGGTATAAGGGGGGTGGGGGTTGTTCATAAAACGTATATGGTTATGATGCTCTGGTGTCTACAATTTTTCAGCGGTATAGTGTGTGTAGTAATTCCTAGAGTTTACAGACGATCTTTGTATGTGGCTACATGAGATGTTTGGGAGAAGGAGGTTGTTCTGAGCAGCCTATAGCTCGTAGAGCAGTGCTTTGGGGGAATGCAAGTGACTGATGTACACACTCAAAATGCCTTAAGGCCACACAGCGAGGCGAAAGAGATGGAGGACAGAGAAATATTGCTCCAGCAGCTGGAGCAGAGGGAGAGAAGCACTGAAGGCAAACAGTGTTGTCTTGTCCTGACAAGAAAGCCAGATTTTGTGAGAGCAGCATAATATCTATGATTTACAAATCAAATATCCAGCTTTTATCTCCTGTTAATGTTCCTGCAATGTTTCACTCTTATGCTTATCCCTTTAATCTAAATTCTTCAGTCTGCACCTAGCGCAACAGGAATGTATGTGGCGCTTCTCTGCTTTCAGGAGGGTGTGTTTATCATTACTGTACAGGAGGTGGGGGGGGGATGTTCCCTGACAAATGGGAGTTTCACTCCCTCAGTAGTAATTGTAGCTTATGTTAAGTCAAAGTGAGAAGTAAGATATGGCTGGGGGGGGGGGTTTGCTCTTGAGTTTGTTTTTGTAGGTGTACACATTGCAGTGTTCTCCTAAAGCATGGGCTGAGATCATAATTTTTCTGTTAACCCTTGTCTTTATAGCATTTGTGTTGGTATTTAGGATCTGCTACATAAGAGTTGCTAATGCATATGAAGCCAGTTCTAACCAAACAAAACCCAAGTCAGATTTCACCTGTTTTAGTTGATCTTGCCGTTCAGTTGAATATCAGGTGTGGCCTTAGCTTGATTGAAATAAAAATCTGCAGCAACTCTGGCTCTTTGCAGACAATAATGAATGTTCCGTAGACAGACAACAAGGGGAGCCCGTTACTCCGTCTTTCTCGTAAGAGCACGTTGATGTGGCGGCTGTCACAGTTTTATAGCGGCTGGCAACCTGAAATAATCCCCTTGAGAATTTATGACTTCTGACTCAGTAGGCCCAGGGCTGGTGGAAGAATGTGTAAGTTGGTGTGTGTGCATGCAGGCGGTGGGTCTGCGGGCCAATGCCCGTCAGGGTCAGAGTGCACGGCCTTTCTCAGAGGAGTGGCTGTTAACCTCTGACCCTAATGGTTAAGCTTGGAAGCTGGTTTCTTTGAGGGATGGGCATTGAAGTCTGTCTGAGTTCTGGAGAAAGGCTGGGGGCATAAAAAGCATGAGGTTAGGTTGTAAGGGCATGTGAGCTAATTTAGGTTTCACCCACATTCCTCTTTCTACCAAAATGGACTGTAGCTGAAAAATGCAGGATATAAACAGGAACTGACTTTGTTGTTAATGAGGAACTGATACAACTCATTAAGATTTATTGTGAGAACACTTTCCACTAAGTATACATGATGAAAATAGAGAAACTTTACAGTCTTATTTAAAAAGTTACACTTTTTAAATAACCTGTTTTTGTGTGCATCAATGTTTTTTATATTCTGTTGCTAGTGCTGATTATTATTATTATTATTATTATTATTATTATTATCTGTTTTGTTTTTATTATAGAGGGAAACAAAGTTTTAAGGTCCAGATAAGGTGCAGTAGATTTCAACATTGTTTAGAACAAGGTACAAAATGAAAAAGCATGATAAGAATTGCAGTGAAGGCTGGAGACGATGGCCTTTGATCAGTTTTAAAGGATTATTAAAATTTTTTTTAAATAGCCACAACAGGAAATTTGAAGCGAAAGTAAATGAAATAGGAAATTTTTCAGACTTATTTTTGTTTAACTGTGAACAGTGATAAATTATTCAGACATGTAGGTTCCTGCTTTGTAAGGATGCCTCTATACCGCTTTTTAAGATGGGCTGTGGGGAAGAAAGAGGTCGATTACAGCACCTTATTAAATGATGACCTGAAGAAAACTTTAATTTGCTGTGTGATCTACTGAAGTGTAAAATTAAACTGAGCATACAGTGCAGGGAGAAAATAAATCTCCACGTTCCTTAAAACTTGTAAAACTCTTGCTTCAGTTAAATTTTTTCTTTTGTGAATCTTTGATTATTTTGGCATCTCATCTCTGTTAATCAGTTAATCTGTCATAATTAAAAAAAAATTCTGTTGTATTTATTAATTTTATTAATTAATTTTAAAATAAATCATTAACATTAACAGGTGCTGGCGGGTGCTGCTATTAGTGGCGAAGGAAAAGAGATGGAAAGAGTAATTAATCATTACGGAGTAAGCGAGTTTTAAATCGGATGTGCGCATTACTGGCTCTGTAGCTGATGGTCACGCCTGGGCTGATGGGAATTGTAGTTCCCGCTACCTCCCCATTCGCTACATTCGCCTGAACAAACGTTTCTCAGAAGTCCTATCATTTTACCGTCATGCGACCACGGTATTATTGAAATAAAGTGTTATTGCGGTACGACGGAATTTCAATACCGTTACATCACTACTAATGAGTAACAGTATTAGTTAGATTAGATGAGTAAGTATCTCACATTACATTGCATCATTACTTTCTAGCATTACATATAACTTAACAAAAGAAAATATATTTGAGCATTCTCACGGGTCCAGATCAACAGATGAGATGATGGTCCTGAAACATGTCACATTAATCTTTTTGTAAGCCATTTGCCATTTTACTAGGATTTAGTGAAAAGTAAGATTTATTACTGATTGTTTTTAACAATCCTGGGCTACTTTGTTACTATCTCTCTTTGACAATATTTCTTGCACTATTAATTAAACTTAGAAGCCAAAATTTAGCCAATGGTCGAACATACTGGAATGTATCTAATGGATCGGTAAAAAGACAATTATGATCAGGAGTTTTAATGACGCAGAAGTCGAACCAGCGTGGGAATTACAGCAGGAAAATTCCCAGCAATATCACCGGTAAGGCAAAAATGGCCACAAGCTTATAGCATTGCATGTGGACAGCTATTGAGCATGATAAAGTTTGAGACTGATGGGAAGAGGGTATGCAGGCTTGAGTTACAGTTGTACCACTTTGTCATTGAGCAAATAATGCCTGAAGGTTCCTTAAGGTTTTTCATTTTAAACAATATTGTCCACACTTTCTCACACAGCACAGATTTCTTCATTCTTGCTCCTTAACTTTTTTTAGACTGTGGCCTGCCACCACTCGTCATTCGTAGTCTAATAGTTAACAGCAGTATTTTTGGCTGTTCAAAGTTTTTGAACTCCTACACACACTCACACAAGTTATATTGGGAGATGGTGATTGTAACGTCGCTTGATGTTTTTATCCAGACTGTCACCAGTGGCTGGCACCCCCACAAAAATAAATCGAAAAGGCATGCAGCAATCTGAGAGACACTCTCTACTCCTACATCTGGCTGCCCAGCATGATGGCACAGCAGGGCTGCATTCAGTAGCGAGAGTGGAGACAATTCATCAGACTGTTTATCTGTTGTTCGTTCATGACTGTTTCACAAGCACTCTTCATTGCATTCAGCTCTACTCTACTGTGCCCCTGTACTCTTACACCCGATCAATAGTCAATGTACATGGATGCGCACACCAATATGCAGTTGAAGTCAATTGTAGAACAACAAAAAGTAAAATTAATACATTTAACACTGATTATTAAATTTGGTAAAAAAAAATTTCATTTAATTCCTTAAGTATTTCCTGTTATACAACTCGTCCCATGTCATGCTAACTAACGTAAGTTTGCCTTTCGAATTTTGACCTGTGGAAGTTCTCAGGTAAATTCATCCCAGGTGGAATCTGTCAGTATTCCATCTTCATTATAAGCTAACTTGAGCAAAGATCAGCTAAATAAGTTTCTTGTGCACATGGCTAAAAAGGATTTCAAATGTTCTGCCTGGTGCATTGGTATCAGTGTAACTATGTAGTTAGGTTTTTTTTTTTTTTTTGTATTGTTTGCATTTGAATTGGTTGAACATTGCCATTCTTCTATAATAGTTCACTCATTGGCAGACAGCACAGCTTTTTTGGATTCTGATTAATTAGAATTTATTGGGTGGGAATGTGTTGGAGAAAGGGTTGTGTTGTTACCAGAGGGAAATTCACTGAGTTTGTGTTTATATAATTTTTAAGACAATTTCTACTGTTTCCTCAATACGACTGATAATGGAGTAAATTAAATTTTATTTGTATAGCGCTTTTAACAGTTCTCATTGTCGCAAAGCAGCTTTACACAATTAAATTATGGAAGTTTGTATGGAATGTGTAAGAATCAGAATGATCAGATTGTCCCTGAAAACTCCCTGAGATGGCAATAGGAAGAAACCTAAAGAGAAACCAGACTCTACAGGGAACCCATCCTCATTTGGTTGAAACGGATAGCAGGGAACTGCAGTCATAGTGTGAATTGGGAGGCTGGAAGTTCAATAAAACAGTTGAGTCTCGTGACTCTAGTAATGGGCTAAGTATGGGTAAGTTTCTGTGGACAGCTCGAAGCACAACCATTTACTAGACCCAAGGTTCTTTTCCACTTTCTTAAAAAAAAATCGATCCTGTGTGTTTTACTTGTGTTACTCAGGTTTTTCTGCCCGGCCCCTCACACTCCCTTTGCCCCATACAAAGAGCTAAGTGTTAGGGAGAAATATGAAGGTGGAAGGGATTTTATGGTTCATGTGCGTGTACGTAGGCCATTGGGGAAGGGGGCTCATGTACTTGAGCATGGACAGGATAGTATGCAAATCATTTGTTTGCTGCAATGTGGTTTAATGAGATTGTATACTTTTTTCCCCTGTATGATATATTTAATCAATTCAAATCAGACATGAGACGTGGATGTTGTTGATGTGAGCTGTGGAACTGTGGCTTTGAGCATCATGATAATCCCTGGGTGTTTGCTGTTGTGGTGTTAGTACTTGATCATCACTTGCTTTATAGTTTCGTCACTTTTTTGTGTTAATTCCTCCTCATTGCAAATGTTTGAAGGACCAGACAAGCTAATAAAATCAATGTCTGCTCAAAAACAGTTTTTACTACTGTCATGAAATCAAATGAAAACTGTTGCTTTATTATACATGCTCGCTTTCAATCACATCCATTTACGCCCGTTTTTTTTTCTGCAAGCCGGGGTCACTTAAGCAGAGTCGTAAATATTGTACAGCAGCCTGTTTGGCTCTCAGTAGCAGCCGTTGCTGTGAATGAGTGGAAGTGTCTGTCTGTAGACTGGAGTAGCAACAACTCCAGCAGGCTGGCAGGGAAAACCAAACAGCCTGTCAACTGAAAGGCCCCTTGTGTTGTCCCTAAATTCCAGCACCCACATTAAAAAGTTAGAAAAACAAAACATTATTGCAGCTGTAACTACGCCGTGACTCCCACTCCCCCTGTACAGTGACAGTCAGTGCGTTTTGCACCCTCTTGCACTTGTGGATCGGCTGAAATGTTGGACTCTGATCTGTGAATGTCAATGCCATGTTTAAAACTCTCAGTACTTCAACACTTCTCCACTGAACAGTACTACTCGCCACGTCTTGGCAATGGCAACAAATCCAAATGCAGACCTGTCAGTAGCCTGGCCGAGCGACCGTGCCACATTTAAATCACATAAATCTCTCTGTGAAAGTAAGCCTATTTTTTTTTATTTTATTTTAATGAGATGTAGCAAGTTATTTTATTATAGATGTCCATTCACATTCTAGCCTGAGAATAGGGTTGGGTACCGAAACCCGGTGCCAATACGGCACCGGTACCTATAGAACCGGTATGTACCGGACCGAAACAGAACGCGAATTTCGGTGCCTCATTTCGGTGCCACTTAAATGCCTGAACTGTCGATTGAAATATATTTTTGTAGATGAATAGTTTATTAGATTAAATAAAAAAAATTAAAAGCACAAATCATCCGGAAACGAGAGACCATCCGACATGCGCGTGAATGCAGCAACTAACGTTACACTCGCTCTGACGGCAGCAGGCGGTCTACCGATAGCTTAGCATGCTAAATTAAACAACTCTCGTTAGAATGCCCAAAACTAAACGGTCGAAAGTGTGGCTGTATTTCACAAGAAAGGATTCCGACACCGCGACGTGCAGCGAATGTCTTACAGCAGTTGCGTGTAAAGGCGGAAACACGTCAAATCTAATGAAACATTCAAGGGCAGACGGAATAAAGTTAAAAGCATACGGAGGCACCGTGTTTAAAAGCATACGGAGGCACCGTGTTTTCTTGCGGACAACAGCTGGCGCTATCAGTGTGGACGACCCTCAGCGCCAGTCACACCAACTGTAGCAAAAAGGAGTCACTGATTATGATGACGTCAGCAGACTTTCCGCAGGTTAGTAGTAGGATAATGTAATGTTAATAGCAAAATGCAGATCTTGCATTCATGCTAACAAATAGTCAAACGATTTGTAAAAAACTAATGTAACATGGATTCTGTTTATAATTATGGCTTTCCAGTTAGTACTAGTAGCACTACAACACTCACCCCATTTACCATTGTAAAGAAGGCTATGCATGTCCTGTGCAGGGCAATAAGTCAGGAAAGGTGTCGTATTTTGACAGAAAAGGCAAATATGGTGAAATTTCTGCAAAAGAATTGCTAAAATTTGAAGCTTACATATTCATATATACTTTAAACTTTTAATATATTGTTAAATTTTAAGCATAAAATTTTGTTCAATAAAAATTCATTCTTGAGTCATCCACTATAATTTTTTGGCTTAAAAGTATCGGTTCAGGCACCGTTTTGGCACCGGTACCGTTTTCAAAGTATCGATTTGGCACCGGTATCGAAAAAAACCCAAACGATACCCAACCCTACCTGAGAATACTGAAAACATTGAGTGATAAACCCGGTCTTTAATGTCTGCACACTGTCCAAACATAGCTACATTCAAGTAAGAAACAATGAGATTAGGTGCAAACCATACAAAGGTTAAGCCATTTGGCTCCATAATAATGATGATAATTAATCAAAAGGCAGTCACTGACTGACATCACTGTGTTAACAGATTGAAATCTCAATACATTTTAAAGATCACTTAAATTTGGAGAGAGAGAGAGCAGAAGTTTAGAGCATAGAACTTTGATTGGAAGATAAGTCGGCAAAACAAATGAGCATAGTTTCAGTGCTTTCTGGACTTCCACTCATTTGTGGCAGTTGGTGCGGTGATGTGCATCATTCGAGAAGACATGCACAAGTTCAATAGGTCCGGCTAAACCGGTCTTGTTTCATAATACCTTTTTAGGAGTTGAACAAATCGGTAGCCTATATACCTAGAACAGGACGCTTGTCCAGGCTATTTGCTTTTACTCCTAGCTGTGTGTTTTCAGGCTAGCAAACACCTGTGAGTGTTTATATTAAATAAAACACTTCCTGCTGATGTTCACTAATCAAAAGTTATTATTTGACTTATTTTTTTATTTCAACTAGATATGTGCTTCACAGTTGTAAGTCATCTCCGGCTTTAATCAAAGCGTGTACTACTCATTCCGGGTCCCATCTCTGGTTCCAACACGCATCTACTCTGCAGATCAGTTAGTTTGACACAGGCATGTGCTACCTAATGTGCAACCTCATTGTCTGATGCTGTCATGCAATGAACTGACTTGATGAATACAAGGGGAAAGTGAAGACTGGTTTAGACACTTTGCATTGTGCAGAGTAAACTAGAAATGATTTCAGGACTAAACTCTTAACTAAAGCTCATTGTAATTAAAACTCTTTTTTTGCGCTGATTGCTGGCATCAGTTTTTTTGTTCTTTTTAAACAGGAACATCAGAAATGATAAAAAAAAAAAAAGGTTCCTGTCATCTCTGCATTTTTTTTTCCAGTTGCTGTCTCCATCTTTCCAACAAATCAAAGTCAAAGTTTTTTTTATTTATTTCCAAACTATACAGAAAAAAAACACAAGAAAACACAACAAAAGAGAACACAAAAACCAACCCCCCCATCCCCCCCAACACCAGACAAACACAAGGATGCCATAACAATCACATGTCCATAAACTTTTTTCAATTAAATAAAATAAGTAAATAAGTAAGTAATCTTCCCCACACACTTCCTTTACAGGACAATAATATCTGCGTTCAGGCCCTCAGCAAAAGTTAAGAAAGGCTGCCAAATATCATAAAATGTGTCAGTAGACCCTTTAACTGTATACCTAATTTTCTCCAATTTAAGGCAGTCCATCACTTCCCTTATCCAGTGGCTAAATGTTGGTGGATCAGGGTCTTTCCATTTAGTCAGAATTAATCTCCTAGCTAAAAGGGAACAGAAGGCCAATATTTTAATTTTCCTTTGGTCAAAAAATTTTCCTTTGTTTTCTGGAGGCACACCAAACAATGCTACAAATGGAGTTGGCTCGTCTGTCTCTCCAAATATTCCAGAAAAAGTATCGAAAATCTTGGTCCAGAACATGTAGAGTCTTGGACAAGTCCAGAACATATGCAGCAGAGTTGCAGGAGCCTGTCTGCATCTGTCACATGTGGTGTCTATATCAGTTTTAATCTTAGAAAGTCTAACTTTTGACCAGTGTAGACGATGCACAATCTTAAACTGTATTACAGCATGTCTAAGGCAAATGGATGATGAAAAAATTCCCTGTATTATTTTGTGCCAGATTTCCTCTGAAATTGGTTCATCTAAATCTGTCTCCCATTTATTCCTGAGTAAGTCTAAGGGTGTTGAATCATACACATTGAGTATTTCATAGATCCTGCGTATAGTTTGTTTTTGGACTGATTTACATTCAAATATTGAATCTAATAAAGAAAGTGGAGGGCATGATGGGAAATTATTAGAATTCAGTGCCACAAAATTCCGAAGCTGCAAATACCTATAAAAGTGTGATTTTAGGAATGTCGTATTTCTGTACTAACTGTTCGAAGGATGCAAAATTTCCATCAATATAAAGTTCAGACAATGAGATCAATCCATTTCTAGCCCAAGTTTTAAAAGCATCATCCATCATAGATGGAACAAACATGTAATTTTCAGCAATTGGGGCAGCCTGTGGTAATTCTTTAAGAGAAAACGATATTCTGAATTGATTCCAGATTTTAACTGAATGTATAACAACTGGATTAGAGGTCAAACTAGAGATTGGTTGAATAAGTGGTATTTTAGAACACACTAATGCTATTAGAGAGGTGGGTCTAACTGAGGCCGCCTCCAGAATTGTCCATACAGGGGGATTAATGTCATTGTTTAACCAGAACATCAGTGCTCTTATATTGGCTGCCCAGTAATAGTACATGAAATTTGGAAGGGCCATCCCTCCTTTTGCACGAGGTCTCTGCAGTATACTTCTTTTAATTCTTGGTGTTTTTTTGTTCCAAATAAAGGTTGAAATATGATTATTTAATTTGGAAAAGAAAGATTTTGTTAAGAATAACGGAAGGCACTGAAAAATATACAGAAACTTGGGCAATACACTCATTTTTATTATATTAATTCTTCCACCCAATGAAAGATGGAGGTGGTCCCAACGCTCAAGATCTTGTTTTAGATTGGATAAGAGAGATGGATAATTGGCTCCGAACAAGTCTTTATGATCATGCGTAACCCAAATCCCAAAATATTTAAATTTTTTAGGGCTAATTTTAAAAGGAATTGAGCTTAAAGATGACAGACTGACCCAATCACCAACAGGCATTAGTTCACTTTTCTGGATATTAACTTTATAGCCAGATATTTTGCCAAACTCTGTAAGTAGAGTGACTAACTTGGTTAAATTTGTCAGGGGCTGTGACAAGTATAATAACATGTCGTCTGCATAAAGCGAAACCTTATGTTCCAATCCTGCCCGTCGAATACCCTGGATATCGGCTCTTTGTCTCAAAGTCAAAGCAACTGGTTCCATTGCGACTGCAAATAGAAGTGGAGACAGAGGGCATCCCTGCCTCGTGCCACGTTGAAGCTCAAAATAAGCAGATATGCTGTTATTAGTACGCACAGCGGCTAATGGAGACGTATATAAAAGTTTTATCCATGATATAAGCTTATGACCAAATCCAAATCTCTCCAGAGTATTAAAAAGATAACCCCATTCCACACGGTCAAATGCCTTTTCCGCATCCAGTGAGAGAACTACCTCCGGTGTACCAGGTGGAGAGGGGCCGTAAAGAATATTCAAAAGTCGTCTGATGTTAAAAAAGGAATAACGATTCTTAATAAACCCTGTTTGGTCAGGTGATATGATGGAGGGCAACAACCCTTCTAAACGGCACGCAAGGACTTTAGCAAGCACTTTGGCATCAGTATTAAGAAGGGAAATTGGACGAAATGAGCTACACTCAAGAGGGTTCTTGTCTTTTTTAAGGATTAATGAGAACTGCCTGACGCATGGTTGGTGGTAGGGATATGTATATTATTGAAAAAGTCCTCCAGAGAGAGAGTATCGACACATGAATCGGAAGTATATAGTGACAAAAATTTTGGAAACATGCATTAATTTTAAGGCTATCAGTATTTTTTAAGCCTTGCTCATTGTTAATTACAGGGATGGACTGATTGGCAATCCTTTGTCTTAGCTGATGAGCAAGTGTTCGCCCAGCCTTATCTCCATGCTCATAGGACATATGTCTTGACTTAGAAATAAGATATTCAGCCTGCCTTGTTGACAGGAGATCAAACTCAGTCTGCAAAAGTATACGCTTTTTCATTGTGTCTGCAGAGGGTAGGTAACTATATAGTCTATCTAGCTTCAGTATCTCATCAGCCAGTTCTTTAAGGCGTGCAGTGTCATTTTTATTCTTCCTTGCGCAATATGAAATTATCTGGCCTCGTAAATTTGCCTTAAGTGATTCCCATATAGTTGAAGAGGACATCCCTGGTGTTTGGTTGATCTCAAGGAATAATGTAATCTCAGAGGAAATGAATTCAATAAAAGCTTCCTCTGATAGAAGTAGAGAGTTGAACCTCCAGGGACGGTAGCTGGACTGTATATCGGGGATACGCATTTTCATGATTAAGGGACCATGATCAGATATAACTATAGCTCCGTAATGACACTTGGTGATAGAAGGAAGAAGTCTCTTGTCTAGAAAAAAATTATCTATACGGGAAAAGGTCTTATGAACAGAGGAAAAGAAGGAATATTCTCTGGAAGTAGGGTTACGAAACCGCCAAACGTCAGCTATACCATACGATTTAAGAAAAAGTTTAATTGAACGTGCTGATTTAGAAAGTGGAGCTTTTTTGGACGAGCTACGGTCTAAAACGAGGGAGAGGACACAATTCGTGTCGCCACCAAGAATAAGGTGGTGTGATGATATATCTGGTAGCCGAGAGAAAAGGTTTGAAAAGAATGCAGGGTTATCCCAGTTTGGTGCATAAATATTGGCCAGGATGACTGGTAGGGAATAAAGCTGGCCCACCACAATAACATATCGCCCCAAGGAATCGGCCTCTACACTAGTCATAGTGAATGGCGTGTTTTTCTTGAGTATGGCCACACCTCTAACTTTTGAATGGAAATTGGAACAATACATCTGTTCGACCCAACTCCCTCTAAGCTGGAAATGATCTATTGAACGTAAATGGGTCTCCTGAAGAAATGCGATGTCTGCATCAAGTTGTTTTAAATGTGCAAATATCTTTTTACGTTTCACTGGATGGTTAAGTGACTTAACATTCCAGCTCACGAAATTAACTGAGCAGCCATCCAGCACTTTGGAAGTTTTGGTAGTTGTCATCTTATGGGGAAGTGTTTATATAAATGAAATCCATAAAAGCAACTTGAAAACAAGTGTAAATTAACATGGACATCTGACAGAATAAGTCTGGTAGGAAAAAAAGAAAAAGAAACAAAAAAAACCCCAATAAACCTCCTCCCCGCTCCCCCCTATCACCTACACAAACATGGTGAACAAAATACCCTGCAAAAACTAATCCACACATTAAGTGTTTGCGTTGGGAACTCTACAGAGCCAACAGCTCCCGCTCCCGCCAAACCCACCATACAAAAGTAACTCAAATAGCGCATTGATATGTCGTAAAATCTGCGGAATAACATAGTAACAACAGTAAGAATAATAATGGTAATAACAATAGGGGAAAAAAGTAAATTAAAGTAAGCCTATTAATACCGGCAAAGATATTAAACGCTTCTCTTAAAATGCAACTAAGCAATACAAGCTCAGAGTTGAGGAAGAGTCACACCATTAATTAAGATATAAAATAATAATAATAACAGTAAGATAGATAAACCAAAAAAAAGATAAAAGTAGAGATGGAAACCTTAACGGTACACCAACAATAGAGTCAGTGATGTTTCCATGAGCAGCGAGACTATTAAGTAAATATTGTCATGTCTAGTATTATCAGTAGAAAGTCTCCTGCTCATGACTGAATAGTACCTTGTACGCCCTCTAGGAGGAGCTAAAAACAATGCAAACAAAAGGTCACTGCTCCACTGAAGCGCGGTCTAGGCTGGAAGACGGTATAGACGAATAGAAGTTAAGTGTTTGCAACATTTTCAGGGCTCTGCGGGGATAATGTTCTTCCTGATATACCTCATGGCTTCCTCTGCATCTGTAAACACCTTTTCTGTTCCGTCGTGTGAAACACGTAAACGGGCTGGGTATAGAATGCCAAACCGGACACCCTGACGATTCCGCAGTAATTTCCGAGCCTCGGTAAACGCAGCTCTGGCCTTGGCAACACTCGCAGTGTAATCCGGGAAAATGGCGACCGATTCTCCGTTAAATGTCAGCGGAGCCCGAGCGCGCGCACGGCTCAACACCTCGACACAGTCTTGGTGATAGTGAAGTTTCGCCATGATGACACGCGGTTTTCCATCCGATCTTCTTTGAGCCTGAATTCTATGCGAGTGGTCCACAAGCACATCCTTCTCCATTTGAAGTGTTTCATTCAGCAGCCTCGACACAAACACAGTAGAGTTTGATCCCTCCGTCTCAGCGACACCCACTATCCTGATATTACACCTTCTCATCCTTCCCTCCATGTCCTCGCATTTCCCTCTTAGCTCAGCTACCTCTGTTTTTAAACAAGTGACCACAGATTTTAAAGTCGTCACCTCGTCCGACCACGTTGAAAGGCCGCCTTCCACCTCCTGTATCACGGTCTTCATTTGTTCTATTTCCGAGTGAAACGCCGCCGCATTATTTATAATTTCCCTTTTAACGGATTGTATCTCGTTTTTAAGGGCGTTGAAATCATCGGCAAGCGCGTTTTTTTTAGTTCAGCCTTAATTACTGCCGAGATGTCTTCTTTTAATGAGCGAAGAATCTCGGATTTCAAGGCCTCAGCATCCATTTTCTCTGGACTGCCCGAAGGGGGTGGTGTTGCTCGAGACCGGGTGACGGTGGAACACGAAGACGAGGCGACGTTGGGCCTAGTGTTGGATGATGCGTCGTATTTATATTTGCGTAATTTTTCCGCAATTGACCCGCATATTAATTTCCCCCTTGTTTCAGAGGGTAAATCATATCAAATTTGTTGTACTGTTTTGTAAAATAAAGTGCTTATTATATAATAAAAAAAAACAAGAGTTCGGCGAGAGCACGAGCCAAATACGTCCTACTCCATTGCCATGCAAGAGCGCCCCCCTTTCCAACAAATAGTTCTTGTACATTTTCTGTACAAATCATCACATGATGGTCAGCTCCTGTGTTTAGGTCAATCCTGAGAAAGTGTGCTTGAGGATCAGACATGCTCCTATGGTGATATCTCCAGCTGAAAAGTTATGTAGCGTGTCAGCCTTGTCTGTAGTGCAGTGTACACACCCATACCTCCACCGAACAGCTCCTTGCACGTGATTTCAGTTTTGTATTATGTGGTTCAGCGTTTCTGCTTTGTTTTCATGAAAGTCACATACCGTGCACCTCATGACATTATCTAAAAATTCATCTACTGCTTCATATCTTGCTGCTAAACAGTGTTACCTGCCTAACTGCTTGCTCTTGGCTAGATTCCAACTGCTTGTGTTTGCAAATGACATTTGTGTGGAGTTAAAATGGCAATATGTAAGCTGGGAAACCTGAAACGTGCTTATCATGTTAACGCAACCTATGTTCTGTATATAGCATGAATTCTGTAGCGTTTTCCTTTCCTTTCATATGTTGTTGCATTGAAGCTTAATTTTTTTCTTTTGTCATTTACATGTAGTGGTTTAAAGGGCACTTCTGTAAGAGGCTCTGTCCTGCTTTCTGTCTGTTACAGAAGCCCATCTGAAGGTGTGCCCTCAAGGCTTCTCGTGCTGCACTCTGGAGATGGAGGAGAAGTTGAGTCAGCAGAGCCGCTCTGATATGAAGGCCCCAGTCTCCCAACTGAGCACCAACCTGCAGAACACCTTCACGCAGAGACACCAACATTTTGACCGTAAGTCTTGTGTTCTCTGTCTTACACACACACACACACACGTACCCAGAGAGAGAGAGACAGACACAAATTACAGTGAAACAGTAATTTACAAACAGCGAAAACACCAGAGCACATCTGTGCAAATACGGGAACTAGAACGGAACACATCTGTGTAACTCCATTACCTGCATTTAGGTGTATGTCTTTATTTGGAGTCACACTCGTTCCTGTTGTTTTGTCAGCCACCTTCTCAGCTCTGTTCAGTGATGTTTCACTGTGACCAAAATTCCCAGCTGGTTCCAGCAGAGGGTGTTGTGAAGCCCAATGGTGTTACATTGTGCCTCTTATTTTGCTTGAATATAAATTTATACCTTATACAGATTTTAAAAGTCGAAACTATCTTTATTTATTATGATACTTACTCAGGCTTTTTAAATAACATGGATATCAAAAGAGAAGTAAGTAAATCATACATGCCAGACCCATTAGCTTATGTCCTATTGGTTATATTTGACAAAATTTAGACAGACTGTGAACAAGAAAAGAGGAATTCAGTCAACATGCTATACAGCCAGTAGATCCTAAGGTCTAAATATTTTATTTGTGAAGAAACTGAGAGAACAAAAGTGTGTCCTACCTCTTTAACATTACAGGAAGCGCTTCAGTGCTGTTGTTCTCTCCAGGATTTGCTTCTCCAAATAACTGTAGGGTGTACTGATTATTTATTTATGCTGGTTTCCAGCGTTTCTAAGCTCAAAAATATTTAATCTATTCATGTTCGCTCATGTTCATGAAAAATGTCTACAACAAACCAGCCAGGATCTGATCTGAGATAAGCATGGAACGGTAATTCAAACACCGCTGTCCAGAGACCTACAGTGTGTTCCCAATCAGTCTTTCCACCTGTCCCACAGAGCACACATTCTCTCACACACGTACAGAAAAGCTTGTCAGACAGACCACACACACACACTTCCAGAGCCAGGCTTCCTTTCTCCTGCGCATGTGGCCGTAAATATCAAGGAGTGAGGAGGGAGATCAGATTTCTTCTTTGCCGAGGGTGATGGGATGCATGGGAACATGTGACAGGCTCTGCTGACTCACCCAAGGAGGGGAAAACCCCACACACATGCACGTATGGTACAGTTTTTTTTTTTTTTTGCTTTCCCATGAGTTGCCCTTAACTGTAAATGCAAGTTTGACTGTTTTAGAGTTGAAATTACTGGAGCTATTGCACTTTTATTAGCTGATTCACCTCGGTCAGGAGAGTGATTCCTTAGATAAACTGATGTCAGCTGTGTTCTAGTCATCAGTTATCATGCCCCATCATGCTACTAGGCACATGTTGTAAATCTATTGTTATTCACTTATCTACTCAGGGAGTAACTTAAAACTTGAAATTTGCATCCATGTCTGATCATCTGATTTATCTTTTTAAAAAGCCAGTATTCAAATACTGGAATCCGTATACCCAGTGACAAAACATGAAAAGCTAAGCAGCATTGTCTCATGCAGCAGGGTGTGCGCACCCAAGTACCAAGCTCGCAGGACAAAAGACAATGTAAAATGTTTCCATTAATGTCCAGTACATCTCCATTATACGGCTTAAATGACAATGCAAGCAGCTCAGGTACCTTGTATTTCGATTGAATTTGTTTTGCGCCAGACATAACGTTATACGTGCATGCACACACAGAATAGCATGTCTCAACAGCTTTGTGATGCTTTTTATTTCATACCGTTGCTTCTGTTGCGTGTAGATTTAATTTCCACTTTTCCTTTTTCAGTTTAGTAAATATGACTAATACTCTTACAGATTTCTAATTGCCTCCTCAAACGTAGACCATTTATTAAGCCAGTGAGAATTCCCAGCATGCTTTTGAGTATCCAAGTTGTTGCAGCATTTTAAACTCCATAGTAGTTATAACATGCATGATGTTTGCATTTTAAGCTGCACCAGAGTCCACATTGCCAACGGAATATACAGTATACTGAGGTATTAAGCTGAGATTCATCAAAGCTTTTTGCTGTGTGCATGTTTTTTTTTTCCTGTGGTAAATGATGCTTGATTGTGTCCTATTAAATACACTTCCCTCTTTTCTATTGGTTAACCAAATATCTCTTCATTAACTCAACTTTAATTAGCATTAAAGATATCTAAATAATAAAATTGCACATACCTGCTTAAATTAAGAATTTACTTAATTACATGGATTTTGTGTGTATTTGGTAGAAAATTACTGTGGGGAATAAAATAAAATTTTACAATCTGACTTGCATCATGGTGGCATATGGCACATTATGAATATGCATTTGTGTGGAAGAGAAAGTGGAGAAAGAGCATCATCTGACCTTCATCGCAGGGGAAGAGCAATTCATCAAGGAGATTTTATGGAGTGAGACACAAACACCCACACAAAGTCACTAGGTTTTGCATGTAATGAAAGTGAATGTGAGATGTAGTTTTTCTAGCAGGGTCTATATCTCTGTTGGTCAAAGAAAATTTTTAAGATGATACTGATGAATTTTTTTTAAGGTCGATGCTGGTGAAATTATGCACTCCACCCAGATGTGATTAGGAATGTGACGTTTCGAAATGCAGTGGCAGCCCCATTTCCCCCCCCCCCCCATTCCTCCTCCTTGCTCCCATTCTCTGCCCTTTGTTCCTTTTCTCTCCTTTGCTCTGCCTTTCATGCCGGTGCCAGCTCCAGGTTCTCAGTTCTTTTAAACTATTACCGTGGGAATAAGCTTAGAAGTGCTTGTCAGTGAAAATGGTGCAGACACTTTGTTTAACGAGCTAAACAACCATATAACTGTAAAATGCTAGACTCTCTTGGTGTAACAATGAAGACTAAATAAATATCACCACATGACAGCATAGTTTTACCCTGATTTTGAAACTTTTAAAACCATAAAAGAGCTGGTGAAATTTACTTGAAGTAAGTGAATTTCTCCCATGGAGTAAAGTGTTGCCACTGACATCAAACAAGTGCGCGGGCCCACAGGAACCAGCACTGATTGTATACAGTGGAGTTGAGATGTGGATGATAATGACACACCCACAATTGAGCAACCAGAACTACAAAGTAAAATATTTACAGTAAGCATTGAAGATAAATAGACATCAAGATAAAATTAACATAAGTATGCATGTTTGTTTGTGGGATGTGGTGAGAGTAGTCTCAAGGTTTCACTCATGGCTCATAATAGATCCCCTTCAGTCTGTCTGGTCTGGATAGCTGTGGCCAGGTCAGGATTGGCTACGGAATTAAAACCCCCCTACCCAAACTCTCATGTCATGCACCACAGCGGCGTGGCAGGGTGCCTGCAATCCCACAAGAAAAGAAAGGAACTCACCAACTAATTGGTACAAATGGGAAGCAATTACTGGTTAGGACAAGAAAGGTCAAGGAACATGGAATAAATTGAAGGATGAATAGAAGGGAGCATCGAGCTGTGGTGACCAGAAACCTTTTCTTTTTTTAACTTCTGTTTTCTGGACAGTACAGGCACATGTATAAATGTTAGAGGTTTTCCTGCGTAATAGTACAAGCATGCAGACCCCTGGAAGAAAAAAGAAAAAGGCTGGCCCATTCTCATGCCAAAGTTTGATGTACTTTTATTCTCTAAATGGGTAGTCTTGCATATAACTACTGGCTAATGGATAGCGCACTTTAATTGGCATACCAATGGGAGGTCTCAAACTTGTTGAATACTGATCAGTTAGCTTTCATTTAATGACGAAACATAAAAGACAGAAAGAAAAAAAAGAAACTATTTTTTAAATCAAACTTTTCAAATCAAAATTTATAGAAATCTAACTGACTCTGCACACAAGGTTTAAAACTGGTTATGTTAACATGACTTGAATAATAGCTTTTCTTGCTGTTAAAAAAAAAAAAAAAAAAGTAGTATGCAAAAACTTTGTATTTTCAAAAAAAATTGTGGTTTCTCGCTTTGCTGAATAGTGACTTGCCTCTTCTATTTCATGCATGTCTGTTTTCAACATCCTTCTATTCTGTGCTCTCTTCTTCTTCTCCACCTATTTCCTTATCTCTTACTTCTCCAAACCATAACTCATGGATCTGGTGTACAACTATCAGCTTTTGGCATTGTTTACCATGTTGGGAATAGGTTAGGAATTCGGTAAAATCGCACTAAAGAGCTCATATGCTTAAAAAGGACCGGGCTAGAATCCCTCCCTGTACGCACACGCACCACCTACCAGTTTCTGAGTCTATGCCAGCGTGAAGTGGAAGTGATAGTGCCTGGCTAGCTCAGGTATATGTGCCTGTCAAGGTCTTTGGAAGCAGTGCTGTGGTATGCCACATCATTATTTCTGGTATTACTTGGACTGATGTAACGGAGATGTGAAAACATCTGTAACACCCAGACATTTAAGTTGATCAAATTGTTGTAAATGGTGTAGTTAATACACAGACAAAGACTGCATGTATTAATACTTATTTCTGTGTATGAGTGGGGGGGGGGGTAGTTGAAGCATTTGAGTGGAATTCTCATTTTGTTCAGATTAAGGAAGTGTGGGCCATGGGGAGAGTTTCATGGGAGAGAGGGGCTGGATTATTTGTGGTGGGGAGGGGGGTTGACATTCCACAGGATGAAGTAGGTCATTGTTCCCTGTCTCCACTGAAGAGGGCTTTCTGAAGGAACTGATGAACTGAAAGCAGAGCATAGGGAATGAGAGAGGCTTGAGGCAGGGTACAGGTCCCTTTTTGGTGAAGGGGGTCTGCATTATTCAGTAATCCTATTGAAAGTTCCTCTCTGAAGGACGGAGCAGGAACAGTGCCGAGACAAAGGAAAAAGCGAATGGAATGTGACAACAGAAAAATGCCATTGATGGTGGTCAGTCTCAACTGGCTTGATGGGTGAGATGTTACCATTTAAACAGTAGGCTGCCCTTCGTTCTTCCTTTCACTCTCCCCGTCAGCACTTTTCTCCCATACTAAAACGTTATTTTCCTAGAGCTTGCAAGAAAGTGTTGGGAGAACAATGTTGGGTTGAATGGAAAAGCATTAATAACTTTGAGAATAACCCACACTTATCTAGCCTCGCTGGCAACACTAGTGGCTTTTCTGGATGTGAAAGAACAAACCTTTTTGGAATATGGAACTTGAAGTTTATGTATATATTTATTATATGAGAACCTGTGTGTGAGTAAATTTGGTTAACATCTCTAGGTTTTTAAAAGGTAAAAAAAATTGTGATGAACTTGCTTGTTTATAATTGAGGTGTTACTGATTTATGAATTCCCTTCGGTTCCTCTGACAAACATAGATGGATACATATTTTGTCCCAGTAAATAATGAACAGACTTGATCAAGGTTTGCTTAGTTTGGTATGTCCTGTCTAATCTAACCTCTATTGCTTTACTGTTCCCTGTTCCTTGTAGAGTTCTTCAAAGAGTTGCTCAACAATGCTGAGAAATCACTGCACGACATGTTTGTCCTCACCTACGGAATGATGTACATGAAGAACGCGGAGCTTTTTAAACACTTTTTTCGTGACTTGCGGCTCTACTACACATCAGGAAGCTCCGCTGTGCATCTTGACAACATGCTGTCAGACTTCTGGTCCGAGCTACTTGAGCGGATGTTCCGCCTTCTCAATACACAGCATGAGTTCAGCGATGCATACATGGAGTGCGTGAGCCGGCATACAGAGGAGCTAATGCCGTTCGGCGATGTGCCACGCAAGCTGAAACTGCAACTGAGCAGATCCTTCATCGCTGCCCGCACATTCACTCTCGGCCTGGCGCTCATACCTGAGGTGGTCAGCAAAGTGTCCACGGTGAGCATGATGATGATGATTCATTCACAAGGATAAAGGAGATCCTGAAATAGAATGTGACCTTATTATGAATTTTTTTTATTTTTTTTTTTTTACAGTTTATTATTGATTAAAAGCTCTCTACAGTAATTGAGTGGTGCAGTTACTCATCAACCTCTGCTGTAGACCTTTGCACTTTTTTTTTCTTCAGCTGAATCGGATTAACGGTCCTTCACTTGCTCAGTATTTTTTTTTTTTTGTCATTCCTTCACAGGTGAGTGCCTCTCCAAGCTGTGTGCGTGCTGCTATGAAGATGCTGTACTGCCCATACTGTACAGGTCAAGTGGCCCTGAAGCCCTGTAAAAACTACTGCCTCAATGTGATGCGTGGCTGCCTGGCTAACCAAGCTGACCTTGACACTGAGTGGAACAACTTCCTGGGTAAGGAATGGGTGTGGGGTGGACAAGGTGTGAAATTGGGTATTTCCTGCCACTTTTTTGTGACAACATATAATTTAAGTGCTGTGCATAATGACTTCTAAAGGCTAAGGCTTAGCTTGTTGCTGGACTTTTAGCGTATCCCTGTTAGATGCTGTGACTCTGCTGTGCTTCTTTACGACAAAATACCATGGACTTACCCTGACACATACACAATGTTACTGGCTAGGGGTGGCTTTGCTTACCCAATACAGCAGCTCTATGGCATCTTGTTAAGCCCACTTGCTGTTCAACAGTTCTTAAGCACGGCAGCCGGTGTTGTCCTATTAGCCAGCTCTGTGGTTCCCCCAAGTGGTAAACATCAGTTATAGCAGCGATCACAAACTGTGCGTATACACATTGTTCAGCACCAGGAATCAAGTTGCCACCACGCTCTTGTTTACCATTTCCCACCAAACGTAAACAATGACCAGTGAAGCAAAGTTCAATCCGAGTTAAACCAGATTGCTTTCAAAAAATGTTAGAATGTGCAGTGCTTCAGATCTTTCAAGTCTTTCATACTTTCCTACTTAGTCCACTCATGTGTTTGCCTTTTAGATGCTATGCTGAGTCTGGTTGATAGACTGGAGGGGCCGTTTAACTTCGAGTCAGTAATAGATCCCATAGATGTGAAGATCTCCGATGCCATCATGAATATGCAGGAGAGCAGCCTGCAGATCTCACAGAAGGTTAGTCATCACATAGAACACCAGGTTTTTAACAACGGTATATTTTACTATTAAACCAATTTAGGTAACTATTTGAGCATGTAATGATGATGATTTTAAATCCTTGCAAAGATTAAAATGTTAAAAGTATATAAAACATTTACTTAAGCCTCATTACATATTGCACATGGTTTTTCTGTGCTTCAAAATTTCTGTTTTTAATGTTCATCATTTCTTTTAATTGCATTTTACAATTTTTTTGCAATTTAATATATTTTCCGTGCAAAACTGAATAGGGCAAAATTAAAAAATTTCCTACACTGTTCCTACACTTCATACTAGGCACATGGTGACTGTGGAAAGAGAGACAGGTCACTTGACTTGTAATCATAGAATTTTCAACCTGTTTGGGTCCCTTAGGTATTCCAAGGTTGTGGGCAGCCAAGGATGCGTTCCCGGCGTTCTACTAAAGACTCTGGATTCCCTGGTCGCTTCCGACCATACAGCCCAGATACCAGACCCACCACTGCAGCTGGCACCAACATGGATAGACTTGTAAAAAAATATATATATTTTTTACGTCTAGTTACTTTAACTGTTTAACTTGCCACTGTTGGCAATTTAATTTGAAGGTAATTTTATCGAAGATGGAAAAGAGAGTCTTTTTCACTCAACTCTTCCCCCAGGTGGCAGATGTAAAGAAGAAGCTCAAGCATGCCAAGAAGTTTTGGTCTACTTTACCGGAGACGGTCTGTGCTGGGGACAAGGTCACACAGGGTGACGAGTGCTGGAACGGCACAGCCAAGAGCAGGTGAGTGGAAACAGTTCCTCACTGCCAGCAGTCTACTTAATGCAATAAGTTTCTTTGAACCGTTCTTTTATTCATTCATGTTTTTTTTTTTTTTTTTTTTTTGCCATCACAGGTACGAGTCTGTGGTCTTGGGCAATGGCTTAGCCAATCAGGTCTCCAATCCTCATGTTGAAGTGGACATCACCAAGCCGGATGTGGTGATTCGAAGACAGATTGCTATGCTGAAAGAAATGACCACATGGCTGAAAGCGGCTCATAATGGAAACGACATCACATATGAAAACGGTAAGAACTGGTCGCGGTGGCCCCAATCTCCCATTGAACATATCAACATCACTGTCTATATTGCTTCAGCTGTGCTCAACAGGTTTAGTCTTCCTGTACATTGGGCCCATTGTACTTACAGTACAAACTGTAAAAATCCATCTAGGATGCCTTTTGGTAAATCGTGTACATCGTCGGGCAAAATTGTTTTAACTCATTTGTTCTCTCCTCTCTTTTTGTTAAAGAGGATGGCAGCGGAGAGGGTAGCGGCAGTGGCTGTGACTCCTCCTCCTGCGATAGCGACAAGGATATGTATTTCTCCACACCAAAGCCCATCAATCCCAACGACAGGATGAAGGTAGCAGAGTCCTCCAGTGGTGTGCGGCTGGCATCGTACAGCCTGGTGCTGATCCTGGCAGGTGTTGCTCTGACCCTTCTGACCTCCCACACCAGATAAGAGGTGCTTCTGAGGAAAAGGACGAGCATTAGTGTGGAGAAGAAACTGTCAGTGGGCTTTAAAAAACAAACAAACAAAAAAAACATACAAACAAAAGAAAGAGACCATCTTTACCACCTTTAAGACTATGGTCTGTCTGCCATCTAGGAAAGACTCCCAAGTTATTAATACTCAAATAACTTCACCCTAATATTGTTTTTTTTCCCCCTTTCTTTTAATACAAATGGACTCTTGTGTACATGGGATTCTGAAATGGAAACATCTCCCTTTCCTACCATTTTCACCTGGACCTTGCTTCACAAAGTTATCAGTGTTTACAGTACCACATGGATATATGTATATTCTTTTTTTTATTTTATTTTTCCCCCCCTCAAAAAGAGCTTTACAGGCTGAACTATGCTCTATATTTAGGTGTTTGCAAAAGTGTGAAAGTTAGCGTGAATGACTTTTTGTTTGAGAGAGCCTTTCCTAAGATAGCTTATTAATAAATTCCTATACCATGTTGTCATACCTAGACTGAGTAAAACGAAAATGTAGCAAGTACACAATCTCCGGAGTTAAACACCTTTTACGTGTGTATGCTTCCGATTGCCAAATTGTATGGCATAGATTTTGGCAAGCCTTAAGAAGAAAGTCCCTGCATTAAGCTTTTCTGTTTGTAATGGTGAAAAAAAAAATGTGGGCCAAGCCCCAGAAGATGGTACAGAGTAAAAATAAATAGCTAGCATGGGCAGATTTGAGGGCTTTAAAAAAAAAAAAAAAAAAAAAAAAAAAAACAGCTTCTATTAGGGAGGTCTTGTCCTATAAGCAAATGTATGGAGTTATTTTAGAAAATGGAGCTGAAAACTTTGGAAAGTTTTCAGCTGATCTGAGAGCTGATTCGTTCATAAAAGGCCAGCATACACAAGGTGACCTGACAACAACGTCTTTTAAGTGAGGAGTCTGCTCAGACATGACCATTCAACTTAATTCATTTAGCTACAGCACGCACACTGCGATTGAAACAACCTGAGCGCATGCTGGCTGTTCTGTGCACGTGTGCGCTTCACAAGGAAGGAAGTCGCACCCACCTGCACAAAGTGTACAAGTGAATTAGTTAGATCGGATTTCAAGACATGGAAGTTTAATAATGAAAATTACACAGGGTTTTATTTGATTGTTTTTAAATTTTGCTAGAAATGTATTCTAAGGTGTAAATCTATATATTGGGTACGACAGCAAATTTGCCTTGTCCAGAATGACTGATGGTGCTGACATGAGTGAGATGGAGTGGTTTCTGTATGTGTGTAAATGTTTTCTTTCTTTTCATTTGTTTCTCACTGGTCTAATGAAGACCTATGAGAGTACCCTATTTAAATTCATTCTTTCCATCTGATAATCATTTCTGCATTACATTTCAAAGCTTATCTTCTCCTAACCCGTAACCTTGGTACGTTATTTTTAATGTGTCTTTACATTGGGAGGAAAAAGGCATCTCTGACAACAGTTGTTGTATTGTGTGTTTTACGGCTTGTAGACTGCTCTACAGGCTGAAGAACTGATTTTGAACTGGTTTTCTCTTTCTGTTGACTGACAAGTACAGTGTTGCGTTAGAAAACGGCAAAGGCCCTAATGTTACACCTTCTAAAATTAACCCATCTGTCTCTCAGCGAACTGCTCCCTCCTTGCTCTTGTACAGTAAGTTATTTAACTGCATGTCTAAGTTCTTTTACAAACATGACATAATGTCCATAAAGTGCAGTATTGGATAAAAATATATATTTATATCTGTAGATGGTTGCATTTTAACAGTTTCATAAATGATCTGAATTTGTATTGGCTTCAAATTTTATGTAATGTAAAGCTTTTTGTTTATAAACCATTCATTCCTTTTTCCCCCTCCGCTAGTTAAGTAAGGATGATGTAAAAGGTCTACAGAGTGAATGATGGTGTTGCCCGTGAACTCATGAGTGTCTTAGTGTCATATGCACTTTTTAACTTGCTATTGAAAAAGCCCAATACTTGGAGTGCTAATAAGAATCTCGTCAGTGTCTGTTGATTGGAGGCCAGTTCTGCATAGCTCACTCAGAGAACCTAGTACAGTGGTCGAGCATTTTTAATGGTCTTTTGAGTCCATTCACATTTATATGCAGGAAAATCACCCATCAGTAACGTATCCGTTGTTGTGCGTGAAGAGAATAAATGGAGAGCAGGGTACCTTGTCTCCATAACAAACCTAATTTCTGGTGCGCACAAAAATGGAACAGACGTTTGAGGTGAAACGAACAGTTAGACTGGGGATACTGCTTTTTCTTTTCTGATCCAACAGACTTTAGCAGGAATACTGAACTACAGAATAAAGATTGTGTAGTCGTTGGCCCCGTACAATGAAACGGTGTCATCTTTGAAAAGGAGTTACGAGAGACCGGAGTTACTGAGAGTAAATGATGTAAATATGGAGCTGTTGGTTTAGAGACGTCGGTCTCTGAAAGGTTATAACAGTACAAGTCTTACTCTTTCAGAGGATAGACTTAACATGGGGAGGCGGGGAACTTGTTAAAAAAATGTAAGAGAAAAGATGTATTAAACACATCAAAGTCTTGCAAAAATAAAGACTGCAGATGTTTCAATTTGTTGTGCTTCTTTGTCGTTTCTCCAACGCTGTATTTAGGCCAAACGGATTACTTTATTGTTTCATCATTTGTATGCTTCCCACTACTGCAGTACTGTTCAGAGAATTTTTATTATTTAAATGTTTATTGCAAAGGAAGTAAAGCATTTGCTGTTTACATCATCCACTGAAATGAAATACTTCTTTTCCATACATACAGGTTTAAAGAATCCAGAAAATGCATATTGTGTCTTTATTTTGAGGTGGATTTTTTTTTCCTGGAATATGTACTGTGGTGAAGCGAAGTATTAGTATACAAAACTACAATGAAAACATGAGGATGCATAGTAGTAAGAGGTATAATGAATTAGAATTTTTAGGGAACTGCATATTTTTTTCAAACATAATGAGAGCCCTTCATGACTTTAATTGTCGAATTGTCATGGCTTTGATTCTTGCTAGTGCTGAGTTAAAGCCAGGTTTAGCAATCCACCAAACAACCACTTGTGCAGTGGTAGCACAATGCATGCAATCACACACATACCACACAGATCTAATGTTCACATTAAACATCAAACACATTGTAGGGATTTAACAGATTTTTGAGTTTTCCAGTTTCAGCTGATCTCATGGAATTTTATACACAACTGTATTGTAAATAGAATCGTGTATTAACAATTAATGAACTAAAATTTGGGGCAAAACAATTTGATAAGCTAAGAGGAGAATATCCAGACTTGTGCTGAGAATCTCCTATGAAGGGGTGTGTACATTAAAAATATATTATTTGCATTACAGTACAGTATATTCGGAATTAATGTCAGACCACTCCTGCTACAGGACATTAATCAACATCTCACCAATCAGATCAGCAATGTTGTATTAAAGACAGTAATTACATGGCCTGGTTAAAAAAAAAAAAAAAAAACAGAAGTCAGACACTAATACTTACTTGATCATCTTTAACTATTGTGGTGGAAATCCTGAAGACAAGTACTGTAAGTCATTTACTGGGTAAGAGCAAAATTACAACAGATTCTTCAAACTTCTTCAGAAGGACAAGTCTCATACAGCAAACAGTTTCAACATGTGTTTCACACGGTTGATGTCCCGATCAGTCTCTGTCTCTTTGTTCTATCTTAGGCTTTGTCCTTTTACAATCTAACAAGCTTCTACAGTCTCATAGCACAAGGACAAAGTATTTTTTAATGCATTGTTTCAACTAATTTATGCATCATCACAATTCTTTCTATTTCGAGTTGCATACATTTTTGGTAAGTTTTTTTATTGATGACAGGAAAGCTTAATATAGCAATGATCTTCAGTTGGCTTAGGGTCAGGACAGTTTGGGCCAATTTATGTGAAAATGATTCTTCATGCTCCCTGAATCACTATTTCACAATTTGAATCTGGAATATACCCATGCTGTCAGGGAAGTATTAACTCACTGATGTGATAACCTGGTCATTCCGTATATTCGAGCCATAATCTGACTTCATTGTATTGCCACATAACATTGAGTGTAGACCTGACCAACTGAAGCAACCCTGGTTCATAACGCTGCCTCCAGAGGCTTTAACAGTGGGCACAGTTTTTACCCTGCACACACACATTGCTCTAGAATAGGGTCAATCTGAATTAAACCGACCTCATAGATTTACTTAGTTGCAATAAATTACATCTTTCTTTCTTTATAAAAATGTGAAATGGAGTTTATTTCTGCCAGAATTAATGTTAAATATACTAAAGCCATAATTTAAGATGAATAAATTGATGTAAAACATGAACACAAATATTTGATGAAAACCTGATGTCTGTCCTAGTTAATTCACGGAATGTGGTTTACATTCTTCTAGAATATGACGGAGTTCCCACCTGATGTGTAGAGGGTAAAGGTGAAAATTTTATTGTGTTTAATAAAAAGTTTAATTTTTTTTTTTACACTACTTATGATTGCTGAGACGTGCAAAACAAAATGAAAAATCCGAAGATTTGTAATTTTGTTTTCGTTTTTGTCATTTTTTTTTTTTGTAGTTTTGTTTTCCAGTTTTGTTATTTTGTTTTTGGTTTTATTTTGTTTTTGTAATTTTTTTTTTTTGTTTTCGGTTTTATTTTGTTTTTGTAATTTTGTTTTCAGATTTATTGTTTTCGGTTTTGTTATTTTGATTTTGGATTTATATGTTTTATTTTTGTTATTTTGTTTTTGACTAGTAAGTTTGTTTTTGAATTTATTTTGTTTTTCGGATTTTGTAATTATGCTTTCAGTTATGCAATTTTGTTTCCAGATTTGTTATTTTGTTTTTGAATTTATTTTATTTTCAGTCTTGTCATTTCATTTTGCACTTCTCAGCCACCATAACTATCAAGAACATTTTGCAATAAAATTCTGAACAAGCCTCCAAAAAGCTGATGACTTGCAAGTTAAAAGACCTAAATACTAATTTAAAGTGAGCAAGTTGTAATTTGAATTTGCACCATAATGTTAAGCATAACATGTGCTTTTCATGATTGTCCTCTACATTGCTGTAGCAGCACTGTCTCAGACAAAGACATTTATAACCTTGCACAAAAACAGCTGCTGGGATCATAAAGACTGTTCTGTGTTCATCCCAAGAACATTTTGTACAATACACTAAACACTCTTGCCCCTTTCCTGGTCAACTAATAGTCAATCTGGCTAGTTATCTACACTACTACATTTACATTTACATTTAGGCATTTGGCAGACGCTCTTATCCAGAGCGACTTACATTTTTATCTCATTATACATCTGAGCAGTTGAGGGTTAAGGGCCTTGCTCAAGGGCCCAACAGTGGCAACTTGGTGGTTGTGGGGTTTGAACCTGGCATCTTCCGAACCGTAGTCCAATGCCTTAACCACTGAGCTACACCTGGCCCCTAGTTTGACACTACTAGTCAAAGCTTTGGACACACCTTCTAATTCGATGGTCTTTCTTGATTGTGGTTTATTTCTATATTGTAAAACAATGAAGGCGTCCAAAATATGCAATCATCTCCTTTGAACAGCTGAGATTGACGTGTCTGCTACAGTACTTATACTCTATAAAGCCTCCATAATGGCTCTAATCTGAGGGGATGTTAATTGGTGATTTCTGAGGCTGGTGCCCATACTGTAATTGAACAACTTCTCTACAGCAGAAGTTGGTTTTGGTCTTACTTTCCCGGGAAGGTCTTCATGAGAGCCAGTTTCATCATGGTGCTTTATGGGTTTTGCAAATGCACTTGTAAATACTGTTCTAGCGAGACCTATTCCAGAAAGGCTGACCTCTGTGTCTTAAAATAATAACAGACTGCTGTTGTTGTTTCATAATAACCTAATGCCATATGTTTTATTTCATAGTTTTGAAATCCCCAGTATCGTTCTAAAATGTAGAAAATACATTCAAACTTGTGACTGGTACTGTAGGTAATGTAAATATGTTGCTTTTAAATGATGGGGGTTAAACTGTTTTAATTATATATATATATATATATATATATATATATATATATATATATATATATATATTTTTTTTTTTTTTTTTTTTTTTTTTTTTTTTATTGTGGGTATGCTATTCAGAAAGTCCTATGTTTTCACAACACAGTAAAATTCTTCTCTGTACTGTACATAAACAGCTGGAGCAAAAAGGGTTACATACCTTGCTCAAGGACACACTAACAGCGTGGAAGTGACTGAACCCTCAACCTTCTGATTAATAACCCTGCACATTAACCACTGAGCCACTGCTGCCAATTAAGTGCGGGCCTGACAATGACAAATTGACTAATTGTTGTGTTGCTTTATTTGTAGGCTTCCTGGTAATTATACATTGTGCACTGGAAGTCACAACATGACTAAAAAAGAGGTGTTGTGTATATAACTGTGGTTCCTTAAACCCTGGATTACAGCTAGGGTTTCACTGTGTATTATTGCTTAATACTGTTAAGCTTTGCTTTAACGCAGCCTCAGATCTTAACCTTAATGTGATTTGACAGGTCATGTGAAGATAAGTTTTGTTATCCAGATTTGCAATTAAGTACCATGGAGAAAGACGTGTTTCTCTGTTTCCCAGCAGCGAGATCCATGCTGCGTTAAGAATATATTATAATACAATAATAAATGCTAAGATGATCATTTTGTCAAATATATATTTGGATTAAGGATATTATGGAACCCTATAATACTCCAGAAACTATAAATCTACTGTATAAAATCTCTTTTTTCCATAAGATTAAAAATGCACAAATATATATACATATTTTATATTTTACATGCAATTCGCATCGGTGTAAATGTAGTGTTTATGAATGAGTGCAGAACATTCAGAACAAACTATAATTTTCAGCTGCTTAAAGAAGGTAAGGAGATTGATACATATGTTTTTTCTTTTAATGACAAAAACATGTTAACTAAAGATGTGAAGACATGCCAAAATTATCTGAATACCTACTAAATTAACTGTGCGTGGTTAATGATGACAAAACATGGTGCGCTAACTATTTTTTTTTATGAATAAATTGACACGTTTTGTTAAGGTTGTGGTCTCCAAATATTTGGATTTAATTACTAGTCTGACCAAACAGCCATCTGCTATTGTTGTGGTTCATAAGTCTTCCCAATCACCATAATACAATCTATAACCTCTATGAATACAATTACTAAACCCTGACTATGATGATACACTGTCTGGGCAAAAAAAGTTGCTGTTTCAAAATGGTAAAATTATTGGGCTGCATCAAGCAAAGAAACAATTAAAGAGATTTAAAATGACTGGGTTAAGAACACTTCAGTTTGCACAAGGACTGTTTTTGACCCTGTATGCAGGATAAAATGGTATAGACGATGAGTGAATGAGTGCATTGTATTGTATTGATGGAATTTATATTAATGGTTTACTTTTTTTCATTCATTCATCTTCTATACTGCTTATCCTGTACAGGGTCACAAGAAGCCTGAAGCCTATCCCAGGAGACTTTGGACTCTAGGGTTTACAAGGAGACAGGATGCCATTCCATCACAGGACACATATGTATACACACACACTATGGGCAATTTGGAAATACCAGTCAACCAAATCTTCATGTCTTTGGACTGTGGGAGGAAACCCATGACAGGGAGAACATGCCAACACCTTGCACACACACTGAAGGTGCGAAGCCACAGTGCTAACAACTACGCCACTGTGGTTTTGTTTCTTTTTATTTAATATGTTATTAAATGTTGCTACTACAGGAAATAACTTATAAATATGGTTTTCTACTTTAATGTTGTTCATATTGAATTTAGAAAGGTTTGCTTATAAAATATTAATACTATTTGTGTTGTTATTGCAGTAGCAAATAAATTTTTAATGGTATGTAAGCCAATTTTTTAAATATGAAGTTAAATTTGGGCTGCTGTTTTCCTGCAGTATTTCAGTATAATAGACTTTGATTTACTGATGTCATTAGTAAATAACAAATACATAATGTTTCACAGTGTGTTATTCAGGATGAAAATGTAAACAGTCAACAGATTTTAGAAATTTGTTGGATATTCTTTATTTATTATTGCTACGAACATTTGGATGTGCGGAAATTGTCTGAATTCATCCTCTCTAAAGTCAGATGATGATTGAATTAACTGAATGACCATCATATCATATCCTGTCCTTAATTTAATACAATGAGTAAGAGTGTAAATACCCTTAACACAAATATACGTTTTTGAAGGATCTGTGTTAAAGAGTGTTTTGAAATATTTTTGAATCTTGGTAGGGTGGCCTGGTGACATTGCCTTGCACCTCCAGGGTCCAGGTTCGATTCCTGCCTCAGGTCTTGATGGGTTTTCTTACTGTGCTCTGGTTTCCTTCCGCAGTCCAAAAACATTGCCATAGTAGTTTCCCGTAGTGTGTGAATGAGTGTATAATAGTGTGTGTGTGTCCTGTGACGGATTGGCACTGCATCCAGGGTGTACCCCGCCTTATGCTCGGGCTAGGCCCCTGCAACCCTGTGTACAGAAATAGATATAGACAATAAGAGTGTGAGTCAATCTGGTAGTCAACAGGTTTTTGATAAAAAAAAAAATAAAAAAAAAAGATTCCTGTTCTGTTTTGAGCCATAATTAAAACAAAGTTGGGAATAGTTGCATTAATTAAACACACATTGTGAAGCAGGTAGTCAACAGGTTTTTGTAAAAAAAAAAAAAAAAAAATCAATTAAAATCATTCCAGTTCTATTTAAAGCCAAAATTAAAACTAAGTTGGGGACAATTGCATTAATTAAACACTACAAAAATAAATAAATAAATCAATCAATCAATCGTGCTCGTGCATTATGATCTCATGAGCTTGATGTAATGGGAAAGTTAAATGAGACTCAGTTAAATAGAGTAAAACACAACGCGGCTCCCTGTGGTGTCGACAACAGCGTGTTTACAGGCGCCGAGGAAGGACTTTTATATTGGAAAAGCGGAGCGACAAACAAAAACGCAAGTCCTGCTGGGAAAAAGGGGGTCAGAGTCGAATAGTACGGATCCATAATGGAGCGCTGTGGATCTTAATCATACTCTTCTTCGTAAATAGTCGCCTTTAAGTGTGAATTTCAGCTCCGGGGTTTGGGATTAGACCGGAAACTGGCGGTTATGGAGCGATAGAGAGCAGCAGTTCCGGGATTCTGTGGCTAAAGCTGCTCGACCAGTCTCGGGTTGTTGTCGAGCATCAAAGCATCCAGAGGACAACACACACACACACACACACACACAGAGACGCACACGGAGCGAGGCAGGGCAGTGAGGGGTAACTTAAGCGAGGCAGGGCAGTGAGAGTGTAAGCGAGGCGCCTTTCTGAGTGAGTAATGCGGCCCATTTTTCAGCGAGAAGATGGATGAGAAGTCCAGCTACAGTCGCGTGCTGGTCGCGCTGCTCATGCTGCTGCTGTTCGGCGTCATTGTGCTGCAGTACGTGTGTCCAGGCTCCGAGTGCCAGCTGCTCCACTTGGGCTCGTTCTCCGAGCTGCGCGGCGGAAGCGACGGCCGTGACGGAGACCCGTATGTGGCGGAGGACGGCGCTCTGGCGCGCTTCGTCCCGCGGTTCAATTTCACGCCGCAGGACCTGGACCGCGTCGTCGACTTCAACATCAAGGGCGACGACGTGATCGTGTTCCTGCACATCCAGAAGACCGGGGGCACCACATTCGGCCGCCACCTCGTCCGCAACATTCAGCTCGAGCGCCCGTGCGAGTGTCACGTCGGGCAGAAGAAGTGCACGTGCTACCGGCCCGGTAAGAAAGAAACGTGGCTGTTCTCGCGCTTTTCCACGGGCTGGAGCTGCGGACTGCACGCCGACTGGACCGAGCTGACCAACTGCGTCCCGAACAAGATGAACAGCCGAGAGGCTCCTCAAATCCGCAGAAACACCAGGTGAGGAACCAGTACTGTGTAGAACTCCAGGTCCAGTTTGTTTAGTCCCCCCCCCCCCTTCTTTTTAAATCACAGTTTCTCACTTACACACATCTCTACTCCGCTATCTGTACTGTAAAACTATTAATCCTGATGGAACTGAGCTCTCCTCCTCCTCCTCCTCCTCACATTGTTTTCTACCTGCACTATTGTTCAGTGAGAAAATCCACTGGGAAACCAGATGCACCAAGACAAAAAGGCCACAGAGGGGTCATTGACAACACTCTTTCTTTAGATAACTTAAACCACAGGAGGTCTATTATTACATCTATTCACTCTTTAGACTAGGCCTGGCCAAACTGCTCTAAATACAAGGGCCAGGTGGGGGAAAACTGGGTGTGTGATAATTTAAAGTGATAGCAAACATATGCATGAAAAAAAAGAAGAATCCTGCTTGGTTGCTTTTCTGTAACAGAACAATCACTTTTCTTTAACTTCTTGTATAGCCGTGTTTAAATAGAGATTCTTTGGTGTGTTGAAACGTTTAGCGTATATCAGAGATTAAACACTGAAAATGGTTTAAATGGAGCGTTGTTTTCTGCAAAGTATTGATTTCAAAATGACGCCTTATTTTATATTTAGTGCCGTGTACTGTGGAGAGAATAACGACACTCTTGTGAAATCGAATGCAGATCTTTGTAGATAGATTGTGGACACTTCTCTGTGCAGAACATTTCACACTCATTTTTATGTTTTGTAAAAGAGAGCTGCCCTTTACAATAATTAGTCTGACATTTTCATTGTAAGGGGGAAAAAAAAACACTTTTTTTTCCTCCACAATGGATTTAAAATGAAGCAATCATGATGTGATTGACGTGGAAAAAAAATGCGTATTTAGAGTTCTCATAAACTTCATTTACCAAATGGCACACGGCCATCTTTAATTCCAGGTGTAACCAACATATATACTGCATTCACTGTTTAAGAATCACAGCCACTGTTTATAAAGTCCCTTTCCAGGATCATATGTAAAAGGACAAACATGCATTATTATACATATAAGAATTATTTGTAACCCTTTGATGCAAATAGTTTTGCGGTCAAAGACTGCTCGAAGTCTGGAATCCATAAACATCACAGAGGTTCCTCCCATGAGTTGCTTTTCCAGGCCTTCAATGCAGCCTGCTTTATTTGTTTGTGGGACGTTCTCTTCAGTACATGAAAAGCATTTTCATTTGGGTTGACTGACTGACTCGGTGATGGAACATTCCATTTCTTCCGCTTGTTACTTTCACTGTGAGTTCAGGGTCAGTGTTGAGCTGCACTGTGATGTACTGTTCTGTCAGTTATGCAACATCTGAATTTAGTATAAACCTATACACCTTAGAATTCATCCTGCTAATTCTTTCAGTAGTCACATCAATAAACATCCACGGGCATCCATATATGTTCATGCCATATCACTTCCTCCACCATATTTGAGGGGGAGGGTATGATGAACTTTGGAACATGAGCCCGTATTCTTCTTCTTTTCCAAACATTCTGGTTTTATTTAATTTCGTATCAGAAGGGCCTTTTGAAGGGTTCTTCATGTTCAGTGATTTCCATGTTGCGATAATCTCTGTATTTACATTCATGAAGCCGTCTTTTGTCTGTGGACTTTGACAATGACACACCTCTCTCCTCCGGAGTGTTCCTGACTTGGCTAGATGTTGTGAAGAGGTTTTCCTTCACCAAGTAAAGAATTCTATGATAATCCATTTTAATCACTTCTGGTGTCCCTGAGCTGCCAGTGCATTTGTTCTTTTAATGAATGTTGTTGATCTGGACACTCCTAATGCTTCTACTATCTTTCTGATAAGCCTGTTTTCTTTTTTTGAGGCTAATGATGGCCTCATTCACTTGAATCAGTATCCTTTTTTTAAAACTGCGTATTTAGAGCTCTCATAAACTTCTTTTACCAAATGGCACACTTGGAATGAATGGCAGAGCTGTTTGCAAAATTTGTCATGAAACAACTCTAAAATATACACATACTGGCCATGTGGCGAAGCATGTTTCAGTTGTGTAATTATTTTTGACCTTGTGAAAATATGACCCTGTAAACTCCTGAGACTTTGTAAAAAAAAAAAATCTGTAAAGCCTAAGTGGTTAATTTGATTATATGCACAAATGCCTCTTTTCCACTGCATAGTACGGCACGACACGGTTCAGTTCCACTTACTTTGGTTCGGCTCAGTTCGGCTCGGTTTGCGCTTCCACTGCAGTTTAGTAACGCTTTAGAGTGCGTGCAATTACTCACGTGTCGTTTTAGTTGCGGCGCCGCTACTGCCGTGACATCATCGTAAACGCGCCACAAACAAACACACAACAATGGAGCATATCGACGGCATGGTGTTCTTCATTTTCGGCATGTGGATGTTTTTAACAGCGAGACGAAGGAGTTTGTTTCAAAAAAGACTGATGGCAGCCAAAGATAATTTTTGGTTAATACAAAAAGGTGCGTGCGATCCTTCTCTGGCTGTTCTAAATATAGCGGTTCTGTTGTGTCTCGTGTCGCAAATTCAGTGACGCAGTACTGATGATTTTCTCCGGCCAATCAGTGACCAGCAGAGTTTACACATCACGTTTTGGTCACGGTTCGGCGCACTTGGAACCTCGGCTGAGGTGGTACTAAAAAAAGGACCAGGTACCATGTACTGTTCCCAGTGGAAAACCCCCCAAAAGTGAGTTGAACTGAACCGTGTCGTGCCGTACTATGCAGTGGAAAAGCGCCAAAAGTCTCTCTCTCTCTCTCTCTCTCTCTCTCTCTATAATGTATGTATGTGTATATATATATATATATATGTGTGTGTGTGTGTGTGTGTGTGTGTGTGTGTGTGTGTGTGTAGATACTGTTCAGGGCATCATTTGTTACGTCACAGGCTTATTGTAGATTTGTTCCTTGATTCTGATGGGGTAAATCCAACAAATATGACATTAGAAAATAGAACATTGGAGTAAGAACATTATTGGTAGCATGCTATTTGCACTGCCTGGCCGTAAAGTCACAAGCACTAATATTTCATCACCAGTAATTGTAATGTTTTCTTTCCTTGGTGCAGGCTAATAATTGTACTTGTTTGAAACAGTGCCTTTTTTTCTGCACGGCAGTGTCGTCGTAAATAGCTAGTGAAGAGTCTCTCTGGTGCGTGGATGAGTTCTCTACTCAAGTGCCACCCTGAACAGGATAAAGCATTTGTTTATGAAGATGAATAAACAAATGAAAATTGCTTCTGAATAAATAAAATTTATCTTATGTTAAAGATAAGCACTTCTGTATTCCTGGACTTCTGGGATTTTGTCCAGTGAATTCACATTTTTTATTTGCTTGAGAGTAGCATTGTTTGGTACATGTTGTTTGATAAGCAACTGTAACTACGGAAACAGCAATCTTTCCAAGGTAATTCTCCCACTGAAACATTTTTCATGTGCTTTTTAAACCTCGTAAACTTGATCCTTAGATGCTGTAATATTGTAGGGGGAAAAAGTTCCACTAATTAAATGAATACAGCTCTGGTTGCATGACAGACTTTTACATTTCAAATAATATTAAAAGGAGTCACAAGCGATGTACACAAAATCTGTGCTTAGACGGCTAGGGTGAAGTTGATGTGGTTTGAGTCGGTAGTGGTTTGTTACAGGCACGCTCACATGTAAAACCAGTCTGTTTACCTTAGTGCATTTAAATTTATTTTCATGTTTTCAAACTTCTTTAACAAGGAACCTCTCTTGCTTTTGCCACCTTTAGAGGATTTTGCGGAAATGTGACGTTGAATTGTTGTTAAACAGCATCATCTCCTGCACTGCTACAGCCTTTTTGTGGGTTGTGGGTTTTTGTGGGTTGTGTTATGATTTTATGTTATCGACCATACTGTACTTTGTTTCAATAACTTTACACCATGTTGTTTCCTTACATTTTTCACTTGCATAATTGTGTTTTCACAATACCAGGTGTAATGTGACCCAATACCAAAATGTTACTTTCTGCAAGAAAAAAACTTTCTACAAAAATTAAATCAGTTAGTCAGATAATTAAGTTCTCTAAAATAAACATTTTTGAGCAGTTATAGTTGTAGCCTGTAGTGTCTGATCTGTACTGTATGGTTATGATGAGCAGCAAGTAAAGTGTGCACGCACTGTTAAGCAGCATCAATTTGCAACATGAGCTTTTGCTCTGTTTAACACATCGGTGTTTTGAACAGCAATATTTCATCACGCTCCTTTTGAAGTTTGGCTGCGTAAATATTAAGTATTTAATTTGTCATGGTGTCGCGACCTTCATGAATCACTGCACTGGAAAAGCAGTTAATAGTTTGCCAGAATGAAACTCTCAGTAAAATTTGTTCCTAATTACAAACGTTTCACAACGATCTACACTGAGCCTGATTTCATGATCATGGCTGTTCTGGAGTGTAAGAGCTTATAGCAACTTTTGTGTGTTGTGTTTGTGTTGTGTGTTCCCTGTCTTCATCAGAATCATAAACATGTGCACATATCTTTCTTTTTTTTTTTTTTTACTGACACGGTGAAATATGCTTCCGTTATGTTATCCGTTTTTAAAAGCCATGTAGATTAATCCATAATTTTTACGTAGGCGAAACCAAAAAAAACAAAAACACATATACGATATTCAGTATATTGTCATTCTGTTTGTTTTTTAGCCTGCTGTCTATGATAAAATGTCTCAAGTTTCATGGACAGCAACAAAAATACATAGTTTTGTTCTCTTTCTCTTTTCTTTTTAATATTTGCTTTACACAGCAATATGTTCACACTAATGCATGATAAATTTATTCTCTGACAACTACAATCATAATATCAATTCAATGTTAGAATCATTTTGTTTACGTTAAGTGAATGCCTCACAAAAGCAAACTTTGGTGAAATAACCTTTACATTTGTAGAATAAATGTAAATCTTAGAATACCTTCTGTAGAAAATATTAGCCTGTTACAAAACAACTAACACAAATGTGTGACATCACTGTCTGTCGGTGACCAGCACTGATCATATGTTAGTCACTGGCAGTATCTGATTACATTATCCTCTCTCCCAGTCCTGTTATGATGGACGATGATATTAAATGGCATCGCTGGTCAATTAAATCGGGTTAAGTGAATTATTTGTTGCCATCCTTTTCTGCATACGTGTAATAAATTTTGTAATAAATCTACTCATTGTCTTCTGCACATGACACACAAACATTAATCTCTCTGCATCAGTCTTAATAATTCACCTTTGTTATGAGATTCAGGATGTGATGGATGATGTTATCTGCACAGATGTGAGTCAGCTGTGTGAACAGCAGTGGGCTCAGCACATGCGCGCTGGGGGAAGCATCACTTGGCGCAACGGTGCTGAAGATGCTGCACTGACTAAAGGTTCCTCAGACCGGAGGTTTGGATCTCATTGGAAATCTGATCAAGATGAAGATCTGACCCTCCTGCTTAGGCCTAAATATTGCTTTGTCTATCAGCTGGTGTAGTTGCATCTGAGCATCAGCTCCTTCTGTCATGAGGATAGCATTTTCACCTGATCTTAACAATGGGGTCAAACATTTTGAAACAAACATGTTCAAGCCTATGAGCTCCTACTTAAGAATATATAAAGGCTGCCTGGTCTGGTAGTAATAATATTTATATAATGATAGCGTCTGACAGTCTCAAAGCCCAACAATTAATTATATTGCAGAAGCCTAATATCTACCTGCATGAAGATATTTCTGTACTCGTATGGTCAAGTTTAATAAACACTTGATTTGTTTTTATAATTCGAAGACTGTATGTGCTGTATGTTATTAATTAGTTTTTTTTAAATTAGTTTTTCTTGCTCCCTCTCAACAGGAACTACTACTACATAACGATTCTGCGGGACCCGGTGTCGCGCTACCTGAGCGAGTGGCGTCACGTGCAGCGCGGTGCCACGTGGAAGGCCTCACTGCATGTGTGTGATGGACGGGCGCCTACTCTGGCTGAGCTTCCCAGCTGCTATACGGGTGATGACTGGTCAGGCTGTTCTCTCGCCGAGTTCATGGCGTGCCCCTACAACTTGGCCAACAATCGTCAGACTCGCATGCTAGCCGACCTGAGCCTCGTGGGCTGCTACAACGCGTCGAGCATGAGCGAGCAGCAGCGTGGCTCCGTGTTACTAGAAAGCGCCAAGCGTAACCTCAGACGCATGGCTTTCTATGGACTGACCGAGTACCAGCGCAAGACACAGTACTTGTTTGAGCGTACCTTCCGCCTGGCCTTCATCGCTCCCTTCACGCAGCTCAATGGCACACGTGCCGCCAGTGTCGACGTCCCATCTGAGACACAGCAGCGCATCCGTGAACTCAACGCCTGGGACGTGGAGCTGTACGAGTACGCACGTGACCTCTTCCTGCAGCGCTTTCAGTACGCACGGCAGAAGGAGCGACGCCAGGCTCGCCAGCGACGCCAGCAGGAGAGGCGTAGGCTGCGTGCCAAGGTGCCACACTGGACAGGGGGGAAGGCGACTAAACCCACTAGAACCCCACCACAAACAAGGCAGTCTTTAGCTACCAGGTTTGCTGAGCCAAAGCAGGATGAGACAGGGAAAACTCTGGAAGAAGATATAGGACTGGAATCTGAAGACCCATGGTGGGAGGACGATGACGAGAATGAAACCATAGAGGACTATTTGGACAACGTGGAGCAATGGTGATTTTTCCAAAAGGCATTAAAAGCAACAGAAATGAGTGGAATTGAACAATGTGTTTTCTACTCATTTAAACCACAAAACACTAATTTTATGCTCTAGATTAGCACATAGAGAAAAAAGTGCATTTGTTTGTGTTGGATAGACTCGAATAGGAACACAAAGGAGTAAATTGTGCTGGTGTCTGCCTTTTTTAATGTCGCACAAAATCCATGCGCAGTGCAATCCTCCCTACGTACCAGTGTACCTTAAAGTCCTTAAATGAATTTATGTTGTTGAAAATGCTATCGAATCAAAGATTTTTTTCTTTATGGTTATTATTATTATTTTTTATTAATTATTTGAATTTTCACTACGACATTTGATTGTAGGTGGCGGTGTGATATTTTCTAGCATTCTTACTGTACTGATTATGTAGCCTCTGGCTTCAATATAAAATCTTGTAGCAAATCACATTATTTGTAACTCTTAACATAAGCTATATTACGGATTGTACAAAAAGGTATGTGTGTGAATATGCCGGTAATCGAATGCAATTTGTTGCTACTCAAATAAATTTTGATATTAATTGTAACATTGGTACGACCACTGAAATTTGGGTATTATCATTTATTTGTTGGTGATTTCAGTGTGTATTTAAATAACATTTTCTAACATTCAAACTAAGCTTAGCTTATGCTAATGTTATTTGTAAATGAAGAATATGCTTCATGGTTTTGGGTGAACAGAGGGGAAAAAGTGGGAATCCGGGAACAAAAAAAAAAGTATGATCTTGAAGTGGTTGCTAAAGATGTGCCCCTGCTTCGTATTTGTGCTACGTATTGTTCTAAACAAAATGTCTTTATAACAACATTTCTAGAATTCATGGTGACTTATTGATCAGCACTGTCGCCTTGCACCTCCAGGGTCGGGGCTCGATCCCCGCTTTGCCGTCTGTGTGCATGGAGTTTGCATGCTCTCCTCTTGCTTGTTGGGTTTCCTAGGGGTACTCTGGTTTTCTCCCACGGTCGAAAAACATTCAATATTGCCCATTTGGGGGGGGGGGGGTGTCCTGCGATGGGTTGTCACCCCATCTCGAGTCCTTTGTTTTGTGCTCTAAATCTCCCCAGGAATAAATACAGGCAATGAGTGAGTCCAAAGACATCGCTCACAGACAACTGATTGGCGTTCCTAAATTGCCCGTAGTGTGAATGACCATCGGGAGTTGAGCTGGCAACCCCCGACCCTTAAGTAACTGTCACAGAAACGACAGGATGAGGTATCTCCAGGGTGGAGAGAGTGTCTGTCACCCAATTTTCTGGTTGGCACATGGATAAACCAATATATACAGTATGTGCGTGTTTGTATATATAATCCTGTAATTCAGGATCACGAATCAGGACCTTCATTAGTATTTGAGACAAAGCCCAGTGCAGTTCACTTTATGGACAACAGGTGTCGCCAAAGGGTCAATTAAGACGCGGTTTATAAACACTTTATGAAGTAAACAACATGCGTGTTTGTTTTATGCAATCTTTTGGATTTTTGTATATTTGAGTTTGTCTAATCATACATTATCAATATTGTTGCCTTTGTAAAGAAAATAAATAAATAAAAACCAATCACCGTTAAAACTGTACAAATAGACCGTTTGATCAAAGAAGTAAATACTCGAGGTCAAACCGATTAACACGAATTAATGGGATTCAACTAAACAACCAGCTCAAGGGGTGGCTTTGGATATATCTTTTCCCTTTCCTCAGCTTTACCGACTCCACCCTTGCAACAGGCTTTCTTTCGAGTAGGAATGGGATTCCCCTAAAATGGAGGAAGTGAAGTGCACGCTGTAGTGCCCTACTCCGTGTACACTCTGCTCTCCTCCTCCTCCTCCCTCGCCTCGCCTGCTGCCTCCCCGCCGCTAGCAAGTTCTCCTCACGCTTCCTCCTTCGCTTTTCGTCATTTTCTCCTCCGAATCCCCGTTGCGCTGAAAGCTGCACAAACCCCGACAGCTGAGAGGAGAAGTAAACTTGCACATAGGGAAGGTCTGAAGAAGAAGAAGCAGAAAACGCGCTGCACATGAACCAATGAGCGGCTCGCAGCTGTTTAGAGACACGACTCGCTTGTTTGCTTTAGCTTTATACCGAGGGGCCGAGCTGCAGTCCTGAGCGCCGCTCGACAGCGGAACAACAGGCTCTGCACAGGTAAGTGCTTATTCACTCTGGCGCAGTTAGCCAACTAGCTGTGCTCGCGCCGTGCGCACGTTCGTCCCTGACAGCTCAGTGTGTGTTAACATGAAATCACGTTGACGCTCGTGAGCCTTTTCGATAACGCTCGTGAGCCTCGAGCTAACCTGGCTTTGCATATGGCCTTGAAGCATGCCTGTTCTGACATGTCATTTTCCTCCTAATGGATTCTTCTTCTTCTTGCATGCATTTTGTATATATACATGTGTGTGTGTGTATATATGTATATGTGTGTATATATACAGACAGAGCCGCTTGTTTTTTTTGTTGATGAAGTTTGTGTTGACTGTTGCAGCTGTTGATCATCTCAGTAGTCACATTGAGGTGCAGAAAGGTGAACAACATTTCAGCCGGTTCAGCTCTTAGAGAGAAAACACACACACATACACTGAGCTTAATGGGAATATATGCATTAAAAAAGTGTGAGAAATATATTAAAACAACTTAATGTTGTTTACTTAATCATAGCCCTTTAAAAGTTTTTTAAAGCAATATTAATTATAAAAAATAAAAATAAAAAAAACCTTGCAAAACAAATAAACGTATCTAGGGCTCAGGATTGTGCAGTACAGCATAGGCATTATGATCAACTGAATTTTGTATCATTTTAACCAACTTTACAAACGTGACTTGGTCAAGAAGTATACATAAACTTGATCATGTGTGGTGTATTTTTATTTTTTATTATTATTTTTTTTAGCCCAAAATAATAATAATACACTAATTTTGACATGTCATTCTCATATTCTGGTAGTGGTAACATTTCCACGTTATATTTCTTTTTTATTATCATCATCTACCTATGCTGTGATGCTGGCACAGATCTGTTGCTGCTTAAGGGTTTTAAAATAGCACTTGCTCAAGATTTCTTCACTCCAGATCTCCACCATAATGTCTTGTTAGTTTGTCTTTTTTCCTTCCCTCATCCACAGTCACTGGACCAGTTTCCTGTCCTTCCAGTTACCATTATTCTAATGCTCCAGGCCTCAGGAAATGCGTGTCCTGATTGACAATGCTGACCTTTTGCTCCTGTCTGTTTTCTGCCTCCGTGTCCATTTCTCTCACTGCAGATCTCAGTGCATGTCTAGTACACGTTACGATGTATAAAGAGTCACACCGAGAGAAAGGTTACGGATCATGTCAGGGGTAAGGGAGGGTGTATAGGGACATGGTGTGTGAACGCGAGGCGGATCGCTCTGTTCGAGTTCACACTATGCGACGTGAACTGATAAGATCAGGAAGTGTGGCTTTCTCTCGCTCTCTCTCACTCTACTGCACCTTCAAACACTGGTTTGAGAAAGAGAGTCGAGTTTTTTCATTTGTTACCACTACACATAATGTTAAATAGTGGACAACAAGAAGTCTGTTGAAAGCTGCCTTCCGGTTTGGATCGTTTGTTTGTATTTGGATTGGCTTCTCGTCAGGTATTTTATAGGCACTGCTCACTTTATATCCCTTCATAAATCATTACGAGAAGAATTTTGCCTTGTCTTATGGCTAATAAGCTTATGTCTAATGTCTTATGGTTTAGCTATAACTCGGTTTTCAAGCAGTCGAATGTCCAAGTGTGCCTGAAAGTGATGTCATGAAATTCCTTGTTAAACTCTAGTTGAACCTTCATAAGTCTTGTGGGCGGGCCTTTGGACATGTGGGTGGGAATGAGTTGTTGGATCAATGAGCTCGCTTGAAATTCCACTAATTTCAGTTTTCTTTTTTCCACAAATAGTAATGATTAAATCTTCAAGCTCAGTTTGATTATACAGCATTAATAACAACACACATTTATTACAAAGTTTAAATTTTTGAGAGTTTCGCCGTCGGATAAGATAGTGTGAAAGCATAAATTAGATGATCCAGTGTGCTCATAAAATGCAAGCGATTACCGTCCAAAGGTTGTACCGTAGTAGCCATGCATACCCATAATGCACTTTGCGTTTGTAACGAATAGCAGCTAAGACATTTCGAACACAGGGATTGATTGAGGGCAGTCGTATGATATTCTTCCTGCGCTGTTGTGGGAATATTAAATGCTGGAGCTAATCTTAGCGCTCACTTGCACAATCATCCGCCTCTACACGTCTGTGTTGTTTTTAGGCGGAACGTCTAACTCTGAGAGCTCTTGTTGTTATGCCCTTCCTCATTTAGACCATTGCACCGAGCTGATGTAACCAGTCAAAACAACGGCCAGTTACGGACATGATGAAGGACTGGGAAAGCGATAATTAGTCCTTCAAGCTCAGCATTCCGACTGTAAATAGAGCAACACGCAGACAGAAGACCTGCTGCAGGTTATCGGACAGGAATAAAGTGTTCGGGGGTTAGTGATGGTGCATGGGAACAGGAGAGCTGAGGAGAGCAGAGTGATATGAGGAAGAACCGGTCATCGTAAAAAAAAAAAAGTCGCTCGGCTGCCCATAGCGCTAACATTACAGCTTGTCGCTTACAATGACCCCGCTGCAGGTCCTGACTCGTCTCCATGCCTTACTGAACCTGTGGACTTTGCACTTGTCTAGCTTGCTTGCGCTGTTATCACAGTTTCCACACCGCTGTGTGACATTATTGTACACATACAACCTGTCCTCATTTCCCCTTTACCTGACAGGCCAGTTCTGACTAGTATGAAATGAATGATGCATCTATAACTGGTAATCTAGAACAGAGAGAAGTGGTCACATTTAAAAGTTTGGTGTTTACCGCGATTGAGCTTAAATCTTTTATAAAGAAACGCCTGCTTTATTATCATTACAAAGACCTGCTTACCAAGTCTGAATGTCTGGGTGAGTCTGTGTATATAATAAAGTACATGGGCATAACGGATTAGGCCAGGCCTGTAAGCATATAATCCCATGCTTATCTTTCTTTATTACCAAGTAATCTCAGACATCTTATTTAGCGCTTATTATTGTGTGTTGCCTCACGTTCTAATCTCAGGTTGCTGTCTGATATTTATTAGAACCTGGTTTTATCACAAGAGAAGTCAGAAAAAGTCATCATAATCTGTATTTTACCTTTTAGAAGAAAAAGCTTTAATGACTGCAATATTTAATATCACTTACACTAAAGTGGTTCGAGCTCTGATTGGTCTCAATATGTTTATTAATTTTCTTAGTACCATAGTGCTGTTGTGTTCTTTACAAGTATTTGTCGTTTTTTTTTTAAATATATAATTTAAAGTGATGGATAAATATTGGCAAACATCCTCTTAATGAGATCATTAGTCCAAATATTTGGTGTTAGGCTAGATAAACACGTTTGTATACAAATGGTACATTTATTATATACATATCAAAGTTTACATCGAAAGCAGGATATGTGTCAAATAAATCGTTTTTATTTTATATCTATACAGTAAATAAAATCCTACAGATGAGTTAAAAGTTGCGTCCTAAAAATCTAGATTAGAAATGACAACTATGTGTAATAGTGAAAGTAAAAGCGTTTCTACAGAGTACAGTGCGAACTCCTGGGATTGGGACTAAACAACTGTGTAGATATAAGAACTATTTGTTAGTGATACTAGTCGGTAGGGATACTTCATTGTGGTAGGGAGCATAAAGATTAGACTTGGGAATAATGGAAAAAGTTCACATGGTCTAATAAGTTCAGGTCGATCCTATTCTGGAGTGTCAGGGGAAGAAGGGAGCGCATGAAGCGATGCACACTTCATGCATAGTGCGCACTGTACGAGGCCTCTGGAGGCAGTGTTATGTTGCTTCAGTTGGTCATGTCTAGACTCAATAATGTTATGTGGCAGTAAATTGAAGTCAGCTGATGACCTGAATTTACTGAATGACCACATTAATCAAGTTTTTCTTCCCTGAAGGCACAAGCATACTCAAGGACTCGGTTTGTGAAAGAGCTGCCATATCCAAACCTAATGGCAGATGAAGGAGTGTGTTTGCTGCAAACTGACACAGACTCTTGGTCTTATTCTCTAAATGTAATATGTGTGTAATAAGTGGATGCAGGAAACTGGATGTTTTTGTGAATGGAGATTGCAGCATAGGACTAGGCTAAGGAGATTAAAGATACTTAACCTAATTATTTTGCTCTTTGGACCTGGTCCCTCTTTTTCTCTCTCTCTCCTTCTCTTGCTCTCTCCCCCCTCCCAGTTTAACTCATGCAGCTGCCGGCGCCTGTCTCCTAACCACTCCTCTTACTCACCTCAACCTCAACTGTCTGGCGTCCATTTTAAGCTCTGCCTCTGCATGCTCCTGCCCCGCACTCCTCAACTGCTATTTCTCTATTTTTCACTCCGACACAGCGGAAAGCATGACTGTGTGGAAGATGGCCCATCCTTCTTCATGGCAGTTTGAATGCTGTCTCACTGCACTTATTACACCTGCTGCTAAAAAGAGAGTTCTAATAAAGTTGATATACAAGTTCATAGGAAGAATATATATTTTAGTTAGTTTTTTTTTTGCCCAGGTTTGGAAATTCTGATTAAGTTGATAAGTTTCATCTTTTTTTTGTATTCCTGTATCATTAACATAAATGAAAGTTGTTTGTTTCAGTTCTGTTCTATTCATTTGTAAAAGTTGTGTGAGATAAATGGTTAAACCAAGCAACTTGGCTAATTTCAAGAAGGGTGTACTTCTCATTTTTCGATTCACTGCCTACAGTTTCAGTTCTCCAAGTAAAACAGTTAGAAGACTAGCGCTTTGTTTTTCTTTGGTTAAAACTATATGGACATGCATTCATATGCTCCAAATAATGCATAATGCAATAACTCCAATTGCTCCATCATGCTCTCCTAACCCTAAACCCATCTGTGTTTTACAATACAATTCATTTCCAATTAAATGTTGCATCTGACCTGGCAGTATCGCATCAAACAAACTGTTGCAATGTGTTCGTTATGGAATATGTTGGACTACTTCTACATACTGTGCGCATCATTGTTTTATGCCTCCATGATTAATTTCTAAATCAAATTTCCACATGACGACAAAAGTTGTTTTCTCTTTCCAAAAGCACATTATTTTTAGGGACTCGCCATAAAAGACAAAACCAAAAGGTTTTCTAGGATTTCACTAGGTGGATTTAACTGGACCCTATTATCCCACTAATAAACAAAATAACAAGGCTATCGGAAAAAGTAATGACTGTATCATGTGAAAGTCTTACCTGACCTGACCGAATTCTAAATCAGAATGAGAGGGGTGGGGTAAACCTTTGATAATCCGTTCAATAAGTAAATATTAGCCATGTAAACACTCGATCCCAATCATTTAGCTCTTGTTTAAATAAGTATATTCTTTCTGCGCATTTTCACCCTACATGAGGAGACATTTTCAGGAAGGAAATTTAAAACTCCTGTGAAAACAACCATCTCCCAATGGATGATGGATGTACAACTGTACTTTCATCCACCGCGTCTCTGGCTGAGGAAGGAATGCTGATTGGCTCCCATTTCATGCTATACATATTAAGGCAACTAACCAATCATATTGTAAGATTAAAATCTTGTAACTAGTCATAATGCAGAAATCAGGATATATCAGAAAAGAAAGGATACCTAACCTAACTTCAATGTTGGAGAAATGTTGTTGGAGAAAAGTTCAATGTTGAACTTTTTCCCCTGTTATAGTTCACAGCAGGTGATAGCACTTCATGCATGTGAAAAAACTTATATGCTGATTAAATGCTTTGTGCATGTAACTGCGGATCCGTTTGAGATTACGTTGGAATCTCTAATCAATCGGATTGAAGAACTGTTGTCCATATAAACATATCTAGTGAGATGAATATAGGAAAAAAATGCTTTTGCATAGTTTTATGGATTTGCAGTGAACGCAAAAGGAAGAAGTGTCTAGCTCAGTGGGTTCACCATTGGCCAAGTTCCTGAAAGCAAGCCGCAGAGTTGCACCGTCTGACTCCGGAACGTTCATGGTTGACGAGTTCTGAAATCACTTTTGTCTGCACAGTGAGGTCATGTTCAAAGTACGACCCAGCAAGAATAAAATCTGCTTAGTCGGAGTCCTAGCTGAGTTAAATGTCTGCAGTTCCATCCTATAGGCTAATTCATATTTCGTATTGGCTGTGGTGTTAAACGGTGTTCAAAGGACAAGGTGAGCATGATAAATTACATTTCTCTCCATATCCTGTGTCATGACTGTATGTGCATCACTATACGCCAGCTCATTGTGTGAGAGGTTACACAGTTGTTGTGTAGGAGTGTTGCATACCGCATGCATGTCTGCATTGGGCATGTTGTGCAGTGCACCAGTATGCAGTGTCCATGCTGAGGAATTGTGTTTCACTCCCACCCTCATCTCCATCCGACCTGCCCACTAAGCATGAGTATGGTGCTGAACATAGCTATACGTGTGTGTGTGTGTGTGTGTGTGTGTGTGTGTATAAAGACACCACTTCCTGTACTCTGTTACTTGCTACAATATTACACAGCTCTTGTGTCCTCTTGTTGTTTATGGAAGCCGTTGTAATTGACGGTGTCGATCTTGCCAATAACGGCTTTGTGCTCTTCGCTCATGCCCTTCCCTCAAACCTTTACACTTATAATACACACTCACACATGAGCATCATTTACAATTTCATAATTCGTAGAATTACTTGCTTGACTTTATTAAACAGCCCCTTTTTATCATTTCATAATCATGTCCAAAAACATAGTGTAGAGTTTCCAGCATGCTCCTGAAATACAATCAGGAGGATAACAATCTTTAGGAAGGATAGCATATTACACAAGAACCTACCCAATAAAATTTTTTTCCATATCTTTTTGCTCTTCATTTAAAGTCTTCAATCACCCGTGTTGTTCATGAACAAAACAATTGACGGACGTCTATTGGAATGTGTAGTAGCAGATTACAGAGAGGACAGAGTCTCACAGGATCTATGATCTACTCTACTTGTGATCGCTACGTAGAGGTTTTTTTTTTTTTTTTTTATCTGATGGGCGCAACAAAAAAGCTTTGTTCTGTGGTGAGATTAAATCCCAACAACTCAACAGCTATCTGTGGACAGGAGCCAAGAGTGGGAGGTGTGGCATATGACCTCTCCTGTCAATCACAGCAGCAATAGCAAATCATAGATGTCATGGAGCTCGTTTATACAGAAGAGAGTAGGTGGACCTGTATTATGCTGTACCGGGACACATCTTTTGTCCACATCCACCTAGTTGGTTGGTTGATGTTTGAACTGGCCAGTGGAAGGGAACAGCCGAAGACCAAATTATGGAGATTTAGCCAAAACATTCAAATAGGGTACAGCTAGTGCTGTTTCAGGACACAGAATGAATACAGTAGAATGTTAATCTGTTGGAATTCAGTTTTTCTGATATTTTACACTAAGTATATCAATGACTTCAATACGCTGTCAAAGGTGCAATTTGTAAAATAATAAATGCAGAAGTTTCAGATGTCTATTCCATTCTGAAATGAGCTAGTTTTTCCCTTTTACCTTTGTGTTTATGTTGTGGGTGGTACGGCAGGTAGTGTCCTCACACTGTCCACATGGGTTTCCTCTTACCTGTCAAAACCATGCTGGTAGGTGGAGTGATGAGTATAAATTAATCTGGCTTGTGGCCCTGAGATAAACTGGTTTCCCGTCCAGCGTGTATTAATACCTCACACCCGTAAGCATTTACTGAAGAGGATTAAATTGATATTTAGTTTATTCTGCTCTGGAAAACATTCATCCATCCATTATCTGTAATAGTTTTACCGTGTAGGTTCGCAGGGGCCCTGGAGCCTGTCTCAGTGAACTTGGGGTATAAGGCAAGGGGTACACCAAACCATTGCAAGGACCATCCCACACACACACATTCCCAATCATACACTGCACAATCTATAATCACCAGTCATGTCATGAGGAAACTCGAGTGCCCTGAAGAAACCCCGTCTCTGGAGGTGCAAGGTTACAGCGCAAACCCACAATGCCTTGCCTGGAAATCATCTCCATCCCCAGCTGCAACATAACAGCTCAGTTCCCTTGCAGGTCCACTTCATTATCATTTTAACACCACAGCTGCTCTGACTTCTATGTTAATAATAATGATAATAATCATCACGCAGACGCAGGTCAAGAGCTTCAGTTAACGCTCAAGATCAGAATAAGAAAAAATGTGATCTCAGTGATTTGGACCTTAGCATATGCCTTTTAGTTACTGTATTACTGCATCTCGTCATTCTCCTCTGACCTGTCTCATCAATTTTTTTCTTTACGCTTTACTCATTATGTCTATAAGATCCTGACATGTTCAAAATCACTGAGATTATTATTTCCCCCCACATTCTGATGATTCTGTTTAATGTGAGCATTGACCTGCATGATTATGACTTGCTTTGCTGTCAAACGATTGGTTGATTCAGTAACGTACAGGAGCTCATATTAACGCTGGTGAATGAAAATATTTTTCCTGGTTATACAGTATTTAGTCAGGAGAGCTGTGTGTGAGCTGTGTGTCTTCTGTAAGGCTGAGAAATCTAATAAATATTCTGCATCAGGTATTAAAATATCCTGGGCAGCAACTGAAGGCGTTGGTTTTGTTTGTTTAAGTTGATTATCTTTTCAAGGTTATGGCCTGTTTGGTCATGCTCGTTTTTATTGGCGATATGGTAACGCTCACTTTGCTCTGCATAAAAGACAGGACGGTAAAACTTAGCGAGCGGATAGACCTGGGTTAATCATTATCTCGCTAAATTTCGGCCCGTAGTGTGGAGGATGTTTTGACAGAGAGTGAAACAGCGTGACCGAGAGGCTCGCCGTCGTGAGTGTTACATCGCGGATGGCTTCCTGACATCGTATCGATCAAGTTGATCAAACGTCTGAAGGCTGCAGATCAGTACGTTTGGTGCGCGGCTTACAGAAGACAGCTTTGTTCCGTCAGTGCGGCAGCTTTTATTTTCAGCGAGAGGGTTTATCAAAGTTAATGTTTAATGAAAGACAGATGTCTGCACCAAAAATATGAGGAAACTGATAGATGGCGTGGATGCAGCAAACTGCTTCTGTGAATTAAATTCTTTATTATTTATGTGTTTAAACAAAAAAACTGTCTGATTTTGAAGAATTTATCAGCATCGTCACACACTGTCTATGCTCATTTACTTGTCTCCATTCTTGAAGGTCATTGCAATTGGAAGTCTGTGTGTGTGTGTGTGTGTGTGTGTGTGTCTTGGTGCACTTGGCTGAGTGACCTTGTAGAGTCAATACACTCAGCGTTTCCAGACGTTTGATATTTGCAGGCCTGCTCTCAGACATGCAGCGGTGACACACACACACACACACACACACACACATCTCTACGTCTACCGTATCTGGTCCCTGCTTAGCCACGTCGCAGCAGCGGCAGAAGGTTACTGTAAAACAGCTTGACATCACCATGCCGCCCGAGCGAAGCCCGTCCTATAAATTGATAACATTATTAAGCTCCAACAGACGCTCCTTTGTGTGCCGTCTTCGAGCAGGCAGAGGAAACAGTTGCTGTTCAACATGCTAACATCATTAGTCATCGAGTCATGTTTGTCGAAGCACATTGCTACGAGCTCTCATGGAGACCTGCATGACACGCGCTAATTTGTATGATCTTGCTAGTTGCAGAGAGCACTTTTTTTTTCAAGGGCACTGCAGCAGTCTCGGTCCATGACGAGCAGGCCGGGTCCATCCTACGTCGTAAATGCTCCCTGGTCTTCCGGTTTGCATCGCATCATTAATTATTCAGTCTACACATTCATGTCATGGCATCAGCGCTTTATTGATAACCGTACTCTGTAACTCACAGCTGTCTGTAGCTGCTTTATGCTGTACAAACCATGACTTTTCTTTCTTTATTTAATTAATTCTATTTTTCCAGGTGGAACGTGGCAGGTTCACTTCTACTCGCAGTTCACCTGCCATGTTTCTATAACGCGAATAGAAACAGCGTGTGTTTGTACAGAGAACAGGTGTGTGTTTGTGTGTGTGTGTGTGGCTTCTAGGCCCCTCGCTGCCTTTTTACTGTAGTACACAGGAAGAGCAGAGCAGCATGTATAAAAACCCAGCATCCTTCTGTTGCCTTTTCTTTTTTCTTCACTTCATGTAGATGTTCCTTTGTCCTGGAGTATGTAGTTAGTAATTTCATTTCCACCCCCTTCTTCTCTTATTTCTTTTCTTTCTCCCTCTCCACCTCTTTCTCTCTTTCTCTCTCTCTCTTTCACCGTCATCCACACACAGACACATGCTCACATCATCCTGCTCACACCCTCTCCCACTTCACTGCAGTGCTCTCCTTCTGGGCTGTCTGTCTGCGCAGTCACACTCCCGAACCCCCCGCCGCCTCCTCCGTCTGTGTGTGTTTCTGTGAGACATGGGCACAGATCCTATCTGCCCTTCTGTCTCCCGCTCTCACTCCATCGCCTCCTCCCTCTCTCCGATTTTTCACTCTTTTTTCTTTTTTTTTCCAATGACTGCAGTGCTATTTTGTTCACCGTACCCTTATATTCATTCATCCCTATGTTCTGCGTCTTCAAATCCGCTAATTATTCCTGATTCCTTGGTTTCTGTGTGACGTTTTTAATCAATTTACATATATAACTACTTAGGATGCAGCTAAACCTTGTACGATGAGCATGGAAAACTGATGGCTAACTCTTTCATTCGCTGGTTGGAAATATTCCAACTTTTCCAAGTGCATATGCAAATAATATATTAGACATGCTCTTACCTCCTTAAGCAATCCTCACCATGAGAGAAAGTGTACTATTCAAATTCACTAAATGCATTATATATGAAAGCAAGCTTCCTCCAGGACATCTAATTTTTTTTTCTGGGGAAAAAAACTACTAAGAACAGGATAAACAGCTCAATGTCTTAAACCAGTGGAGAAGCTAATTATGCCTGTCCACGTACAGTGTTATGGCAAGTGATCCCTAACATCAACCCTACAAACTGTTCTATTAGGTTAATCAAGTGGAGCACATGCAGTCATTAGACTTTCTGTCTCTTTAGCTGTGTGAAATCGGGTAGCTGACTCATTCGGCTTGTTAGAGTTATCACATCAGCGGATTAAAGTTATTAAGCTCGATCATCAAGTCATATGTTGGTACATGTACCTAAAGCCTCCATGAATAGGGGACAATAGGCCTTTTTAGCAGATTGTAACTTTATATACAAAGCGTCATGTACATGATTACACTTTCTTTGTAAACACGCACAGAGTCGTTTCTCCCACTCATGATGAACTCATTTTAACACTTCTGGTGTTATGCGTGGCATTGCTCTTCAAATGCATTCCTTTAAATTATCTTAGTGTACTGTGTCTCTTCCTGGTACACAATGGCGGCACACTTAAGTTTTCACATTAGGCATGATCGATTCGTACCATGCCCAGGAATGACTGCTTCCCTCAACTCGCCCACTAGATAGCGTTCATGTTGATTTTGTTCTGCATTCTGAGGTATGCACCTGCTTGGTTCGTGAACCGCGTGTTAAACACAAAAGAAGAACAGAACAAGGAAGTTAACTTTTGTGCTATACCTAATACTATTTGGTTATTTAGGAAAGCACTGACGATGTTATGTCCACTGCCGTGCTCAGGTACGATTGGCTTCCACCTTTGCTCCACATTTTCCCGCGGACTCGGGCACGGTTCCCGAGCCTGGAACAATTCTGTTCGCACTAATGAAATGTGTGCTGAGGTGCTTTTGCTAGCCATGAATATTCACATCTCTCACCAAATGCTGCGATCATCTATGAGGTTGTTGCTGCTCCAATCCACTGATGTTTCCCACTGATGAGGTGCTTATCTGCGCTAAAAACACGCTGCCTTTAAGTCCTGCCTTTGTTTTCTTGGAACGGCTCATATGTCACAGCCCGGCATATTCTACTCTCTACATAGATGAAACCTGAATGCTTGTAACCAGTCTTAACAGAAGGTGGGATTTGCCTGCAAAAGTTTATTTTTTTATTTTTTACTGCGTCTGTTAATGCCAGGAACAGCCTAGAGCTGTCAGCTGATGACAGTTCTTCCTTCAGTTCATTGTCCTTTATGCAGCTTTAGCACTAATTAAGCGTGGTGGGTTGTCTGATAAAATATCACTGGGTTAGCTGCTAACTGTTTGCTGTTCAATATTCTCACCATGACCCGGTTATGTACAGTAAATGAGGCCATTTTGTTATAGCACATGGTTTTATGCACAATAACCTTTTATGTGTCGGTCAGTAATTTTTCCCCTCACCTATCTATCGAAAGCCGGGTCTGTCTTTCAGAATTGTATCCACAGTTCGCTACACATTCAAAAATCTCGATGAGCCATTTGTAGTATTATGTATTATGAATTGTGGCTTGCCAGAGTGTGACGTGTAGTGATTTGCTTGCCAGCTTGTGTTACACACATGTGGTGGAGGGTTTCCTTTTTACAACCCGTACATCCATATTTACACGTGGAGACCAGAGTTCGATAACTCAGCTGAGTTCAGCATTCAGCATCATCAGTATATCACCAGGCCGATCATCTGTCATCATCTGTACCGGTCTCTCCTGCCTTAAGTTAAGGATTTGTAGGTCATTGTGTGGCTTAATAAACAAAAATATTCCACGGAAACTGGTCAGGTACAAGGACTGAAATGAACATGAGAACCAAAACCTTGCCAGAAACGTGAGCAAGTCCATCAAGAAGCCTGAGGAGCTATTCATCAACAATACATTGAGAAATACTAGAAAGTCTAACTCTCTAGGAAGCAAAATATGACAAAATGAGGAGTGGCTCAAGTGACACAGTACTGTACATTCATACATCATTTACAGGTATTAATATATCATGGTTATTAATGTAATATTATAAAAGGGTCTTGAAATCAACAGGAAAGACAATTACTCTCATAATAATAATAATCATCATCATCATCATCATCATCGTATAGAGTCTGTAGAGTCTGTTTAGATCCCCAGTAGCAGCAAGAGGCACAGATTTACTTTTAGCTTGTTAGTCCTTCACCGTATCGCCCACCTTCATCTGTATTACATCACCGATTGTTCTTCTCTGCAGACCGTGTGTCAGCTGTTAAACCACCCATGACACAAACATGCAAACACAAATGCGAACTCACTCCCACTGATCCTCCCATGTCTTGTGTTGATCTCATGGGTTTAGATTATAATGCTTCTCTCTATAATACTCTAGCTATAACTGTCTAATTCTTGCAGTATCTTAAATGCGACTAGTATTGAGAAATGTAGACGTCCTTTATCTCTGTGTGTGTGTTTATGAGAGAAACAGGGAGAGACTCAGGCTGTGTGGTGAAAGCATATCGAGTGATACACCCATACAGAAACTCTCCTCATAAGGCTTGTGGCGGGGGGGGGGGGGATAAGAGGGAGACCGGCATGCTTCATTCTTTTTACAGTCGAGCCCAAGAGCTCATGCAATGACAGTGTGTTCCAGAGGAGGCAGGAGAGGAGATGAAGACTGTCAATGCGTAGCTCTGCTCCTCATTGGCTGCTGCTCACTCAGCCTGTTTGCAAAGCAGCCACTGATTGGTTGTCACAGCCGTAAGCAGCTGCCGTTGCGAGGGCCAGGCTTTCCCTTCCTCGTCTTTTTCACTACCTGTATTTGTGGATCATGCACAAACTCCAAACTCCTCTCTCTATTGCCTTTTTTTTTTTTTTTTAAATAAAAACTTGACGTCATCAACTTGTTGTTCTCGCCGACCCTTCTGATCATAAAGTGACGGTGATCTCTCACATGTTATTTCTCTCCTCCCCTCCTTTTCCCCTCCCTCCCTCCCTCACTCCCTCCCTCCCTCCCTCTATCTTTTAATCAAGACACAGCCTGCCCTTTCCTGTGCATTGCTGCCTGCCTCAAGCCCGCACGCCTCCTCTACCTCTCTTTCCCTCTTTCGCTGCCTCTCGCTCATGCACTCTCTGCCATGCACTTTCATTCTCTCACGCTCACACTCTGAATTCGCAGGTTTGCAGTGTAAACACTTGCGCTTTTATGCTTTGGCTTCCACAATCTCATTTCTACAGTTCATTCAGCATATCCTATATTACTAAGGTATTTTCTCCTTTTAGTCACATATTTTAGCTTGTCATTACTCTTTTGTAATTCTTTTCGTTCCTTACAGGTGGCCGTGCTTTAGAGGACCTAAAGGAGACCGTGGAGGGTGACGATGAGAAGAAGGGACACAGGAGAAACAGGAGGGACAAGAATGCGTCTCAAGTAGAAGGCAGAGGACGCGCATCATCACTAAGTGCCTGGATGTACTGGATGCTGCAGCAGCCTCGTGCCGGCGCATGCTTTTTCCCACGCTGCTGTTCCCCGCAGACCTGACTGCTTGCCTGTGTAAGTGTATCTGTGATTGCGCTTGGCCTTGACTCAGACTATATTTCACTCTGACAGGCAAACGGTCAATTTGCTGTTCCTCGATTCCTCGAAGCCTCCCCCCACTCCACCTCGCTTGCAGTATCATCCTGTAAATCCAAGGACAGTCGATTAGTTTCTTCTTTTGTACTCAACACGCCTGACTTTAGTCACGAAGGCTTTTCTTCATCTTCTGTTGTCTGGAAATGTGAGCATTTTTAGGAAACATTGATGTTGCAGCAGTGGGACGGTGGCCTTTAGGGTGGGAAAAGTGGATAAAGTCGTTTTACGTAGACAAGCAGCTGGTTTTACGAGCCAGGACGGACACTGCAGCCCAGGAGTACGTGTCTGTCTGCACTTTTAGTGCCTGAGTCTGAGTGAAACTGTCAAGAAGCCTTTGCAGCATGCCTGTGTGACCTGCTCTGCCTCAGCATCCTTCTTCTTGCTCAACTATCCAGCTCATATGGAACACAGAGAGTCATAGATTCTTCATTGTTTTTTTTTTTTTTGCCATTCTGTCTGAACGTTAGAGCATGTCTCATTCCTTTTACCAGATTGTTTTTTGTGCTGTGGCACACTGATTACATTTTTTTTTGCCCTGCTACGTGCGCTTTGGACTTTCTTACCGCCAGACAACCTTTAATTCGACCCTAACCGCCCGCTCATTATGGCCGTCAACGTTGCTGTAGGCCGGGACACCAAGTGGCTGACGCTAGAGGTGTGCCGCGAGTTCCAGAGAGGCTCATGCTCACGTTCTGACACCGAGTGCAAGTTCGCTCACCCTTCTCGCACCTGCCATGTGGAGAACGGTCGCGTCATCGCCTGCTTCGACTCCCTCAAGGTAACTCTAACCCCAAACATATACACTTTCTTAGTTTAACTCAAAGTGCACACTTTTACAAAGTTAGCTCTGGTGCGGAATGTAAAGCCATATATCCTGTATATGATTTAACATATATAAATACACACTGTGGTATGCTTGTGATAACACCTCCTGGCTGTTTTTGCTGAGCTGCGATGAGTCTTCTGCTGATGTCCTTAAAAAGCAGCGTGCGTCTGTGTCAGCCTTAAAAGTGTAGAGCAGGCCTGGGTCAACTCCGTCTGCAAAAACATGATGAAGCACTTTTGTCCACGTATGCACATAGCGGAGTAATAGCCACGATGTAGTGCAAATGTAACCAGAATCTTATATAATATTTTTGGCAGAATGTAATATATCAAAGTATGCAATCTAAAAAAGTCCTGGAACTTTCCTTTAGACTTTTCATTAAATACTGGACTCTGTGGGTGCATATAGTCAAAATGACAAAGTCAGTACTTTTTCCAGTCTCTATTTTTTCCCTCATTATTCCGTGCCCGTCTCGGGTCTGTGTGGGCGGAGTTTGCATGTTCTTCCCATGTTTGGAGGGTTTCCCATGTTACAGGTACTCTTGTTTCCTCCCACAGTGCAAAGACATATTAGGTTAATTGTTGCCTGATGCCTGTAGAGGTGGCCTGTGATGAGCAGCGGCGACGGTGAAGGAATATAAGAATATGATGTGACTAATTTTAAACCTGCTGTGCTACAGATACCCTCTGTCAATGTTCCACAGTGCTCATCCTGTACTGGGTTGTGGGGACGTGAAGCCCAACTTTTGGCAACTAGATACAGTAGGGTGCTGCCCCATCACAGAGCACAAGCACATACACACACACAGCGCGGTCAGATGTCTCAAAAGTTTTAGTGGATTTCATGTAGAGAATTTCTCTGCTCAGGAGCCGGGCTGAGAGCTAGCAGCGTCCGGAGCTCAGCACGCGCTAATTCTTCTCACCAAAGAAGCACGTCAGCCATTAATTTAGTGATAGTCTGGGCAGCGCCGCGCCGTCTGGATTACAAATGTAAAATGGGATTATTTTTTCAAACGTAGCGAAGCAGTCAGCTGTAGGCTCATAGTCAGAGTGCTGCGCGACAGAGAGAACAGCCCTAGCCCCTTTGTCTTAATCCCTCTGCAGTCGCAGTTCAGGTTTTAATTATACAGCACTCCTCATATTAATAGTACTCATTCATTTCTCTGCGTGCAAGAGTCCATCCCCCAGTGCCACCCTCTTTCCTTGTTCTCCTCCACCCCTCTGCTAATTTATTGACATCCCTTAATGACTACCACAATGTCCTTTCTCCTAACTGGTGTCTTCTACTGGAGACGTTTCTTTATCCATTACTTCTGACTTGCCTGCCTGCCAGCATGTTGGTCTGGGCTCACATAAATTATGCATTCTGTATCATTCTACCGTGTGCTACTTTGATTAATGTCTGTGTTCTGCTAATGAATTTCCCTTTTTTGTGTGTGTGAAAAAAAGTGCAGAAAATATTTCAGACATGGAATTTGTATTACTAACCATGATGGTGCAGAGGATTTGATTCAAGAATGAACATTCGAAAATGCCTCTGATGCCGCGATAATATTCAAATGAATCGCTTCTAATAACGCAAGCCACGAGTTACAGGCATGGGCAGGAATATTTGCGGGTAATCATTGACAGCATCTTGTCTGTTAAGATCTTCCGCTCTCTCTATGACCAATGAGTGGTGAGGAGACCGGATGAGGCAAAACTTCCTCCTAGTTGCTGGGTGCGTTACCATGGCTACGTGCAGGAGATCCCTGACCCGCTGAATCCAGCACGACATGACTTACAGCTTTTTCATTCCTCTCTCTGCTTCTTTCTGCATCAGGAGGAAAACACAGCACTCAGTAAAAACTCAGGAATGTTTTTATTTCTTGTCGTGTTACTTTTTTATTTTCTTTTTGGATGAGAGATTTCTGGTTGTCTAGCCACCCAGCGTGGCCATTAATAATGCAGCTTAGCGCTGTTGCTGATCTGTGCTTTCAACTGCCTTCTCCTCTGTGTTTTGAGGAGTTCTGCTCTCATGGGATTGTCTCCTCATTGCTAAATACTCCCAGAACATACTCTCTTTACTTCTGATGCAAACACATGGACTGTATGTTCTTTGTTTGTGCGAGAGACTATGAACAGACTACATTCAGTTGATGCCCAAAGTCAGTGCCAAGTTACAAAAGTAGAAATCCCATCAAAATAGCAGAACATGAGCAAGAGTTTGAGAAATTACTTAGAACAGAAAAAGGTTAGGTTAAACCTAACGTGTACTGATCAGTCATAAATCCATTGAAAGGTGAAGAGAATAACAGTGATTATCTTATTATAGTGCCAATCCTTCTCTGGATTTTCAAAACAGCAGGTCTTATGAGTTGTTCTCAGTATGCAGTGGTCAGAACCTTCCAAAACTGGTCCAAGGAAGAACATTTGAGGAACCGATGACAGGGTCATGGGCATTGGAGGCTTATATATGTTTGTGGGGAGTTCATCTGGTCTATTCTCACAGAAGAGCTACTGTATCAGAGATGGATGATAACGTTAATGCTGGCCACAAAATGACCTCTGATCCCTTTTCCACTGCTGAACGCAGCTACAACAGGCACTTGAGTGTAATAACTAGACCAGGTAGGCAAGTTCGGTCCTAGAGAGCTGCAATCCTGCAGATTTCAACTTTAACCCTGAGAAAAACTCAGCTGCCTGTACCCTCAGTAATCCTGAAGACCTTGATTAGCTTGTTCAGGTGTGTTTGATTAGGGTTGGAGCTGCAGGATTGCACGAAACTTGTCTACCCCATGGAGCAGTGAAAGACGGTGGCCTGATCTGATGAATTAATTATTTTTTTTTACATCATGTGGAATAGGGCTGCAAAATATATCGGAAAATTATCGTTATCACGAAAATGGTATACGCAATATCTGTATCACTAAGAATTGCGATAAATGAAATCGATGAGTGTATGGTTACATGTAAATAAAAAGTAATGTTTGAAAGTAATTCATATTGTGTTGGCAGGTTTATAGTAACAGCAAACCAGAAGTCAGAATATCTGCTGAGGGGTTTAAGTCATTCATAGTGTTTTGAAGTCTAAATATTTGCAACTTCCTTGACATATAGTTTCTTTTTAGCCTGAATTAGATTTAATTACATCAGACGAATATCTATTACCTGTTTATTTTAGTATGATCATTATATATATAAATTATTTTTTAAAAATAGCCAATAATAAAAAAAAATGCATTTCTCTAGGGAAATGTTATATCGCAAGAAATACCGTTATCGCAATATTCAACAACATATCGCATATTTTCCTAATATCGTGCAGCCATAATGTGGAAGCCACGTTGCTCAAATAGTTTAGGAATTTAAAAAAACATGACCAGTGTCAAATGAAGTGTTCAAGGTGTTGACTTTGTTCGCTCCATGGAGGCTCCACCTAACAACTTACAGGACTTCTTGGTGCCAGATATCGCCCACTCATTCAGAGGTCATCAGGAGCCCTTTTGGCTTACTCAGGGGCACCTACAAAATATTAGGTGGGTCATTTTAATGCTGTGACTGATTGGTGACGCATGGTGCAACTACTAAAATATTACAAATGTTATAAAAAATACATAGAAAATTTATATAAATACATTTTACAAACCGGATTCCAAAAAAATTGGGATACTAAACAAATTGTGAATAAAAACTGAATGCAATGATGTGGAGATGGCAAATGTCAATATTTTATTCATAATAGAACATAAATCACGGAACAAAAGTTTAAACTGATAAAATTTATCATTTTAAGGGAAAAATATGGTGAATCAAAATGTCATGGTGTCAACAAATCCCAAAAAAGTTGGGACAAGGCCATTTTCACCACTGTGTGGCATCTCCCCTTCTTCTTACAACACTCAACAGACGTCTGGGGACCGAGGAGACCAGTTTCTCAAGTTTAGAAATAGGAATGCTCTCCCATTCTTGTCTAATACAGGCCTCTAACTGTTCAATCATCTTGGACCTTCTTTGTCGCACCTTCCTTTATGATGCGCCAAATGTTCTCTATAGGGGAAAGATCTGGACTGCAGACTGGCCATTTCAGTACCCGGATCCTTCTACTACGCAGCCATGATGTTGTGATTGATGCAGAATGTGGTCTGGCATTATCTTGTTGAAAAATGCAGTGTCTTCCCTGAAAGAGATGACTAGATGTTGTTCTAGAACCTGAATATATTTTTCTGCATTGATGGTGCCTTTCCAGACATGCAAGCTGCCCATGCCACACGCACTCATGCAACCCCATACCATCAGAGACGCAGGCTTCTGAACTGAGCGTTGATAACAACTTGGGTTGTCCTTGTCCTCTTTGGTCCAGATGACATGGCGTCCCACATTTCCAACAAGAACTTCGAATCGTGACTCGTCTGACCACAGAACAGTCTTCCATTTTGCCACACTCCATTTTAAATGATCCCTGGCCCAATGAAAACGCCTGTGCTTGTGGATCTTGCTTAGAAATGGCTTCTTCTTTGCACTGTAGAGTTTCAGCTGGCAACGGCGGATGGCACGGTGGATTGTGTTCACTGACAATGGTTTCTGGAAGTATTCCTGAGCCCATTCTGTGATTTCCTTTACAGTAGCATTCCTGTTTGTGGTGTAGTGTCGTTTAAGGGCCCGGAGATCACGGGCATCCAGTATGGTTTTACGCCCTTGACCCTTACGTACAGAGATTGTTCCAGAGTCTCTGAATCTTCGGATGATATTATGCACAGTTGATGATGACAACTGCAAAGTCTTTGCAATTTTTCGCTGGGTAACAACTTTCTGATATCGCTCCACTATCTTTCTGCGCAACATTGTGGGAATTGGTGACCCTCTACCCATCTTGGCTTCTGAGAGACACTGCCACTCTGAGAAGCTCTTTTTATACCCAATCATGTTGCCAATTAACCTAATTACTGTTAATTGGTCTTCCAGCTCGTTGTTATGCTCAAATTTACTTTTTCCAGCCTCTTATTGCTACTTGTCCCAGTTGTTTTGGGATTTGTTGACACCGTGAAATTTGGAATCAACATATTTGTCCTTTAAAATGATACATTTTCTCGAATTAAACTTTTGATCTGTCATCTATGTTCTATTCTGAATAAAATATTGACATTTGCCATCTCCACATCATTGCATTCAGTTTTTATTCACAATTTGTTTAGTGTCCCAACTTTTTTGGAATCCGGTTTGTATTAGAAAAACTAAAATACTACTAAAATTCTAATAATAATCATTACTAGTCCAGGATTTTCAAATTGAGCAAATTTTAGATTAAATTGTGACTTAATCTCTTAATTTCAAACTTCTTCTTTATTATTCTATTAACAATCAAGTCACAGGATCCAAAGAGTCAACTAGACTTTAATTTGTTTTTTTTAAACCAAAGACTTTTCTTTCTTATAAAACGTCTGTGCTTTCTTTAGTGATGTGGTTGTGCCGAACAATTACCTTCGGACTTTTTCAGTCTCGCAAAAATGGCGTCTATTGCAGGAGTTTAGACTAGTCTGACATATAATAATAATTTGTTATTTTATGCAAGGAAGTTACTATACCACAATTGATATTTAGTATGAAGTCTTTTATTCTTCAAAACCTGCTAGATCTGGCGGGGCAAAGAGTCAAAAAGACATCTGCATTACTCTGGTATCACTCGCTCAGTCCATGCTTGCTTGATTGCTTCCTGAAGATCATGTATTTGTCATAGAAGTTCACAATTCACTTAAGAATTCCCTAGCCATTTTTGTTCAGAAGTGAACACAAAGTGAGGTCCATTGTGCAGAAGTGAACGGCTTGAGAAATTTCTTCCACATATTTTGTTCCATCCATCAATTGAAGCATTTGATTTTAATTAGCACAACTCTTCAGTCAGATAAGCCAGAACTGACTAATGACAGCATCTGTTTTTTGGACGGGGAAAACCACAATACATGTCATATGTGTTGTCTTAATACTTTTGGCCAGCACTGTATATTGTAGTAAGACTAGTGTCCATGAAGTTTCAAAATTTGAATTAAAATGTAACCAGCAAAGAAACACAATCAACTGAGGAATGCATGCACACCTTCTGCAACTGTCTAATGTCTTAATGCATTAACGCTGCCATATACAGTAGTAAGATGTGGAAGTAGTGTGATTTATTCAAGTGTGCAATTTAATTGATCAGTTGATCAGTTTCGATTGAGTCAATTCACACTTTTGAAATCATTTAGCCTTTTTTTTTTTTTTTTTTTTACAAACAAAATACTATCTTTCACATATACTCACATTTTGCAAGAGTATTGCTTCTTTATTTGAATTTATGTGCGGTTGTGGAATTACCGCCACCTACTTGACCAGAGAATGGAGCAAAGAATTAGCAGGGAGAAAACATAATTTTAAACAAACAACAAAACAAAGTTGCATAGCATTTCAATATTTATTCAGTACTTTTAAATAAATTAAATACTTTTAAAGTAAATTTAAATTTTTTTTAAAATGCTTAAGAAAGATTGGACACTAAACACTAGCACTATTTAGTCAAAAACTGCTAAGAATGGGTTTAATCAACAGTCTACCTAGTCTAAGGTACTGTGAATGAACATGCAGGGAAGAGATTAACAACACCAAGATTGTTGGGAATTCAAGCACTTTTAACATACTACAGATTTCAGTGCTCCATGAGTGCATTGCTTACATCATAATTGTGTTCATACTCTGTTAACATCTGCAAATAAAAGCACAAGGGTGTATGGTCTTCATAAAGCATTGCCCATGTACACCTAATTCATGGGCCCTAACCATTACCAGAAATCTATGTATTAGTGCCTGGTTTGTTTTGTGGTCCATGAAAGCAGATGAGGCACACTGCTTTCTGAATTTCTTTTTCTTGCTTTCCCCCCCATTTTCTTCCTACCTTTTACCATCTCTTAGTTCCCACCCAGTATCTAGCTTTTTCATGTAGCATAACAGTTGGGTAGGGTAAAAGACATCATATGACTCCTCCAAGACACAGGACGTCAAATCTTTTCACCTCTTCCTCATGCTAAATGACACAGCAATGTAACAGACTCAAAGATCAGTCTTCATACATGATCTTACAGATACCTACAGTTGGGTAGTATTGCTTGGACAACAAAAAAAACAGTAATGACATCCCTCCGACCCAGATAGCCAATTTCACTCTCTAGATAGAGTGAATGCTTCTCTGTTGTGCTACTTAGGCATTGTCTTTCTTTTCTTTTTTTCTCATTTTAAAATTTTTTGTTCTTTGTTTTTACATTGTTTCCTGTCTTTTTGGTCTTTTGGCCACTAGTAATGTTTGTTCGCTTAGGACCTCGTTTTAAAGTGGTGATTTTGCCAGATATAAGTTTGGTCTAATTACTTTTCTGCATGTCTGCTGATTGCCTCAATGGAAATTGTTCAGAGTTACTCGGTTTCTTCTTGCTTTGTGTGTAGCTCTGCATCTCTGCAGTGCCTTGGCAAGGTGCTTGAACCGGTGGTGCTGCTGCTGCATCGACTGTGTGGCCATAACTGCTTAGGCCTTCAGTTGAATTGTGAGCAACTTCGGCAACGCACTTACATCATAGCTACAGTACTTTTGGTTGATCCTGCAACCAGGGTGGTAATCCAATCTTCTCTTCAACCTAAATAATTAGAAAGTCCCTTATATTTTGGGGAAATTCCATCTTAATCAGCAAGCACAATAGTCAGCAGGACAGAGGATGTGCTAAGCCTCCACTCACCTCTAAGCCAGTAAAACTTTTTTGAGACGATTCGTCATTTTCTTTTACCTCCGTATGTGATTCACAGCTGTGCCATTATTACACTGACGTGGTAACTCAGTCAGGATGTATGAGCTGGCATAAAATCAGTAGGGTCGACATGTCACAGATGATCCAAACCTGGCAGCAGCCGGGTACTGGTGATGATGATGAGTAGTTGATTGGGAAGTACCTTGCAGCTAGGGTTCCAGCTTTGACAACTCCCTGCTCATCTAGTTCAGCCTTCAAACCTACTAAATCTGTGCTGCAGAGCTACAGTAAAGAATTATAGCATACAGAAAATACCAGAAAAGTCAGAACATAGAGGGGTAAAACTAACAGAGATTTAAGTCGCAGGGTCGGGTGTTGCAAGAGATTCTGGGCCCTCAAACAACCCTTGGCCTTGGTATTTCTAAGGGCCCTTGGATTCAGCCTTGTTTCAGCACCCCTGTCAAGGGTATTTTGGATATAGGGTAAAATAATGGCTGGCAGTTGCAAGTAGTTAGTATTCAGGAGATGGCAAACGTTCATAGTGGGTGTTGCAATCCCCGGTTGCTGATTTGACAGAGAAAGACTGTTATCTGTTGCGCAATAAGTCAAAAATATAACATTTTAATGAGAGAGGTGTGACTTTCGGGACTATGTTCTGACAGAGACTGCAGTATTCATTTGTCACGTGAATGATTGGAGTGTGCGTACATGGGTGGGCCAGTGGATAGGAGTAAACACATCTCTCTAGCTTTCCCCATCCATCATCGTAGTTCGCCAGCAGTTCATCAACGTTCAGAGTGAAAACCCCTCCACGCTGCACGTTTTCACTTCCAGTTCTTCTAGTTCACACGCTTGCACTTGGATGGTCAGGGTTGAGTGGGTGTCAGTGGAAGAGGAATTAATTCTTTCAAAGCCATGTTGGATGAACATTTTGAATATAGATGCAAACAGTTTTAGTGGTGAATGTGATATAGCCAGTGAAGCCAGAAGGTAGACTCCAGTCCCCTTTTAACAAAGTTAAATCCTAGTATTCTAGGTTTTCCTACAAACTTGCACAGAACCGTGTGTGTGTGTATTTGTGTGCGAACCAGAAAGTTTGTGCTTCCTCTGTAGACTGTGAACAGAGTATGATTTATTCTGCAGGGATAATGAAGTTACGGTAAGTTGACTGAATTTCACCCTTGGCTAATGTAGGGTACATGCTTGCAATGTACGTGGTTCCCCACTATAAGAGAAGCTGAAGGCATAGGAAATGAATAACTCTATCAGTCATGAGATGGGAAGGCTCCATATGGGGAAAATTGGCTGTGAAAGACTAACATGTGCTTTCATAATGTGTCTATAAATATTTCATAACCTACAGTTAGGCAAATAGCCGAATAAACAGGAACTAAAGACAGGTACACAGTGAAGGCTTTTGTGTTGCCAATAACAATGAGTGTGTATGGGATTTTCTCTCGGAGTTTTTCTCAACTATGACCCAGGTACATCACACCTTTAAACTTGCACAGTGTCTGAAAGCTTAACATCCAATTACTGTCTAATAAATACGTATGTATTATAATGAATTATTCATTTTCTATACCGCTTAATCCTGTGTTCAGGGTCGCGGGGGACCTGGAGCCTATCCCAGGAGACTTTGGGCACTAGGCGGGGTACACCCTGGATTGGGTGCCAATCCATCGCAGGGCACACACACATACACACACTCACACACCCAATCACACACTACGGGCAATTTAGGAACACCAATTAGCCTAACCTGCATATCTTTGGACTGTGGGAGGAAACCGGAGTACCCGGAGGAAACCCACCAAGCACGGAGAGAACA